>OX393565.1:6330029-6582529 GCA_947652115.1 Blastomussa wellsi | reverse complement strand
GTTATCTGACTCACTGTAAACATTGTCAGTGCCGCTGTAGTCGTCGTGTTGATCAGACAGATAAGGGCAGGCATGATCCTCCACAGTCTCTACAAACTGTTCTTCTGTCTCACTTTCGACACTTTCAACTGGCACTGGACACTGTGTACGAGGCAGTAGAGACAGCAAATCCAATGGGATAAGCTCTGCCTGTGTCCCAGCTGTACCCATTGTGGTGTCTTGTCGGATACTGCGCTGCCTTGCACATTTGCCGAATCGTTTCGCCAAAAACCTCATATCAGCTCCATCATATTCCTGGAAATTCTTTCTCCAACGGATTTGGGGATTTCCACACGAACTAACTGGCCAGTAGCAGAAGGTCAACTGTAATCTTGGAAATGTTGGTATGAATTACTGTTTTGGTGGAAAAATACTTAATCATTATAATCATTGTGCGCAGAAAGTTGGATGTCATCTTTTCACGTTTGGGCGAGACAGGCGCATGTCATTTCTAATTCAAAATCCGATGATCAGGAAAACTGACAGAACATGACTACGGCGTGGAGCCTGGTAGTGAGAACTTGCTGACCAGAGCAAAAAATGCTGATTCTTCGATCACATCTTTATTTACATGCTCGCAAAAATGGGCTTATTTTAGCATTTGTGTCAATGTATAGAGTCAGAGACTGACAAAGAATAGAAATCCCATTCCCATTTTCGAACGTTTTTATCCCATTCCCAGCGGTAAAGTCCCAGTCCTAGTGCGGTAAGAGGCCTATTGGCCCATCAGGCCGGAGCTTATCCCGGTCTCTGTAGCATGAACGGACAGAGAGTATTTCTACTCCCCCCTGGACGGGATGCTAGTCTATCGCAGGGTTACCCCACAGCAGTAAATTCGCCGGTGCCCACTTATAAACCTGAATGAAGAGAGGCACTGAGAGAGTAAAGTGTCTTGCCCAAGAACACAACGCAGTGCCCCGACTAGAGGCTAGAACCCGGACCGTCCGATCCGGAGTCCAGCGCACTAACCATTAGGCAACTGTGCCCCTCGATAGTCCTAGTGCAATGGATCTCATTTTCCCAGTCCGAAAATAGGCAAATCCCACTTGTCATTTTACCCCTTCAGGACCCTGATAAAAAGGAAGTAGTTTAATTTTGGCTGCTGATGGGAAAGCACATAATCAAATCATTACAGCATTTGGACTTCAATTAATCATCAATTAATAAAATAACTAGCGATTGTATAGATTGAGCATTCTTAGTGTTCTTGCACTGCTTGGGACAAGTCAACAGAATTTATGAACAGAAATTGATATGAAAACCTGATGGCAAGAAATTTCACTAAATTATTTTGTAACGAGAGAAAATGGAGAAAAAAAAATCAAAAGGGTAATCTTCGGCTGGTTATCAATCCAAGTACCTATGCTTTCCTTGTGGATCAGTCCCAGATGAGATGATCATGAAGGATTACATGTAAGAGTCAGACAAATAGAATAATAACGAATTCCTGGTTTAAATAAACCTTTTGAACTCCTTTTGCTGAAATTGGATCAACTGTTGTATCCGGACGCAAATCAATTTCTCAACAACGCGAACAAAACGGCCGACCAAAAGTAACTTTAATGTTACTAAAACTAAACTCATAAAATTAATTTAATACACAATATAACGCAGGCTACATGAGCCTTTTAAACTTTCGCTCTGGGACGATTACGCAGCTTTTACATAACCATAACACTAGACCAATAGAAACCTTAGGTTTATTAACACCATGACACTAACTCTGTTTTTTTTTTTAATGATTGGCATGAATCATGACTGTCTTATCTTGCCTATATGGCTAATAACACAAAGCTAGCACCTGAGATTGTAACATACCATCTAATGAAAGTAGTGGTTATTGCTGCGACTGACTGAATGACCTGGTTCAATAATTTGCCAACTTGTGATTCTTGTTTAAGACCATAACTCATTCCATTAATTCGTTTTAGGAAATTTAAAAATGGTGCATAGCTGGCAGTTTATTTTAAATGGTAGTGCATGCAATACGGAAACCAGAAACTGAGCTGCGATGCCAAGATGGAGGGGTCTGAGGGAGAGCGAAGTAAGTGACTGAAACCGCCAGCTACGTGTAGTTTTCACGCTTTAGTGAATTAAGTTTGTTTCCTTTTTCTAGATAAGGCTAGTTTTAAAATGAATCACGGCTAGGGATTATTTTGGGGTTTGAATTAGGCTGAGTCTGCAGCCCACAAATGGCTCATTTGCATAAACTCAGTGAAACTGCAGCTAAGTTATACATCTGGAATATCTTGACATTAGCCATGAACAATATATATGTACTTTACAAAGTCACAAATCAACACATCCCCGCTGCATTGTGAACATTTTCTCATCCAAACCACGATTGGTCGAAATCCCATATAAGAAAGGCCATTGTCATGTCAGCTGGCAGAGATGATCATTTGAGCTGGGTTGAACCTAAATTGAAGTGACGGGTTTAACCCATCTAGACTACGAGGTACGCTTTCCGAAGAAATAGCCAGCGGTTAACACTTTTCAAAATAATGGCGGTCGCCAGCGATCGTAACGTCGGACAAATTGGGTTTTTGGCGCGGAATTTAAACAACCCACCGTCGCGTATGATGTTTTTACTGAGAAAATAGACACATGAAACCATTTATAAAGGTGAGGCGTATTTTATTGATCCGTTCTAACGGAACTCATCCATTCACTTTGTCGTTTTGCGTGTTTAGTTCGTTTGCTTGTTTATCTAGGTATTAAGGAGCCTACACACGAGGCGCGTGTTGCAGCGAACTGTAGCAGCGACAGAATCATGTGTTATCCAGTCCCACGTAGAGCCAACATGTTGAAAGGTCGTGTAGCTTGGACATTTCACAGCGACACGTCCCCTCGTGTGTCCTGATAGTTTTAATCCCGTGGAACACGAATTTTGCGGCAATTTTGTCCCTGCGATATGCCCCAGGTGCAAACTATCTACGTCTGACAGATCTGTCAAGTCACTCAAGGCTTTTACAAATTAAATCGTATTCGCAAATGTGATATAGCTAACTTATAATAATGGACACCGGCACACTGGCACAAGGGCTGCACACATAATGTACTTAACGTATAGTTGCAGATCTTAACTAGTGTTTTTCACGCTTAGTTATTTTTTCTTGTTTTACTGTTAGTATTAGATTTTTAGCTTTTAGCAGTGTCCCTAATTAGTATGAGTATTATCCCAGGCTACGGGGCTCTGACACTTTAATAAAGTTCTTGCTTACTCTTACTTTACCTGCAGGGAGGCGATGTCCCCTACGTGTGGACAATACACCATTTTGTCGCTGATATATGTCGCTGCTATATGTCGCTGTGACATTGTCCCCTCGTGGGTAGGCACCTTTGTATTTCTTTGAACATTTCATTGCGGGACAGTGAGATAATAGGCCCTTTGCGGGATCTGGTCACACGGTAAAAAATCAGCCATGTTGGGACTCAAAACATTGCAAGTTAAGCAGTGGGATATCCAGAACAAAGCGACTTTATCCAATCAAGCTTGACTTCTCAGTTTTTTTCGGACGTCCCAGAGTGGGAATAATATTAAGCTTGCCGTCCAACATGGCGGATTTTTTACGATGTGACATGATCCTGCAAAGGGCCTGTTAAACGGTAGGAGCTCAACGAGTGCCAAAGCAAGACAAACTTTGGTAAAGGAAAGGAAACTCGTACCCATACCTGTACCAAGCCACTTGTCCCTCTTAGCCGGCTGGACCTGTGCACGAGGAAAAAGTGGCTCTGGGGACACACGATTTGATTGGCTGAGATCAAACAAAGGGAGTCCAATCACATTAGCCGTTTTAAGATTATCCCTTTCTCATCAGCACGTTTTAAACGGTAGATGTGATTGGACACCCTTTGTTAGAGTTCAGCCAATCAAATCATGTTTCTCAGAGCCACTTGTTCCTCGTGCACAGGCCCAGCTGGCTAAGAGTGACAAGTGGCTCTGGGGAACAGAATGGAAGAGTTCCAAAATTGTGGCAGAGGTCGGAGGAATAAGCTCTAGTTTATGACGAAACGTTGCCTCTGAGATGGGACTGAGCCCACAGTGTTCGTCCCTGAAGTTGCTAAGCAACATGACGTGTTTCCTCCCGCGGTTGCTCTCGGTATATTGGCGAGTTTTCACACGGAAACTCGTCGAGTGCTTCGACAAAGTTTTGGCTCGAGTACTGTGACGTTCAAGAAATCCGGCTTGATTGGCGGGCGCGATTTAATAAGCTTTCGCGGGCTCTTCGCCCGCGAGGGCGAGGGACGAATTTCCCGGTGGGATATCAACTCGACCTCTCACCAATACCCTCCCGGCTTCGCTGCTCGAATGGACGGCAACGCCGCCAAAACAAACACACTTCGCAGCAGAAAAGCACACGGTCCGAAAACCCACCCTCTACGCAGGCTACATACTGTAAGTGATAATAAACCACAACAAAATTTTTTATCATTTTAGGCTTGCTTTATTTCTCTCACACCAACACGCGGGCGTTATAATTAAGCGTAATAAACTTATTTCCGAAACTTCAACATTCATTAGATGATATGGTGATGCTGTAAGTTCGAGCATTTTCCCATCAAGTAATCCCTTGCTATATATGTGTTCCATAGCTGTGATTAGCCCTCATTCACAGGTATGAAAAGTGATCCCCTTTTAGTTCCCCGATGTAGATCTGCAATAACAACAAGCCAAGTTGATTATCACTCATAGAAAGCGAGCGTGAGTATTCTAATTGTTTTAGTAGAAAATCAAAAAAATACCATTTTGTGTACTTTTAAGCAAAATATAAAAAAATGCCATGCCTTTGAAGTATTTGAAGATCAACGCACACGCGATGGTTTTCTATCGGTTATTAGTAAAAATCTACCAGTGTACTAATGGAAATGCCGCAATCTGATTGGCTGAGCTACTGCACACCATGCATGCTTGAAGGTCGTCTTCAAAATGGCGACGTCTTCGCACTGTAGCGAAGTTTCGAAAGAAGATTTAGAACTTTTGTACCGACACACGATTTGATTTGGCCTCATCGACTATCCCCCCATATATATCTCGAGCTTAAAATCGAATTGTTAAATAGAGTACAGAGGAAAAACCAATCAAATTCACAGATTTCCAGTAGAACACAGCTGAGTTCCTACTAATAAGCGATGTTCATTAAAATTATTCAGTATAACAGTACGTAGGGGTAACATTGACTGAGCGATAATCTATCAGTCATCAATTGTCAAAGTGAATGTTAAAAGTAAATGATATAATAATTCACTAAAAACTACTCAAACTACAATAAATACCACTTTCTTTCCACTCCCTTTGTGCGTCCAGCCAAGCCCGTTCAGGTCTGCATTTGCAAACTGCCTAACGTGAACGTTGACTTGGAAAATATTTTGATGCAGTCATAAAACATAGACAATTAAAGTGAAAATTATTATACAAGGAATTATTTACCTGCTTATTCCCTTAGCTTCGAAGGATTCTGTGTCCCTATTTATCTGTTGAAACAATCATTTAGTTTCTTATAAAAAAAATAAACTTCTGAGGTAACTAGGATGAGGTGTTGTATGGCAAGGGGTTCGTTTGCTTGTTTATCTACATGTTTTAGTCTTGCTATCTATCGTTCAAAGCTTTGCAAAACCTCTGTGTAATGTTGATAGCTGTACAGTGACTAGCTGATATATATGTTGTCCATTAAAGGGACAGTTTCATGGTTGTGCACATGAGCAACAAGCTATAGTGTTCAGTTAGCTCATTGTATGCCGTTGTTAAAGAAGCATTCGCAAACATGCAAGTAGTTAGAACTGACGTTTTCGGACTGCGGAACTTGGCTTTGAATTTATATCGCCCTGTTTAGAGAGTCTTACCATACTGGGGCAGCGCGGGAATTTTTTCCAAGTGGGGCATACTGGGACAGCGACAGCGTCACGAGAAACTAGGGGATTCAGGGGAATGCTCCCCCTGGAAATTTTTAAAATTAATGTACTCTAGGGTGCAATCTGGTGCAATCTAAGCTGACAATGACCTTTTCCAGTTGAATAACTTTTGTAGAAAATTAAAAATTGTCAGTTTGTTTTAGCGTTCAATAGAAAGAGGGGGGGGGGGGGGGGTTGGGGGGGGGGGGGTGAGAAAAGCCCTCTTTCACTTCATGTTAAGGAAACCGGGATAACCTCCGGCCTGATGGGCCACTGGGCTCGTATGCAGACAACATACTTTACCTACATGATTTAAGAAAGTTTTAATTGACAAAGAATTTTCCAAAGCGATTTTGCCTCATTTGATGTTGAAACAAACTGATGTCCAAAATCTGCCATGTTCAATTTGTCAGTCATTTCCTTTTGAACGTAGAGAATAATGTGAATCACCACACGTCTTGAGCCTTATATTTAAGGGCAGAGGTGTACAACAAGAAGTAACATCACAACGTTAAAACCTTCTGATAAATAATCAACAGCTGCACTGGGGAGGTTTAATACAGTAAATCACCTCATACAGTGTATGATAATCTGGTCCAGAGATCTCAGTTTGCCACACTAATGTGTTTCTCAGGCTGCGCAATTTTCAACTGTCCCAAAGTTGAAAGTTGGTGGGGTACATGCCCCCCCCCAACCCCCCTTCCCCCTGCCTCATCTGCAGCGCCGCCCTTGCAAATGGCGTTAAATGCAGGAATGGCTCCGGGACACTTAGATTTTTTTAGACTTTGATTTTTTCGTCTAATAAAGAGAAAAAAACAAAGTCAATTATAAAAGCACAGAGGTGGAATCGATCCCGGATCACTCAGATCACGAGCTATTCCCACTAACCACTATACTACCGAGGCCCGGCCGCCGACCACCGAAAATTTTAAAAATTTATCGTGTTACCCTTACCATTCTTGAGAGCTAACCGCATAACCGAAGTGCTTAGTAGGCTAACCGGAGTGCTATAGTAGGCTAACCGGATTGCTTAATAGGCTAACCGCAGTGCCCAGTAGGCGAACCGGATTGCTTCGTAGGCTAACCGTGAGTGTTATAATAGGCTAACCAGAGTGATTTTGTAGTCTAATTTAGCTAACCAAACTCGTTCCCAGTGCATTCCGAGTCCGGAGCCATTCCTGTAATTAAGCGCTACTCGCCCTTGCCATGTGGTTTTCTTGTTTCCGTCTTAAAGCGCCCAGACCCAGAATCCCATCGAAACATAAACCGAGGAATTTTTTAAGCTATGGGAGAACCAATCAGATTTTTAGATTTCCAATAGAACTTGGCTGAGTTTCTACTAATACCAAGAGTGAATTTAATCGCATACAATCGTTCATCTTTCATACCTTCGCATGGTACTTTGCATTTCTCGTATTTTGTTGCTTTTCCCTTGCATTCATCTCCACCTCCTGAAGGTGGCGGGTTGGTGCACGTGCGGCTAAAACGTTGTCTCCCACGCTTGCCACAGCCCCTCTTGCTTTTGCACGGGCCGATCTCAGACCAGTTACTCCACCCACCGTTCACTATAATGACAGCAACAGCCACATGCAATCAATAGTCAATTTGTGAACTGCGTTTTAACTCTTTTTCAAACGAGTCTTGATTTATCACCTTAAATAATTATGGCAATAATCAAGTGTTTACTTTCATTTTCTTGCAAATCGATCTCATTTCCGTATGGAAAGTCGATCAGCGGGATTGGTGTTGAAACAGAGCCTTTCTCCCGCATTTCGCTTCGATGCCCGCAAACAATCATGGTTTCAAGTCGAGGCGGGGGTGAACAATTTTCATTCAATTTCATACATTTACTGTATTTTTGTCCACCCAAGCCTCGACTTAAAACCATTGTTCTCGAAATAAAAATTTCAAAAATACCATTCTTTGAAACTTTCACAAGTTGTTGTCTATCATGCTAAGCTTCGAAATATATAATAAAAAGAATAGGTCACCAGGCCCGTTTATTGAATATTGTAATCTCAAGTTACCCTTAGCTATAATTCGTTCGAACAAACCCATGTCTATTTCAGCTATTTACACGCTTTTCGTGGGAACAGGTATCACATAACTAAAGTAAATTGTAATAGATACAGTATATCGATAACATGGAACAATCTAATATTTATGCTATTGAAAATACTCGTAGCATCAGGCAATATTGTCTCAAAAACCACCTTGTGTGCGTGTTCTTGTGGTGATGACTTTATCTCTGCGAGTAACGCATTTCTAGGAATAAGTTATTTTCAAAAATGTGATTTTTTCTAACTTTTTGAAAAAAAAGTTAATTGAATTGAATTCATTTATCGTTACATGAATTAATAAAGCATTGAAATTTACAATTGCACGGAGATTCGAGACAATGTATAGGTATAATTAGAACCACAAGCAACTAGTCGGAAAATAAGCACAATGTTTACCAATGTTGAGGCTACAAATTGACAACTTTAGAATGTTTCAATGAAGTTTAAACTCCGGGATTCTAACAAAATATTGGTTAATCTACCTGAAGAATAATTTTTATAAAAATTTATCAACCGCTTTTTAAATAGTAGCGATTTTAATAAATATAGGGTCAATTTTGACGAAAACGCAAAATCTTCACTCCTGTTGATATTCAATCCAGTGTTTTCAGAAATCGAACAGAACGACTTTGCTAAGATTTTCACCAAATGTAATTGGATGCTATTCAATTTATTTCAGACATGAGGCCTGGTGAACAAACGTTTTAATAGCATTTCAGGAACTAATACGATTTTGTTGTATTTTTCGCCATTCATATTCTCGAAATCGCTCTTATAAAAATTCTTCAAATTTGGAGAAAAGTATGTCAGGTCAAAGATCCAGGAAGGGTTTTCCAAAATTATCTCTTGGTGACAAGTTATTCCGTCTCGAGTAAAGTGGGACCAGACGTCACTACGTTGCTACGGTAACTCCGATCACGATAAAACTTATTTCATCTGAAACTTTGATCTTTCTCTAGTGCACTTGGAGCAATCGATTTTCTGTCAGATACTCTTTGGCGGTACACTAGCTGCTCAAAGTTGACAGGTATCGTCACTCAAAAATGCGATTCCGAGGGGCAACAAATACGGCCGCCGTGATGCCCGAGAAACCATCTGGAATTCAGCTGTGCTATAATAGCGATACGTTTGACTCACGAGCTATTTTACTTCCACATAAACACCACTAATTTTTCTGAAATGTTCAAACTGCATAAAATTGAAAGGTTAGACTTTCTCTAAACAAAAATGCTTTGTCACGGCAATCAGCTTGGCGGCGAAGAATTAAAAAAAGTGTATTTAAACACGGAGCGATTCTTTCTAACGAGGCTGAGCGACTCAGCCTGTCAATCACAAATTCCAATGAGACGATTTTATTGGTTGACAACTGAACTCAACTGGTTTTCCTTGGTGTGGCGTGATCCGATTCATCCGAACTTGTATCTTGTTATAATTAAAAAAAAAAAGACAATTAACTATTATCTAGACTCTCGTGAATGAAATTGTTTCTTTTGACGTTTGGGTGCAAACAATGCGACTTGACGATAACCAAACAACATGCCAAGTTTCAACAGGTTTGAAAAGATCGTGCGTTCGTCCACAATTCAACAGTCATTGGAAGTCATACCCATGCAAACATCGTTATTCGTCTTTGTATGGATTCTAAAGGTCGGGACACACACAAACACTGTTGCGACATGAAAGCTCGAACGGACAATGCTGAACACATCAAGTATTTATTATTTACTTAGCTTCATGGGCCATGGGTACCAAAATGGGACCCAGCTACGCCAATCTTTTCGTAGGCTACATTGAACACCAATTTTTCAATCAATACAACGGCCCAAAACCTGAACTCTATCGTCGCTACATTGACGACTGTATCGGCGCTACCTCTTCTACCAGAGAAGATCTTAATCAATTTATAACCGCTGTTAATTCGTTTCATCCTGCCCTTAAATATACCTGGGAAATTTCCGATACTTCCTTAGCATTCCTGGATATCAAAGTTTCTATCGAAGGCAACAGTTTATGCACCAGTGTGCACTACAAACCCACAGATTCTCATAGCTACTTGTTGTATTCATCTTCACATCCATCACATGTCAAGAATGCCATTCCTTATTCTCAGTTTCTTAGACTTCGCCGTCTTTGTAGTGACGACTCTGATTTTTCCTTAAAATCAGAGGAAATGTGCAATTTCTTCGACAAACGCGGCTATCCTGCTTCTGTTGTTCAAGCGGGCCATCATCGCGCCCAGCAAATTGATCGACAGTCAGCACTACAAACGTCACAGAGAGAAAACAACGATAGAATTCCATTCACCCTCACATTTCACCCTCACAACCACGCAGTTAAATCCATCATTCTCAAAAACTTTAAATTACTTCAAAATGATCCCGACACTGGTAGAATCTTTTCGCAACCTCCATTAATTTCATTTAAACGCGACAAAAACATAGGTAACTTTTTAGTCAGAAGTGCATTCCAAACTAGTGATCAACCCGGAACTTTTAAATGCGCTCGCGCACGATGCAAAACATGCCCTTTCATTCACAACGTTGACAAAATATCGGGACCCAAGCGATCTATCAAAATCACTGATCATTTCACCTGTACCTCAGCCAATGCCATCTACTGTATAACTTGCACTCTTTGCAAAAAGTTATACATCGGCGAAACAGGGAGACGACTTGGCGACCGATTCCGAGAACACCTTCGTGACGTAGAGAAAGACGACAAAAATGCATCGAAACCGGTCGCGAGGCACTTCAATCTCCCAAATCATTCTAAGCAACATATGGCAGTCTGCGGCCTTTCCCTTCACCAAGGAAACACGGAAAGCCGTAAAACTCTAGAACAAAAATTTATTTTTCAAATCGGCACTCTTAATCCTCACGGTATCAACGAACGCTTTTCATTCAACTAATTTATTCCCAAGTTTTCACGTTACCAGGCACCAGCCAATAGCGAAGCTCCATCTTTCTGTATATAAAGACACACGACGCACAATTCCTTGATTCGCTCCGACGAAGGGCTAACGCTCGAAACGTCAGCACTTGAATCTCTTTACGGTGGCCAATTGACATTATCAACCCAGTTGATAAAACCAAATTATATTGTTATACTTCCCACCGACGCAGCACCACAGTTTCTTTAGAAACTTACCCCCTCTATTCATGGGCTAAAGGTCGGGACACACTATGCGACAATCGCTGCGACAAGTCACTTCGTCTGTACTGCTGCAGCGACAAGTCGCTGCGATAAGACGCTTTTTTGGTGCACACTAGCGAATTTGGAAGAGGGGAAATGTGAACTAGGAAAAATGGTTGATTTAAATTTTGTCGCAGCGATTTGTCGCAGAAGCCGTACACGTTGCGACAACGCCGCCTGTGCTTATTTTGTCGCTGCGATCTGTTGGCGCACTAATTCAAACTGGTTTGAATTCGTGCGGCAGATCCCAGCGACAAAATTCAGTCGCAGCGACAAAGATTTTCACATGTCACACGAGGCGATTTGTTGCAGCAACGCAACCTGTCGCGTCGACGTTTCGTTGCGATTTGTCACATAGTGTGTCCCGACCTTTAGCCCATGAAGCGAAGTATATAATAAATAATTGATGTGTTCAGCATTGTCCGTTCGAGCTTTCATGTCGCAACAGTGTTTGATCGTGGCCATGGTCAAAACGAACTTGAATTTTCAGGATTTGTGTATAAATTTCTGTTTAAATTTGTTTAACTTGCATGGGAAAAGATTATTAGTGGTATATATTGTATCTGAGGTTGTTAATTCCACGTAAAAAACAGGACTCGCAATTAAAAAGAAAAATTGCGCGGCTTTTCTGTTTGAAGACCGTGACTCCGACACCGGTGTTCAAAATTAAAGCCAACAAAATGCAAGAGGGAGTCCTTTTATAGGCTCGCTCCGTGTTTAAGATTCTCTGTTTTCAAAGCGAAGGGCACTTTCGAGATTAAACTTTGCGAAAAGATCTATTTTTAGTTCACTTGTACCTAGTGGCAACAAAAAATTTGATAGGCCTGGCGAATTTTGATTTCAGAATTTTATAACGTCTCACCAAGAATACGTTGAATCCTCATATTTGTGACATATTAATAATGTAGTACTCACCGTTTTCCACTGGGCAAGGCTCAGTGTTGCACTCTTGCTCCTCCTTGCTGTCTCCATCACAATCCTTGCCGCCACGTGCTGGAGGGGGGTTGGTGCAGGTTCTTGTACGTTCCTGGACACCGCCTCCACAACTCACACTGCACTCACCCCACTCTCCAAAGGCGCTCCAGCCCCCATTTACTACAAAAACATGGAAATAAAGGTCTTTATTATATAAACAGCAGTGAAATACCGGCTGAGCTTTCGCGCGAAAACATGATATCTTCACACGTGACGATAAAATGTTATCTTCACACGTGAAGATAAAATGTTATCTTCACATGTGATGCCACCGTTGCTATGGTTATGTAATAAATCGCGCCTTTCGCAGTGAAAGTGAAAAGGTTTGGAAGTTCACTGGTGTTTATATAATAAATGGAATATTGCATGAAAGCATGGAGATCGTGTATTTTACTCGTTCGCTGCGCTCACTCGTGGAATATCTTCCAACACTCGAAGAGAAATTTCATATCTCCTCGCAGCCATGTAATGTCGTCTATGAATGTTTCCTATCATTCCCCGTATCTTTGCATTTCTAAAGTGGACGTCTCATTCATTTATCTTGTAATCTATCTCAAGAACATAAAGTTCTGATGTATCCAGAGGGTGCATTATTGAATGTATTTGTTTGCTTTGCAGTGTACTCGTTTCTCTAGCCTCTGAATACAGCCCTCCCTCTTCGCTGCCGGGCCGAGGGGCGTTTTAAAAGACGGAAGTGAGACAGGTTCTTGTTTGGTGGATTTAATTAATAATAGGAGAGGAGAAAAATTAAAGAATCTTACGTACTTGGTGAGAGTAAAATTTGCACAGAAAGCAAACTAGGCCCCTCTGCGCTATTTTTCTGAACTTGTGTAATCCATGATGGTGTCGTGTCTCCTGCGTATCCGACAAAAGCAAGTGATCCTCGGAAATCTGTCAATATGGGATCCTTGGCGCCCAGTCTCTTGAGAGCATTAAGCGCTGGTGCCACATATTTTGAACCTTCATCCTGGATTGCGACCAAAACGATTTTACTGCAATGAAAAATAGGTAAATCAGGACACGAAGAAAGCGTAAGGTGGAGCAAACTCGATCTGTCATGCTTATTTGAGGAAGGTGTTAGAAGAACGATTAAAACGGAACCCGTCAGGACTTCGAGCATTCGTTGGACAAAATTATGTACCAAAATGATTTACACCTAATTACAAGCTTTTGTGTTACTACTTCAAATATATAATCAAGAGAAATCTTTTCTAACAACACCAAACATCGAAAACAAATTTCGAAGTTCCACTATAATTCCACTGAATCGCTTCAAGACGATTTTACAAAATGGCTGCACGTTAGATTTTGCCTAGAGTTTGTGATCTTTAAAATTAATTTTCGCGGGCTCTGATAAGATGTTGTTGTCGGTGTTATCCCAAATAACATGGACATGAACATGGGACTGGAGATTTGGGTCATTATCAAAGAATCAGGTTTTTGTCCATCGTAGTGAGATTTCTGATCTCGATTTCTGATCAATGTGCCTAAAACTACAGTTGTATTGCGACGACTCGAACATGCAAGGGAAAGATAAAAATGGTTTGAGTCATCGGGGTTTCGGATTAACTGACCTGGAGGGGAATGATGTGCGATTTTAATTTTTGAAAGTTTGAGTTTTGATATCGAGAATAATTCAACTCTAGTTTCATTAATTTTTGAAAGTTTGAGTTTTGATATCGAGAATAAGTCAACTCTAGTTTCATTAATTTTCGTCGTGGTTGATGAAACATTTTGAGAATTACTTATTGTCAAGACAGGAAGTGATAGAGACTTACAGTATTCAGTATAATAGCGAAACGTTTAAAGAATAATGTAATAAACCGTATTCTTTTTGGATACATACTCGTTATAGAAAGTGTTTTCTCTAAATTTTATTTTCTGAATAGATAGCTATAGTTTCTACTTCCAATCACTTTATCTTCATAACCGTCTCATTAAGCTTAATGCAAATTTTTAAGCCGATTATCCGACTGACTGGTTCGGTTTGGTGAAAAATATGGGGCGCGGAGTATCGGGGTCGGGCTGTCGGGGATTCTGTGGAGAACACGGGGTGCCACGGTCTATGCAAAATACGGAGTGACGGTGTCTATATAAAACACGCGGTGCCCGTGTCCATGGAAAACGCGGGGTACCGGGGTCTGTGGAAAAAGCGGGGTGCCGGCGTCTGTGGAAAAAGCGGGGTGCCGGGTTCTGTGGAAAACACGAGGTGCCGGTATTTGGGGAAAACACAGGGTGTCGGTTACCGTATTTGTGAAAAACACAGGGTGCCGTGTTCTGTGGAAACACGGGGTGCCATATTGTGAAATGTATAAATTTAAGCATCCGAAACATTTGAACTGTTACTCACTCTCCTTGTATAGAATTAAGATAATCTCGGAGGCTGTCACCGGCCGCGGCATCTCCATGAGTATCAAATGCTTTTACGTCAAGTACTTTACCTGTATAGAAAAATGTTTGCGTAATTAAGTATATAATTTTAGTTTCTACATTCTATTTGAAACAATTACAAGACAATTGCAAATTGTATAATGATCTTCAATTAGGCTCTTATTTTTCACTCATGTTTAATAATTATGATTTTTATTTTTGCCGCGAAAATGCTTGCCAGTTGATGAAGAAGAGTTTTTTTGTGTTCTTTGACGCGCTGGTGCAGATTGTGGGGTGTGAACCCAACATAACCTGCATCGCCCAGGTCACATTCAAATTTGTAAACAAGGCAATGTTGGTTCACAATCGGCGGCTTAGCTTCTCGCAGTTTGAGATCTTGTTCAATCTTCTGGCGGACAAATACGGGCTGTACGGTCGGGTGGATTTTCAGACTTAAATCTTTAAGTTAGGCACGTACAATGTCAGCTGAAGCCTGATCTTTAAACGGTAGGATAACGCAAATGGGAACAAACATTCTGCGGCTCCAAAAGATCTAACAAATATTTTTAGAGTCTTAATGAAGTGCACGAACAAATTTGACTGCCTCGTTTATGAGATGCTTTTCATTCATGATTTGAGACCTACTGTCAATGTACAATCAGACTCAATTTGTGCTAAGGTTTTTAATTAGCCTTTTAGTATAAGCCTTTTAGTATAAGTTTTTTCTTTGTATGTTTTTATTGCCCATTTACACCTTAAACTTTTTTACTTCTTACACGCTTACATATATATTCATTGTTTTAGTTTTACCATTCACTTGATAATGACCGAAGCACGGTCGAAACAGCGTCTTTTACCGTTGATTTTTTCGCCAAAAGTTTTAAGAAACCCTTACTGATAATTTTATTATAATGTAATCATTATTATCCTTATCAAATAAAGCCGTTCACGCAAAAATTCCAACATTGATTCTTTTATGATACTTTCGCCACTGTAAGATAATGAGCTACTAATGTCAGAAATGTGAAAAAAATCGGGGGTCACCGACTTCGTTTTGGAGATAAAATGCCCGGGAGAAGACCCTAAATATGAAACATTTAATTTGACTACAGTGTCTATACGCCCAAAACTATTGCAAATAAATCTTTGAAGTGAAATTTTCTCTACCAAATATTGTTTATGTGCGCCTATGAAGTGAATTTATTCAATTGGCGCACGATGTTCCTTAAAGAAGCATTGCGCATTTAGCGACCATAGTTTCACGCACCTTACAGCCATAAGATGGCGGAATTCGATTTCACGTGGGCGGAAAACTTGAAAATTGTTAAACTTCCAACGTTGACACATTTTTTGACAGACTGCCGAGAATGCTAAATAAAATGTTGAAAAGTAGGGTTTACCGATTATTTAAGAGAGTAAACTACACGCAAAGTTAACACAGCGGCTTCTGGCCCTTTGGTTTTCCTCAGCGCGCGCTCGGTGCATGACGCGACGTAATATTACAACACGAATTCCTTGCGCAGTAACGATGAGCATAAACAATTAGCGCGAGCGTCCTTAAGGCGGCAAGTTGCAGATCTTCTTTAATACTTCGTGTAATTAAATTACCGCTTTTATCCAGACTCCTTTTCGTAACCTACCAGTTGCAGCATCCACAACAACGACATTGTGACCTCTGAGGTGAAGGGACCGATCCACATCATCAACTAAGATGTAAGCTACACCGCACGTATCTGGAGTTTTTTTGGGATCATTACAACCCTCGCTTCTGATTTGAATAGCCACAGAGGGACCTACAATGTAACAAGCATTATCAGCAACAGTTACATGAACGAGTAATTATATATTATAAGCAATTTTCTTGTGTAACCCACTTAACTTCTGGCTGAATTTTAAATCGCTGGGATGAGTAAGAACGAAAGCGTTTCTGGCGAGGCAGCGTTTCAATATCGATGGTGATACAATTTAAAAACGGTATAGTGTGGAAAAAAACATTTTATCCGCTTTCGATCGAGACGAAAACGCCGCCGTTCTCAAATTTATCTCGTTTAACGTGGGCGTAGCTTTAGTTGGTTTATATGTTTGTATATTATTTCAATCCTTTGTTAACAGATTGTAATTTAGAGTATATTTGTACCTTTGTATTACAATTTTAATTTTTAAATCGTAAGCGCATTTTGTAAAATTCGTATGTTTGCTCCGTTTTAATCCTGGCTGGTATCCACGAATTCTGGCAAAAGGTCTCAGGACACTGGCCTTTAGTCGACGCATAGTAATTGGCTTCAGTGCATAATTATCCTTGTACACCTTTAAAAAAAATATTTTTCACCCTTCCAACCTTTATACAACAAAACGATACTTATTTTCTTTCATATGCAAATTACCACCTGTTTAAGAGACTTTTCAGTGCGTGACAGCTATTGCGTTACTTGTCAAATATTAGTTCCAGTTGTAATTGAGGTTGTCATTCGAGACATGATGTAATGGCATTCGAAGTCTACTGTCGTATCGTGAGCGTGTTGTAATCCGTAGAGAAATAAAGCAAAAATTGAGCAATCCGTCTTCGTCGGTCCTCGTGGTGTACCGTTAATACGTAGACTGGTTAATACGTTAATCGACAAAACATTTGGTCCTTCGAAAGCCGGATCTCAAGAGAGGTTTATACGAGAAATCCGAAGAATCGCAAGCTGGGGGCGTTCCCGTGCTCAAATGGTTTACACACGTTTGTGAAAGCAGAAATTTCGTGTAAGAATGCCGTCCGACGACGAAAAAGTTATGGAACCGATCGGGGCAGAGGATCAAGAGTGCAGCCTTAGGGATTGCAAACAAGAGAAGAGAAATGCGAAAGCGCAAATGACGCGTCTGTTAAACAAGCTGGCTAGCGTCTTGATCGAAGATGATCCGTCCAAAATAGAAATCAGGGAACTGTTGCAAAGAATTCAAGAACAACAAGATAATACACTGATGGTTATGACCCGTTTGGAAAAAGCTTATCGTGAAAAGAATAATGAGGGAATGGCGGAGAAAGTTAGCGACGAAGCTGACGACCTGGTTGAACTAGTCGATCGTGAAATTAAGCCTGCTCGCTCGCTGTTGGCGTCGCTCACGAAAGATAAGTCGCGTGCAAGTTCTGTCGCCGATAGCGAAGCATCACAAAGAAGAAAAGAAAAAGAAAAGGCAGAAATCGAAGCGCGTTTACGAAAGGATCGGCTTGAATGGGAAATCGAACAGAATCGTGAAGAATTAGAACGCCAGGAAAAGGAGCTTCAAGCTGTGAACGAAGAAATGAACAAACGACGCCAGGAGTTGGAAAACGAAATAAATGAAGAATTGGGTCTAGAAAAGGAATCTGTCGAAGAGTATCATCAACTTCCCTTGCAACAGAGTAAATCGATGGAGAATCAGCAATTGCAGCAGGACAACAAAGCAGTCCAGAGATCGATCGAGAAATCGGAAAAACGAGAAACGGAGTGCTCTTACAATTCCGACCAGGTGCTCTCGGTTGGAACCCCATCACCGGAAATACCGAAATTACTCCGTTCTTTCAAGATTTCTGACATTGGTTCCACTGCCGATAACCGCGAAATGCATGGGCAATTAGAAAGAATCCGAATCCCAATTTTCTCAGGAAATAAGATGGACTTTCAACGCTGGAACGCGGCCTTTACAAGTTGTGTCGACATGACGTCATTATCGCCGCAATTCAAAATGCTACGCTTGGAGGCATGTCTAGCTGGAGAAGCCGCAAACACCATAAAGGCATTAGGATACTCCTTGGAAGCGTACGAGGCGGCCAAAGCACGCCTATTTCGGAAGTACGGAGGAAGCCGAAGGCAAGTTCAGTCTCACATAGAAGAACTCAAAAAGCTCCCACCGATCCAGGACAATAATGCCAAAGAATTGGAAGCATTTGCCGACGTCTTGGAACGAGCTGTGATTACGTTGAAAGAAAATGGTCGAAAATCGGATTTGGAAGGAGGAGCACTGCACACAATGATCCTTGAGGCTCGCTGCGTGTTTAAGATTCTCTGTTTTCAAAGCGAAGGGCACTTTCGAGATTAAACTTTGCGAAAAGATCTATTTTTAGTTCACTTGTACCTACCTTTAATAGGCCTGGCGAATTTTGATTTCAGAATTTTATTACGTCTCACCAAGATCACGTTGAATCCTCATATTTGTGACATGTTAATAATCTAGTACTCACCTTTTTCCACTGGGCAAGGCTCAGTGTTGCACTCTTGCTCCTCCTTGCTGTCGCCATCACAATCCTTGCCGCCACGTGCTGGAGGGGGGTTGGTGCAGGTTCTTGTGCGTTCCTGAAAGCCGCCTCCACAACTCACACTGCACTCACCCCAGCCTCCAAAGTCGCTCCAGCCCCCATTTACTGCAAAAACATAGAAATAAAGGTCTTTATTATATAAACAGCAGTGAAATACCAGGTGAGCTTTCGCGCGAAAACATGATATCTTCACACGTGACGATAAAATGTTATCTTCACACGTGAAGGTAAAATGTTATCTTCACATGTGATGCCACCGTTGCTATGGTTATGTAATAAATCGCGCCTTTCGCAGTGAAAGTGAAAAGGTTTGGAAGTTCACTGGTGTTTATATAATAAATGGAATATTGCATGGAAGCATGGAGATCGTGTATTTCACTCGTTCGCTGCGCTCACTCGTGGAATATCTTCCAACACTCGAAGAGAAATTTCATATCTCCTCGCAGCCATGTAATGTCGTCTATGAATGTTTCCCATCATTCCCCGTATCTTTGCTTTTCTAACGTGGACGTCTCATTCATTTATCTTGTAATCTATCTCAAGAACATAAAGTTCTGATGTATCCAGAGGGTACATTATTGAATGTATTTGTTTGCTTTACAGTGTACTCGTTTCTCTAGCCTCTGAATTCAGCCCTCCCTCTTCGCTGCCGGGCCGAGGGGCGTTTTAAAAGACGGAAGTGAGACAGGTTCTTGTTTGGTGGATTTAATTAATAATAGGAGACGAGAAAAATTAAAAGAATCTTACGTACTTGGTGAGAGTAAAATTTGCACAGAAAGCAAACTAGGTCCCTCTGCGCTATTTTTCTGAACTTGTGTAATCCATGATGGTGTCGTGTCTCCTGCGTATCCGACAAAAGCAAGTGATCCTCGGAAATCTGTCAATATGGGATCCTTGGCGCCCAGTCTCTTGAGAGCATTAAGCGCTGGTGCCACATATTTTGAACCTTCATCCTGGATTGCGACCAAAACGATTTTACTGCAATGAAAAATAGGTAAATCAGGACACGAAGAAAGCGTAAGATGGATCAAACTCGATCTGCCATGCTTATTTGAGGAAGGTGTTAGAAGAACGATTAAAACGGAACCCGTCAGGACTTCGAGCATTCATTGGACAAAATTATGTACCAAAATGATTTACACCGAATTACAAGCTTTTGTGTTACTACTTCAAATATATTATCAAGAGAAATCTTTTCTAACAACACCAAACATCGAAAACAAATTTCGAAGTTCCACTATAATTCCACTGAATCGCTTCAAGACGATTTTACAAAATGGCTGCACGTTAGATTTTGCCTAGAGTTTGTGATCTTTAAAATTAATTTTCGCGGGCTCTGATAAGATGTTGTTGTCGGTGTTATCCCAAATAATTACTTACATCTTTACCTTTTATTAAGGGTAAAAAATAACGCAATATGATTTAAATTATTGTGGTACTCGATTTACCCGATTTTTGTCCAACTTAAATAAATATTACTCAACTTCCTAATGGATTCCGTCTTAATTTTTATCTCAGCTTTATATTCAGTGATGAGGTGGGAAGGAACATGGGACCAGAGATTTGGGTCATTATCAAAGAATCAGGTTTTTGTCCATCGTAGTGAGATTTCTGATCTCGATTTCTGATCAATGTGCCTAAAACTACAGTTGTATTGGGACGACTCGAACATGCAAGGGAAATATAAAAATGGTTTGAGTCATTGGGGTTTCGGATTAACTGATCTGGAGGGGAATGATGTGCGATTTTAATTTTTGAAAGTTTGAGTTTTGATATCGAGAATAATTCAACTCTAGTTTCATTAATTTTCGTCGTTGTTGATGAAACATTTTGAGAATTACTTATTGTTAAGACAGGAAGTGATAGAGACTTGCAGTATTCAGTATAATAGCGAAACGTTTAAAGAATAATGTAATAAACCGTATTCTTTTTGGATTCATACTCGTTCTAGAAAGTGTTTTTTTTATTTTCTGAATAGATAGCTATAGTTTCTACTTCCAATCACTTTATCTTCATAACCGTCTCATTAAGCTTAATGTAAATTGTTAAGCCGATTATCCGACAGACTGGTTCGGTTTAGTGAAAAATATGGTCGCGGAGTAGCGGGGTCGGGCTGTCGGGGATTCTGTGGAGAACACGGGGTGCCAGGGTCTGTGGAAAATACGGAGTGACGGTGTCTATATAAAACACGCGGTGCCCGTGTCCATGGAAAACGCGGGGTGACGGGGTCTGTGGAAAAAGCGGGGTGCCGGGATCTGTGGAAAAAGCGGGGTGCCGGTGTCTGTGGAAAAAGCGGGCTGCCCGGGTCTGTGGAAAACACGAGGTGCCGGTATTTGGGGAAAGAGAGTTTTTGTGTTCTTTGACGCGCTGGTGCAGATTGCGGCGTGTGAACCCAACATAACCTGCATCGCACAGGTCACTTACCGTATTTGTGAAAAACACAGGGTGCCGTGTTCTGTGGAAACACGGGGTGCCATATTGTGAAATGTATAAATTTAAGCACCCGAAACATTTGAACTGTTACTCACTCTCCTTGTATAGAATTAAGATAATCTCGGAGGCTATCACCGGCCGCGGCATCGCCATGAGTATCAAATGCTTTTACGTCAAGTACTTTACCTGTATAGAAAAATGTTTGCGTAATTAAGTATATAATTTTAGTTTCTACATTCTATTTGAAACAATTACAAGACAATTGCAAATTTTATAATTATATTGAAAACTTGAAAAGAAAATGACATACACATCGAGTGTAAAGGGAAACAGAAACGAGCAACAAGAACAACTCAGATCTTCAATTAGGCTCGTTCAATAATTATGATTTTAATTTTTGTCGCGAAAATGCTTGCCAATTGATGAAGAAGAGTTTTTGTGTTCTTTGACGCGCTGGTGCAGATTTTGGCGTGTGAACCCAGCATAACCTGCATCGCACAGGTCACATTCAAATTTGTAACCAAGGCAATGTTGGTTCACAATCAGCGGCTTAGCTTCTCGCAATTTGAGATCTTGTTCAATCTTCTGGCGGACAAATACGGGCTGTACGGTCGTGTGGATTTTCAGACTTAAATCTTTAAGTTGGGCACGTACAATGTCAGCTGAAGCCTGACTCTTTAAACGGTTCCAAAAGATCTAACAAACAATTTTAGAGTCTTAATGAAGTGCACGAACAAATTTGACTGCCTCGTTTATGCGATGCTTTTTATTCATGATTTGAGACCTACTGTCAATGTACAATCAGACTCAATTTGTGCTGAGGTAATTAGCCTTTTAGTATAAGTTTTTTCTTTGTATGTTTTTACGGTCCGTTTACACCTTAAACTTTTTTACTTCTTACACGCTTACATATATATTCATTGTTTTAGTTTTACCATTCACTTGATAATGACCGAAGCACGGTCGAAACGGCGTCTTTTACCGTTGATTTTTTCGCCAAAAGTTTTAAGAAACCCTTACTGATAATTTTATTATAATATAATCATTATTATCCTTATCAAATTAAGCCGTTCACACAAAAATTCCAACATTGATTCTTTTATGATACTTTCGCCACTGTAAGATAATGAGCTACTAATGTCAGAAATGTGAAAAAAATCGGGGATCACCGACTTCGTTTTGGAGATAAAATGCCCGGGAGAAGACCCTAAATATGAAACATTTAATTTGACTACAGTGTCTATACGCCCAAAACTATTGCAAATAAATCTTTGAAGTGAAATTTTCTCTACCAAATATTGTTTATGTGCGCCTATGAAGTGAATTTATTCAATTGGCGCACGATGTTCCTTAAAGAAGCATTGCGCATTTAGCGACCATAGTTTCACGCACCTTACAGCCATAAGATGGCGGAATTCGATTTCACGTGGGCGGAAAACTTGAAAATTGTTAAACTTCCAACGTTGACACATTTTTTGACAGACTGCCGAGAATGCTAAATAAAATGTTGAAAAGTAGGGTTTACCGATTATTTAAGAGAGTAAACTACACGCAAAGTTAACACAGCGGCTTCTGGACCTTTGGTTTTCCTCAGCGTGCGCTCGGTGCATGACGCGACGTAATATTACAACACGAATTCCTTGCGCAGTAACGATGAGCATAAACAATTAGCGCGAGCGTCCTTAAGGCGGCAAGTTGCAGATCTTCTTTAATACTTCGTGTAATTAAATTACCGCTTTTATCCAGACTCCTTTTCGTAACCTACCAGTTGCAGCATCCACAACAACGACATTGTGACCTCTGAGGTGAAGGGACCGATCCACATCATCAACTAAGATGTAAGCTACACCGCACGTATCTGGAGTTTTACTGGGATCATTACAACCCTCGCTTCTGATTTGAATAGCCACAGAGGGACCTACAATGTAACAAGCATTATCAGCAACAGTTACATGAACGAGTAATTATATATTATAAGCAATTTTCTTGTGTAACCCACTTAACTTCTGGCTGAATTTTAAATCGCTGGGATGAGTAAGAACGAAAGCGTTTCTGGCGAGGCAGCGTTTCAATATCGATGGTGATACAATTTAAAAACGGTATAGTGTGGAAAAAAACATTTTATCCGCTTTCGATCGAGACGAAAACGCCGCCGTTCTCAAATTTATCTCGCTTAGCGTGGACGTAGCTTTAGTTGGTTTATATGTTTATATATTATTTCAATCCTTTGTTAACAGATTGTAATTTAGAGTATATTTGTACCTTTGTATTACAATTTTAATTATTAAATCGTAAGCGCATTTTGTAAAATTCGTATGTTTGCTCCGTTTTAATCCTGGCTGGTATCCACGAATTCTGGCAACAGGTCTAAGGACACTGGCCTTTAGTCGACGCATAGTAATTGGCTTCAATGCATAATTATCCTTGCACACCCTTAAAAAAAATATTTTTCACCCTTCCAACCTTTATAAAACAAAACGATACTGATTTTCTTCCATATGCAAATATCCACCCTTGTCCATGTAATCAGAGGTTTCCAGTTACCTGTATACTGTTCAACAGTCAATTTTACAATAATGGTATCGGGCAAATGTCGAATAATGGTGAAAAAGGCGAAGTAAATCTTTGTTGTTGCTGGTTTTCTTTTTGTCGTGCAGTTCTTTGTAAGAATTCCCGAAGCACCGGGTTAGAGCGTCCGAACGTTATCTGGGAGGTCATGGTTCGAATCCTTTCGGGGACTCAGAATTTTTTCTTTGTCCCATGCTCGTGTAGAATTGGTCATTTCATCTCATCATTCATTCACCGAGTTCACCAAGAGTTCTCGTAGTTCAGTTGTTCGGAGCGCCCAACCGGAATCTGGGAATTCATGGGTTCAGTTCCTTTCGGGGACTTTTTCTTGGTCCCGCGCTTGTGTCATTTCATCTTATCAAGTTTGTCTTTTAACAATGAAACTAAGGGGAAGGGAATCAAAACTACTACTGAGGTATTACCATACAAAAAAAATTATCAAAACTTTCTTATCGAAGAGAACGTATCTTGAAGTACGGGCTTCATTTTGAATGCTACTGTATGTAATCCGTACCGAATAAGTCGCGATTCTAAAGATTCGTGTTTTTGTACGCATGTTTTCTTTTCCCCTCTTCCATTGCAATAAAAAAATACAGATTATTTAGCATAAATGAAATCTTACGCACTTGGCGAGAGTGGAACTTGCGCAGAAACCTCGCTTGGACCCTTTGCACTATCTTGTTGTTGATATTCAATCCAGTTTTGTTTCGCCACGCCTGCATAGCCAACGAGAGCCAATGATCCTCGGTGGTCTGTCTTGATGTCTTCATCGATGCCCAGTCTCTTGAGAGCGTCAACAGCTGGCAGCACATATTTCGAACCTTCATCTTGAATGGCGACCAAAACGACTTTACTGTAACAGCAAATACACAAGCATTAAAAAGTACTTGAAACCGTTAAAACTAAAATTGACAGTCAGGTTTTTTGCACGGAGGGTGAAAGGTGACTCGCTCTCGGTTTCTATAGTTGACTCGGGGATCCGTCCCTCGTCAACTGCCCGCCGTTATAGTTCACCACCAAATTTTCTCCGATTCTGATTGGTTTTAATTGCTCACGTGACTCTATAGTGCCCGCGCGCGGAGCGACACTATAAATTTTCTCCGATTCCCATTGGTTCTAAATTAGACAGGTGACGCGATCTTCCGCGGAGGGCACTATTAACGAATAGAGTGTCTCTGTCGAGGAACTATCGGCTGATAGTTGCCCCGCGGAAATGTTATGTTCTTAAAACAAATATTTGCCCGAGAAGCGGAGCTTCGAGGGCAAATTTGCTTGTTTTTAGTTCAGACCGATAGTTCCGAGACAAACACTCTGTTGTCTTTACTACTGTTCACCACTAAACCTTCTTTCGCGCGCAAATAAACAATATTCGTATTCCCCGACAGCCCTGGGGCGAGAGCCTTCTGAACATGAAAGCGAGGCTAATGCGGGGAACCTCCGACGAAGGGCTAACGCTCGAAACGTCAGCACTTGAATCTCTTTACGGTGGCCAATTGACATTATCAACCCAGTTGATAAAACCAAATTATAATGCGGGGAACCTCGCTCGAAAATACAAAGAAACATGAGGAAAATTAGAGAAGGGGTGCCGGAAACCAAAATAGCATTCAATGCTGCAAGGCTGTAGAGCTTATAAGTGATCTGCAGGCTAGAGGAATACCATGCAGTATTAAACAAAAATGCCAAAAAATGTGGCAGGAATGACAGAGAAGGCTCGCACGTCTACTCGTACTCGTCACACACGCAAGTTCTTGTTATTTGCAATTCTGTTAATTGATAGAAATTGTTTTTCAGGGCGAAAATTAAATGATCGTCAAACTACAGAAACCACTATCGCTAAATAAAAATTAAAAGCTGGTCTTTGTACCTAAGGTTTGATGTATTTGGCTCAAAAAGAATTTGAAAGTTTTGGTCAGTTTAGCGATCAAACAAATACGCCGGTGAGTGAGAATATTTACTTGTAGTTTCTCTAGTATTTTCCCCCTTTTGGTGGAAGCGAATAATCAGATGGCCACAGACTAAACCATAGGCGTACGAGCCGGGTACTGCAGCCCCCCAGTTTGGAAAATTTTTGACATTTTTCGGTCAAAACGCTCAGGATTCGGGCAACAGCAGTTGCAATTTTTGGGCGGTTTTATACATGTTCAGTGCCAACACATTCGGAAATTGTGTATTTTTTTCGGGCAGGCAGGTTATAGCCCCTCCAAGTTCGCAGGTGTCCGTACGCCTATGGACTAAACAGAATCAGTTCAGCAAAATATTTTGACGAAATAGTTAAAAAGTGTTTGCTGCAGATTGGGGATATTACCTTGTGTTGAACATGCCTGACTCCCGACAGACTCGCACTCTCCTGTCAGTTCAATTAATCTGTGAGTCTTCTCGGTCACTTGAACCAAATCTTTTAGCATTTTTGCCTAATCAAGATATTTTTTTAATCTACAGATCTTTATAAGCTCCAGAGCCTTGCAACTTTCAATGCTATTTTGGTTTTCCGACACGCCAGCTGCAATTTTCCTCATGTTTCTTTGTATTTTCGAGCGAAGCTCCCCGCATTAGTCTCGCATTCATGTTCAGAAGGCTGTCGCCCCAGGGCCGTCGGGGAATACGAATATTTTCTTTTCACAAACTAGCATCTTGAGTTTTTTGCTGCAAGCCGAAACGTACGAATAAACGAAAATCAGGCAAGAAACCCTCGAAATGCAGATCAATCAAATAGCGATTGATTTTCACGAACGGGCACTATCCATCCGGGTATTTTCCTCGGACGGGCACTATACACTGATAATGCCCGTTCGAGAAAAATACCCGGATGGATGGATACGCGCGTAGTGCATAAGATTTTCTGAACGAAAGCATGGCAATATTGGAAATATTTAAATGTTACTTACTGATATTTTTTTGTACTTCGTTTTCACATTAAGATGCAATCGATCTGCATTGTTCCACTTGTGTGCATGCTATTATCTTTTTGAGTCCACAAAAGACACAAAAGCAAGACTTGCTTGAACGAAAGCATGACAATATTGGAAATATTTAAATGTTACTTACTGTCCCATTATGGAATTAAGATAGTCTCTCAGCCTGTTGCCAGCTGAAGCGTCTCCATAAGTGTCAAAAGCTTTAACATCAAGCACTGCACCTACATTGGGGTAAAGGGTATTTACTTAATTAATATTACGTTAATATTGTTAAATTTTAGGCTATACACATGTAAAAAGTGCACAAACAAAATGAAATAAATCATATGTTTAGCACGCGCCTGCGCTAATTGAGGACACTGGAAATATGCGGTTAAATATTGTAAATCAACTTAATTCGTAAAAAATCCCAATTTATATTACCTATTTGCAAAGTGTGGAGGAAACGCAAATCCTTTTCAGTGGGAGAGAGGAAAATTTGAAATCGAGACAATTCAAGTGCCGTAACCACAACGCCCTTCTAGCCTATTTAAAATTATTTTTATATTCTATACTCAGCTCCCACTAATTTTCAATTTAAGATCAACGAAGCCCTTCACATCGAATGGGAGCGACGCTCGCTCAATCTGAAGTGTCAGACGTTCTCTCAAAATATCAATAAACAGCTCAAGCACGTGGACAGCGAGAAATTATTGAACCTCAGCGAGACTCGGAAAACAGTGGTGTTTCAGGACCACCGGCTTTCGTGCTCTAAGAAATCTTCTAAATAATCTGCAATTTCGGTTTGTTTGTCTGAGTCTTGTCTGAGTCATGCCGACAGTCGCCCCCTTCGTTATCAATACTTTTACTTTAAGATAATATATAAATTTAGCCAAAACTAAAAGCGGAGCTCCATATTTTTATCTCGTTCTCGATAATTTGAGAAAGCGCTCTTAGTAAAAATAATGTATTTGTGCCAAAAAAGATTTCACTGAGCGAAAATCCGAATTAATCTTCAACTCCAATTGCAAAAATTCCGCTGCGGATGAGCATGAAAAACTGCAAAATCTTGTCACATTCCTGGAAAAAAAAATCACACTCAAGCCCGCGATCTATTACCGGTAAGACCGCAAAATGGTCAGCGGTTAAATTAAAAGAATCACGTGACCTAGATGATTTCTCAAAATGAGCCCGCGATATGGCCAGGGAAATGACATAATTTCGAGACAAAAGAAAACAAAAAGTCCTTGTCTTTTTCTTCGAATTAAAACTGTGTATTTTCTTTAAAATATAGCGAAATTCATTTCATCCTGCCTCGATGTACGCAATATCATTCTTTCGAATTTTACTGAACTTGATTACTATATGCTACATATATTAATTACATATCCAGGATAATCTTTATTATTTCAATTTTTATTTGAGATAAAGCCTTTCAACACTCTATGTATTTATGGTCATGCAAATAACGCTAGTTGTTCTTGTTATATATATATTTCATACTCCCAAGAAATTTTGCCAACTTGTAGATATGCACATTACAGATATAACAAACAAACAAACAAGGAAACAGAAAATAACTACTGAGGCAAATTAAACGAATTGATACACATAAAATAAACAAAAAATAAACAGGTAAAATATAGACAATATGGTGGAGATTACAAGAACAAAGAAAGTGGCAGTCAGTATTTTAAATTTGACCATTCTTCTGAAAGCCTACTTCAATACTTCGTTTATTTGAATACTACTGTATATCTGAGCTCTGGAATAATAGACTACCTGTTGCAGCGTCCAAAACAACAACATTGTGTCCCCTTAGGTGAAGCGACTGGTCAGCCCCATCTACAAAGATGTAAGCTATGCCACATGTATCTGGCTTTTTATCAGGATCGTTGCAACCTTCACTCCTGATCTTAATATCTAAAGGTGGGCCTGCAAGGTAACAAATCTGATCAGAAGCCGACAAGAAAAATCGTAAATCTTAAAAAAAAACGGAAGTCGATCTTATGACTACGTGAAAACGTTTATGTGTAGCTACAGGCTGCCTTTATGTAAGATAGCTGTGCTTGACAAAATCCAAGGCAATCAATCTCAGAATTAACTTATCGCTAGTGATTAAAAACGTAGGCTCTTTTTTAGTAGCTACTCTGTAATCTGGAATCTACTCTCGGCTTTTAGAGTAGTTATAAAAGGTATTATATCCGAGCATTCTCCCACTCCAACCTTCAAATCACAACAGAACAAAACAAAACACCAGGAACACCCTTGGGCGTACGGACCGGGGAAGGGGGGAGGGGCTTCTCTCTACGGGCTCATTAACGTCCCAGGTGACTGTAACATTAAAGATGCTGGAGGCGCGCCTATGGATTATCGTCGTTATGCGATAAAGACTGGTTTACTTTTTGATTTTTATTTGCGCATGTGCCTAAGATACCGCCCCAAAAATACGCTCAATACTGAAACCGCGAGAAAAGAATTTAAAACATACATAACACGATAAATAAAAATTTCAAGGTTGATTAATACATCATTGGTCCAGTCCGTACTACGCAGTCTCGGGATTTTTTTTTTCATTCTTGTTTGAATTCGTTGATACGTTACACTTCGATTATAGCGTACATGAAGTGTTTGAGTTCGTCATTACAGATCGTTTCATTTATGAGTGCTAAAATACCGTCGAAGTTAAGGATATCTGTTAATAACGCAGTAAGAGGTAAGTTTTTCCTGTAATTTTAATTTTAACTAGTGAACATTCCTCGCTATGAGACTCACATAGTTAGCATTGCAGACGGAGTTTCAAATGAATTAAGTGGGAACCAATTTAACTGAGTACACGTGCTCGAAATTTCCACAAAGCAGCAACTTACTAAAATCACTCCAAATTGACTCGAGGAGCTGGCAAACAGCAAAGAAGACAACCAGACCAAGCAAGTCAATTTTGGTAATCAAACATCCGAATTTAGGCATCAAAAAGCAAAATTGTTTCATTGCCATACAAACCCTTGCAAAGTTTGTCTTCTTAGAGTACTATGGCTCTGCGTTGTGCCCAACTGCAGTTGTTGTATTGTTCACACACAAACAGTCAGCCGACACAAGTGCAACTACAACGCCGTTATATGATGACTCGAAATTCACAACACAATATCCTTCATGGCTTTGAGCTATGAAAATTCATCCATAATTAGGTGCGGAGTTTAAGCGCTCCTTAGTTATTTCTAAATGTTCGAAGAGAATGAAAATGTTTGCCATGCAATGTTGCATTTTATTAGCATTCAATGAGTGTTCCAGTTATCTACTTTTACCCAAACTTACTTTCATTTTTGTCAGTTATACCTTAAAATAGCTGTATATCCCGAAATCTTATTTTAACAGATCGATCTGGGAGATTGACAGCCACTAATACTTAACTGTGACTAGCTTGTCTGTTTTTCTCTAAGTGTCCCTTCCTGTAGCCTTAATTTCTAACATTCTAGAGTTACTGACATGAAAAAAATGCCCCACTGAATGGCAGCAATTTAGATAGGGATAAAATGGCTCACATGTAAAGCAATAACTTAGTCTTTGTAGAGATAATTATTACGCACTTGGTTCGAGAGGGATTTTCACAGAAACCTCGCTGGGTCCTTTTCCACCATCTCGCTGTTCTTGTGTAATCCAACTTGGCCTCGCGGCTCTTGCGTATCCAACAAGAGCAAATGATCCTCGGTAGTCTGTCCCGATGGGATCCTTGGCGCCCAGTTTCTTTAGAGCGTCCATTGCTGCTGACACATATTTTGAACCTTCATCTTGAATGGCGATCAGAACGATTTTGCTGCAATGAAAGCGGTTTTATGGTGCGCGGATTGAAGTTTAATTGTCAAGCTTTTTAAGATGTGAAATTTGTTGAGCTTAATATTTGTCTTAATAAACAATATTTTTTAAATCCATTTCTCACCCGACCTCTTTTCCTTTCTTTTATGATCAGGTGGCATAATTTTTAGTGTAGGCCAATTCCTAAACATGCCATAGCATATTGGGGGTACATAATGTCACGTTTGACACTCAAAAACTCAAAAATCCAACTTCTCAACGTTTTCCGTAACGTTTCCAGCCTAGATGCAAACGAAGGGATTGTAAGCCTGTATACCATTATATTGGTTTCTTAACAGAAAATATGTCAACAAAAAAGTCATTAAAATGTTACTCACTGTCCTCTTATGGAATAAAGATAGTCTCGGAGGTTGCTGCCGGCAGTTGCATCACCAAAAGTATCGAACGCTTTGGAGTCAAGAACTGCACCTAAATGGAAGGACACATGTTTACCTGATTAAGTCTTTTTTACTTTTTGGTCGACTATACATGGAAGAGAATCGCTTCATTCGCTGAGAGGACAAAAACACGTCGGCATATTGTAAATACAGTAATTATCCCATCTTGATCGGGGGATCCTTTGAGGCCGGCGCCAACTTTGAGGCTTTATAACGTCAAACTGAACTATTACAGTTCAACTAACTCAACCGGGCCACCCAAAATTTTCCAACCAATCAGAAGAAGAGTTCAAAACAAAAGAATCGAAGTTTCTTATCAGTAGTAACTTTTCTACACTCATTGTGATTGGTCTTTTGATAAAAAAGCTTGTTCTTTTGTTCTGAATTGGATTGTGATTGGCTGAAAAATGTTGGGAGTGGCCCCGGTTGAGTTAGCTGCACTTTAAAGCTATGGCCTTTAAAATTAATGACGTTTCCTAAATTTTTATTGGCAGCAATTTGAAACTAGTACCATGTGCGCCATGACTTATGGCAATCAGTTTTTGACAACCCTGTTTTATAAAATTCACAATTTGTGTTGAAACTCTTAAAGTGCCTATGAAGTGAATTGGTTTTTTACTTAGATTTAAAATTTGCCTTGTGAAATACGCGATTCCAAAGTTTGAGACGTCTGGCGTTAAAGGTAACGATTTTAAAAGCCTTATTAATATAGTTAATTTATTAGTTTGTAACTTTTCGCACAACTCCTAGCTATAGGAGGACTATTTTATTATAAGATTTCGTCTTTTAAATAAAGATTGATAATAATGATGATATCCTGAAGTTTTATTTTAGAAGTAAATTAAGTAAGTAAATTCAAAATCGCAGATTCAAGGTGGCGACCATTTCAACAACAAAAACGACTTTCTTTGTACCCCACATAAGTATTATTATTAATTCAGTATTAAGGACGTCTTGTACTTTAACATTCATGCATGTTAACCATCCTGCAAACCAAACACGCTTCAAAATCTCATCTAGCCAAAATATACCTTAGACTAAACTATAGATATAGCTTTACAGAACATTCGTATCAGTAACTGTAGTGATATAGCGCGGGCTTTGATAGCCGACTGACAAATGGGCGTTGGAATAACCAGGCCAGGCCAGGCCCCTTTTATACCGAAAGTTTTGTTTAACATATATAAGAACTCTCAAAAATACTTAGAAAGAAATGGTTACAAATTCCATGCATGAGTCTCTTCATCTCTCAAATAACTCGATAAATTACCTGTTGCAGCGTCCACAACGACGACATTGTGTCCCCTTTGGTGAAGTGACTCATCTTTCCCATCAACTTTGATGTAAGCTATACCGCATGTGTCTACCGTTTTATCAGGATCATCGCAGCCTTCACTCCTGATCACAACATCCACGAAAGATGGACCTGCAAGGTAACAAATGTGATCAGAAGATAAATTGCCTATGGTTGAATCTTCATTGATCAGACACGATGAATTTAAAACGTGCATTTGTTAGGTAGTATCGACCTTCTTGTCGTACTAGCCCTGCATCTGGATATCCCAGGACTCTGACTTTTTGTCACGATATAATATTTACCCCACCTCTTCCTATCAGCCTTTAGTAACACAACCTAGCCATAACATTATGAATGCTGACTCGGGCAGTATTTCGTTAGAGAATTTCCTGCCAAGCTTGTAAAATCAAACGGGTTTACCTTGCTCTTCTCGGGGCCTTCGTGCGAGAAGCTCTAAAGTAGATAAAACAATGCTTGCAGTTACGTCAACAGTGCTAATTTCAACACTTATCTCATCTTCATCAATGTCATTTCCCTATACTGATCTACTGATCTAAAAATTACAAGTTTAAGACCCAGCTAGATTAAAACTTGGAGTTGAGCTTTTTGTGGAGAAGATGACTTAAAAGGTAACAAATGAGACTGAAACTAAATCGTCCGTGATTCAAACAGTAAAACGACTTTCTCAATTAAAGAATTTCAGCTAAAGTTTCGATAGTGAGACTGTACCTGCAAGTGGACCAGCCCTGCACACATCTGTAATCAGCACAATGATGAAACAAAACAAAGGAAACTTCATCGCGGCAATTAAGCACCCTGTATTTGAGTTAAGAACAGTGACATGTTTTATACTTTTCAGATGCGGTTTGAGCATTTGTGCTGTAAGGACTACTATAATAGTATTGCACTCTGACGATGTTAGGTGCAATGGAAGTAGTGAGGTCTAATTTTTAGTTTCCAAGGGCGCTAGGTAACTAATTAACCTTGAGGCAGCAAGCAAATATGTGATGACTGAGCCCTGATGTTCCTAGATTCCATGTGAGTACTGACCTCCGAAGTTTATAGGTCCTATGTCAGTACAGAGCTCTGTTGTTTAATTCTTAGGTGCTATGTGAGTGCTGAGCTCTGCAGATTCTACACGATTTGTGAATACTAAGCCCTGCAGTTTCTACGTGCTATGTGAGTACTGGGCTCTGACGTTTCTAGGTACTATGTGAGTACTGCGCTTTGAGGTTTCTAGCTGCTATGTGAGTGCTGAGCTCTGCAGATTCTACACTATTTGTGAGTACTAAGCCCTGCAGTTTCTACGTGCTATGTGAGTACTGAGCTCTGACGTTTCTAGGTACTATGTGAGTACTGCGCTTTGAGGTTTCTAGGTGCTATGTGAGTGCTGAGCTCTGCAGATTCTACACGATTTGTGAGTACTAAGCCCTGCAGTTTCTACGTGCTATGTGAGTACTGAGCTCTGACGTTTATAGGTACTATGTGAGTACTGCGCTTTGAGGTTTCTAGGTGCTACGTGAGTGCTGAGCTCTGAAGTTTTAAAGTGCCATGTAACTAGCTACGTACTGATCTCTAATGTTTCAAGGCGCTATGCGAGTACTGATCCCTGCAGTTTATAGGTGCTATGTGAGTACTGAGCTCTGCAGTTTTTAGGTGTTGCGAGTACTGATCCCTGCAGATTCTAGGTGCTATGTGAGTACTGATCCCTGCAGATTCTAGGTGCTATGTGAGTACTGATCCCTGCAGTTTGTAGGTGCTATGTGAGTACTGATCCCTGCAGATTCTAGGTGCTATGTGAGTACTGATCCTTGCAGTTTGTAGGTGCTATGCGAGTACTGATCCCTGCAGTTTGTAGGTGCTATGTGAGTACTTATCCCTGCAGTTTGTAGGTGCTATGTGAGTACTGATCCCTGCAGTTTGTAGGTGCTATGTGAGTACTTATCCCTCCAGTTTGTAGGTGCTATGTGAGTACTGATCCCTCCAGTTTGTAGGTGCTATGTGAGTACTGATCCCTGCAGTTTGTAGGTGCTATGTGAGTACTGATCCCTGCAGTTTGTAGGTGCTATGTGAGTACTGATCCCTGCAGTTTGTAGGTGCTATGTGAGTACTGATCCCTGCAGTTTGTAGGTGCTATGTGAGTACTTATCCCTGCAGTTTGTAGGTGCTATGTGAGTACTGATCCCTGCAGTTTGTAGGTGCTATGTGAGTACTGATCCCTGCAGTTTGTAGGTGCTATGTGAGTACTTATCCCTCCAGTTTGTAGGTGCTATGTGAGTACTGATCCCTGCAGTTTGTAGGTGCTATGTGAGTACTGATCCCTCCAGTTTGCAGGTGCTATGTGAGTACTTATCCCTCCAGTTTGTAGGTACTATGTGAGTACTGATCCCTCCAGTTTGTAGGTGCTATGTGAGTACTGATCCCTGCAGTTTGTAGGTGCTATGTGAGTACTGATCCCTCCAGTTTGTAGGTGCTATGTGAGTACTTATCCCTCCAGTTTATAGGTGCTATGTGAGTACTGATCCCTCCAGTTTGTAGGTGCTATGTGAGTACTGATCCCTCCAGTTTGTAGGTGCTATGCGAGTACTGATCCCTGCAGTTTGTAGGTGCTATGTGAGTACTTATCCCTCCAGTTTGTAGGTGCTATGTGAGTACTGATCCCTGCAGTTTGTAGGTGCTACGTGAGTACTGATCCCTGCAGTTTGTAGGTGCTATGTGAGTACTGATCCCTGCAGTTTGTAGGTGCTATGTGAGTACTGATCCCTGCAGGTTGTAGGTGCTATGTGAGTACTGATCCCTCCAGTTTGTAGGTGCTATGTGAGTACTGATCCCTCCAGTTTGTAGGTGCTATGTGAGTACTGATCCCTGCAGTTTGTAGGTGCTATGTGAGTACTGAGCTCTGCAGTTTTTAGGTGTTGCGAGTACTGATCCCTGCAGATTCTAGGTGCTATGTGAGTACTGATCCCTGCAGTTTGTAGGTGCTATGCGAGTACTGATCCCTGCAGTTTGTAGGTGCTATGTGAGTACTGATCCCTGCAGTTTGTAGGTGCTATGTGAGTACTGATCCCTGCAGTTTGTAGGTGCTATGTGAGTACTGATCCCTGCAGTTTGTAGGTGCTATGCGAGTACTGATCCCTGCAGTTTGTAGGTGCTATGTGAGTACTGATCCCTGCAGTTTGTAGGTGCTATGCGAGTACTGATCCCTGCAGTTTGTAGGTGCTATGTGAGTACTGATCCCTGCAGTTTGTAGGTGCTATGTGAGTACTTATCCCTGCAGTTTGTAGGTGCTATGCGAGTACTGATCCCTGCAGTTTGTAGGTGCTATGCGAGTACTTATCCCTGCAGTTTGTAGGTGCTATGTGAGTACTGATCCCTGCAGTTTGTAGGTGCTATGTGAGTACTGAGCTCTGCAGTTTGTAGGTGCTATGTGAGTACTTATCCCTCCAGTTTGTAGGTGCTATGTGAGTACTGATCCCTGCAGTTTGTAGGTGCTATGTGAGTACTTATCCCTCCAGTTTGTAGGTGCTATGTGAGTACTGATCCCTGCAGTTTGTAGGTGCTATGTGAGTACTGATCCCTCCAGTTTGTAGGTGCTATGTGAGTACTGATCCCTCCAGTTTGTAGGTGCTATGTGAGTACTGAGCTCTGCAGTTTGTAGGTGCTATGTGAGTACTTATCCCTCCAGTTTGTAGGTGCTATGTAAGTACTGATCCCTGCAGTTTGTAGGTGCTATGTGAGTACTTATCCCTCCAGTTTGTAGGTGCTATGTGAGTACTGATCCCTGCAGTTTGTAGGTGCTATGTGAGTACTGATCCCTGCAGTTTGTAGGTGCTATGTGAGTACTGAGCTCTGCAGTTTGTAGGTGGTATGTGAGTACTGATCCCTGCAGTTTGTAGGTGCTATGTGAGTACTGATCCCTCCAGTTTGTAGGTGCTATGTGAGTACTGATCCCTGCAGTTTGTAGGTGCTATGTGAGTACTTATCCCTCCAGTTTGTAGGTGCTATGTGAGTACTGATCCCTCTAGTTTGTAGGTGCTATGTGAGTACTGATCCCTGCAGTTTGTAGGTGCTATGTGAGTACTTATCCCTCCAGTTTGTAGGTGCTATGTGAGTACTGATCCCTCCAGTTTGTAGGTGCTATGCGAGTACTGATCCCTGCAGTTTGTAGGTGCTATGCGAGTACTGAGCTCTGCAGTTTGTAGGTGCTATGTGAGTACTGATCCCTCCAGTTTGTAGGTGCTATGTGAGTACTGAGCTCTGCAGTTTGTAGGTGCTATGTGAGTACTGAGCTCTGCAGTTTGTAGGTGCTATGTGAGTACTTATCCCTCCAGTTTGTAGGTGCTATGTGAGTACTGAGCTCTGCAGTTTGTAGGTGCTATGTGAGTACTGAGCTCTGCAGTTTGTAGGTGCTATGTGAGTACTGATCCCTGCAGTTCGTAGGTGCTATGTGAGTACTGATCCCTGCAGTTTGTAGGTGCTATGCGAGTACTGATCCCTGCAGTTTGTAGGTGCTATGTGAGTACTGATCCCTGCAGTTTGTAGGTGCTATGTGAGTACTGATCCCTGCAGTTTGTAGGTGCTATGTGAGTACTGATCCCTGCAGTTTGTAGGTGCTATGTGAGTACTGATCCCTGCAGTTTGTAGGTGCTATGTGAGTACTGATCCCTGCAGTTTGTAGGTGCTATGTGAGTACTGATCCCTGCAGTTTGTAGGTGCTATGTGAGTACTGATCCCTGCAGTTTGTAGGTGCTATGTGAGTACCGATCCCTCCAGTTTGTAGGTGCTATGTGAGTACTGATCCCTGCAGTTTGTAGGTGCTATGTGAGTACTGATCCATGCAGTTTGTAGGTGCTATGTGAGTACTGATCCCTGCAGTTTGTAGGTGCTATGTGAGTACTGATCCCTGCAGTTTGTAGGTGCTATGTGAGTACTGATCCCTGCAGTTTGTAGGTGCTATGTGAGTACTGAGCTCTGCAGTTTGTAGGTGCTATGTGAGTACTGATCCCTGCAGTTTGTAGGTGCTATGTGAGTACTGATCCCTCCAGTTTGTAGGTGCTATGTGAGTACTGATCCCTGCAGTTTGTAGGTGCTATGTGAGTACTTATCCCTCCAGTTTGTAGGTGCTATGTGAGTACTGATCCCTCCAGTTTGTAGGTGCTATGTGAGTACTGATCCCTGCAGTTTGTAGGTGCTATGTGAGTACTTATCCCTCCAGTTTGTAGGTGCTATGTGAGTACTGATCCCTCCAGTTTGTAGGTGCTATGCGAGTACTGATCCCTGCAGTTTGTAGGTGCTATGCGAGTACTCAGCTCTGCAGTTTGTAGGTGCTATGTGAGTACTGATCCCTCCAGTTTGTAGGTGCTATGTGAGTACTGAGCTCTGCAGTTTGTAGGTGCTATGTGAGTACTGAGCTCTGCAGTTTGTAGGTGCTATGTGAGTACTTATCTCTCCAGTTTGTAGGTGCTATGTGAGTACTGAGCTCTGCAGTTTGTAGGTGCTATGTGAGTACTGAGCTCTGCAGTTTGTAGGTGCTATGTGAGTACTGATCCCTGCAGTTTGTAGGTGCTATGTGAGTACTGATCCCTGCAGTTTGTAAGTGCTATGCGAGTACTGATCCCTGCAGTTTGTAGGTGCTATGTGAGTACTGATCCCTGCAGTTTGTAGGTGCTATGTGAGTACTGATCCCTGCAGTTTGTAGGTGCTATGTGAGTACTGATCCCTGCAGTTTGTAGGTGCTATGTGAGTACTGATCCCTGCAGTTTGTAGGTGCTATGTGAGTACTGATCCCTGCAGTTTGTAGGTGCTATGTGAGTACTGATCCCTGCAGTTTGTAGGTGCTATGTGAGTACTGATCCCTGCAGTTTGTAGGTGCTATGTGAGTACTGATCCCTGCAGTTTGTAGGTGCTATGTGAGTACTGATCCCTGCAGTTTGTAGGTGCTATGTGAGTACTGATCCCTGCAGTTTGTAGGTGCTATGTGAGTACTGATCCCTGCAGTTTGTAGGTGCTATGTGAGTACTGATCCCTGCAGGTTGTAGGTGCTATGTGAGTACTGATCCCTCCAGTTTGTAGGTGCTATGTGAGTACTGAGCTCTGCAGTTTTTAGGTGTTGTGAGTTCTGAAACCTGCATTTTCTCTTTCGAGCACTGGTGTAGAATTTTCTGAGCAACGAGTTAAGGTCTGTTTTGCTAAGTTCTTGGAAGCTTTCTTCGAAATTTTGATGTTTGCAGAGATCTCTCAACGTTTTCATGGCTTTGTGGGTGGTCTTGTTAGTGGATTTCGAGCTTTTGTCGCATACAAGCTGTTCAATTTCTCCGTCAGTTTTTGTTTGAAACCATTTAGCTGCCATAACTGCGTAAAAATTATTTGCTTGAGGTCGGATGGCATACAAATTTGCCGCAGTTTCAAAGGTGCACGACGTCATCACGTGCGAGTCGAAAGTTCAAATTCAGCAGTAGTTAAATTGATATTCAACAGGGCTCGAAGTCGGGTCTTTGAAAAACGAAATAAAATGATTCAATCATGAATAAAGAACTATGTATAAATTGCCCCAACCACCAAGTGATTAACCGACAAAAAACGTGGATATTGACAAAAACTGAGCCCATTCACAAGTCAAACATCAAAGCTAATTTTGTTTCCACTCCTCTGCATTTCAGTTCTTGTATGGTGCACATGGTTAAACTGTAACACCACCTTCGTCTAATCTTTAATTTTGAAATCATCAGGTCGATCCTGTGTGACCTTCTATTTATTTCTTTTAATATTGCCCAGGATTCTCTTGTTTCCTTCTCCTACATCGTTTTTTACCAAATTGTCTGGTTCGCTTGCTTTCTATTTAATTTATTTCCATCACCTACATAATTATAGAATGACATAAAATAATAAACAGCAGTTTTTCAGTGGCATATTCAATGCGCAACCATGGCTATTCATATGAATTGGAATTTAGAAGTGTTGCACTTTGACGAAGAAGGAAAACCCTTAAAATTCAGAAAAAAGCCCTTGAAGAAAGGACAGAAACTAACATTAAAGGAGGTGAGCACGCTCACCACCGTGTCATTTCTATTCAGTTTTCCATGCCATCCATATCGTCGTTACCTTGGATCTTAACAATGATTTCAAAGCATTTATTGTTGGTAACTTCAGCGCACTTTACCGGCGCAAAATTTACAAAACTTTATTTGCGAAATACAAAGTTCAAGAGGCACTAACGAAAATTGTGGCAGCAAGTCCTATAATTTTTCATGGAAAATGTTCCCACTTGTACGTTTATTCAACAAATTGTCACGTGGCTCATATATAGTCATGGAGCCATTGTTTTTCGTCATCTGTTCCTGGCTAGTTGCCCATATATAGTCATGAAGCCATTGTTATCCATCGTCTGTTCCTGGCAGATATCTTGCGATATATGTAAGTGCCGCATAACCACAGGTTTTCTAGCTGAGAAATGCGTTTCGTTGACAATGTGTTGAATAATAAAACAATTATACTTGCGGAACGTCGTCTGATCTTAGCCAACTCGGCCAACTATCAGGCGATGTTCCGCGCCACTTCGCAGGATAATTGTACAAGTCGCTATGCCTCTTGAAAACAAAACAAAAAAAAAAACGCTGTACAGTAAAAGGTCTCTATAAAACATGCAAATTATACTTGAAGGCAATATGAAGCCAACGTTTTTAAAAATTCGTCGCCTACACAAGTCAATAGCAGGTATATATATATATATATAGCCTGTTAATGGCATAGACTCTTCAAAACAAATCACGCTGTATAGTAAAAGGTCTCTATAAACCATACAAATTACACTCGATAGCTATATAAAGCCAACGTCTTGAATAGAGGGGGTAAGTTTCTAAAGAAACTGTGGTGCTGCGTCGGTGGGAAGTATAAGAATATAATTTGGTTTTATCAACTGGGTTGATAATGTAAATTGGCCACCGTAAAGAGATTCAATTGCTGACGTTTCGAGCGTTAGCCCTTCGTCTCAGGTTGGTATAATTAAACAAAGTTGGTATAATTAAACTCCTAACACTCACTTAAGTCTTTTAAATTAAAATAACAATTGTTGGTGTTCCTGAGGACCATAATACATGTACAATCCAGCTTAAGACACCCAACGTTTAGGAAAGCAAACTGTTAGACTAATTGTCAGAGGATGTTTTATGGTTTACAGAAAATCGCTATATTAAGTATTATTGTACTACCTTGAATATGCTTGACACCACATTTAAGAACATTTTCAGCAGATATTATTTTAGCTGTGTTTTATTGGCAACGTCATTGGCAATAAAGAAAGTTATTTTTTGGTTTAACAGTTTACAATGATTATTTGGCAATATTTGACTCTAGTGTCTGCAAGCAATTTATTTTGGCATTTTCCTTTCTAGCAAACCGAGACTGCATTGTATACCTTTTTCAAGCACGATGTTGATGCATGAACTTACACTTTAGAAACTCATTTAGAATTATTCAGTAACGATAGATAGTAAATGCGCTTGCCAAAAAATGTGAGAGTGCTCCTTAAAAGAAGAATTAACGATTAGTTTTCGTGTGTACATGCGAACAAAACGGCACCCTTAAACAAAATGGAAATGACAATGGAACTCTGTCCCATCTTCAAATAAGTATTTCTAATAAGAGGTTTGGATTTAAATGCATTACATTGTCCTCACTTCAACAAAAGTTTATGAAGAGCCTGTAACACCCTTCGTACACCAGACATGAAAGTGCAAAGGTTTAATCGTAAACTGTATGTAAAATATTTTGCATGTGAGATTGGAGAATTCCTGCCTCTTACCTTGGTTATTCGGCTTGGTCTGTAAATTCAAGTGTTTGAAACCTAATGTAAATGAATGAAATAGTCAGCTATTCGTTGCATCGAATTTGAAAATTGATTTCGTATCAACCCATCCTACCTGGTATCCACTGGTAAACATAGCCTAACTTAACGTGGTGACTGTTAATATATAAAGGCAAGTGACAGGTCAAAGACGCAGAAATACTCTCTTTCTATTGGGTATGACAGTGACACCTCGATGGTGATTGATTGAATTGAAATTTTCCCAAATGATCAGTCGATAACTTTCTGTCAATGGGGGTAGTTCATTGGTCGAAAGTTGGAACAATTTAAGAATGTCCTGCCCCTTTATACCGCCTTAAGTTATCCACGTGGATTCTAGCAAGTCAAATATTTCAATTATTTTTAGCGAGCTTTTAAAATGCATGAGAAACTCCTGATCATTGTTGTAATTAAGCCGCATCGTTTTCAATCGAAATTGTAGCGTTTTATAATAACATTTCCGGCTGCTTTATAAACAATGGCTTATTTTCACTGAGGTGAAAAACAGTTGATTTGTGACGAGCGGACCACGTAATTCTTTTTATGAAGATAAAATCTGAAGAAGGTTGATGGCTCTGCAAATGTGCGCATATCAAGTGAATCGTGCATTTGTAACTATACCTAGCAACGCTTACATGAACATTTGAAATGACAAAATACCTTCAACATCAAATGCTACAAGACATATGACGAAGTAAAAAAATATTAATTGACAAAAACTGAAATCATCTCTTCAGCACTTCCAGATTGGCATATTACTTTGATTTTTATAAGGCTCGCTTCGGAGGCAGATCTTGGGGAAGGTAACTAATATAAAGTTTGTTCTACCGCGGAACCTGTCAGTTACGCCATCCCTTAGTGCGGCACCCCTTCTCAAAAAAAGATCCAGGATCCACCCCTGCGCTCCGATTCATAACTGAACCGATGATGACGGCTAATTTTTTTTTGTTTCTACTCATTAGCATTTCAGTTCTTGTAGGGTGCAATATAACTCTCATCTATTATACACGCATCGGGTATTTTATTGTCCGAATTGGCCCTTTTGCAGGACCCAGTCACATGGTACAAAATAACACATCGCTGGTGAGCAAGTTACGCTCTGGGACATGAAGTCGCTTGGGTTTGGATGTCCCAGCGCGTAGCTTGCTCACCAGCAGGGTGTGACTGGGTCGTGCAAAGGGCCTATTCTAAATATTGTGATGCGAAGCGCATATTTTAGATCGAATTTTTTCACAAGCATCCCTCGTTGTTAAGATGTACAATTTATGCGTGTTATTCTCTTAATGTTCCTGCAGCCGAAGCAATGTTTAATTTTAAATTTATTTGTAATCATTATTTTAATTTAAGCGACTTGGGTGCGAGTTAGGAGCTTAACTGCCACTCTTGTTGTGTTAGCTTTTGTCAAAAAACTTTTCTATCAGTTGGTTATACCTGGTATTAACGCGTGTAGGCGATGTAATAAGGTTCTAGTCCAAAACTGTTGTATCAAAAATGGATTAGATTATAAATAATTCTAAGCTAAGAAAAATCCAGCAAATGTTTGAAATTTCGTATCTTGAGTACGGAAAATCGAAAGTAAAGGTTGAATTTTCAATGCGGGTAGCCATTCAAAGCTGATGCATTATTACATCGACAAAAACATCTCACGTAAACGCCTTCGGGGTTCTTTCTTAATAACAAATGCATTACAATTCACAATGATGATAAGGTCAAAGTTCTGGTATACGCGCGTTTTTGAAACAGGCTTCAATGAATAACAAAAGAAAACTGTTGGGTTCTGTTGGTGGCAAACGGAAGACGAAAAATTCCAATAGAGGCCTGTGGAAAAAAGGAGCAAAACTAAAGCCAGGGGCACCCAAAGAAAAAAACTGTAGCAAAATTCATTATTTTATCCAAATGAATGAAAATATATGATCTTAAAAAATTTACAGGTGTTCTTCAGTGTTGCTGGGAAAAAAAATTGTCTGTTCGTTTTTGCCAGCACATGATCCATAACTTTTTCCCAGGCAGCAATAAGAGCAAACAACAAACTGGCACTAAAAACTGTTGAAATCCACTCTTTTCGCTGGGAACGAGATTCGCGTTTCGTCAGTCGCCCTTACGAGTTTCAATCAGCCGGCGCAAAAGAAGTATTTTTTTAGCGACAACTCCCACGAGAAAACATATACTCGACCATTTTGCCAGCCAGTAGCATTTGCGCTGGGGAACAGCAAATAGCTGGTGGGAGACCTTTTTTTGTTCCTGTCGATTTTAGCGTAGCCGGTGTAGAGCCAGGTTTTTCAAAACATCATTCGGCAATCGATTATTCAATTCGCCCAAGGCGATCGTAATTATTCTTTCACACACTTGGTCTGTTGAACTTTTTCATATAGAAAAGGCTCTTAAAACGTTTTTGAATACATAAACTTCAATTTAAAGCCTTCTGCGTCTGCCAAGAATATGACCATAAATGGTTTACAGATATTTACATAAAACTAATTCACAAGTTCAAAATTCCCTCAGAAAATTGATAAAATATGTAAGTATGGTTTTGGTTCTCATCTATTTTCTTTTGATTTGAGCAACATAACTGGATTGTATATGCCTCACGTATTTTAATTAGTAGCCACCAAATCGAATATTGTCGTGCGAAGTATTTGAAATCGAAATTTTATCACAATTTGACCTATTTCACAAAAAAAATGTTGACGAACTGATTACTCGTTGCTAAGGATTTCAATTTATGAGGCTTCGCAGAAAGGGTAAAAAGGGATTATTGTAAATTTCCTTAGCATTCTTGCAGACGGATTGAAGCAAGGCCGGTTTACTTTTAATTCAATTTCTAATCCTTATTATTTTAATTTAAACGACTTGGGCTGAAAGAGGCTATGCCATTAGTAGGCTATACCTGTAACTATAGGCGACGGAATTTTTCCAAACGTTGGCTTCATATTACGTTCAAGCATAATTTATATTGTTTAAAGTGTATATGACATGAAAAATATTTTCTGCTTATTTGAAAGGCCTTTTGAAATACAGACGTTTTCCTTTTTGAAATATCTTTTCTTCGTTGTAGTGATATTGACATTTTTCTATTATCCAAATTAGATCAGTGATGACATCATAAGGTTTGAAGTAAAGAATGGTAAAATATTGAATAAACAATATCTCTAAAACTATTGATGCAATGTTCTTGAAACTTGGCATCACAAATGTGCATCACAAAAGGAATAAAATGACCTCTTGCCATGGCAACTCTTTCAGCTACAGTCTTTCTCTGTCAAAAAACCAAATGTCTCAATTTACAACCTAAAAAGTGATACAAATGGTCCTACTTGGAACAGACATCGTTCCCAAATTGTCTTGGATTAGCTGCAGTTGGTGGTTTTTGGTTTAAGCCAAAAATTGGGAATTTCAGTTTTTATTAAGACAGTACCTGTGGCAAAACTGTTGTCATGGCAACAACAGAAAGGGTGTCATTTTGTTTCTTTTGAGAACACTTTCAAGAAGACTGCATCAATAGTTTTGGAAATATTGTTATTCAGTATTTTACCATTTTTCATGTCATATACAATTTAATGTTAAGCGTTACCTGTTTTGAAGAGGCGTACAGACCTCAGTGTACAATGGATTAATTTCGCTGTTTGCATATGCATGCAAGTTGAAAAAAAAAAAAAACACCGAAGTGGCGCAATTTACCATGAAAAATTATGGAAGTAGCTGCCACTATTTTCGTGAGTGCCGCTTTAGCTTCTTTGTATTTCGCAAATACAGTTTTAGTAATTTGTGACGAGAAAGGTGTCTTGAGGTTGTTGACAATAAATGCTATAAAATCATCGTTGAAATTCACGCTAACGGCGATATTCCACATTCCAAGTAAAACTGAGCTGAAAAGACGCAGTGGTGAGGGCTCTCACCTCCTTTGTTGCTCGGTTTCGTCCTTCTCCCAGGGTTTTACCAGGGTTTTCAGGTGTTCTTGCCTCCGCAAAAACAAACACTTTTAAACTGAAATTCAATATGGAAACAGAAGATTGAGAGCCATGGCTACTCTGTAGATATGCCACACAATAGGTTTGTTATAATACGATGTAGGAGAAGGAAACAAGAGAAACTTGAGCAATATATATTTATTGGATTCGATAAAATAGAAGATCTTTACAAAAATAATACATAAATAAAAGATTGTCATTGTTACTCATTGAACGTGTAAGTCACAGGTAGTAAGATTGTGTTACTTTAGATGGAGGTGGTGATTTTACAAATGAAATGATCAAAAATAATTTAATTTTACTAAGAAACTCAAAATATATATCAGTGTAAATGGTATTCATAGCTGCATCGTGATCAAGGGGAATAACTTCAAAATTATTTAAACAGCAACCAGACGACAAATATTTAACATCGTGTTCACCCTACATATTTTATATCGATTTCTGATCATCTCGTCCACGATAAGCATGACAGTTTTCAACCTAAATCTTCTTCTATAACGTAATAAAATATTCATTTGAACCTGGAATAAAATTGACGGCGCTTTCGCTTTTTAACTAACGGTGAATCGCATAAGAATCGCAAATTTCATTGAAATTGTTTGATTATATAGGGTAGGGTAACATTTTGCTAAGGTAGTACTTCCACGCAAATCATTACATTTCCCTGTAATTTTATCTAGTAATTTCATATTTTATTTAATTACACAGCAAGCCAATACAGGATTTAAATAGAATCGAGGAAACGTCACCTACGCATATGGATAGACTTCAAAACGTTTCTTTTATAAGCCATTGTTTTAAGCCTGTTCTACCGTGTGTATAGGGAAACTTTCGGCCCATATCATCATTGTGAATTCTACATTTTTACGAATAAACGAAAATCAGGCAATAAACTTTCCAAATGCAGATCAATCAATAGCGTTTGAAATTTTTTTAACGAAAGCCCGCTTGTTTACAAAAAAATTTCACAGACGGGCACTATCCATCCGAGCGCTTTCCTAGGACGGGCACTATGCGCTGATAGTGGATGCGGATGAACACTATCGCGTCACGGGTTTAATTTAGACCAACGAGAATCGGAGAAAATTTAGCGGTGAACTATAAAAGTAAATGGACTGAAATTGTTATCTTTTATAATGAAATTTTGTGGGATTTGACGGATCAGCCTGGTAGTGTAGTGGTGAGATAAGGATGTTGGCATGGCAGAGGTAATTGACAAATAAGTTTTCGACGATAGCCAAAAAAATTGTGTCGAAAAAATGGCATCGACCGTCGGACACGTTCATCGCGGAGGTCATGGGTTCGATTCCCTTCGTACCCTTGATTTTTTGCCATCCATATTTGAACTGCTGATGAAGATGAAAGTAAGAGTAAATAATCTTCGCAGTCAATTTCGTATTTTCAAATAATGCTTTAACACTGCGAGGATCATTCGTTCATTTCAGAAGTATCCGGCTGTTATTAAGTGGGACATCCCTGCATTGCTCTGGCTGAAAAAAGTGATGTAATTTGTTTATCTGCGCGGGTGTACCTAGGGGCTGAGAGCTTGTTTTAGTGTGGCCGTACGTTCCAGAATTTGAATTTGAAAATGCAGGTTGTTTTAGGAGAGGGGAAAGCCGAGGAGCCCGGAGAAAATTCTTCAAGAAGGCCAAGAACCAACAACAAACTCAACTCACACATGACGCCGGTTCCGGGAATTGAACCTGAATTTATTCTATGAAATACCGTGACTAACATTCCACAGCGTTCTGTAAACATTTTCAAACAATCTTTCAAGCAGGAAAGAGCTGAATTGTTCGATGTTATAGGGGAATCCTCGTTTACAATATTTGCCTCATTAGCATTAGCGATTCAGTTTCTGATGGAGCTACAAAAAAATTCAGTTCTGAATATTGAAAGTTCATAGCACGATTAACTCGATTATGAATTGTTTTTGTCTGACGCGGGTTTAAAAACTCAAAATTTTACAAAGAATTTAAGCGCTTATTAGCGCTTTTGGAGTTTTTGAGAGACAATTTCTCCTTGAATATTACACGCAAAGAGCTAAAAATTTCACCATATACTAAATTTCACTAGCTCTTTAACTTTGTGGAGCCATTCATATTTAACATGTTGCCTTCTGTACGCCAAGCCGTATGCTAATGAGAAAAAAGGTAAACAATGACGTCAGCATGAATCCCCTATATAGCATAAAACGATATTGCAGGAACCACAACTCTTAATCGAACAGAGGTAGGCGATAAAAGAAAATGATTTTTCCGACTCGCAGTGAACGCGAAAATATTCTTTTATCTGTATTCCTTTCACACAAATTGTATTTTTAAAAACCTCAAGTTCAAGTCGTGTTAAAGTTTTTCAATGTGGTGTTACTGAGGAATTTTATAGCTGTATTGGATATGGCTTATTTGGAGTTTCCATCCCGTGACATATTTTTACAATGGGTACACAAATCCGAGGTTGCCATTTTTCAGTCTTAACACATCATTCTTGTCCTCAGAGCCGCTTGTACCTCGTAGCCGGCTGGGCCTGTGCACTAGGAACAAGAGGCTCTGGGGACACTTAATTTAAATAGTTACAATCAATCAAAGGGAGTCCAATCACTGTTAATTTGATACGATAAGATACTAGCCACTGAAATCATATGTCCCCAGAGCCACTTGTTGATTACTATCACTTGGTACCATCATTTTGTCTCAGTAATATAATGCATTCATTCGGCTCTGCGTAAATGTTTGCCATTCAGGAGTTTGAGGTCTGCTATTTTTTTTCCCGTTATAGTTTCATTAAAGAAATACGTCGTTGGTTTCTCAACTTTTTCTGCTCATCTGATTTTGGAACGAAGCATTAACCCGTTCGTTTTTCTTTCGTAGAATAAAAGGAGTTGTTGTAATTTATTTATTCTGATGGTTTCGCAAAGCAAAACCATTTTGACAACTTAGCTACATAAGAGGCTCGAGGAGTACCACGAAGTAATGGAGCAGCAATTAGAGCAGGGGACCTTGGAACTAGTACCAGAAGTTCCCACGGGGGAGGTCATTCATTACATTCCCCACCAATCTGCCATTCGTGACCAGGCAGAATCTACCAAGATGAGAATAGTTTACGATTGCTCAGCAAAGTCAGACTCTCAAGCACCATCACTAAACGACTGTCTGGAGGTTGGACCCCCTCTTCAGCCAATGATCTTTTACATCCTTCTGCGGAACCGTCTTAACTTTCTGTGTATCACAGATGACAAACAGAAGGCCTTTCTTCAAATTAAAGTGGATCCTAAGGACAGAGATGCGCTGCGTCTCCTATGGTACGAGAATCTTGACTCAAGAACTGTTCTGCAGTATCGCTTTACGAGAGTGATCTTTGGATCAGGGCCAAGCCCATACATTCTAGGGGCTACACTTCAGAAGCACGTAAGCCGGTATGCTGAGAAGTATCCTACTACTACAGATGAGTTGTTGAAGAACACGTACGTAGACGACGTTCAATCAGGTGGCAGACAGAAGGAAGAACTGTTGAAGTTTAAGGAAGAAGCAATCAAGATAATGGAGGAGGGTGGCTTTCAGCTCCACAAGTGGCACAGCAACATCCCAGAGGAAGAAGCACCACTTAGTGCCAGTGGCAATACATTAGCATCTACAGTGAGTCCTGCTTATGCAAAGATACTTGGAGTACCGTGGAAGAAGACTGAAGACAGGCTCGAGATCGGGTTCATGAAACCATTGCAAGAAGCTAATGATAACAAACTGGCAAAGTGGAAGATGCTGTCTGCCATCAATGGTATATTTGACTTGTTGGGGATTTCAGTCCCTGTTGTCATCACAGGAAAGGTCCTGTATAGCCAAGCGTGCTTGCGGAAACTGAGGTGGGATGAGGAAGTGCCCGATGACATCCAGAGACCTTGGAACAAGTGGTTGAAGGGAATGGCAGAACGCCCATGGTTAAGCATTCCACGCAGTGTCGTGAACAATGATGTAACAAGAATTGTTCTACATGGTTTTGCTGATGCAAGCAAGGTGTCCGTCTCAGTTGCTGTGTACACACTAGCCTTCCACGCCACCTCACCAGTTCAACAGAACCTGCTTGTAGCAAAGTCGAGAGGAGCACCAAGAGACTTGTCAATTCCACGGCTGGAACTTACTGCAGCACACACGTTGAGTAGGCTGATGAACCATGTAAAAGAAGTCTTGAAGGATCAGCCAATTGATGACTATCACTGCTGGGTTGACAGCACCACAGCGATGGACTTGATACACTGATTTCAAAGTGTTGGAGAAACTTCTCAAGTAATTCAGAAATAACCAGTCGTAGATCGTCCATTTGTTTTGCATCACTTTGGTCTGTAACTATACTTGCCAACTGACCTGGTAATCTTACCGTTCTCTGTAAGAGATCTTAATGGGCTAAACCTCAGAAACGTGGTCTTCCCTGCTAACGAATGAAACCTTACTAAAAATTTCTTCTGTCCTGTTTATCACATCCTTAAAGAAAGTCTTCACATCGGAATCTTCCTCTGCATTCTGGTCCGCCATATTGTCTAATCGACGTCTTAAACCCTAGATACCAGTTCCCTGCACAAATTGCCGCTTGACCCAGACTCCCGTATTGAATTAATGAGAACAAAGATGAAATAAATGAGTAAGGATTGAATTGAATGTAAATGAATATTTAATTAAATTTTGAGGATGGGTTTGTGAGGTGGTTGACAGAAATTAATGAGTGATTAAATGATATTTTGTAAATACCTCCATTTTGAACAAGTAAGTTAATCCATTTCAAACTTCAGTCTACCCATCAAAGTAATGAAAAGTTCGAAAATCTAACTTAATTCCGTGGATAATTTAGGTTTGATTGAGTTCGGTAATCAAACAAATTCAAACACCAAACGTTGTCTGAGTTCCATTTAAAAGTGCACCTAACCCCAAAATATTTTTTCGCTACAATAAACCTTTGCACCAGTTCGAAACGCTTTACACCTTTCGTTTCTCCTTTTTACCAAATGCTGACTTTTTGTAGCATTTAAAAGTTACGAAAAACCGAGCATCAGTTGTTGCACGACCGAGTCAGAAGGGGCGTGGGTCTATTCCTGGGTTGACGTCACAGACTGATTTGCATCGCATCAAGTCTTTGTAAACATGCACGTAAATCAATTTATGACGTCAACCTAGGATAAGACCTACGCCCCTTTTACTCGGTCGTGAAACAAGCAATGTACAGTTTTACGTAACTTTTGAATGCTATAAATAGTCAGCATTTAGTAAAAAGGAGAAACGAAAGGTGCAATGCGTTTCCAACTGGTGCAATACAAAGATTTAGGTTAACGAAAAAATATTTTGGGGTTAGGTGCACTTCAAAGCTAACCATTTAATAAATAAGAAACCGCAACACATCTAAACCCATCAGCTCCAAGAAATCGTTATTTATTTTAAACGCTGAGTTTACAAAAGCGTTCAGAAATCGAACGTTCAATTGAGTTTGATCGTGCATGTTTTGTGTGAGTTTTATTTTGTTCGATTGCCAAACGCAATCAAAGAGTTCGATTGAAATTCAGTTTGACTGTTTTCGATTTACTATGCTGGGAGTCTACAAGTACTTACATAGTGATAAGAATTTTTGAATTGAATCTCGAGCTGGATTTTTTGATAACGCGCGCCTTTCAAGGCCTTTTTTCTTCACTGAAAAATCAGTTTTTCGATTGCCATCAGTCATAGGTTTCCTTGACAATAGTCTCCTCGACGTCAGCCTGAAGAAAAATGATTGTTTAATCGTTGCCAAATACAATTTCGCTAGTGTTGATAAAATTAAGGTCATTCCCCAAATGTTTTACTGTCTTTGATGGAATCGTTATGTGTAGATATTGTGGTCCTTCACTGTATCAAATAGCATGACGAACGTGATTCGATTTACCAGCACTCCAAGAAGCCCCTCAAGTCATCGAAAAAGAGTCCATAACAAGACAAACGGTAAGAATCGTAGTTAAAATGATTTTTAACTCTGGCTTCTCAAATCGATATCACATATCATTTCAAATCCAAGACCTTTTTTCTACCTGACATCTTCTGTTTGTTTAACTTTCGCCTCGGATTGTTCCATTGCTGCCATAAATTCTGCTAACGGATCTAATAAAAGACCACGCTTCACTGCAATAAATGGGTATTGAACAGTTCTGTTATGGTCGCCGTTGCTGTCACTCAAATTCTCTCAAAATTCTTTTGGTTGGATTGTGTTTGATTATTGAACTGATCGAGCCCAATCGTTCAAATGACTTTGACTACGTTCGATTAAGTTCGATTATAATAACAAACAGTTCGAAAAGGGGTACCGTGAATGACAACAAACCACCACAACATTTTAGGCTTACTTTATTTCTCCCACACCAACAAGCGTTCTAACTGACAATGATAACTTATTTGCGAAAACCCAATAACCATATGAGGGGTTATCGTGATGCTGTAAGCTCGATCATTTTCCACTGAACTAATCCCTCGCTAATTTTATCCCAACTGATTACCCAGCCCTTCTTCACAGTTCAATCTTATCCCCATTATTTGCTCCCCATCAGTCGATCTGCAATTATAAAAACAATACGTAGTCCAGTTATGCTTGTGTTCATTAAAATTGTTCGGTGAGCTTATTGTTAGATGTTATGTAACGAGATAACCAATGAGAATGCGCGCTGTTGGGGTAAAAATCTCAGGAATATCATTGTCCATTATTTAACAAAGAACGTGCCATTTGTTATATTTTACCTGATTATCTTCTCAGCCTTGACCTCCGACCTCAGTGATTCATCGGCTTAATATTTTGTACAGGTGGAGGATCTACGATAAGCCAAGAGATAGTTTCAGATTTTACATTTTGTCCGACTATATCTACTAGTTTAAACTTTATTGGTTGATTTATTATATATTTTATTTGATTTTACAATATAGATAGGACTCTGCACGGAATCTGATTGGTCAAAAACCATGTTTTATCAGAGTATAAAACATAGAAAAAGCGTGTTTTATTGTTTTTCGTCAGCTTTACTCTAGTGAAAATTCACAAGGAATGATGGCGAACATCTTCTAAAAAGAAATTCCGGACAAAATTCTGAGTCAAGCTGCAGAGATTGTCGAAGAAGCTTCTAAGTTCGAGATGAAATTAGAAGAAGCGAAATTAAATTTCTTCAGTTTATCGATCGTGCGTGTTTTGGTGTTTTTACTCCCGGCGTATAAAATCTATATCATAAAGCAAATGAAGAAGCCTAAGCCATGTATTATACTGTCACAAAACACTCCGGACATTTGAGAACACTCGAGAAATGTAGAAAACACTCGCCTGCGGCTCGTGTTTTCTACATTTCCCTCTTTTTCTCAAATGCCCGTCGTGTTTTATGACAGTATAATACATGGCTCAGGCTTCTTTATTTGTTAAGTAAAAATACAATAAACTACTGAAGGACCTCTTAAAATCAGTTTTCAACCTTTCCTTGGCCTTACATTGAAGTAAAGTTTAGTCAACTTTCAAACTTATTAGGCTATTTTATCGATTGAATTAAAATATGACACTTAAATGTTAAAGTAAAAGTCTTCTACCATTAACAATCTCTCAGCAGGGAAAACTATCCATTCGTTATGTAATTAATTAAGATGATTTCCGCAGAACACCAGAGCAATAATGGCAAAAATAAAGTCACCAAGAAGATCTTATCAAGACTTGAGCTCTCAAGCTGACAACGCGAGAAAAAATTGAACTTGTAGTTATCCATATTTCAATTAAAAGGGACCTTTCGCGTTAGTTGAAAACACAATAACACACGCTTTGAGCATCCTTACGTGGTTTGAAATTTACATTACTCGAGAATGCGTGGGGATTTGATCGCGGGGTCACCTAGAGAAATGGTCAGAAATGAATAACAGTGAGATGTTTTAAATAGTATTCAAAAAGTTACCGTGTTGTGAGTAGATATTTCGAAAATAATTTTTGCACTTATTGCTCGAGCTTTGAGCGGAATCCGTCTTGATTTACTTTTATCCTCTTTACATTTGTTTAATATTAACCCAGTTGATAAAACCAAATTATATTGTTATACTTCCCACCGACGCAGCACTATAGTTCCCCCCCCAATACTCTTAAATACTCTAGGTGTACTTCACGTATTTCGGGCGCCTTTAATACTCGTGGATTCTATGGCATCACAATGGCGCATTCGAGGCTAGAATACTCTTGAATAGTTTTCATTTGGCGCAGTAAAAGGTACAGTTCGAATTCATACAAAACTATTACTATAACACCTCGAATATTCAACAGTTCACATGTATATTTAGAGGCGATTAAAGGTACACGCTTATAATATTGCACGTACAAGTTTTCTGAAAAAAAGGAATGAAACACCAAGGCTTACCCTTGAGTAATACAATGCATGTGAGCTTCATCTCCAGCCACACAATAACACTTTGTTCGGCAGGTATATTTTGCAGGTTGCAGGATGAAAATGTAATTAACATTGGGAAACTGCTGGCACTAATGGCAACGTTAATTACATTTTGAACCTATAACCTGCAAAATATACCTGCCCCACTTTGTTGGTAAACAAGACAGCAAACCATGTCACACCATTGATCGTTAGACAGTATTGCTTCAGGAGAGTCACGAATACAGAATGTTTATTCACCCCTTACTATTTGCTGGAAATTGGCCTCCACCGATAAACGAAGCCTTAATAGACCTTTTCAACTACGTATGTAAACTGCCCATTTCACCTCATGTGCTGCTTCCCCGATAATTGCTCATTTGTCCAATTGGAAGTTATTAATTCATTTACACGTGCATTTGTTTGAAGGGTAAATAGGCCTTTCCCGATTGCGCTGGTAAAGTCCTAAAAACGCGCTGACAAAACTGGCTAAAAAGTGCTCAAAATCTCAAAATAGTGCTCAAAAAGGGCTAAAAGTTGTGAACAGTTACCTCAATTATTAGTAGTGTAAAGCCTGGACATCAGACGATTGAGAAATTTGAGATGACACACACATGATACATCAGCCAATCAGAAACTTCTGTTCTCACGCAAGGATAATTCCGCGTGCCTTTCCATGACAACGGTCTTTTATTCTTGACAACATCATTAGTTATTCAAAGTTATGACCTGGAACACGATTCTCGTTGCGAGCGACATACAGTTTTGGCTTTAAAATGTTTTAGGAGATATGTGTTGCTCGAAATATTGCTCAAATCCTGCCCAAAGTGCGAAAAAGTGCTTAAGGGTGCTCAAAATAAAAAATAGCGCTTCAAACTCAAAAAAGTGCTCAAAAGGCGCTCAGCGCAATCGGGAAAGGCCTAAGGACGTGGTCTGAAATGGCGCAACAAACAAACGAAGCCATAAAGGTCTATTCCTTTACTTTGAACCCATTTGACAAGATCCTTGATTAAAGACACCAAAAGAGAAATCACCAGAACAGTAGCAATGCGAATTTTCTCTTCTCTTCGACCGATCCTCGGACATCTCTTCAACAACAAAATGTAGAAATGTTTACAAAGACATCCTTTTCAGAAACAAAAAAGAAAAGGGCCCGATTTTGTTCTGTAAAGCTCTGTAAACTTGACTCAAATGTTTCCTTCCATCGACTTTCGTCTTCTTGCGCACGTCTAGGCGCTTAGCTAATAGAGTGTTTTCACGTGACGTCATAAAATTCTAAAATCCAAAACCAAAGAGCCAACAGACTTTTTATACTCATCAGGCATAAGAGGTGCTAAATTTATATCTGTGTACAACTTTTTAGCTCAACAGCGTCCTTCGTTTGGAAACTAGCGTAATTTGAATTTCAGTGTTATGGCGGTGTGTGACTTACAGCTACGATCATGTATGTCGAAAAAAACATACTTATCTCGCGAGATTTAGCCATTTTAGAAGTTTAAGCATTAGGAAAAGTGTTTATATGAACATTTATTTGTTCAAAACAGGTAACCAGTCGCCTAGATAACCAAAGTAAACTCCAGATGTTTACACTTTTTTCGGCCGCTACGGTTGTGTTCCACTTAGGTACACCAATATGGCGGCTCCATACGCACACGCCTGAATTTGGAGAAATGTTTTCTGTTCGATTTTTTTTTGGTCACGTGAGTGAAAACGCTCTATAAGAAACGGAAATCCATTTCACCAACATCACAAAACAATACTTTTTATTTTGTGCCAATCAAAATTTACTTACCATTTTCGCAAAAATACGTGACGTCACTGAATTGCATTATAACAGTCAGATTTTAGGCTTTTTTTTCGCTCATGTGTCTGACAATTCAAACTAATGAATAATTCATATACGAACTGTCGATGCAGATGGAATTTAGTGAATTTCTCTCATATGCTTTACGTCATTACACTCCTCACGGGAAAATAAATTGACCTCGCTCCCAATATTTGCCATCATATCTTAGTTGGTAAGCATCGCACCGGTATCGTGGAGGTTGCGGTTTCGAATCCCGTTGAAGGCCTGGAGTTTTTCACGCTTCTTTAGTCCAGTTCCTTAAATTGGAAATTCACTGCGATAGCCATTTCTCACTTCCATCTACATCCGAATTTAATATGCTTTACGTCACTAAGCACTCAAGCAAGCAGGCAAGAAAACAAGCAGGTAAGTAAATCAGAGGTCACTAAGTCAGTCAGACCGATCCAGAAGTCTTAACTATGATAGTGTTTTGAGATTGGCACATGCTTACAACTGTAACTAGCTTGATTGCTAGTCTCTATAAAATCGCCCTAAGTGCCAGCTGTTGAATCCTAAATAGAAATACGCGAGACTAGATAGAAGTAAATCAGATAAGAAAGTAAAGTAAAGTACCAATAACCTTTGTAAAAATTATAACTACTCATTATTATCACTCACTGAGGGGAATTTTCACAAAAACCACGCTGGGTCCTTCTCCTCCATCTCGCTTTTGTTGTGTAATCCAAATTGGCTTCTCAGCTCCTGCGTAACCAGCAAAAGCAAGCGATCCTCGATAGTCTGTCTGGGGATCCTTGGCGCCCATTCTCTCGAGTTGGCCCAGCGCTGGTGACGAATATGTTGAACCCTCATCTTGAATAGCGATCAAAACGATTTTACTGCAATGAAAATATGTTTAAGCTGCGTGCATTAAATTATAAGTGCAAAGCTTCTTTTAAAGGACTTACGATGGAATGCGAAATTAAAAATAAGAAATGCTTAGCGGACGATATTCCGCAAGATTGAGTAGGATAATTGTTTTATTATTAAAGTTATGGCATAGGGGGAAAAATTACTGAATGCTGATTGGCTTAGACAGAGGGTATTTTTTATTAATTTCGGTTTTTGCGCGGGACAAATTAATTTATACTGATTGGACGAGCGGGAAAATTTATCGTTTATAATTGGCTGAGCGCGCTGCAGTGAGTTGGTTTCTTGACGGCCGGATTTAAAACATAATTTACAAACACATGCAGCATTCGCTTGTACGTCGCTTCGGAATTTGCTTCAGTTTCCCCATTTATTTGGTGAAAAGGAATTTAATCCGTGGACTACCTTACAACTAAATGGAGAAATCGTACCACGCGGCGCGCCTTAGTGTGGCCACCTAACAAACTTTTGCGAATTTGTTTGAGCTGTCCCGCCTCCTTCCTATTGTATTACTACCCGACCTCCTATAGTGAGGATTTTTGTCATGTAGTTGTGGGAGAGAATGTAATAAACATGGTCGCTTGTAAGTTTGACTAAAGAAATGGTCTCTTCACATTGGTGGCAGCGGTGGGAGACTTCTGTAAAGACGGAAAATCCTTTTAAACAGGATTTGAAGGATCTCAGTCCGTTTTTGGTATGATCAGAGATCGGAGGACGTCCAGAAATAACAGTCGCTGAAAAACCGGCAAATCCCTTTCGCAGCGATAGCGACAGTGGTTCCACAGAAACGTCACCGTGGGCCACATCGTCAGTTGGTTCACCGCTAGTAACAGCTCGACCAAGTGCACTTTCACCATCTGTAAATCCGTTTCGTAGTGATGAAAGTGTCGAAAACCGTTTCACGTCGCCAGATCAGAGCTCATGGCCGAGAGAAAATTCAGAAAGCCAGTGAAATTACCTGAAGACTTCGATGGCAAACAACCCTTAAAGGAATATTTAAAGCATTTGAGAGCTGTGCACTAATTAATGGTTGGAACGAGGAGGGAAAGGCCATGTTTTTGGCAGCCAGTCTTCCTGGTGAAAGCCGAAAGTTGTTAAGCGAGCTGACGGAAAAGGAAGGACGACAGTATGTAAAAATAGTGAAGTGACTACAAAATCGCTTTGGCGTGGAGTAACAAGCCAAGTTGCATCAGGCTAGGCTGTTAAATCGCCGGAAGTTTGAAGGTGAGAGTCTACGAATGTTAGCTACAGATATTCGTTCATTAGTAGATTTAGCATACCAGGATGTACCTTAGGCGGGAAAAATAGCACTCTAGATGAAGCCCTTTCCCGTGCTAGAGAATTAGAATCCCTCCGACTGCTGGACAACAATAACACTTTAAGACGGGCGGGTAGTAATGTCAGAGCCATGGAAACAGAGAGAATACAGTTACAAATGCAAGTTGATGAACTTAACCATAAAATAGACTAGCAGCAACAACAATTAGAAGCAATTAAACAACTTTCTGGCAAGACAACAGCAGTCACAGAGTAGCCATTCCAATGGAAACCGAGGACCACAGGGAAACCACAGGAGGGGATGGGATTGTTGGAATTGCGGCGAAAGGGCACACTTGAGGAAAGAATGTCCCAGATTAATAGGCAGATTACCATCCAACAAGCCTTCGGGAAGCGGGAACAGGGTGTCCACAACGGCCCAGGAGGATGCCTGAGCAATCACATACAAGGGTTTCAAGTTAGTGACACTGTTGTTGACAATTACAAAATGGATGGAAGAATGACTGCACTGCCTGGTCAGGAATCGCGACCATATGGGCTTTACGTTTCTGGGTTTATTGGACAGAGTAAACTTGTTTGGCTCGTGGACACGGGTGCCATGAGAAATGTTCTGTCCTATGAGTGCTATAAGAGGTTATCTGAAAGTTTAAAGTTTCCGTTGCACAAAGATGGTTCACATGTGTTTGTAGCAGATGGTCGCAGAACCACTACATATGGAATAGGGAAGCTGCCCGTGAGAATTGGGAGTCAGGATCTCACCATAAGTGTGCTGGTAGCAGACATTGAGGATTTGGCCTTACTGGGCATGGAATTCCTGTCAGCTGTGGATGCAAGGATTGACTTGGTGCAAAACTCAACTTGTCATAAACGGGGAAGAGATCGACTGTTTTAGTGAGGGTTGTCAGCAACTCATTCAAAGATGTGCAACGCGGCGTGTTGTCACAATAGAACCGCACTATCAGGCTGTGATACCAGTCCATCTTCTCCATTGTCAGTCATCTTCATCGTCTGAGCATGCCAATCAAGGATTGCGGATCCTGGAAGCCTGTATCAAGATAAGGGACTTTATGTTGGAAGAATGCTAATTTTTACAGGTGAGACAAGGCTTGTGCCTCTTCGGATCCTGAACACCTCTGATAAGGCACAGACCATTGGTGTGTGGCCCATTGATGTTGCAGCGTTAGAAGTTCTTGAAGTGGATTTGCAGTGCACTTACAGAATCTAGTGTGGGGACTAAGCTGTTGCATCGCTACAAGGACGTGTTCTCGCTTTCAGAGCAAGGCCTTGACAAATCCAACTTGATAAAGCACAACAACCTCGCCTCAACTCACCATCGAAATGTGCAGAGATCGACAGGCAGGTGGAGGACTTGTTGCAACGTGGCATTTTTAAGGAATCAAATAGTCCATGGTCATCCCCTGTGGTATTAGTGACCAAGAAGGATGGGTCTCAAAGATTTTGCGTGGACTATCGAACGGTGAATGCCGACACTGTTAAAGGTGCGTATCCATTACCACGCATTGATGACTCCTTGTCTGCTCTATCTAGAGCTGCGAGGTTTTCAACATTAGACGTAGCATCTGGTTACTGACAGGTTCCTATGGATCCAGCTAGTAGCGGCAAAGCTGCCTTCGTGACCACTTCAGGCCTCTATGAGTGGACCGTCATGCCCTTTGGCCTCACTTCCTCTCCTGGTACCTTTGAAGGATTAATGGAGCTTGTTTTAGCTGGTCTCAGATTCAAAACCTGTTTGATCTACTTAGATGATGTAATTGTATACGGGAAAACATTTGCGGAAGAACTGAAACGTTTAGAAGAAGTGTTTATGCGCTTTAAATCTGCCGGTCTCAAGTTGAAACCCAGCAAATGTGTCCTATTTCAGAGCGTTGCGTATCTAGGCCATATTGTGTCCGAGAGTGCCATAAAGACTGATCCTGCAAAGATTGAACGAGTTTGTGAATAGCCAGTGCCGGAGAATATGACGGAAGTGAAGAGTTTCTTGGGACTTGCCGGCTACTATCGGCGCTTTGTTCCTAATTTTGCCCAGGTGGCTAGGCCTCTTCACAAATTGGCAGAAGCTAATGTTGACTTCACTTGGACGGCAGAGTGCCAGTCCTTATTACGGAACCGGAACACCTTACTGTCCACAGTCCCTGCTTTATCATACCCAGATTTCTCGGCAGAGTTCATACTCGACACGGATGCCAGTAATCATGGCATTGAAGCTGTCTTGAGTCAGTTAAAGAACGGAGTGGAACACCCTGTTGCTTATGCAAGCAGAACCTTGGCCAAGGCCGAAAGAAATTATTGTGTTACAAGGAAAGAACTACTTGCTGTTGTGGAGTTTGTTAAACAGTTTCGCCATTATGAGCAGGGGCCGAAGTTTCGCATAAGAACTGACAACGCACCCCTTCCCTCAGTACTCAAAGTCAAGGAACCAGATGGACAGTTGGCAAGGTGGATAGAATTTATGAGTTCGATTAAATATGAGATCGAGTACCGAGTTGGCCAAAGGCATCAGAATGCAGACGCATTGTCACGAAGACCATGCAACGATAGCTGTAAATGTTGTAAGGAGTGGAAGAAGGTTGAGCAATTGGTTAGTGCTGCTCTCCAACATGATATTTCACCTGCTGTTTGTGGCGAGTTTGCGTAGAGCAAAGAGAAGCCCTTCGAGAAAAGCAATGTGAAACGGAATCGTTATCAGCCACTAATGAACATTGCCCATCAAATCATCCTGCAGGTGACTGTAAGTGCGACACCATTAAATTGGAACCGACCTGGACTCCAGTGTATCTCTATGGTCAGCAGGTTGCAGATCCGAGCCTCAAGGTAATCATCCAGTTCAAAAAGGCAAGTGCTGTTAGACCGAGATGGGAAGATGTGTCCCCACATGACCGCACAGTCAAGTACTGTGTCGGAAATGGGAAGAGGAAAATGGTACCAGAATCAAGTACCAGATTATACTTCCAAAGAACTTGCAGGAGACTGCACGCAATGCCGACAATAATCATACGACTGCTAGCCATCGTGGTGCTAATAAGACACTGGGAGCTCTTAGCGCGCGATATTACTGGCCGGGCCTGACTGCTCAAGTAAAGAAGTGGGTCAAAGTTTGTCATGATTATGGTGTTAAGAAGAACTGGAGAAAGAAACGACGTTCGCCAATGAAGCAGAATATAGTCGGTGCTCCAATGGAATGCCTTGCCATGGACATACTTGGACCACTCCCTCTAACTCCACGGGGGAAAAATTTGTTCTCGTTGTAACAGACTATTTTACAAAGTTGACTGCAAGTTATCCAATTCCGAATCAAGAGGCAGTCACAGTAGCTGAGAAAGTAGTAAGTGAATTTGTGTGTCGCTTCGGCGTACCGCAAGAGATACACCGTCGCAAGGGACCAATTTCGAGTCCAAAGTTATGGCCGAAGTGTATAAATTGCTGGACATTGAAAAGACCAGGACCAAGCCCCTACACCCACAGTCGGACGGTCAAGTGGAACGATAAAGCCGAACACTGATTGAAATGCTTCGAGGCAAGCTGAATGAAAGCCAGGAGGATTGGGACATGCAGCTCCAACCATGTATGATGGCTTACAGAAGCTCTGTTCACGAGTCCACAGGGGAAATACCAAACATGCTAATGCTGGTGCGAGAAATTATATTATTGGCAAACACGTATGAAGTAGCCAGGAGACATCTTGGAAAAGCAGCAGAACGTCAGAAAAGAAATTATGACAAACGGCTGTCCAGTAAGCCATTCCGGGTTGGGGACAGTGTCTGGATGGTTGCACAATTTTCGTCGGAAGAAGAGCAGTAACCCAAAGCTGGATTGTCCCTGGGAGGTCCCTTACTTGGGGGTGTCTGTGCTGTCGGATGTTACTTATCGAATTCACAAAGATCTTCCAAAGCCGTACCTTGGACCTCCGCTGAAGAGTTGGATTTCAGAGATGAGAAAGACTGCTATGCTTGTTGAATTCCAAGTTGTGTGTGCTAGGGAGCCTGAACCTGTTAATGGTGGTTCTGTGTTAACTGTATCGAGGGAGGGCGAGTTAGATTGCAGTTTGGCCATGGAGTCTCTAAGTCCTGTCATTTGCGGCAGTCCACAGGCGGCAAGGCCAATGTCCGAATTTGAGCTGGAGAGGAGTGACACTGAAGGTGGTGGCGAAAGTGATGTTGATGCAGAGACAACTCCACATCTCCAGCCAGCTACGCCAACCAGCAGCCAACCAAGCAAGGTAGTTGACTGTGAAACCCCTTCAGGGGAACACTCCTCTCAGAGTGTTCGGAGCCGTTATGGAAGAGCACGGAGAGAACCGGATCGTTATGGTGTTTGGGTGTAACCCTTACAATTAAATGGACATTGAACAGTTAACTGAATTTTCAGAGAGTTGTTACGTGAAACTGAGACTGTGAAAGTTTTGATCAACCTAGCTCTGTTTTGTTCGCATAAGTGCTGACTGTTCACAAGGAACTGAGTAGAACTGTTATGTTTAGTCGTTCATGTTAAGTCTTGTTACCAGGATAGTTACACTGAGGGCAGTGTACTTAAAGGAAGGGGCAGTGTAGCGAGGGCCAAGTGTGCAAAATGTATTACTACCTGACCCCCTATAGTGAGGATTTTTGTCATGTAGTTATGGGAGAGAATGTAATAACATGACCGCTTGTTGTTATAAGTTTGACTGAATAAATGGCCTCTTCACACTATGTTCAAAGCTGTTGTCGCGAAACCTGTCGCACTTTTATCAAGGAGGCGGGACAACTCCAGATAAATTCGCGCTCTCTGATTGGCCAACTTGTCAAAAAGTTTGTTGGGTGGCCACACTAAGGCGCGTCGCGTTGTAAACTAAGCAAACCGAAGAATATTTCCAAGGAGGAGTGACGGATATTTTGTACTAGAGAATTAGTAACAACAGTGCCATTTGAAACAAAAGGAGAAGATATAATATCTTAAAAAGAAAATTGAAATATTTGCTTTTAATATGTTTCTGACTTACTCTCTTCCTTGACATATACCTTTAGTGTCGTAATAAAGAAATGTCAATAAAAGAAATCATAGCAAAAAAATATTGAAATTTATACTCACTCTCCTGTTATGGAATTAAGGAAGTCGCGGAGTTTGTCGCCACTCGCTGGATCCCCAAACGTGTCAAATACTTTCACAGCAAGAACTTCCCCTACAATGGAAGAAAAGTATGTAAAACTGGTTTAGATTATGTGTTATTAAACGCAACAGAGGAATCGTTTTGATTCTGAATGCTTGTATCCTCGTTCTTTCAAGTGGCGGTCGATAGCCGTGGACATGACCCGTAAACTTTCAGGCCCGCACTCTTTCCCGTCTTGTTTACGTACGTTCGCGTAAAATTGCTCGAGTAGGGTCTTCTGGTGCGTACGAAATATTTTTTTTCGTGGCCTTTTTCTTGCGCCCAGGTCCGTCATACTCGAACCCAGTTGATAGCACTCTTTGCTTGGTTTTCAAACTCTCGATTAAATCTGAGTTACAATCTCCAAACTTGTCCTCCATTTTGTTTTGTTGTGGTTAGCTAGCAACTTTGCTGTAAATCTATTCAATTTCACCGTTTGCACTGCAAATTTGAAATTTTGAGCTGTAAATTCCAACTTTTGCACTGCAAATGTCACTTTTCTGCACGGTTTGGGATAAATTGGCACGTTTTTAGTCAATTCGAATGTTCAAACGCTATACACACCGTAGAAGCTTAATTAAAATTAGCACTTTTTGGAGATATCAACCATCATATCAACAGAGAATAGGGATACAAAGAAGGGGTGAAATTGTCTCCGGCTTGATGGTTAAAAGTCGAAACATCATGACTTTCCAATTGGAGAAAAACCAAGCCAAGAAAGAAAGAGTTTATTTTTGATGTTTTAAACACCTTGTTGACTCACCTGTTTCACGGTCTAAAACAACAACATTGTGTCCCCTTTTGTGAAGTGACCAATCAACTCCATCCACTTTGATGTAAGCTAAACCGCATGTACCTTCCGTCCTGCCTGGATCATTGCAACCTTCACTCCTGATCTCAACAGTCACGGAAGGTTGAACTTCAAGAAAAAAAGTTGGATCATAAGCCGATATGGCTCTGCGGAATGGATCATCGTCGATCCGTCACGATGAATTAAAAGACCCTATGGATTTTACACGGATGTCCCAGGTCTCTGGTTTTACGCTATAACAAAACATTTGTCTTATCAACCTCGACATAAGGATAGTATTTCCACCAGATAGGGCCATTATATTTTGTATTCTCGCTGGGTAGTATTTTGTTAAGGATGTTTCTGTCCAAGCTTGTAAAAATTAATTAAAGATATTTACCTGGCTTTTTGATGTTCTTAATAAGCTGCACTGAAAAGAATAATACAATATTCTCAGTTACTCTCCATTATCTAAATGAAAAACTTAATGGAGCTGCGTCATCGTTCGTGCACTTTGAAAAATTTGGCCTAAAGTCTTCAAAATTATCATTTAACGCCTTCCAAACTGTTTTTTTGGTTTTCCAAATCGGCTGCAGAATTTCTGCGGCACCAGTCAATAATAGGGTGCAGAATTTCTGCGGCGCCAGCCAGTCAATAATACGGTGCAGAATTTCAGCGGCGCCAGCCAGTAATAATGGGCTGCAGAATTTCTGCGGCACCAGTCAGTAATGGGCTGCAGAATTTCTGCGGCGCCAGTCAGTAATGGGCTGCAGAATTTCTGTGGCACCAGTCAGTATTAAATGAGCTGCAGAATTTCTGCGGCACCAGTCAGTAATGCGCTGCAGAATTTCTGCGGCGCCAGTCAGTAATGCGCTGCAGAATTTCTGCGGCACCAGTCAGTAATGGGCTGCAGAATTTCTGCGGCGCCAGTCAGTAATGCGCTGCAGAATTTCTGCGGCACCATTCAGTAATGGGCTGTAGAATTTCTGCGGCGCCAGTCAGTAATGGGCTGCTGAATTTCTGCGGCGTCAGTCAGTAATAATGGGCTGCAGAATTTCTGCGGCGCCAGTCAGTAATGGGCTGCAGAATTTCTGCGGCACCAGTCAGTAATGGGCTGCAGAATTTCTGCGGCGCCAGTCAGTAATGGGCTGCAGAATTTCTGCGGCACCAGTCAGTATTGGGCTCCAGAATTTCTGCGGTACCAGTCAGTAATGGGCTGCAGAATTTCTGCGGTGCCAATCAGTAATGTGCACAGAATTTCTACACGAGTCAACATGTAGCATTAATTTGTGATTTGTTTCGATGAAAGCCAGAGCAGTGGTGCTTAACAGGCTATTTTGGCCAATATCCAGGGAGCTGCTTTTTATCATTTACTTGCTCTCTTTCTCTGAATTTATTAAGAGTCCGCAATAATAATACATTTGTTTCACAATCAAAAATCATACAGTCAAAATATACGCATCAACTAGGAAGAAAGCAATTTTGGAAAACCACAAAATAGTTTGGAAGGCGTTATTTTCAATCCGTTTCAATATTCTCCACCCTCAGCTATCCTTGTTCATTTTTGGTTTAGTATCAGTCCTTTGGTTTTTTTTTCTGCCTTAGCAAACCATTGTTTTCAGGTTTCCTAAATTTTAAGGGTAATTAAGGTGGTCGAAGAATTTACTCAAAACATCGTGACGTAGCTCCTTTAACTCTGGTACATAAGATCCTGGTATAAATGTTACAAGATATCCATTAGCCTGTCATTTCAAAGACCAATATAGGATATTCTTACTTAGAAATAAAACGCTGCATTCACAAACATGACAAAAGAACGCATGTTGTAAATACTTTGATTTCAAGAACTTAACGTTTCGAATGCTTCTACATACATCATCAGAAGTATAATTGAAAACAGTCTGCTACATTGCAATAAATTTAAACGAGAAAACTAGTACCTAACAAGGAAACCGGTACCAAATAAGGAAAGAAATAAATGAAAATAAACTCTGCTGGAGAGAAAATAACATATAAATGGCTAGTATACAAGACGTTTCTCACTACCAACATTTTAATTAAGTGCTGTTCGGTTTGCAAATCACGAATAAATAATGTTTCTTTAATTTTGCAATGTATATCAGATCGACCGGTGGCTAAAATGTCAAAGTGGTCCCATTTTATATTATCCTATGGCCTGTCTGGGTCATATGGTCTGCAATGGCAGAAGCGTGGTTAGTAATCGTCAGCGCTTTAAAACGCTCACTTTTCCTGTCATGCAGGAACCGAAATCAGATGAAATGAAAACCACTGCAGGACAAATCGAGCAACAAGGGAATGTCCTGTAAGACCAAACGCTTGCGGTGTCACCCATCTTGACCCGGTTGAGAGAAAAATAAAGAAGAGTAGAACTGACCCTACCTCCAACTGTTTTTGGTGAATGCTATCCATAAGTAATTAAATGGGAATTAAAATGTTCGATGCATACAATCTGATCACGTAACAAATAATTAAAGTTTGACCCAACTGGGGCAAATTTTTCCACCGAAGTTTTCCAAAAATTGGCTGACTTTGAATGTCTCTCATCATAACACAAAAGGCATAACCGCCCAACCAAATTACACCTCTGTTCTAGCCACTTCACGAATTTACTTTGTTTCTGCCGAAGAAAAACGGGCCACATAATGAAGTCAGGCAAACACCCAGACATGCAGTTGCTTATTCAGATATATGGATTCGACGATGGAAATCAAATTCTGGAAAGAGGTGTAGAAAAAATTTGAAATGATAACCTTTATGTATATGAAGTGAATAAAGCAGTGCATTGCATGCTTTTAGCTTGCACCTTTCTCTCGCACGTTTCATCTTGAACTGCAGTACTTTAACTTCATTGCCATGCTGCGATTGGTTCTTCCGGCAATACTTGTGTAATGTTACCCGCGCTTTTTGTACATTCCCATGAAAGCATAAGGGGTTTGAAAAAATAATTTTACATTTATTGTCGATTTAATTTAAAAAGCAAGGTGTCATCTTACCTTGGGTAAGTCGGGTAAGCATTAGTTGAAAATTCATCATTTATGTCGTCGTTTAATTTTCATAGACAAGCCTCGAGCTATTTTAGTAAAAAGCATACAAAGAATTGCTACATGTTCAGCATTATCAGTAAATGGTTCCTCAGAATTCTGAAGCAGCTTCAGAATTGGGAATTTCAACAAGTGCGGTCCTACCTTGGGTAATCTGGTTGGGCGGTTATGCTTTCTGTACTATGATGAGAGACATTCAATTTTTGGAAAAAAAATTTGGAATAATTGGTCCCAGTAGGGTCAAGCTTTAATTGCTTGCTTCGTGATCAGATTGTAATTATCGAAAATTTTAATACCCATTTAGCTATTTACTTAATATAGATAGCTTTCATCAAAAAATAGTTTGGGGTAGGGTTGCTTTTCGCCATTCAGAGTCCAAAATTACTTGAGCCTTACGTGGACCGGTTCTTAATAACCTGTTTAGCCTGTTTAGCCTAATTTCCTGGTAAGCATCATCTACATAAGAACCTCTTTAGGCTAACCTGGTAAAATCCAGGTTCTTATATCCCGCGGGTTTTTACTGTATCATTTTCCGGCTGTTTGGAAGTTAAAATATCTTACGTTCCTTGCTGTTGAGCATTCATACTCTCATTTGATTTCTGATTCAAGGGCAAATCAAGGAGAACAAAGTTACCTTTCTTCATCTTACAGCATCTGAACTTTTCAATGCAGTAAATGTCATTGCAGCTACTTTTGTAGATGCCGGTCATGTAATAGCCTTCCCGATTGCATACACTCCAACCTTTGTTGTCGAACGAATGAGTAACATCTTCATCGTAGCAGTCTTCATAAATGTCGGGGTGATTCTGTGGATGGCAACATTGTCCCTCGTCAATGTGCAACAGGTAGCCAGGTGGTCCAGCACCCATTCTGAGACCATTGAAGAAATAACCGTTGGGGCATAGCGCCCACACATTAAAACTGAAAAAGGAAAATAGAAAATTTGGTCAAGAAAATAAGAAATTTCAAATATTCACTTTCACATCTTCCCCTTCTACGGGTTCGTCACAAAAGTGACCAGCTCCCAGCACTGCACCGGTATCGCATAGGTCATGGGTTCGAGTCCCGTTCAAGCCTGAATTTTTTCAGGCTCAAACTTCCTTTCCTCAACTGCTTCCCTACTGCTTGAGTTCATAACTGCGATGATCTCTCATTTGTTAAAATATCTAAAATGAAGGAGATGCTCTCATGATTGTAAGTAAAGTAAAATGGCGTGGAAAGATTAACAGTTCCTGGTAATTTGAGCCCGATGTATTAAAGAGTTTTTTGACCTATTTATTTAAAGCGGTCAAATCAGTTACAGAGAATGTATGACAGAAATGTGTAAGCTAACTAGCACATTTTCCATCCAGCAATTTTGCAGTATTTGAAGGGAAATATTTACTTCAATATTGCACCGATTAATTTTGGTGTTGACTTCCCAACGCAAAGATGAACGCAAATGAGGCAAGATGTAAACAGTTATTATCTTGCAACGTAACTCACTGTGTTGTGTGTAAATGCAATGATCGTATTGTACGTGCAATAAGTACTGAATCGTAAAGTACACATTGCATCGCAGAAAATAAAGCAAGTATCATCTTATATAGTGGTGCAAGAATTTTAAAGTATTGTAAGTAAAATAAGCATTGTACGGTGTTTGTTGCATGTAACAGGAACTAAAGCCCTGATCAAACGGTCATGATAGTTTTGATGATAGTCGATGATAGTTCCAGCTATCATCTCCGTTTGAACACGGACTATCATGCACTATCATCAACTATCATTCACTTTGAACTTGTTCAAAATCTTGATGATAGTCGATGATAGTTTTCCCGTTTGAACACGCGCATTATAGTTGATGATAGTTGTTGAGAGTTAAAACTGTCATCGTCTAAAAAGACACTTTTTAAGACAGTTTTTAAAATCTCGTTACGTCATAGTATACTTTGTTTTGCCTACTTTACTGATTTTTATTATTCTAACTACTCACCCATCCAATGTATGTAACCAGTTTGCATTTGAACAGGTTGCAGCCTGATTGGCATAAAGTGATTCAGTGGCTGGGCAGCACTTTCCCTCTTCGATGCGTCCTACTCTCTCATCTCCAGGTTTTTTGTCATTTCTCCACAATCCCTTCAGGTACGTGTTAGTTTTGGGGCACTTCGACCATCCAGTCCTGTCCAAGCTGTCCCACCAGTTTGCTATATCACAACTCAGGCTCAGGTCAGGCTGGAACACCAACAGCACACTGATAAGTTGAATGACGAACACAAACCGCATCCTGTAGGCGGAGAAAACAGAACCTGTAATTATAAATAGTGAGGTAATCGTTTATACCACATATCAAAATACTTCACTTGCTTTTGGATGAATGCAAACATTTTGAAATAATTGTAATTTCATTTTAGAATCAGAACAAAAATTTCTGTCCTCTATAATTACCTCAATAGAGCTTGTAGCAAACAGTATGTCTTTAGAGGATATTTAAAAATTAAAATTTGCAGTGTATTTTTTCTTTACAATTCACCCTCTAAATTGTGGTTAATCACAACAGAAAGCAAAACATTAATGCACTTGAACAAACTATTTTAAATCTAAAAAAGCCCAAAAAGGCTATAGATTTTACGTTCTATCTTTATCCGACTCGAGTATCCTAATGATCCCATAAAGTCCACCACTGAATATTCTCTCACATTTTTGGGATAATTCTTAGAAATATTCATGTTCGGTGCATCTATTATCATGGGAATAACTATCGCACTGAACGTCCTTAATAATTCTTCGTGTGTTTCTCTCTTTGATTTTCTAAGCAGCTTCCATGCTTGTTGAAAAGGAAAAATTCGAAGACAGCAGGGTCATAAGAATCAGTCTCCTGTTTAAGAATCAATTATAAGCTAGTCAAGATTGGTAATATCCCCGAACTAGTATTTTTCAGTAGGAAAATGGAGCAATAAGAACAAAGAAATCAATCGTTGCAGATCATACACCAGGCTACACACACTTCACGAACGCGCACCAAATTAGATTTTATAAAGTCTGTTTTGTTAAATTCGCCTGTTGCTAAATTCGACGAGAAATATATATACATACATACACTCTTTCTTTTTTTATAAGAGTATACTTTCTTTTTTTATAAGAATATATTTTATAAGAATATCGAGGCTGAAATTTGTGAAACTTTAAGAATATTTTAAGAATAAACCCAAGGCTGAGATTTTGGAAAGAATATAATTTTGTGTTAAAAATGTGCAAATACAATACAATTTTCTTTCTCTAAACGGAAAAACTAGCCAATAAAACGATAAAAACCTACACTATAGCCATTGTTCAAAGCAAGGGACCGGTCGATGAATGGTACTGGGACTCAGGATTTTTCTTTGTCCCACGCTCGTGTCATGTTGATTAACTCGTCTTTCATGTATAATTTACCGAGCTGAAAATTTACCATCACCCTCATTTGCCACAACTCATGATGAAATCGACATTGCTGGACCTAGCAGTATGCGGGATGCATGTCACACAAGAACTCAGTAAAAATGACCTAGCTCTCCATGAGTTCTCGTAGCTCAGTGGATAGAGCGCCCGCCCGGTTTCGGGAGGTCATGGGTTCGATTCCTGTCGGGGACTCAGTGTCATGTTGATAAACTCGTCTTTCAAGATACAGTATGTTACCCTATTTCCGGACACTTCGACTTAACGATTCCGATCGATATGTTCCAAACACTTATCGACTAGTCAGCTTTCGTTTGATACTTTCGTGGCTGAGCCACATTCCGGTTATGCACCTATCAATGTTAAGCCCGAGGGGGGGGACCCCGGGCATATGTGGGGCATTTGACCTCTTTGCCCTCCCCACCCTCAGGAGTTTGACTTAGAATCAGGGCCCAAGGGTGGGGACGTTTGCTTTTTTTTGCGAGGAGGACTGGTAGCTAGTCGCGTAATACGCGAGAGTTTTCAGTCATGGTAGTTAAAATTTGTTTCTTCTTAAATGTGATTTTTAGCTCGCGTTGAATTACCTATATACAGTTAAGCGGTCTGTTCTCGCAAAATGAGAAACAGATTAAACTTTTTTTTGGACATAAGTAAAGTTTAAAGGACTAGGTTTGTCAGCATATAAGATTTTTTTATTTTCAGTTTCGAATCTTTGAACTTGACCGCAAAAGAGTTTATTTGCATTTTTGGTGAGGTGTTCCTATTTCCGGACACCTAATGATAGCAAACTAGTTTCTGTTTTAAATGCAGTGTTATCGAAGGGTTCTTGAAAGAAAAGCGTTGTTATCACTGCCTTTCGAAATTTCAACTCACCTGAAATAATTATTTGGAAAAAAAAAATACATGCATGTTGTTTTCCAAGTCCAGTCCACTATTTAATAAATCAGTCGCCAGTCTTCCCCGTCTTGCCGTGATACAAATCAATATGTCGGCTTGAGTGGTTTCAAAACATTGACGACTTCTTTGCTCAATAATCGAAAGAAAAAGCTTTCAATTTCGGACAAAAAGAAATCTTTTAAATGAATGTTTCTTTATTCAACTTTTATAAGATATATTTTGCCACGAAGGAGAAGAATGTTCCCAAGAAAAGCGGAGTATTTTAATATCTTGTAACGATCATCCGGAAATAGGGCATCCAACTCGACGAACTCTTTCCAAAATTAAAAAGAATCGAAAGAGCTTCAGGCGATGAAACTTTACGACCTACGTACCAGAAATGGAAGCTAACCTGTGGCTGAATTTCAGCTTGTTTGCTTTGTCTTGAGGTAAGATATTACGGTTTATGCAAAAAGTGTCCGGAAATAGGGCAACATACTGTACAAATGCTAAGGTAAAAATCATTCTTATTTGTGGAGCTAAAACAGGAAAACTAAAATCGTTAAAAGTGTGACAATTAACAACATTTTGACCGACATTGAGTAACAATGGTTTGAAATCAACATACTTTTAACAAAAAGGCCGTAGCAAATTTAGTTCGTGGAAAGTACCAAATGGTGTTTTCTTTCTAACTTCTTATATCGAACTCTGCAACGAATGAATGGAAACAATCAGGGTTGCGTTAATTTGGACAATTCATTTCGCATCAAACACATCCTAACTGGCCTTCCTTTGGCAAAGATACGGGAAAACTGAACGTGAGCACTGCTATTAAACGTACCAAATCAGAGGTGAATTTTGAAGAAATACTGTCTTCCTATAGGTCATGAAGCCACTTCAAGAAAGCGATTGGTTGTATTGGATTTGCCACTACTGATTTATAGTTTTGACGAAACACCAAATCGGGGTTATTTAACTCATTTGCATTTGCCTAGTCCGGTTTTACTGACATATTACAAATAAAAACTGCATGCCCACTGAGCGTGCTGTAGAAGAAAACACATTACCTCGTAATGAAATTTAATTAGAATTTAATTATAAGTTAATGACCAGAATTTGGATAAAATTACACCTACACTAAAACTAATACTTAGTTATATTCCGCTTCTACACAAAAATGTGGACGCTTTTAAACCGAAACAAATAAATTGCCTGCTGTGCAAGGGTTGTGAATTGAAAAAAAGCTTTATGTTTCCACAGTAATTGTAACTCAGTCCTCCGGTAAAGTAAAAAAACATTCTTTAATTATTGAGGGAGTGATAAAACGCTCTCAATGTTGTCTTTGTTATCGCGCGGTTCTAATGAGGCTCGCTGGTCATGCGAATACCTTTAGAAAATACGTATATTATAGCAGGCCAATGTAAAAGGCGTTACAATCTTTCGTATTGGTATTAATGATACTTTATTGCTCTCGTTCCTGGTTGATGGACACACGCTAATGAATATATGACTTATAACTATAATCTTAAATGTCGAAATCACAACTTAACATTCCAACCTAATTGAATAAATAATCGCATTCTACTTTCGGACTAAGCGTTCATTGTTCACTCAATATGACCGTGAGTTCGATAACAGTTCGATATGACACAATCCCAGCAACTGGCTTTCTACACAACCTTCGACATAAGGGAACGGCTGAGTCTGTCCTTATAGGGGAAACAGACTTAATCCTACTAAGACACTTTTTTAGATATGTATTTACTATTATAAATATTGTTTGTAGTTTAATTTTATATGTAACAAACCTGATGAATTTTTAACCGTGATTAAATAAAGATTTGAGATTTGAGATTTGAGATTTGAGTGTTTCAGAAAATAATTTTAAGGATAAAACAATCATAGAACCTGTGGGCACATGATTTGAACTGTTGTGTGAATATCTTAATTTGAATTTCTAGATAAGGTAAAACAACGAACATTTCCTTCTTGGGGACAGCAGTGATATGTTCTTTAGGTTTGTTGTTTTTTTCACAACATCGTTGCAAAGTTTAAGCCACTCGCAGTGTCTTGACCTAAGACGGCAATTACTCACCCAGGACTAATATTCATCTTTTAGAAACACAAAGGTGATGATTTTCTCTTTAAAAGAGACCCGTTTGGATGCAATTTGTTGCTTATTCTCGAGAACCAACAGCGCGAGCTTGCTTTCCATTTTGTTACCTTTTTATCTAATTCTTAAATTAATCTCTGCGGGAAATGGAAAAAAACGCAAAAACGCATAACGACAATCAGCAATCAATTGATTTTTTGCCGCTCACCGTAAAAAATTAAACGTCTGACAAGAACAAAGAACTCAAACATGCAGTGGAAAAAAAAAGGTAGATAAACGTTAAGTCTTCGTACGAGACCAGTGGCTCATCAGGCCAGAGCTTATCCCGGCTTCCTTAGCATGAAGCAAAATAAAGTATTTCTACTCCCCCCTGGATGGGATGCTAGTCAATCGCTTGGACTACCATGCAGTAAGTTCGCGGCATCCCCTTATACACGTGGGCGGAGAGATGCTAGGTAAAACCAACATTGTATAGCGATATGTTACTTTTTTTTGCAAATATTGACGTAACATTCATTTTGATATTCAAATTTGCCAACCACGGAGCAAAACGAAGTCATTGTTTCAACAGCCAATTAGGTTATGTTTGGCATATTAATAACAATGTGTGATGTCACGACAAAGAGTGATACTTAAAAGAGCAACCATGAGAACATCCATGGATACGAACAAAATGGCACCATAAAACTGACGAACTCGATATTGCATGACTGAGAACACCACTAATATCACCCCATCCTCAAACAGGCTTTTCTAATAAGCGCTTTGGGCTTTTTACACTTTCAAAAAAGGTCTGTAGCAAGCTTAGTTTGCCAACCATGCAAAAATATAATCATGAAAAGGTGAAATGCACTGAAACAAAATATTTGTTTGTGAGATTGAGGAGTTTTTCATACCTTGGTGGCTCTTAGTACGTCGTTTAGGCCTGTAAACTCAAGTATTTGAAACCTACGAGAAATAAATGAAATAGTGAGTGATTCATTGAATTGAATTTGAGAATATATTTCGTATTAAATCCATCCTACCTGGCTTCCACTGGAAAAGATAGCCTAACTTAAAATAAGACTGTTAATAAAGACAAGCGAGGGGCGAGATGTGTAGAAATACTGTCTTTCTATTGGTCGTGACAATGACACCTCCATGATGTACGTGGTTGATTGTATTGAAATTTTCCCAAATGATCGGTAGTGGCTTTGCGATTGGTCAAAGAAAGTCCTGCTATCTAACACTTGAGTTATCCACGTCGCTTCTAGTCAAGCGAGAGGCGGGGTACGTACAAATGCTGTCTTTCTATTGGTCGTGACAATAACACCTGAAACAGTTTTAATTTCGTTAATGATATGCACGAGAACGTCCTGCCCTGTAACACTTGAATTATCTACGTCGTTTCTAGTCTTGAAAAATGAAAAAAAAAATGATATTTCACTAGTTCAAGGGATCCTTTCAAAATACATGCCCAACTCCTTGAACGATGTCTTCTTCTTTTTTGATCCGTCTGGAAGAACCAGGAGTATGACAGGAATAGTGATTGATTGAATGAAATAACTCTTGTACGCATTGCATGCCTATGTTTTACTTCGTGAACCCAGCGAACTTGGTATACCTGCATTATAAAAACCTGTCGGTTTGTGACTAGACGACCCCGTAAAGATAAAAGCTGGTTTTATAAGAATATCGATGGGTGATGGCTCTGCAAATATGCGCATAACAAGCCTGACACTCATCAAACCATAAGATAACGTCACAAGAAAATAACAAACCATTTTAAAACTAAAAACTGATCTTAATGCTCAAAAATTAGATATTTCAATCGGTACTTCACTCGTAGAGTCAGAAAGTAGAATCTCTTGCTTTCAATCATCGATAGCCCAGAAACGGCAAGATCAAAAATAGCTGGCAAGAGGCACTCACGAACTTAGTGTCAGCTTCTTTATGGAAAACGTTTTCACTTGGATATTTTTCTTCGACCTGCATATGCATACAGCACAACTGTAAGTGATAATTAAACTTCAAATTCGCACCCAAGTTGTTTTAATTAAACCAAAGATTACAATAAATTAATTTAAAAGTTAAACTTGTTTCGTCTGCAAAATGCTAAGAAAATTTACGATTTTTTCCATTCAACAAGTTCTTTAGACTGCGAGCAGTCTCCATTTTGGTCCAAAATCCGTAGCGAAATTTTCGCTTTCGCTACGGATTTTGGAGCAAAATGGAGACTGCTCGCACAAATTGAAGCCCTTGACAACGAGCGATGTTTGTCAACATATTTTTGTCAAATGGATAAAATTTCTATCTCTAACACGGCCTATACTGATTATTTCGCATCACAATATTTGATTTGACTGGTAAAATAATTGAAGAATATGGAATCCAGTTTTGTTGTTCAAATCAACAAAGAACAAGATGGCAAGCAAGGCTATACATTAAAATAAATTAATTTTATGCAAGATCTGTAAACCATTTGGTTTCATCAATTGACAAATTAAAGTTAACGTCTTTCAACTTTTTTTAAAAAACGTTTGCTTTATGAAAATCTTAAATTTGACCAGGTGTGTGCAGGGATATCGCGATCGCCTTGGGCGAATAATAGGGTCCAATATACTTTGTACGTGAAGCGTGATTAGAACTATTCATTTTCCCGTGAAATGCGATTTCAGTGTTTTTTTTCGTGATAGGTGATTCCCGATTTTAAGAACTTTTCACGTGTGTTTGAATTACGTCTTGTTTTGTGTGACTTAATTTCTGATTCTTCCAGTGTAAAATTACTTCTTTGTTTCAAACCCTGTAGTTCAGTTTTGAAAGGAGGAAGCTTCTGCTACGCCGGCTTAAATCAAATTTCTTCCGTCTTCCGAGTGCAATAAAGGTGAGCTTAAGCAGTGACGACGGCGGCGAGGACGACGCCTGGTTAAAAATGAATTTAATTATATTCTGCGTACGAATCTACTTATTGCCTTGATGTATTCGGTGTATCTATCGCTTTCAAACGTAGCTATTGTAGAAGAAATAAGGATGACGTTTGTTTTCGAACAGAAAAAAAACGTAAATTTAACCGTCGGGGTTCACGTTCACCAAAGTACTCAGAATTTTGTCAATTCACGTTGTTGTTTTGGAGAGGACGGCAAAGAAATGTACAAAGAATTGTAACGTACGTGCAGAGCTATTGTACTGCTCATTAAATCAGTTTGGTTATTACTCGTGAAGCGTGAATTAAAAAGCAACCATTTTTACGTGATTCGATTTTGCGGAGGTATATGGGACCCTCAATGATCGACTGGCGAGTGATGTTTGAAAAATCCGGGTCTGCACTGACGCGGCACCGAAATCGGCAGTAAGAAGAAACGTCTCCCTTACGATATTTGCTTGGCATCCGGTTAGGCAACTCTAAATTTTAACTTTTGCTCCTTTTTTCTGTAGCCTTCTATTAGAAATTTGCCTTCCGTTTGTGATCAGCAGACCCAAACAGTATCTTTTTATCGTAACAGTCTCCGCGGCAAACATCAGCTAATTAAGCTGCCACTGCAAAAAAAATCCTGAACAGCACTAGACGATGAAAGGAAAATGGAAACATTAGGATGAACTTTGTTCCATTTTACATAATTGTTTACTTTGGTTTAATCGGCTCCTGCCTGATGAGGCGTCCAATTGTCTACAAACCCTTATTGACTTTCCTTTATATAATTTACGTTAGCTGCCATTATAACTATGTCTTTTTCCTTGCATAACAAATTAAGACGGAATTCATCAGGAAATTGAGTAATATTTATTTAAGTTGGACAAAAATCGAGTACCAGAATAATTTAAATCATATTGCGTTATTTTTACCCTTAATATAATGTAAAAATGTAAGTAATTATCCGTGATAACACTGACAATAATTTCTTATCAGAGCCCGAGAAAATGAATTCTAAAGATCACAAGCTATAGGTAAATCGTCTTTAAGCGATTCAGTGGAATTATAGTGGAACTTCGAAATTTGTTTTCCATGTCTGGTGTTGTTAGAAAATATTTCTTTTGATAATATATTTGAAGTAGTACCACAAAAGCTTGCAATAAGGTGTAAATAATTTTGGTACATAATTTTGACCAATAAATGCTCGAAGTCCTAACGGATTCCTTCTTAAACCTCGACGGTCTTTTGCCAATCAAGTTGTTCAAAAGTAGGTGACAACCAAAGCTATATTTAGATGTATTATCAAATTTTTCATTGTGTTTGCAAACAACCAAAGTTGGCTTGAATTCGGTTTAGATTAGTGCAAATGGCATTTATTTAGTCTGCATCGTGATCAGGGGGGGAAAAATTCTTATCTTCGAAACGTTAATATCGATCTCTAATCAAAGGCAAACTTGGCAGATGCCAAAATAAAAATCCCCCAAAACGCTATTTAACATGGATGGCTTTGGTAGCATTTTGCTAAGGCCGTATTCAAGTATCGTGCCCACAAATCATTAAATCAAATTTACCTGTAATGTAGTCTAGAAATTTTAAATTTTTATTTGTAACGGGGCATAGAAATAAACTAATTTTAATAGAACCGAGAAAATACCACCTTCGTATATGGCGAGATAGACGTCAGAACTTTCCTTTTGTAAGAAGAAATCAAATTCAATGAAATCTGTTTTAACGGTGTTTAATACGGTGTGCGCAACAAAACTTTGCACCAGTCACATCATTGAGAATGTAATGCATTTGAAATCGAGCAAGAAGCCCACTGACTGAAAGGCGTTTACGCCAGATGTTTCAAATGGCTGCCCAAAGTTTAAGTGGCCAACCACAACCGTTTCCTTTCTATTTTCATAAATTTGCTTATTTATTTAGTCTAAAATTATTCAGAAAATAACACTCAAAGTGGGTTTGAATTCAAGCTGAATTCAAGCCAAATTTCAGCCTTTCGGTAGAGGTTTTAACTTCGCTTTCAAAAGCAAATCCTCTTAAAAAGTTGAATTTCCAGCTCTGGCTGTGACTAGGCCCAACGAAATTTCTCAAATTACAAAGGCGTTTTCAAGAGTTAAAATATTTAAGGCCCTCTGTTGTTCCGGCTATAATGTTCAATAAAGAAATAATTGTGTTTTGCAAAATTAATATATGGGGCTTTGCAGAAATATTGCCGAAATTTCGAGGGGGTGGAAGCTTTTGAAGCAAATTTATGGAGAATTTCTTTTGTGTCGATATGCCTAAATTCGATGAACATTTATGGTAAATAAAATGTGCAAGGCTTCTCGATAGCCCAATGAAAAATATCTGTGAAATATCAAAGCTCGGCCTGATTACATGGTGAATTTCAGCCCAGGTGGAACCTCGGCTTCTAGAAAGAATCTCCTAACATGGCGTTTACGATTACATGAAAAGAGTTGTCAGCCCGGCCTGAAAATGATATTTAAAAATCGTTATGTAATCAGTCCCTTAAATTCTCATCCAGCGTAAACGTTCGCCGCGCCAAGTAGTCCCACAGGTTATGGAATTTGTGACGACGAAAAAAAAGAAAACCTCGGCCGAAATTTGGACGCAGTCATCCCACGCAATTGAATTATGAGGGGATTTGGCGGAACAACCTGGTAGTGTACATGTGGTGGGGAGATAAGTGATGCTGACATGCCAGAAGTTCGGAGTTGGCCGGATTCCGGTTGTTAACTAGCAATTTTTCTTTTGTGTGAATGAAAAAAAAAATACGAAAGCAAAAAAAAATTCTTAGTGTTACTGAAATGGCATGTATAGTTTACGAGAGGGAAATGCGCATCTCGTTAGCCTGGATTTTAACGACGGTTTCAAAGCATTTATTGTCAGCAACATCAAAATACATCACAAATGAATAAAACTGTATTTGCCAAATCAAAGAAGCCCAAGTGGCACTTGATTACGAACATGTTGGCAGCAACTTTCACGGAAAATGTTATAACTTCGACAGTTTTCCTTGACGTGCGTATGTGTGCAGGACATTTGATCCATTGTACTGGTCTTTGATACCAATAACCCTTGAAATTATCCAACTGTGCATCGTAACGTAAAAATAACACCCAAAACGAGTACAAATATCACTCGGTATTTGTACTCTCGCAGAGAACAGATTAGAAACTCGCCCGTACGAATATAACAATTTGGCGCGTACGTGTTGGATAATAAATTTCCTATTACACGTTTTGCTGTGTCTTATCGCTTGTATTTTGACTCGCCCTACGGGCTCTACTACAAAACGTCTAATTATATATATATATTTAAAGAAATTATTTAAACCATGCAGATATGTATGGAAGAAAACTACGAAAATTTACGACAATTTTTGTTCAAAACGTTGTGACAACCTTAACAACGAAGGATGTTCGTCAACGTCTTTTTCTGGCTCATCCTCGGTGTAAAAACCTGTGAAACTCACGAGTGACGTAAAACAAAGAACAACAAAAGAACTCAAACCAATATAGAACAGAAAAACAATAGGTCAAAAGCAAAGAAAAAAGTCACAGGATTTTACACCGAGGTAAGCCCCTTTTTTTCTGAAATTGATAAAATTGTGATAAAATTTCGATTTCAAACAACGCCTCTAAGATTGTTTTGCATCAGAATATGCGATTTGGCTGCAAATATAAGCGGGGGATATAGAATCCAGTTATGTTGTTCAATTATATTTAAATATATTATCGGTTTTCATTGTGAATTTTGAACTTGTGAATTATGAAATTAATGTTATGTAAAAATCTGTAAACCGTTGAGTTCCATGTGCTTGACAAACGCAAAAGGCTTGAAATTGAAGTTCACGTCTTCCAAATTTTTGAAAGAGCCTTTCCTATATAAAAAGTCAAATTCATTGGACCAAGTTTGTGCAGGTATAATCACATCGCCTCGGGCAAATTAGTGACATGCTAATGGTGTTTTTGATAACCCGGCTCGACACTAAAATGTGCTGTAAGTAGAATCGTCCCCCTTAAGATATTTGCTTGGTAATAGGTTAGGTACGGTGCTTCTTACAACCAACAGACCACAACAGTTTCTATTTTTTTCGTAACGGTCTCCACCGCGCACTTGACGACGAAAGGAAGACAAAAACATAGTAAACACGCCGTGTCATCAAGTGTTTTCAAGTTAAATGGTTGCCATCAGTTACTGAGCATCAGTAACTCAGCTAAACCACGACTGATAAGTCGTTCAACTGTCGGCAAGCATGAGTTACCGCACGTTTACTGCAGTTTCTAAGTTAAATGGCGGTTGCCATCGCTTACTGAGTATCAGTTACTGAACTAAACCATCGCCTGGTAAGTCGTCCAACTGTCGGCAAGCATGGGGCACCGTACTTTTACGGCAGTTTCCATTTTTCCTTGCACGACAACTTATGGCCTCCACAGACTAGACATTTAGTTGTCGACAACTATTTATTATGGATAATAAAATGTTATCGACAACTATTTGTGTCCGATGCAAGCATTCCACAAACTGGGGTGTTAGTTGTCGATGTCTTAAGTCAGACCAATGAGGGCTTGGAAACTGACGTTCAGTACGCATGCTCAGTTGCAATAGTTGTCGACAACTAAACCAATGATTTCCACACACGGGAGAAAACAGGAATAACAGCCAATAATGTCGTTGTCGACAACTAACAGTTTCAGTTTCCTTTTTGAAAAGGAAAACTATCTGTTCAGATGTCGACAACTTACAATTTTCGCATTTAGGGACTGTGTAATAATTATAAGGAGGGGGGGGGGGGGTGGAAGCTGAAAAACTAGAGGGGAGCGGGGGCATTACATAAAATTGCTGCCAATATAGGGAGCTCAAAGTAAAATCACTCATTTGACGGAGGGGGGGGGGGGGGGGCTTAAGTTTTATTCGAAATGTAAATAAAATTAATAGCAAAAAAAGATTCTCAATACAGGCATCATGATAGACTGTAACAAATATCAATACGAACAGATGTTAAACGATTATTGAATTAATTAAGATCTACCTTAAATTAAGATTACGATCTACCTTAAGCAGAACAATCTTCATGAGTAGCACGTGATAATGGAGGAGTGAGGACGTCTCTCGCTACGTTCCACGAAAGCTGCCTTTTTTCGATCACCTCCTGCGTATGGAGTCAACCGAAAACGAAAATTTGAAACGAAAAACATTTGTTTTCACACGTAATGCAGTGTAATGTAATGTAATGTAACGTTATGTAACTGTAGATAGATTATTTTTTTTAAATATAATATAAATAATAATAAAAAAGAACAATCTTCATGTATCTGGAAGCAAGGCTGCCCTGGTGGCACATGCTCTTGATTTCTCGCATACTGGAACACGAAACAAGGAAAAAAATAGTGCCAATGACAGTGACACAGAACTCCTATCCAGTGATTCCGATTACGACTCTAATTCTCACACAGTTACTTCCGAAAACAACTCAGATGACTGCGAAACGGATGGCTTTGTTGAACATTCATATGAGGTACTATTTGTTCTAGACGACGACATCCAACAAGGAAGCGTACGCTGGGTGTGTGTGTGTGGGTGGGTGGGTGGTGGGAGGGGTGTGCGACGTTATTTTTAATATAACAGAGGGAACTATTTTATTTGTTTTGGAGCGGGGTACTGTCTAAGTTTTTGCTAGATAACTCTAGTTGTTCGGCCACCCCCCCCCCCCCTCCCCCCCCTTCCTGATAATTATTGTACAGTCCCTTAGTTGTTGACAACTCATCTCACGGACGATGTTTTTCGGTTGTCGATAACATTTACTTCTTGATAAAAAATAGTTGTCGATAACTAATCGTCTCGTCTGTGGAGGCCATTAAATTCGAAGGATTTTTGTCAATCAGGATATATTGACTTCTAAACTTATTTTTACGGTTCTCATTACTCTTTATTTGTATTCCTTTTCCTTGATAAAATCACTTTCCGCAGAGTGCACCACATGCCTTTCGTTATTTAGTCTTTTAAGTTAACAGATGTAATAATTTAATACCACGTTTGTCAAGATTTTGTGTTAAAAATTAAATAAAACAAATTTAAAAAAAAATCAGCGTTAATCTGTAATTTCACATGTGAAATTATAAAATTGCCATGGCAACGTTTGCCGCTAAATTTTCGATACAATAAACAAGTCACCCCCCACCCCCCCCCCCCCCCCCTCCTTCAAAAAAAAATGTTTATAACAGCGCGCGCGCTGGTCCTATCTAATTCCTATTGAGCAGGAACAAAATCTTTATGTGCTCAATAAAATGACGTGTGCAATTGCATTTGAAGCAGCTGAAGAATTTTGTCTTCGCAAGGCCTGTTTTATTTATTTATTGAGTTTTGATCTAGTTTTTAGGCCAGGTAAGTCAATGTTAATTTACATTTTCTTCATTCGAACAAATTAGAGCCGTCTTTTTAGCTTTGATTTCATCGATCATTTCAATTTGCCGCTCCGATTTCGTCGCTATTTTTTTTTTAGTTTTCTTCGTAAAGCCATTTTCATCGAGTGTATTTTCAATCTAGTAATGAAATAATTCAACCAAAGTCAAAGCTAATCTTTGCACCGTTTAGAACTAAAAAAAACATCTTGTAAAATGCTGTCGTTAACTCAACTGAATCAACATATCCCGGAGATGAAAATAAAATTTTCAACGCGCGGTCGAATCCGTGGTACTATCCGCCATTTTTCGTTTGCTTAGATTCGTCCGTAAAACAGAATATCCTTTAATTTTTCAATTGCTTCTTTTTCAAAAGAATGATTAAATCATAATATTTTTTCGTGTGTTTATGCTTATTCTGTATTTCTTTTGTCTATTACCTCTTTATGTTTATTCCCTTTTTCATTTTTCTTTTTTTTGTTTTACGTTTTTTGTTTTTGTTTTTTTCTCTTTCTCCGTTTTTCGTTTTTTGTTTTTGTTTTTTCCTTTTTACCCTTTTCCAATTTCTTTTTTCTATCTTGGCAATAAGCAATTCGCTTTTTGTGTTTCCATTTTCGTTTTTCCTTTTTATCTTTTGCTGACTTCTTTTTCCTGTCTTCTTCGTTATGCCAGGAAGTAGTTAATTATGGGAACCAACGGGGACCCAAGGGGTAGTAGGATATGTAGTTCATTGGCGAACACAAATTTAGGCGCCATTGTCCAATGGATTTGGTTGAAGAAGGTGAAATTCAGTGTCTTCTATGCGCAGGAATAACGCATGGGGATATCGGTATCTGGTTACATATACGTTTACGTACTGAGAAAAGGGGCTTGAACGATAAGAATGTTCGTGAACACTGAAGTGTGCGAGGAATATACAAGCTCAAGGCCAACGAGTTGGCCAACCGTAGTTCTGCAATGATTATCTGAGGTACGTTACACTTTGATTTTCTGCCTATATTTAATAATTATCCTCGGAAATCGGGTGGAAAATCGCCTGGTACGACGATAGACGACAGAGTACGAGATCGAGTACGAGTACGACTCTTGAATTTCAATCCAGTTACATTCCCAGAGCCCTCACTCCTCCCTGTTGCTGAGCAGGTAAAATGGAGACTATCTGTAGGAGATTGGTGTGAGATGCGAGATGTGATAAACATAAGCACGAGCACTTGGTTTGAAAAGTCGTACTTGTACTCGTACTCCGGTCTGAAGGTCCCTAATTAGTCAAATACGCAGAAAATTAACGTGTTACGTACCTCAGATACTCATTGTAGAACTATGTATGTTGGCTAAATCGTGAGCCCTGGGCTTGTGTGCTCCTCAAACACTACAGTATTCCCGGACATTCTTTACGCTCAAGCCCCCATTCTCACTGTACGAAAACGTATCTGTAACAAGATAGTGATTTCCCCATGCGCTTTTCCTGCCTATACAAATGCGCCTACATATCCTACTACCCCTTGTGGCCCCGCAGGTACTCATAATTAACAAAGAAAAAAGAATCAGAAAAATGTAAAAAGGAAAAACGGAAATGGGAAAACACATAAAAATGAATTGCTTATTGCGAAGATAGTAAAAAAGAAATTGGTAAAAAGGAAAAACGAAAAACGAAAATAGAAAGAGAAAAAAAGAAAAAGGAATAAAGAAAAAAAGAAATAAAGAGGCAATAGACAAAAGAAAAGAGAGAAATACAGAATAAGCAAAAACACACGAAAATTTATTATGATTTAATGATTCTTTTGAAAAAGAAGCAATTGAAAAATGAAAGGATATTCTGTTTTACGGAAGAAAGAATCTAACCAAACGAAAAATTTAATGGCGGAAAGTGCCACGGATTTTGTTTCTATTGTTTATTTTATTTTTCAGTTTTGGAGTAAATCAGAAAATTGTAAAATGGAAGTTGTGTCTATAGTTAATTTCATTTGAAATATTTCTCAGCTATCAGTTTATTTTGACAGATCTAAGTTAACTTTCACTTCTCATTTGGTTTTTCTGCATTGTATCCTAGCAACGTTGTCCATCTCATTGGCCGAACGCTGTCGAGTAGAAACCAATGATTTCCATTTACTTTCCAGTCACACCGAACTGTTTTGGAGATTTCAACGCATACTGTTTATCAACCATGAAGAGCCCTAAGCCATCTTTCTTAGAATCCTTTCTCTAGTAATTGACTTCACAGTAATTGACTAACGAGTCTTGGCTAATTCGAGACATCTCAAACCTTTCCTCGGGAAAGGTGGCAGCTGTCCAAATAAAGAAATATTTAGTCTCTAACTCTAGTCTCTAATGCCTAGTCGCGTTGAAAAGCTGAGGCGAGATATGCTGATTAGGTAGCTAGGTTTTTATTTTGTTTTATTTTTTATAGATCACAGAGAAAGTAATAATATATAGGTTTAGCCAAGCCTAAAAGCGGAGCTCCAATATTATTTCTTTAGTGGTAAGGTTCTTTTAAAAAATTTGTGAAAATATACTCACAAAAATTGCTGTCAATGAAGTTACTGCCTTTTTATGCAACTACTATTAGCGATTCCATAGTTGACCCTTCTGTTCCAATGACAGAATTCTGTTGAGGATGAAAAAGATTCTATAAACTATATACTATAATCTACGCAGCAGACTGAGAAGGATACAGCTTGAGCCTTCGATCTATTTAAAAACCACTACCTAGTCTGCGGTCACCTTAAAAAAACATGTGACCATACAATACAATACTAGACAATACAAGTTCTCCTACACCTCTGGAAAACAAGCTGACATTTTTTCTTGGAATCGAATACAACCACGCATGGGCAGATTCTTTATTCACAGGAAGTTATTTGTAAGTCACATGGTATGGTCTGGGCCAATGAAAAGGAGGGAGAATGAAGTGAATGATAGTCATATTTTCCAGTCACACAGTACTTTGAATTGATTTACAGATCAACGAAACCAAAATGTGACAGAAATTATCCTGCAAAACAACACACTGAACTTTCCACTATAAGATGTCAAAAGGTGTGGGCTGAAATTAAGATAACTCATTAACTTGAAGACAACAAAATATAAACAGGGATAAAATGGATTTCAAATTTATTTTATGTTTCACTTTATGGTATGTGTTGGTTTCTGTCTGATACCATTTGGCCGACTGCAGGACCTGCAAAAACAATTATAACATTATGTTGAGGTGAATAAGTTTTAGCCATAACCATTCAAGTGGACATCCATCACCAAAAAGTTACTCACAGGACTATCAAATACAATCAGGACTATGTTTCAGCTATAATAACCAATGGGAGTGCACAGAAGATATCAGCTGCTCATTTGATTTGCATGTATGTCCTGTCCAAACAGATGAAAAGTAAACACCTTATACAGGATAGGGTATTACATCTGTCATTACACTGATTTTGGTGGTCAAGGAGTGGATCTGGAAAAAAATTCAGTAATAATAATTGCATGAGCTGGTAATTGATAAGTTTCTGCAATGGCCACATTGTTAGTGGAATTTGGAAGAATAAAAAATGCGTCATGAGAGATAAAAAGCTGTGTCCAGACTTGCGGCTGTCTGCCAATTAAATAATAAAAAAGGAAACTAGTCTTTTCCAGGGTAAACAAATTTTGAGAGCAGCCTGTCTGAAGGGAAAGTTATGACTGAAGGTTTTCTTTCAAGCCCTGTTTATACATATTATTTATTTCCTCAGGCTGTTTCAAATGTGTAAACAAAAGCTAAACCAAACTGGCTTAGCAAAAAAATGAACACCCTGCTAGATTTTGAAATATAGAAGCTCTGAAATGCTATTTCAGATTATTAATGAGAAATTTCTGACAAAATTAATGTTCCAGTGACAAAAATGACACATTTAAGATTAAAATAATTAAAATTAGGCAAAAAAAAAAGATTTATTTTAGGTGCTTTTATTGTTCTTTTATGGTCTAATTGCCTGTTGGACGGCAAAAAAAATGATTTTTCTCCTCTGAGACCTAATAAAACAATGTTAAATCAGCTTAAAAAATACATAATTTGTCGCATAATGTACCTTTCTTGCCGCATAATTCCCTTGAAAATGCCGCAGAATTTCCCTTTTTTTGGCAGCACCCCATAGATCAGAAGCCCCGTTTTTACTGCTGAGGCGGAAATAAAAAGGCTTATGAATTTTCTCTCTGGAACTGAGGTTTAATGTCCATAGTCCAATTAGAGAGAGTCCACATAAGAAGTTTTATTATTGAAGTAATTAAATTTTGTGAGAATTTTGATGTGACATAGAAACGTTCCTGTATTATTGAGCTGCCCATGTTGCTGCAAGCACTGATATACATGTACCAAGCTGCAACAAGACAGGTATTTAACATATCCCTAAACCCTTGCATTCATTAAAATGACCCTTCTCAAAATATTTCTCCAAAGAACTTTCATGACAAGATGGAATAAATTAATGAAAGAAAATAACATAACATAAAAATCTAACACTAATCAAATAGACCAACTTTGGCAATCTATAATTTCCATTGTTGTTGATTAAGGAGCCATCTTTTTACTTTTCACAAATTTAAACAGTTGCAGTATTTTTTAGGTTTGTTGATAGAACAAGACGACTTTTCAGCTGTTAATTTATTACACTGACCAAACTTTCAGATTACGATTTCAATCCACAAAACAAAGATCTGCTTAAAACAATGTTTGCAAAAATGCAACAAAAACAAAGACATAGTGTGGGGTATCCTTAGACATACGGGCACTGCCTGACTTGGAGGGGGGCTGTGATTTGTGAACCAGAAACAATTATACACAGTGCCCCAAATGTGCGAGTGTCGCCCAAAAATTACACTAAAAACCAGACTTTCGCAATTCGCACGCTTATTGAGACTTTCACTTATTATTCAAAAAGTATTTGGTGACAAAAAATCTGTCTGAACACTTGCTTGACACAGAATATCAGGGTTGTAAAACCAACTTCTGTTCTCTGAAACTGGAGCATTTTGCCCGTAAATGTCGTCAATTTTCTTAACTGGGAGTCCTGCAGCCTCCTTGAACCCCAGCTTGTACGCCTATGACTAGACGCACTATTGAGTGCTTCTAAATTGGTCAAAACGTTCCGCTTTGGAGAAAATTTAAATCCATGGTACAAGTCTGAAGGATTCACCAAATTTAAATTTACTGGACACGAAAATTATGATCACCATATTTTCGTAAACTGAGTCGAGTTGAAAGGTACATATTAAACCACACACTGAAAATAGATACTGTCAATAAAATCACCAAATTGCCATTGTGTCACGACGTATACGGGTTTCCATTGTGTACGACCAGCCTTTTTACGACTTGCGTTCGAAAGCACCGGTACAAACAGCAGAAGCGGTGAGCAAAAGCGGTTAAATTATCAAAACAAATTTTAAAAGGAGAAAAACAAGTCGGGAACTGCCGACTTGGGAGGTTTGAAAGTATACCTTGTGCTGCTCAGCTGTCGATCGAAACCTGAATTTTTCGTCGCAGTTACTAAAACCCGGAACGATCCACAACGACCCACAATGACCCACAACGATCCACAACGACCCACAACGATCCACAACGATCCACAACGACCCACAACGATCCACAACGATCCACAACGATCCCACATTAGGGAACGAGGTTATGGGGGGGGGGGGAGGGGAATTTTCGAGCCGCAGGAATTTTTTTTTGAGATCAAATTCCTTGTATGAATTTTTTTATAGGCCATAGCATGAATATTTTTTAGGGTTAATTGGCGTGCCAGAATTTTTTTTCATTTAATTTCTCCTTGCGCGATTTTTTTTTTTTTTGTACTTCGCCCGCCTCCCCCCCCCCCCCCCCATAAGTTTTCTTATCGAGTGACAAACAAGGTCATCTGTCATGAATGAAGGGGAAAAGTCGCGTCACTCGGCATGACTCCAGGTGACGGCATGATGCATTACAGATCCACACGCGTCCATGCATATAGTCGATGATGGTAATCACTAATTAAATGGCTTTTAAACGTTCATACTTTGCAAAACGTGTACAGACCGTTGATACGGTTTGTTTTTTCAGTTTGTTTGTGGCTCGCAATGAGAAAGCATAGAAAGCGATCCTTAGAATAAAAATAGGTCATATATGTGTATAGATATAGATTTGGATAGGTATTGCTCAGTAAAATCCCAGTTCAGTTCAACATACGTATGGCCTAACCCGGCGGATGCATGAACGTGATGCACGTGATGCAGTGAAGCATGTACCATATTTTGTTGTACAAACATAACTTATTAAAAAGTACATTATCCCTTAATTGAAAATATGGTTTTGGTGACCTTCCCTGAATACATTCCCTATAATTAATCACAAAATACTGTCGGTGAACACACAATCTTAATAATGCTACTGAGTCACGTATCATCGAATATCTCACCATTTCTGTCAATGTATTTTCTTTTCCTTTATTCGTTTCATTTCTTAGGTACAACCGAAGAAGGACTCTCGGAACCTGGAATTACTGGATCCAGACAGAATTTCTGGGAAGCAGTTCGAACTTGTTAGCCGACTGGACAACAAACGTTGTCCAAAAAGTGTGCAGAGGTGTGAACAATGCAGAGTCGCATTTCAGCAGGCTGATATTGTCTTGGTGAAGACGGTTGGAGTACGTGAGCGAACGGACAGGTCAGGAAAGCTTGTGAAGTATACGGGGAATGTGTATCTCCATTTCCTAACAAAGTGCCTCAAAGAATTTGATCAGAACTTTAAATTTTCTGCTGTAACCGTGCCAAGTAAAACACTGAAGTTCTTACCTGACGGCAGCCGCGAGAACCTGGAAGCAAAAGGGTTAAAAGTAGAATATGACGAAGAACAATGATGGTATCTGGTGCCGTTTGAAATGCATTCAGACATATGTTTTATGCTGTTGTTGTAAACCGGAAGAGACACTTGTGCCTTAATGTTCAGAGTCGAAGTCCGTGAACTTCACCTGTTTTAGAAGTAACATTAAGCTTTTTCTCTTCGATAATGAACTACATTTAGAGACATGTTAGGTTATCGTTTTCAAGTTGTTAGTACTGATTTGAAATTGATGTCAACCAGAAGAGACACTTGTGCCTTAATGTTCAGAGTCGAAGTCAGTGAACTTCACCTGTTTTTGAAGTAACATTAAGCTTTTTCTATTGGATAATGAACTACATTGAGAGACATGTTAGGTTATCGTTTTCGTTATCGTTATCGTTGTTAGTATTGATTGATATTGATGTCAACCGGCCAGAAGAGACACTTGTGCCTTATTAAATGTTGATGATGGTATCTGGTGCCGTTTGAAATGCATTCAGACATATGTTTTATGCTGTTGTTGTAAACCGGAAGAGACACTTGTGCCTTAATGTTCAGAGTCGAAGTCCGTGAACTTCACCTGTTTTAGAAGTAACATTAAGCTTTTTCTCTTTGATAATGAAACTCGTTCAGAATTGTGCATCGTTTTCTATCGATTTTCAGAGGTGGAATATCTTTATTAATTCAGTAAGATCATGTTGGAATATGTAAATTCATGGAGTAAATTAAAGGCTTACTATGTGGTGTTCTATGCTTTTATTCCGTGTTATGAAATGTAGAGAGTCTGACACCAGTCTTGATGGAAAAGGTCTCATGTATATACCCACCACGAGTGCCCAACTACGTAAAACACGTTTCATTATTCAATGCACGTCAACGTACCATTCAAAACCCGGAACGATCCACAACGACCCACAATGACCCACAACGATCCACAACGACCCACAACGATCCACAACGATCCACAACGACCCACAACGATCCACAACGATCCACAACGATCCCACATTAGGGAACGAGGTTATGGGGGGGGGGGGGGGGGGGAGGGGAATTTTCGAGCCGCAGGAATTTTTTTTTGAGATCAAATTCCTTGTATGAATTTTTTTATAGGCCATAGCATGAATATTTTTTAGGGTTAATTGGCGTGCCAGAATTTTTTTTCATTTAATTTCTCCTTGCGCGATTTTTTTTTTACGTACAGGGGACTCGTGGTGGGTATATACATGAGGTCTCTGCCTGTAAAGGGACACAATTACGTACAATGGAACTAGTGGTAGATATATACATGAGATCTCTGTCGTCGTGATGGTCGTTGTCATAACACTGCAATCCCAGTTTGCTTCGTTAGCGCAGAAATCAGCAAGAAACTATAGCGCGTCGCGGCACGAATGCAGATGGATGTTTACGGAGAACAAAGCTGATGAAACTTTTCATGGGACTTATACAAATATTTATTCGATGGCCGACCGAAGATACATCGATCGTACTTACAAATGTGTCTCTGAATGGAGATTCTTTCTCGTGAAAAGCTGAATGTGTTACCGGACTATCAAAGGTATTCTGGGTAGTTGTGAGTCGTTATGTTTGCTATTCAGTATGCTTTTCAATTTTTGATGATCGTTGTGGATCGTTGTGGATCGTTGTGGATCGTTGTGGGTCGTTGTGGATCGTTGTGGATCGTTGTGGGTCGTTGTGGGTCATTGTGGGCCGTTCCGGGTTTTAGTAACTACGAATTTTTCGTTGAACACCCCTCTCACGTTTAGAAGAACTTCACAGCTGGCAGAATAGGCGATTCTTTCCTATTCCATACGATGAGCTCAAGCCCCGGGCCGCCGATATCGTTATAATCTTTTGACACTCACCACATGGCGGTAATGTTTACAGTACGTTTGAGCACAATGTCGAAAATAGCAAATGATGTCTTCCGCACTACATGTACAGCAGCCATTGGTCGACTTGCTCTCCTTCCTCCTGTTCTTCGCCATTTATTTGGCTGTTTTATCGGCACCTTTCTTTCCTCTTACTTTATGTATTCTTTGACAGTGCTTTGTCGGCAGTTTAATTCCTGCTCTTTCTCCCTGTACTTTCTCGCTACTTCTTTGCCTGTTTTGTCGCGTCCTTTCTTACTAAAACTCGTTGATCTTTACTACTTTCCGTTTGCTTTTTTCGTGATGGAGCTCCACTATTAAAAATCAGCTCCAATTGCAGAAATTCCGCCGAGGAACGACCGTGAAAAATGGTTAAATCCGAGCTGAACGTGAACACAAGGCAAAAAATTTGGCCTTGAGCCTGCGGTCCAATGATATGCCAGTCGTCTCTGAGCCCGCGATCCAATAACATAACATACCTGGTCAGCGGTCAACCTCAAAAAACACATAACCTCGATTAGTGCTACCCTGAGCCCGCGATATGGTCATGTGATACTGGTCAGCGGATTCCTTCTTTTGACAGCTGTCAATTGACCATAACATGGCTAGGATGTGAGCTTATGGTAACCTTTTAAAATGTAAGCCAGGTCGAACTCTCTGGACTGTGGCCGCCATATTGGGGCGACGTCGTACGGACGTACGTACTTTGCACGCGCCCGCGAGTCGTACCACTGGCCATTTCGACCATGAAAAATGAAAGGCACGGTTCTCCTGTTTGTGCTTTGTATGTGTGCTTGGCTGTCCTATTTCTATAGGTATGGGGCTCCGCTCTGCGGTCCTTCGGGCCGCCCGAGCTCCGCTATAAAAGATCGCACCGTTGAGTTTCTGTTTCCTTCCTCAGTAATAAGGTTCGGGAACGCAAGTTCCCATTGACCTTGTTGATTGACATTAACGGCGCTCTTCGCCGGGCGATCGAGCCCACTTTAGCCCATACGTTCTAAAGCCGATTACCCCTTTAGACCAAGAAAATCGTAGATGTTTCTTAAAAGGGAAATATTTCCTTCTTCTTTGAAGTTTGCAATTAGACGACTTCTATGCCTTTCACCTTTTCTTTCTTTCCAAGACGAAAGAAACTTAAGATTAATTTGACAACGCCACACAAAGAAGCCGTCTTATTAAGTCTTAATGGGGACACAAATGGGAACCTAAAAATAATGGGCCAATTTTGCAAACAAGTACTATGCCAGTGTACTGAGGCTATAAAATTAGTGATATCATTATGATACCATCAGGACATGCAGAGCTCAACTTGCGGACGTTTTGCAAGTTCTGCCCTTTCCGTCAATAATGTACTTGATATTATCTTCTTGATGTTCTAGGCACTTCTCGTGTATGAACAAAGAGGAACGAAAGAACTTGATCATATTTTTCAGTGTTGTTTCGCTAAAAAGGCTCAATTTGCAACTCTTCGATAGACTAGCAGCATCAAGGGGTGAGAGGGGCACTAGGAAAAAGTTAAAAAAGGTGACAGTCAGTACCTTGAATTCGTGGACCGTAAGGCCTCTCGGGAGCATAGTCTGCGTGGTCACAGTTTAGTGACCCTAGCGTCAGTTACAGGTAATAGTTATGACGTTTATCCCATAAGTCTAGACGACTTAAAATGACTTTTTGAGTACAATTTACGCTGTATCCGCCTTTATCCGCCAAAAAGTTCCAACATCTCAGCTGACAGTTATCTAAACGTTTCTCAGCTATCAGAGACTTGCCTGTAAGTTGAGGTTTGATGATAATTCTGCCAAATTATTAGTAGTAGAGTAGGGTTAACATGAGATGTGCACACACCGCCGCGGGTGAGTTTTTTTTTAATACATTTTGTGATCACTTCAGCATAAGCTGTCTACCAAGACAATGCATGGCTGAAACGAGAAAAAAAAACATGCAGCTTCACCAAACAGGGTGGGTACATTTCAGGGTGCTATGGGCATGTTAACCCTACCATACTACCAATGGTCTGGCAGAATTATCATCAAACCTCAACTTACAGATAAGTCTCGTTTAATTTTAAATTTATATATATCCGGGTCGCCATGAGATTTTAAAGCAGTGAACACCAAATGACAAAACAGCACACAAGTACCAAGCCGCAGCAGCAAACTGTGAATATTACAAGGAATATCTGTAATTAGAACTGAAAGGCTTATCTGACTGGTCCCAGCAACTGGCTATTGTAAAACTTAGATTGAAACGTACGAAATGTGGACACTTCAGCCCAACCAGTTGTAGCTAAGATAATATCAGCAGAAACAGAAGAAATAGCTTTACTTGTTGAACCACATCTGGTGCTAACTTCTCGGTATTAATACCTGCCTGACCTAAAAGGGTTTGATCCAGCGCCCAATATAGTGGACGAGGTCACCGCCCCATAAGGTTTGATGTATGAAACAAAAAGGGACATCGAACCTCTAAGATTCTCAGTACAAAACAGTTTCTATAGATGACTTCTAACCATCATATCTTGGGTTCCCTTTCAATCCTAAGATTATTTTTTTGCCATGCTTGTTCTATTGGAGGCTGCTTTCACTTTTGGCAGTTTTGAACATATTTGGAAAGTCACGTGACCAGAGCACATAAATGTTAAAAAACTCGCAGAGCTTACATCTTTCTCGGATGAAACCAAAGCCAACGGATAAATTGCATTGAGATGCAAAATCTGCATGTTGTATGGATTTAGCTATGACGTCACAAAATTTTTCTGATGTCATAACGTTTAAAGTAGTACTACAGATTTTGCATTTGAATGCAATTTATCCATTGGCTTTCATCCGAGAACGATGTAAGCTCTGCGAGTTTGTTCTGGTGTTTGTTGTGTTCTGGTGAAAAAGTGAATTCGAAAGCAGCTTCCAATAGAACAGGCATGACAAAAACCAATTCCAGGGTTGAAACGGAACCCAAGATATGATGGTTAGAAGTCATGTATAGCAACCGTTTTGTAGCTAGGGTTCTCCCCTCTTAAGTTAGTAATATAAAGTTCCATATAAAGTCCCGTTGATGCTTGCAATAAATCCCTGATATATACCAGCAGCTGTAGCCGGTGATGAAGAGTATGTGGACCGACCAGAGATGGGTGAATCAGGATCTGAGCAGATGCCCGCAGAATTCCTGGTGTGTTTGTCAGGAGGCTTAACACAACCGCCAAATACGGCTGAGTTACCAAAAGGGGAATTATTAAAATTGCGGTTGCCTGGTCGTGAATTATCTTTTACACACACCTGGAAATAAAAAGTGATAGGTGGAAATGCATAATAGTACAACTGTGACCAATCAACAGTGAAGGCATCCGCAAACTTGGCGATTGGATGCGGTTTCCAAGATACAAAAGTCTCCACTTGTGCATTCAGTGTAGAAGCAAACATATCTATCTGGCTGTCCAAACAAAGAAACAATACTGTTAAAAGCATGAGCTGAAAGCATCAATTCAAGATCTACATTTAAATCTCGAGATAACCGATCAGCGTCAACATTGTCAGTCCCCGGAACATGGGCTGCAGAAAGCCAAATCTTTCTGGAAGTGGACCAATTACAAAATTTCCTGAGTAAGGGAGATACATTCTGGAGACCTTGAAGATTTGCAATTCGTTGACAGCTGTTATTATTATTAGGTACTTATTTGATTTCATCATTAGATATTTTATTTGATTTCGTACTAAAAAAGTCAGTCACGCGAAGTTCCCGCCATTTTTTCAGTGGCCAATCAGATTGTAGCTCGTTCGTGACATGGTTCGAGTAGAAGAATCGGAAAGATCAGAGTAAGAGAACACCCTTTATCGATGACACTGCTTCTGGTATATTGGTAAATTAATAAGGGAAAATATCACGTCTAAAACGGGATAACGCCTTATAGAATTAATGTAAGTGCATTGTCAGTATATTAGGGAAAGCATTTTTTGCTGTTACAGTTTCTTTTTATTATATCCCTTTTTCGGAGTTTTTGTGGTCGACCTGTATGTATGTTTTGACTTTTCAGTTTACTAGCAAGCTTGTGTTGATTAAAACTAGTACAAAATAACTGGTTGGTCTTTTGACTTTTTTCCATGGTGTGTCTTGAAAACAAGTAGTGCCCAAACCCATGGTGCGAAACACTTACAACCCCCATGGCATTAATGTAAGAAACAGAAGTTTTATTATCAGACATGATCCTCACATGAATGTCACCTTTGTTGTTGAACAAAGATGCCAAAGTAAGCTTAACAGCTAACAGTTCTATGCAGTTAATGTCTGGCTGATTCGGCCTGAGCCCATACGCCACCGCTGTTATTACCATGTTCATTTGAGCACCTCAACCCAATTTAGATGTACCAGGGTGAATAATCGCATCAAGGCTGGATTGTTTGATTTTCTTAGAAGCTGATTCAATATTAGAAGGCCACCAACGAATCTCCTCCAAACTGCATCAAAATTCCCCTCCATGTGACAATAATGGAGAGGCCCATATTGTACGCCAGGGAAGCTCTAGACAAGGGTCCCAAGGAACGATGCAACAACATGGCGAACTGCCTATTTGGGTTAGAAAAAATCTGACACAGTTGCAATATTTTACCAACTGTCTTAGATGTCATTGTCGCTATCATACGAATGGAACTCAAAACAAATCCTAGAAACTCCTGTGATTGGGTTGGTATGACAACAGACTTTCCGGGATGGATTTTTAAACCCAGACTGATTAATAGCTTCACAGCATGCAAAGTAGGCTAGCTGTCTCACAGTCCATATATTTGTCTTCAAGGTAGAAAGAATCATCTATATAGCCTAGGCAAGTATCACCAAACCCACTTCTCAAATAAGCAAACCGAAGTTCACTACTTCAGTAAAAATGATAGGACTACTAGACTAGAAACTTTTGAATGGAGGGAACCACACAACACAAAGTAATAGTCAGTAGCTCTTGTTGTCGGATCTCTTTGTGTAGATGCTCGTAGCAGACGTGTAGAAAATACAATTTAAACTGCAAGGCTGGCACTACGGCAAAGGGAACTTTTAATTTAATGGACAATATTTTGAATAGTACAGCTAGTCTTCTTCAGGGCCAGTGCTGCTGCCCTGAAGCACGTACTGGCCCTCAAGAAGAAGACTAGATGCACTAGTCGAAATATTGGCCCATTAAAAGTGCCCTTTGCCGTAGTGCCAGCCTTGCAGTTTAAATTGTTTTTACTAGACAAGCCCATAGGTAAACAAGTGAAAGCATATATAGTCATCTCACTTGGAACGAACATATTGACCTACAACGCCGGAAACTGCTTCAAAGAATTGCAATTTTAGGATGAGCTCGGAGATATCTCCCCACCAAATATCGATTTCTTCTTCATAGTGCTAGTATCAATTCAAACCACTCTTTACGTGCTGTTGTACTGTTTGGAGCAACTGTACCCAAACCAACCTAGACAATCTGTTTAAACTTTAAAAACGCAGCACTCGAATAATTTTGGACAGTCCTGGAGATGTACGATCTTTTGATAATTTTCAAAAGCTTAAGTGGCTGCCAATTGATCAAATGTTCAATATCAATAAACTCGGTCTTTTAAAGAAAGTTATTGATGGAAGAGCACCAGAAGACCTTACTGCAAACTTGACACCCTTCGTTTTGAGCACAAAACATCATACCGTTTACCGAAACCAAGAAGAAAGCAAAGAGGAGAACTCTCTTTGTCCTTTTCATTGTTTTTGGAGCTGTAGTACTTCCTGATCTTAATTGATATTGTATGGTTCGTGTTGTGACTTGTGGAACCAGGAAGGACATGGTGTGGCTCTCATCCCTCATATCAGGTGGTAAGATACAGTCTCATTCCATTTCTTAAGTAAAAATATAACGCTGTGAGATCCATCTTTCTTAGGTCCATCGTCAAATGAAGAGGGTTTAATTATGCCTTTCTGAAGACATTTCACTATCCCGTAGTCAATGATAAATTGTTAATTGTTAGTCAAATTCAATATGAAAATTAGTGACGACATCCAAAATGAAAGGATCAGAAGTGATTTTCTCCCACATAGGAAGAGAGTCTCTCAGTCCCCTGCCTTAAAGGGTGTCTGAGTTCAGATAATAGAAGCAATAGAACTTTGACTTATCTCTACAGATGGTCCTAATGATTCTTGGTTGATGACGACTTGGGATTTGGATTGGGCCAAGTGTGTCCTCGGCCTCGGCCTAAAAAAGAACCAGTGGCCTTTCTCGACTTTCTCTCTCCCTTCGTCTTCCAGAGCTATGCTACCTGGTGTACAGATCAGAATGCAGATGTACTTCATTTCTCCCAGTTTTCTCTTGAACGGTATGAATGTGGCTAGAAGATTTACGGACGATGAGGTCAAAGCGAGAATGTATCTATGTCAAGGAAGACTCAACCCCAGCGTCTACGGAGAGCTGATGACGAAATTGAACGTCAACAGAGCCATAGAAACTTGCCCATCCGTGAAGCGAAATCAGGACCTTCAACACGAAAGGAAACCAGCAGAGATACGAGAGCAACAATTTATTTCAAAATATTCCTAATAGGGTCAGAAGCCTTCAATGGTAATGTGGCACGTGACCCGTTCTGTTTACAGACGTTTGGTATGAGTACCATCAGGCAGCTGGTGAGAGGAGACAAGTACCCTTACGAAACCCTGGAACGGGCGCACAATGATGCTATCCAAGATGTGAGAAGTTACTATCAGTTCTTACAAGCCACTGGATTTTTGTGCAGACATCAAGGAAAAATGGTGAGAAGCGAAACTTGGGTTCAAGGCAAGAATTGCACGCTGTTTGTATTTGACAACGGAGCCAAGACATGTTTGGCCAGTCCGGTGTTGAACCCCAGAAGGCAGGAGAGTTACAGATCGTGCTGAATTTCGGTTTAACACCTTGCAAAAACATCACCGTCAGGAGAGTCTCTCCAATCAATTTACAGTAAACGTTGTGGCGAATGCGCATTGTTCTCCGCATTGACAGAGCAAGAGGTCAAAACATGATTATGTAGACAACGATCACAAAGTAGGGCAGATGTTAAAGAAAATGATTGTGAACGAGTTGAACTGACAACGTGTGCAAGTTACCTTATCATTAGTGTAATTGAAAACGTTGCTGTTACTCAATAAATTGGGTTGTTTCATTTTGTTTGCATTCATTTCTGGGGAGATGCGATGGAGCGAGAAGAAGCGTTTCGATTTCGCACACCCTCTAGTGTGCTGATCGTCGGACCGTCCGGCTGCGGTAAAATTTTGTTCACTACCAAACGTTTACTAGATTTGTTTCATTTACCACCAAGTCAAATACATTATTGCTATGGAGCGTGGCAACCGGGGTTCCACCCAATGAAGGAGAATGGTATACGGTTCCACGAAGGGCTACCCGACACAGACTAATTTAAAAAGTGGTTTCCGAAAGTAGGTTTACTCATGTTGGACGATTTAATGGAGGAAGGAGGCAACAATAAACGCGTGCTGAATCTGTTTGCCAAACATTTTCAGCATCAGAACGTTACGGTGTTGTATTTGTGTAAGGTCATGTTTCCACCCGGAAAATACACCAAGAGCATTTCTCGTAATGCGCGTTACATTATGCCTTCAAGAATCCACGAGATCAATTAGGCATGAGAACTTTCTCATGCCTCTCAGGCGTTTCTCACCCAATGGAAAATTTTATAAGACACCTTTCAACGCTTGAAAAAACGTCCGCTTGGGTGCATGGTCTTGGGTTTACATCAAGGCAATTCCAATGATCGTCGCATTCTAAGCCATCTTTTAAAAGACGAGGTATGTATGCGGCGTCACACATTGATCGAGACATCATGTTGAGTTCTTTCCAAGTTTCCATCAGGGGGGACTGGGTAGGATGGTGGCTAGGTAAGACGTGTGCTTGAGCGCTCCGTATAAGTGATGCAGGCAAACTTAAATTTTTCATGTCCGTGAAAAGAAAAGATAGGCCGTCGTCGTCGACAACTTTGTCTGACAGTGCACCTTCGCCTGAAGAGAAAAGATCCTGTCGTGGAAACAGCATTAGCGTGTCAAGTGAAATGAATGTTGATAATCCCGAGACGCCCTCAACGGTCGAAATGCTCGCGAAGAAAATGGACACTGTTCTGACAAAGCTTCAAAAGCTTGATAAAATTGAAAGCAGACTAGATAACCTGTTCAACGCTTTGTCTAGCATAGAAGAGACTGTGTCCAGCCTTGATCACAAGGAAGTTCATGACCTAAAGGAGAAAGTTAATAAAACCAAGAAGACAGTAGAGGAACTCGAAGAGAGCGTAGACTTCAACGACGAGGAGATTGCTTACCTAAAACGAGACGTAAACTCAATAGAAGACCTGAAAAAACAACTGCTATATCAAGAGCACTACAGCAGAAGAGAAAACTTAATGTTTATGGGTATTGCAGAACAGAATACTACAGTTCAAGACGATCAAGGAAATAGCAAGGAGCTCGAGGCAGAGAACACGAAAGAGATTGTCTACAAGTTCATGGAAGGCGAACTCCAGATCCGCAACCCACGCGACAAAATTGAATTTCAAAGAATTCATCGAGTAGGGAAACCGAAAGTTAATGGTCCTCGGCCAATCATTGCAAGATTTTTACGATACGCTGATCGCGAAATGGTTCTCCAGCAGGCTAGGAAAACTTTGAAGGACAAAGATTTTAGTGTATTTGAAGACATCCCTAAAGAACTTTATAAACTGAGGAAAGCTCAAAAGGAAAAATTTAAAGATGCTAAGGACATTGGCTACAATGTATACTTTAGTAAGAAATTTCCAGACAAACTCTATGTAAATGGCAAGTTTATTCCACGTAACAAACCGCTCTAAACATTTGTTTATTGTTTATCATCTTGTATTTTATATTTTTTGTCGACAAACTGTAAAAATTGCATATGTTAATTACTTTTCCTTTCCAAAACGCATAAATTACTGTAGATCACAAATACCTAAGTTTAACACGTATATAGTTACCATCATAATGAAGGAGTGCAACGTCAGGAATGTCATTCTCAGGAGGTGTAATGACGCCCTTACAATTCGCTTTGGGGCAACCGGTAAGTAGGATATATTCAGTCTCTTTTTGTCTGTTTGTATTGTATTAATGCGTTTGTCAAATCAACTTTTTGTTTTCATAATTGCGCTATGCCACCGAACAATCATCAGTTAATTACGAAAGCCAATTGCTGGGAACGATTTTTCTTTCTTGTCGTTTACATTTCCCAAAGTAATGTATTCATTAAAGCCAAAACTACAATCAAACAATAGGGGAAGTCAATTTTAAAATTATGTCACTAAATGCTCGAGGAATTCGAGATCTCCACAAACGTAAATCTATATTTACGTGGATCGAGAAACAGAAAACGGATATAACGTTCCTTCAAGAAACGTATAGCACTGCAGAAATAGTCTTTGTGGCAGTGGCATGGAGAAATGATTTATAGTCATGGCTCGAACCATAGCAGAGGGGTCCTTGTTCTTATTAATAAACAGCTACAGTACGAATTAAAAAACACTATAACAGACGACAACGGCAGGTATATATTATTAGAAATGACGATCCAAGACTCTCCATTCCTCTTGATTAATCTATATGCCCCTACAAAACTCAACGAACAAGCAGCCTTTTTTCAAGAAATTTTGTCTGTAATTCAGTCTACCAATTTCGACGCAGAATGTAAGATTTTCATCGGCGGCGACTTCAATGTTCATCTTGATGCCAACCTCGATAATTCTGGAGGCAAAATCGATACGAAGTCAACTGTCAAAAACATTCAAGACATTATCCTTGAGTATAACCTCATTGATATATGGAGAGTACGTAACCCAAATAAAAGACAGTCTAGGTGCAGGAAAAGAAATCCTATTACTCAACGACGAATAGATTTTTGGCTCATTAGTGACGAATTACAAGATGACATTAAAAAAGCAGACATCATCCCAGCTATTAGAACCGATCATTCAGCTATCAGCCTCTCCGTAAACAGCTTTAAAGACCAACCATTTGGTCCATCCTACTGGAAATTCAATTCAAGCCTTCTGAATGACGATACGTACATACAACTAGTCAATTACTTGTAGTATCAAACACAGACTACAATGTTTGGGTAAAACAGTTTATTGACTAGCAGAACGAGACGCTGGCGAGAGGTCAATGAACAAAACCGCCAAGGGTGGAGTGGGCGGGTAAGCGATGACTAGCCCAAAGCTAACGTGGAGCGATCTGAAAGCAGATACTCTAAACCCGCTGAAGGCTATCCCGAAAAGGGGCGTGTTCTCAATGGCAATTAGCAATCATCACCCGTGGTGATCCTTGTACAATTACTTGTAATATCAAACACAGACTACAATGTTTGGGCAAAACAGTTTATTGACTAGCAGAACGAGACGCTGGCGAGAGGTCAATGAACAAAACCGCCAAGGCCCAAACATGGTAGTATGTGGTTGAGAGTGATAGCGATAATTAGAGAAATTTATTCACGGTAACTAGAAGAAAGGGAAGAGTAAACTTAAACAGCAATACGTGAAATAGCGGTGGCCATGCAAGTAGCAGCCGCCCTCTTTTGTCGGTCCGTCATTTCGAGATAAATTAAATAACAGTCACTACGCCAGTCGCCCTGGGCGTTAATTAACTCAGATGGTACTTTAGCTTCGAAGGCAAAGGTAGCGCCCCCGCGCCTAAAACTATGAGGGAAGTAGCTAGTGGAATCAAGACCAACGGCTTGAATAACCCTGGCCAGAAAAGAACTAAAATGCGTATAGGTAATATGCCCCAATGAACTATTGGACCTAACCGAGAATAATGGCATGTCCTGGGGTACCTGGTTAATCCGAAGATGATTTAATAACCAAAGCGGCTACAGGGCACAACAAACTACCCGGAATGCGCGGCAAAGGTAAAGAAAAAAGGCGTTCCTGAAACTGAATAGTTCTAGACGCGCGAACTGTTAGATAAGCGAACGATGCATCAAAACAAAGATCAGACCGCAAAAGAACCTTAGGCGAGACTTGCGCCGCCCGATCAACAACTAAATTCGACTTGCGTAAAAAGGAGTAAAAAGCGACTAGAAAAAGCGCCCACATAGCGACATGCAAAGGCTTATCGAAATCGAAAAACTGTGTGATGCGTAATAACAATCGTGGAGTGATTGGAGCCTTGCGGTTAACTGCTGTTCCTAAATAACGCTTAACTCCACGTAACAACAATTTATAACGATAATCACCATCCCAAGTCAAATCATGACCGAGAAGCTTATGCATATGCTTAATGCTACTTAAATGATTAAGGATAGTACCATAAACGCGGCCAAGTGACACTAAATAAGCTATGTAGCGTGTAATTAATTTAACAGTCACTGGAAACGGAGCGGACGATACCGCCTCACAAAATGTCATATAAATCTTTATGTGGGAGTTCAAATTGCGCTGGGTTGAATCTGCGTATGCTCTCGTAATCAAGTCGCGTCCGAGAGAATCCAACGCTTGAATGTCTGGTGATGGTTGAACTTGCCGGCGACGATCTGCAACAGAGGCACAAAGCACCCATTAAGAAAGGTCAAAGGCTAAATCTTCGCTCTCAATGGATAACATGTGAAAACAAAGATGACGCTGAGAAGCGAGTTCATGGAACTTTCTTTGAAACGTAGAGTCGGCATCCCAGCGACTAAGGCAATCGGCAAAGACATTGTGGATCCCCGGAATATGAGAAACGTGTAATGCTAAATCATAACGAGCAGATGTGAGCCAAAGTTGTCTTAAGCAGCGCTGCATGAAGGCATCACGTGTACGACCTGAGCGCACCACTTGGACGGCAGCATCGTTGTCACACGAAATCTGGAATCTAGAACCTGCCAGCTTGGGGGCCCAAATCTTAACAGCCATGACAAGTACGAACAGTTCTAACGCATTTATGTGCAAGGCCAAGTCTTCGATGTCCCTGGGAAAAACGAACGAGATACATTCGTCGAAACACGTAGCACCGCCTCGATGTAAAGAAGAATCACAGGTAAATAGCACGTCCGGAAAGTCACGCGGGCGTAACGCGATCATGGCGGAGCCATTGAAGTGTGGTAAAAAGGTCAACCACCAGTCAATGTCAGATAACATATCACCCGTAACTGGAAAACGTGACCGGTTAGGGGGCAAACTGCGCAAGCGATTTAAAAGACGTGACATGAATATCCTGCCTGGCCGGACGCAAGCTGTGACAAATGACAGTTTCCCTAGTAACGATTGCAATTGACGCCGTGAAAAGGTCGAAAATTGTGTCCACTGTAATAACTCAGTTTGGAGGTCTGATAAGCGATCCGCCGGAACTTCAAAGAGCATCTTCTCAGTGTCCACCAAAATTCCAAGGCAAATCATCCTCGTAGAAGGATGACAGTCTTTTTCAAGTGATGATTGCAGGCCTAGTTCATCAAACAAATCTTGAAGACGTGCAAAGGCGAAATGAGAATCTGCTGGATGTTCGGCTCCGTAAAAATCGTCTAGTAGACGTCAGCAGTAAAACCTTCCTTGGTAAAAACATGAATTACCGCCCGAGTAGTTCGCTGGCACACTAACGCCGAGGAACGCAGACCGAATGGGCATCTAGTATCGAAATACAAAAGACCATCCCACATAAAACCGAGATATTTATAATCTTTGGGATCAATTGGGAATTGCCTGTAAGCGCGTTTTAGATCTTTCTTATAAACGTAACAACCTGGGCCTTTGCTGATAATGAACGCACGCAGTCTGTCTATGCCTGGAAGACGCAATTGAAATTCACTGTCCAAATAATGAGTTTTCGGAATACCACTGTTGACAGAGGCTGCATGCGGGAAACTAAGATCCATCACAACCCGGCGCTTAGTAGAACCACGTTTGTAGACTGTCTGTAAAGGGGACGTAACAAGGTCGTCCGGTAAAGGATTCACTGTAAAGGGCCCAGCAAGAGCTCCGAAGCTCAGTTCAGTAGATAAATAATGTTGTACATCCTCGGGATAGGCAAAAGCTGACTGATGATTAGTGTGAGTGGGCTGAGGCAAAACACTTGACGTATAGTTTATAGGCCAACCGAATTGCAAGAAATCAACAACGACGTGGTCGACATAATCTGTCAAATAATGTCTCCAAGCAGGAATGTTCAGTTGCGAAGAAACGGGTATTCTGGCTCCGTAGGCGTTCGGTTGCGGCGACTTCGATGCGAGAATATAAGCGACAACCGCGCGCGATGAATTGGCTGAGAAAGAGCGATGACTAAGCGATGACTAGCCCAAAGCTAACGTGGAGCGATCTGAAAGCAGATACTCTAAACCCGCTGAAGGCTATCCCGAAAAGGGGCGTGTTCTCAATGGCAATTAGCAATCATCACCCGTGGTGATCCTTGTACAATTCTGAATATCCAAAATGGATTACCGAATTTTCCGAAGTTAACGACAAAAGGTTATTGTGGGATTTGATTAAGTACAAGATCAGACAAACCACTATCGAATACAGCAAAATAATAGCCAAGAAGCGAAAAGCCCAACTACAAGAATCTGAAGAAATCTTAAAACAATCCGAGGAAATCTGCAATAACAATCCATCTGAAGAAAACGTTACGAAACTAGAAGAAGCCAGGAGTGAGTATGAAGCATTATATCATAACATCATTGAAGGTAAATTAATAAGATCAAGAGCAAAGTGGTACGAACAAGGAGAGAAAAATTCGAAATATTTTTTAAATCTGGAGACCAATAAGACTAGGAAAACATCAATTCGCCGTGTATTGAACGCCGATGATAAATTAATTTTAAATTCAAAATTGATAATGAAAGAACTTGAAGATTTTTATACAACACTGTACAAAAACCAGGATTCAAACGACGGTGACCAAAGTATTCCAAACATTCTAAATGATGAAAATATTCCGAAATTAGGCGACCACCAGAAGAACCTCTGCGAAGGAATTTTGTCTAATGCCGAGTGCTTTAATGCCTTGTCTAAATTCCAAAATGGAAAAAAACCTGGAAATGATGGCTTGACACCTGAATTCTACAAAACATTTTGGAATCTCCTTGGCCAACTTATGACTGACTCATTTAACTCTTCTTTTGAACATGGAGAATTATCTAATACACAAAAGCAAGCAATAATAAGATTCATTGAAAAGAAAGGAAAGGATAGACGATATATAAAAAACTGGCGTCCTATATCCTTATTAAATGTCGATACCAAAATCGCTTCCAAAGCACTAGCTCTGAGATTAGAAAAAGTGCTTCCTTTTATAATTAATGAGGACCAATATGCGTATGTCAAAGGTAGAAATATCTTTGACGCTGTCAGGTCAATCGAAGACATAATGGAATATACGAAATTTAACCAGATTCCGGGATTAATGGTTGCAATTGATTTTGAAAAAGCGTTCGACTCCATAAGTTGGAATTTTTTGCTTAAAGCCTTAAAATCTTTTAATTTTGGCGAATCCTTTATTAAGTGGATCTTCGTTTTTTATTCTAATATTTCAAGTTGCGTTACAAACAATGGTTTTTCGACTCCATTGTTTAAAGTCGAGAGAGGTGTTAGACAAGGAGACCCATTGTCTCCATATCTTTTCATTGTAGCACTGGAACTACTTTTAATCAATATTCGGAACAATCCTTATATAAAAGGCATTCAGATCGATAACGTAGAGGTAAAACTTGCAGCTTTTGCTGACGACTTGACTACATTCTTACAAGACAAAGCCTCCTTAAAACATCTATTCAACACACTTGACCAATTTGAAAAGTGTTCAGGCTTAAAACTAAACAAGGGTAAAACGGAGGCTTACTGGCTCGGTAGTAGCCACAATTGCCACGAAAATTTGAATATAGAAACTGTCAACGAACCAATGAAGATTCTGGGAATTTATTTTACTTATAATTTACGCCTGAAATATGAACTAAACTTTGACGCCACTCTTAAATCTTTAAAGAAAACCTTGAACAGTTGGCAATGGAGAAATTTAACAGTATTTGGCAAGATTCAAATCATCAAAACGTTCGCAATGCCAAAACTCATGTTCCGGGCTTCCGTGTTAGATCTTGACAACACGGTAATGTTTAATTTTCTATGGAAAGGAAAAGATAAAATTAAACGTCTTGCTCTGATCAGTGACTATAAAGACGGTGGACTGAAAATGCCTCACCTGGAATCTGTAATCAAGACCCAGAGAATCATGTGCCTTAAAAAGTATACTGAGGATTATTATAACCCTTGGAAACTCATTCTCTCACGACTTCTTAAAGATTTCGGCGGCAAAATTCTTCTTCATTGCAACTATAATGTTGCTGACTTACCAAAACATCTTCCAAAATTTTATCGTGAGTGTTTTGAAACGTGGTCTATGGCCAACACGCACCCAACATCCTCGCCAGACCATATTATGAATCAAATACTTTGGAATAATCAACATCTGCGTATCGATGGTAAACCACAGTTTTGTAAAAAGTCTTATACGGCCGGAATGATTAAAATAAAAGACATTCTTCTGGTTTAGCAAGAGCACTTCCTGATTCATGGAGAGCCTTGGTAAATTCGGTGCATCCACGTTTAACTCAACGCCAAGAGCAAACCACTACGAATTCGAATTTGGATTTAACGCAGTTCATTTTGCATGCCAAGTGTAAAGACATCAACCTAGAACAACTTACTAGTAAACAAATGTACTGGATTCTCGTAGATGAGATACGCCTATATCCAACTGCAAGATTAATGATCACGAACTTGACTGGAATCAGATCTATTTAAGTAGTAGATAAAATATGAGCGGGAGATCTGTATGGGCATTTACAATTGCGAGCCGATAGGCGAGCAATTGTAAAGCCCATACAGATCGGACGCGAATATTTTATCGTACTTGTGAAATGAAAACATTAAATTGAATGCAAAGTATTGTTATTCGATTCCATTGTGCTTTGCATTTTAATCAGTAAAGATCTGTATCAAAAGTTAATAAATACTAATCAGCTGAGCAGGAGTTTGTATCAAAAGTTAATTCTACTCTTGATTTGTATTGGGGTTTACAGAGCATTCATGTGACCTAAATAGTACCTTTGCATTGGATCTACTCCTTATGAATTATTAATGAATTTTACAATTCCACACAAAGTTACCTTAGACATAAGAACAAGAATGTTTCAATTCAAATTGCTCAATCGTATTGTATATACTAATAAATTGTTAAATAAAATAAAGTTAGTGGATACCTCATTATGCACGTTTTGTGGAGATTTCGAAGAATCCCTAGAGCATCTGTTTTTACATGCATTGTCAATACAGCAAAGACTTCTGGATGCAAACTATCACCTGGTTGAAGGGACTTAATATAGCAGTTGCTGAGTTAAAGGATATCGAAATCATGCTAGGTTACACCAAAGAAATATTACATTGGACCCTTCTTAACCACATTCTCATTGTAGGTAAGCAGGTAATTTATTTAAGTAGGCTTAGAAAAACAAAACCACTCTTACCTCAATTAATAGGTAAACTAAAATACATTGAACGGATTGAACATCTAATTGCTAAGAGGCGGGGTAGACTTAATATTCATCTTCAGAAGTGGGATATTTTTAAAACTTTCTTACTTCAACCAGGTGATACAATAAATACAATAATTACACAATAATTGATGTGAACAATTAGACAACACCAGCCAATGATGATAAACGCGTTTATGTTTCTCCATTCTTGTTTTTTCCTCTCTTTCCTTTTTCTTTGTTTTTCAATTTAATGTACGAAATCATTTTTAATTTTGGCAAGTAATTAGCCCTATCGGTTGTGAAAGCAGTATCATTGTAAGTAGTTTAGTGTGAAAACGGATTAGTAGCAGGCGCAGTAACATAACATAATGTAGTATTTAAGCAGTGTAAGTGTATTGTAAGTGATAATTGTAATTTTTGGTACGGTATAGTGTATTTGTAATTGGCGTGGTCTAATAAAAATGAATTTATAAAAAAAAAAAAAAAGTTTCCATCAGATTGTAAAGCAACATTTGATACACCGATTGGTGGTGTTGCTATCGTCATATGTTTTACCACTTCAAATTATGCCACGGTTGTTTGAACGCGTTGGCCTTACTCATTGTGACAGCAAGTATCGTGGTGGGATCCGTCTTGGAAAACAGTATCCTGATTGCCTGTTTAACTTCAGCTGGATTTGTAGTCAAGGGATGAAATGACGTTCAAAGTCGACATTGTCGTTTTGCCTACACCACTTACGACAAGACGCTGATCGAATTGAGAACCTACGTGCGCGGTCCTCCGTTGAATGAGTTCGAAAGTAGTTACTAATATGAGGGCACGGGAATTTTGACCCTGACTTAAAAAACAATTAAAATGTGATACGAGCCTACGGCTTATAATTCAAAGAGAATTGATCTATAAGGCAGAAGAAGGATGCAATAGAAAAGAAGAGAGCAATTTTGCCTTCAAAAGAGAGTGAAAGAAAGAGGGTAAGCTTCAAAGTAACGAAGATCGTAAGCTTGAAAGTAACGAAGAGTGTAAGCTTCGAAGAAAGAAGTGAATAATAGAAGAGGGCGCAAAATCCATAACTTCTTATGGAGTGCCCTCATATTAGTAACTACTGACCCCATCTTATTTTCTTCTCTATTACCCAATTTATTACTAACTGGTATATAGTAGAAATTTACTCTATTTTTATAAAATGATAAAAAGTTATTATCTCATAAAATTATCATAATCATATTATCTCAATTATCTCATAAAATTAATTTTATAAAGATAAAGAATCATGAGATATTAAGTATTCAATTGAACAAGATGTCATTAAATTATTTTGATGATAAGAGATACATTCTCAAAGATGGTATTACAACTCTAGCTTATGGTAATAAAAAAATTATCTGTTCCTAATATATGGATACTAAATCGAAGTTCGTTTCTTTTTCAGAAGATTTTTTTGATGAAGAGATGCCTTTAGAAAAAAGAGTGTATCCTAAGGAGAAATTCCCGACAGATGAAGATTTATTAATTCTTCAAAATAATTATAAAATTGACAATAAAAGACCTTATGAAAATATATTTTGCTATATTTATAATAATTTTTATTTGTCTTTTAGTGAATATTAGTATTTAGTCAATATTCAGAATAACTTAAGATTTAGGTTCCAAGAAAAAGAAACTATGAACAAACTCCTAATATTTCTAGATAAAAAAAGTATTGTAAATACAGTATCACATTTTTTTGTATAAGGCTGTAAGCACCAAACCAAACCGTTGACGATTAAAAGTTCCATTTAATGCTTACTCAAGATTCAAGAGGTATTCCAAACGCATTGACTTGTAGACGATATTTGAAACTTGTACAATCAAGAATAACAATGGTTCGACTGAAATGAAATAAATGACAATAATCCTAAGAAACTAACGACACTAACAAAAAATCGTTGCATAAAGTAAACTTACAAATATTCCTCTGATCCGGTTAGCGAAGAAAAGGACGACAAAACTTGAATCAAACGATGAAAATTACAAACAGCACAAGAGCAAGCAAAGCACGAGGCAATTGAGAAACTTGATCCGAAAAAATATGAATGCGTTATTATGTAACACAATGTCACGCGCGCGTAATACAATTATGTAATAATCACGTGTGGAAAGAGTAACCAAATAACAAATCAAGAGGTTTGAATCTAACAAAGGCGGCTTACTTTCACTTTGTAAAATAGAATTGACAATTGAATTATCAATTTTTTGAATATATTTTTACAAAAGAAAATATTTAATAATTTACAAATTTATTTATTTGAGAAGATATAGAGAGAGAAGAGATACTTCTCATCTCTCTCGAGATATTCCATTATTTTATAAAAGATAAAGTATATCTTAATAAAACGACGTCTCTTTGAATAATACTTATTAAAATTATTTTCAACAATATTTAAAAGATGAAAGAAATGGTCGAAAATTGGAGATGGAATGTAAGTATGAGTTTTTTGTAATATATAAATGAAGATGGAACGAATGTATTGTCTTCTATAATATTTTGACTTCCTCTTGCGTTTTGAGAGCACATTTATTTCCTCTGAGTATTCATTCACAAATTCATAATCTTTAATTTGTCCACATTTCTGACAGACATAGGTATCGAAAGAAAGACATATATCCATTTCAGGACAGCATTTGTAATTCTCACTCTTATCTTCTTTTTCAGAAAAGTATAATTTGAGAAGCTGATCTAATTTTGTTCATAATCTTCCATAAATATAGTTGTGAATTGTTTTTAAATGAAATTGTAACTAAATCGATAATTTATTTAATTATATAAAGAAAAAAAAAAGAAGAAGATATCATATAGAAGAAAATAATATATAAATTTTACAAGACATATAATTATATGAATTCGATTTTTTTTAAAATAATAAAGTCCTATTTAATGTCTCTTAATTATTTTCATCAGAAAAGACATTAATTAGGACTTTCACAGAAAATGGAAATGGAAGTATTCTAGAATGGCTAAAATAGCTCATAGATAAGAAAGTCCTAATTAATGTCTCGGTAATTTCTTTCATCTTCAGAATTTATTAGTCTATTTTATAAATATATTGTATTATGTATTATTTCTTTTTATAAGAAACTTTTGAAATGTTATATAAATTATAGATAATGAAAGAAATTACCGAGACATTAATTAGGACTTTCTTATAGAATGAGTTATTATTTTAATTGGGGACCCTTCCAAGGCCATTTTCTGTGAAAGTCCTATTTAATATCTCGGTATTTATTTTTATAAAAGACATTAATTTGGACTATTATTTTGTCATGTTCTTTATCAAATAAATTAAAATTGAGAGATGAAACTATTAAACGAACCACTCTAGATTGAAAATAGGACTAGGACTTGTAATGAGAATAAATTGGCTAAATCGATCATTTATTTAATTATATAAAGAAAAAGAAAGAAGAAGATATCATATAGAAGAAAATAATATATAAATTTTACAAGACATATAATTAGTAGTAAATTATATGAATTTGATTTTTTGAAATATGAATTTTATAAAAAAAATTACAAAATTTTGAAATTTAATAATTGACTTTCATAAAATCAGGAAGCTCAGAAATCTCATCTTCAGAAAGAAATTCATAATGACGAATTCCATCTTCATCAAATTCCCACCTCTCCCATCTAATTTCATTTCGGTCCCAATCAATTATTTTTATCAAATGATGTTTCGTTAAATATCTATTAATTCGCTTCTTACGTTTCAATCTATTATTCCATTCTTCACGTGTAAATTTTGAAAGGTATCTATCTTGATTAGCCTGCAAAGCAGGCGGTTTTTGTGGGGTAATGCTTCGAAAACGGCGATCACGAAAGACCGGCCACCATTTCCAGCGCGCGAACACTGGGGAGAGGAAAAAAGAGAGGGGTAGGGGGTAGGGTGGAGGTTGCAAATTCCCGCCTGCCCGTAAACTAGGGTCAAGTGAATTGTCCGTCCACGGAGGGACGGAAAATTCTGATTGGTTGTTACTGAAATTTGTCAATCAATCTGTCAGCATCGGATACCATTTCTGACTCTTTCTTGAAAGATGGACCTGTGAACGATTGTATCGAAGCAGCATTTGATATCTTTCTTGATAGCATCAATGAATTGAAATAAAGTAATCGCAGGATCATCCTCAACGAAGAACAGCTATTAGCAGTGAAAGATTTGATGAATGGGAAGGATGTTCTGCCGATTCTTCAGAGTGGTTTCTGAAAGAGTATGATATTTACTGTGTTCTGTTTTGCACGACAAGAGTGGTTGAATCGAGCGGGAAATATTGGCACAACCAGCGTTTTAGTCATAATTTTCGCCGTTGAAAAGCCTGATCGATCAGATTATGGAATTACGTTCAATGAATTGCACTGCTGAGGAGCTAAACAGCGGTAACATTTCCAAAAATCGTAGTGACACGGTCCCGCAGTTCATCTACTGTACTGCCGAACAGGTACTCGCGATAATAAATTTCTTGACGTCCTAAAAGACAACAATAGCAAATTGTATCAAAGCCTAGCAGCAGTGGTAGTGGACGAGTCTCACACTGTAGAAACGTGTACAGGAAAAAGGTGAGTTTCAAACTCTCCACTGTTTATTCGCTTGTTAAATCTGAGAAAAATCCTTCCAGCTTTTAAAATCGGCGGCTTCATTTCTTGATAACACTTGCTGCCTTGCCGCATGAGCGTTTCTCACTTTTCTGCCGCATGGGTTTACAAACACGATCGGATAAAAAAAAAGCCGATAAATGGTCGGATTTTTAAAAAGATATCACTGACGTTACGTGAATTTGTTTTGAATTCACACTTGATAGCGCGTGACAACCGACCTTTGACAGATCGCTGACAGATCGCTGATGGGAGTTGGCGGCTTCTGAAACAAGTTTACGGGCAGGCGGTTATTTGGTCTTTCGTTATCGCTGTTTTCAAAGCATTCCCCCCACAAAAACCGCCTGCTTTGCAGGCTAATCTTGATACTCTCTTCTTTTTTTCTGGTGTGAGAGAAGAGTAGTTCTTCATATAATCAGGATTATTATCTCCAAACTTCTCATTTCGTTCTCGAATTTCATCCTTGTGAGTTTTACGGTATCTATCTTTATTCTCTCTCCTAGCTTCCTTCCTTTCTTCATCAGAAGAATACTTTTTTGGCCTTCCTCTTGGCCTTTTATCTGGAGTTATAGTAATAGTCTCCACTCTGATATCCTAATCTTCATTCTTAGGTATGACAATTTTCCGAATCGCAGTTATTTCTTCCATATTATACCAGTGTCTCTATTTTTTAACCAATTTTATTTTTGAGTTAAGTTTCTAAAATAGCATAAAAATCTATTTTAGAAAGAGAAGAAGATAACAAGAGTATTCATTAAGAAAGAAAAAACATCAATTTCAAAAATGATCTATGATTATGCACAAAAATTACTCTTTCAAAATTGTTACTTTTTGCATTTTTTCAAAAATTAGAAATATTTTGGGTACTCTTTCTTAAGTTTGTTCATCTCATCAGAATTTTTTTTTTATTTCATTTATATACTCAGTCTTAGAGAGTGAACCGTTGTCAAATCTTCTATCAATATTGGGTCTTATATTCCTTTTAAATATTTCAAGTTTTTGCTCTCTTTCTTCATTAAATTTACCAGATTTCTTCTGATCCAATTTCTTAACTTGTTCTAAAAGAGACTAGAACTCTTATTGAAAGAACTGAGGTAAGAATTGGGTGATTTTATCCTTGATTCTCTTTATCTCTAAATTATGATATATTTTATTGTGATCAAGTCTATATTCCCCTTCTATTTCTTTTTGACATAAAGAACAATAGAAATCGGTGTGTCCTTTTAGGTACTTGTCCTTACTCTCTTTGACTTCCTTTTCATGAGTTCTTGTATACTTCTTCTTACTCTTTCTAATGGCATCTTCTTTTTCCTCCTCTGTCTGATAGAGACGAGGTCGTCCCATTTTCTATTTTCCCCAGAAATAGAAGCGCGTTATTTTTTCTTTGACTGATTTCTTGCTTTCCGTTTTTCTTCTTCAGAAAGATGCTTTTTAGGCCTACCTCTTTTACTCAGAATTTCTTCATTATTTTCTAGAACAGAAGAAAGAGCAGTGAGATGTTTATTCGTTTTTATATGTCTTGCTCGAGAATCTCTTCGAAATTGTTTATTACATATTTCGCATATAATTTTATCTGAAGGATTACCAAAACCAATTTGATACATTTATTATTATATTTTTAAGCCCATTTTGTTTTTATGTCTTCTCCCAAAAATAACCATTTCACCTCTTCAGAGAAAAAAAGAAAGAAAGAAGAAGAGATATAAAGACAGAAATAACTTATAATATTATTTCCCTCTATAATTATGCACAAAAATTAAAGAACAAAAATGTAATTTTCCATAAAATTACCTAATTTATTGTGGACAAAAGAAGAGAGAGAACAGAGAATTCCATTTAAGGTCATAAATGGCATCATAAATGGCTCCATCTACAATTACCTAATTTATTGTGGACATACTTTCTGTCATCTTATAAAATTATTACTCTATTATATTATTATTATATATTTATTTTTTATTAGAGAAAGTTGTGAGATTGATATATAATTTACGATGATGACAGAAAGTATGTCCACAATAAATTAGGTAATTGTAGTTAGAGTCATTTATGGGCTATTCTATGCTCTTAGACAGCTCTCTGAGGCCATTAAATTAAATAAGGTAATTTAATGTGGACATGCTTTTTATCTTTGGGTGCAATAAATAGGTAATTTTATTACTTTCAGAGAAAGAATATATAGTCTTTCCTCTTTTTTATACAATTATTCATGTTATTTATAATTTGATAATATCATTTATAGAGAAAGAGAAAGGAGGAAAGGCACTTTCGAAGATTATGAATAAATACCTAAAATTACACTCATTTTTCTAGAATTCATTTTTGTCTTTATAAAAAAGAATAACTCTTCATTTAGAATGACAAATTCTTTTAATAAAAAGAGATATCTCTACATGTTTTATCATTTTATAAAAATAGTAATAAATTGGGTAATAGAGAAGAAAATAAGATGGGGTCAGTAGTTACTAATATGAGGGCACTCCATAAGAAGTTATGGATTTTGCGTCCTCTTCTATTATTCACTTCTTTCTTCGAAGCTTACACTCTTCGTTACTTTCAAGCTTACCCTCTTCGTTACTTTGAAGCTTACACTCTTTCTTTCAATCTCTTTTGAAGGCAAAATTGCTCTCTTCTTTTCCCTTGCATCCTTCTTCTGCCTTATAGATCAATTCTCTGTGAATTATAAGCCATAGGCTTGTATCACATTTTGATTGTTTTTTAGGGTCAAAATGCCCGTGCCCTCATATTAGTAACTACTTTCGAAGGATTCTTATTCAATATACAGACCTTGGACGTCACGATCACGGACTTCGCACCACCCGTGTCAGAAAAGTACGTGGAAGAATACGAACATCGATTCCGCTACGACCACGTAGACAAAAGCGGAGGCACGCTCGTGTAAGCCGTCACACGAGGCAATGCCGAGGAGGAAGCTTAGGGATCAGAAGAAAAAGGTACAGAACAAAAATAAAAAGCGAAGGCAGCAGAAGGGTGGTTTTAAAGTAAGCAAAGATCTGATACAAACTCTCAAAAAATCTGTGGTTCACTAACAAGCCAAGCGCATGGTAAAAGGATAAAAACAACAATGTCAAGAGTATAAAAGGAGAGGTGGTGATAAGATTTTAAACAAGTGGGCCATCGAAAAAGGTACGCAAAAAGAGCCCTTCAGAGTTTTGCATCCAGTGATGGCTAAGGTGAAGACAAGGAGAAGACGGAGAGGCGGAGCTTTAGCTCGACGCAAAACTCGTTTGGTGGGCAAGATCGCTGAAGATTGTTTTTGGCTAGACCCTCTCCCACAGTTGCCACGGCAGCTGTGGAATTACTGTGTCAAGCAGGCAGAAGGTGTCAAAAACAATGTGGATCATTATCAAAGACAATGACGTGGCGCATTACTCGGTATCCTCAAGATCGGCTACAAACTTGGAAAAGATAAAAGGTATAAGAGAATCGGTGAAAAGGGTGTCACGGGCAGTTACAACAGACGTTTTGCACCGTGGGAAGTATGATTCCATTAGGCAGACAACGGCCTTTCTTGGAGACTCTTCTCAAGACGCCAATCAGAACAGGAGACAAAAGATCGATGTTAGACCATGCCAATGCCGATAAGATCAACGTTGTGAGCAAAATGATTCTCAACCTATTCCTGTTCATCCGATCACCATGACCAAACTGCGTCGCTATAAACCACGCTACGCGACGTGGGGAAACGCAAAAACTCGGTGAAGCTAGAGACGACGAGAACATCTCCAAAAACAAAAAGGTGCTGGATTCTGGCAAGGTTTACACGACGTTTTCGAGGCATGTCACTGCAAGAGCAGAGATTGAAGTTGTATAAGGAGAACAACGCACGATTACAGTAAAGTTTGGGTCGTTGGCATAAAGCTCACGACCGAATCCAACAAGATTATTTGGCTTTAAAGTTCAACGACAACAACTTGTGTCAACAACGTGACAGTACCCCGGACGCAAAAAAACGATTGCGTTGTGTAGATAGTAGGGACTTTACGAACCAGAACGCGACGCAGTTTGGAAACACCGAAACCGAGAAGGGCCCGGGGCGAGAACGCCGCCACGAGCGCGGAAAAACCAAAGTTACTGATGCGAACGCGACGACAGCCCAAACTTTCAAACTTCAAACTTTCGTTTTATAGCTAGTATCAGTTAATATACATAATGAAATGGCAACATTCAGAGAGGCAAGGGAAGCTTTAACGTTTGCCTATGAAGATGGAAGCATTGATGATACAGAGTTTGCCCTGTTGTAGAATTTCAATTCCTCTGAAAATCTCGAATTTCCTTATTGGAAGTATGGCCGCTTCGATCTTGATTCTATGACAGTTAAGGTGGCTCGTTAGTCAAAAAGACCTTTGACTTGAAAATGCAACTTAATTAGACAGAATAAACATCATGACACTAGTTGCCATGAATGATGACAAACACAATGATGTTTGGGTGTCTTGTTGCCATGGTAACAGTACAGGCTTTGGTATGGTGTCTCAGAGGGTACTTTTCTTGTGACGATAACTGAGGAAAAACACTAAGTCACTCAGGCAAGGAATCACTTTTTACAGATTAAGTTTACAGTGGTCTATGCAATGACGTAAAATGGTCGGCTGGCGTTGATTATTCGCAGAGAAAAAAATCTGAAAAGTTGAAATTTACAAAATCAGGCATTTTTGGCCAATAACCAGCATTAGTGTTTTGCCTGCTGTGCAAGAAAAAATCACCAGATAGGCAATATTTTAGGTCATTGCATAAAAGGTTTATTGCCCTTCAGCCTGAGCCCAGGGAAAGCTAGAAAACTTGAAGGCATAGAAAAATAGAAGTGTTATCATTTACCTTTTCCATGCAAGTGTGAACATTCAAAACTGCATAGGGTTGAGAAAAAAAATCCTTGAGCTAGGTCTTATTATTTGTGTACGAAATTCTAGTGCAGAAGCATTTGTTTTGCAGTAAAACAACAGAGGAAAATAGATGGAAGCACTGTACTTTTTCTAAGGAAAGTTAGAGAATGGAGATTGCAGCAAAACACCACATCAGCTCCAAAACAGTGAAAAAAATTCATGCAAATCTTACCTCACAAGCAAACAGTCTAAACACATCTTTCTTCAACTCAGTCATTTAATCGCAGGAAAAACATTACAAAGCAACTCTTCTGCTTCTGACTCAAATGAAAGTTTCGGTCAAAAAGGTCAAGCAAGAGCTTAAATAGCTCCTTTTTGTAAGCAACGTCGACCAAGAAGCCAACCAGCAGGAATCTGACCGCATTGCATCCTGGGAAATTTGAACGTTCTTTGAGCGGGAAACACCTACCTCCAACCAATTTGATATTTTTTTATAAGTCTCTGACCAGGCTTCAATAATGCAATAAATCTTTTCCAGTCACTTCCATCGTTGATCGAAACTTCCATATTTTCCACTTGAAGCCTGGTGAGACAAGGTTCATTTGCTCTGAGGCCCCTTGTCCATGAACAACAAACTGCCAGTAGCTGGAATCGAGCAGCTGGTCGAAGTTTGTCACATTCACAGTACCAATAAACATTTCTTTGGAATTGGTTTAAGCCATCTCAGCCCTTGATGATGAGCTCCGGCACCAGCAAATGACCCAAAACAATGTAATTTGGGGCAATTTTTGCCCCAAATGACATTGATTCTGCCCACGATTCTGCCGAACAGAAGGTGAGCTCAAATGAGCCGAGCAATGTCACGTGACCTGCTGCCATCAGACATTAAATATGCATACCAGACCCAGTCCCTCAATCAAAACACTTGCAGAAAACAGAGCTTTTAAAAATACCCCTCACCCCTCAAGTTTTGTGCAAAATCTTTGGATTTCTATATATTTACTTGACTATCGAGCCACCTTAAGAACGATATTTTTTTTACTCGGAGAACTTCTTGATATTCCAGACATGATGAAATGCCCCAGTGGCGATCTTGTGAACGGAATGGAGGCTTTAAGTGTGTTGTTGAAGCTTTTTGCATACCCGTGTCGATTTGGAGATATGGTAGCTCGATTCGGGAGACCAGTTCCACAGCTTTGCATGATTACAAACCGAATGATGGACTATGTATTCGATGCATATGGCCACCTACTTGCACATTTTAATCAGCCATGGCTTTCTAGAAACTCTCTCTGTCATTTTGCTGCTGCTATACCTGATGAAGGAGCTCCACTCGAAAACTGTCGGCGTTTCATAGATGGAACAGTGAGACCCTTATATAAGCCAGATCAAAACCAGAAAATTCTCTATAACGGATATGAAAGGGAACATGGGATAAAATTTCAGTCCGTAGTTGGGCCAAATGGGATAATCGCAAGTATGTTTGGTCCAGTCGAGGGCAAGAGACACGATAGTGGTATGCTAGTCGACTCAGGACTTCTGCAAGAATTATCGCAGTACTCTTTTGCACCGGATGGGCATGAGCCAAGTCAGAGTTTCGGTAGAATAGCTATTTGGGGACATTGTGAACTGCTACGCATTCCTAGATTTCAAGAAAAACTTAAAGATCGGCTTAAGTCCTGTTTGCAAAATTTACATTGTGTGTGCGCTTTTAAGAAACGCCCACAGTTGTCTTTATCAATCACGTACGTCGACGTTTTTTGGAATAGATCCACCCCAAATCCAGGAGTACTTAAATTAGGTTTCTGAAGACGAATGGAATACAGAGAGACCCAAATTCATGACCTTTGGATATAACAGTGTTTAGCTACTTACTTGTTTCAGATCATTTAATTGTTACAGTGCATTTTAGTTTGATATTAATTACCCAAGCCAACTTGATTATATCTTAATAGTAATATTGATTTTAGTGAAGAGTACTGTTAACCCCACAAGAGTCTTTTTATCCCAGGGAGATTTTTAAAATCCGTTTTTGCATACATAAAGTATCACTAGTTGCTTTTATAACAGACTAAAAATACAGAATTTTATTGCAGCTTACGCAACAGAATACAAATGTTTAAACAAATTATTCAACTATTGTAGCCAGAAAATATTTCTAATATGTCAAAACTATAAAAAGCAATTTTACTGCAGGGAGTCTGTCATCCAATAACAATAATTTCGCCAGGTTGTAGTTCATTCAGATCTTTAGCCGTTTTGCCATCGTAGGCTTTAGATTGCTTGAGTTTCTTTGCCTTTTCTTCGAAGAATTTTTTCAGCAGGTTTTGGAGACAACAGAATTCCTTTCATGGGAATTTCCGCTTTTGACCTGATTTGCATGGCATCAAGTCTTTGTAAACGTGCATGCAAATCAGTCTGTGACGTCAACCCAGGAATAGACCCACGCCCCTTCTGACTCGGTCGTGAACAATAACGTACAGTTTTTCGTAACTTTTACATGCTATGAATAGTCCGTGTGGGGGCCTTGAAACGATTAAAGACAACACAAACTTGAAGACGCGTACTTTGTAATTCTTTGCTCGCCGTTTACAGCCTTGAACGATCTTTATACGGTTTCGACAACTAAAACGAAAGGAAAATTACAACAATGAATGCGGGAAAGACTAAATAAACAAGAAAACAATCGAGAACTTACGTTTGTGTCCAAATAAAGTAGACGGCGACGGTATATAGGCCTTAAACGAATCCCTATAAGACGTGTTGCCGTGAACACTACCTTCGATCGATTGAGCACATGGCCTTCGGGATCGCGCGACTAGAGCTTGCGTGACATCACGCGTAACGGCAGTAAAAGTCCGCATTTAGTACAAAGGAGAAACGAAAGGTGTAACGCGTAACTGGTGCAAAGGTTTATTGTAGCGAAAAAATATTTTGGGGTTAGATGCACTTTAAGCTTTCTGCTCTCGTTGGCGACTTATTGAGGATGGTGGACTAAAGGCTCCTCATTTAAATTCCATAATTGAGACAGAGAATTATGTGTTGCAAGAAATTAGCCAGTGATGAACCAAGCAAGTAGCTGGAAGATTCTTCTCTTGCATTATTTGAAACCAGTAGGAGGTAAATTTAACCTTTGCTGTAATTTCGATGCTAAAAAGTTACCGATAAAGCTTCCACCTTTTTATGAGGATTGCTTAAAGAGTTTCACAAACTTGTCACAGACTTGTAATAGGCCTGAACATTCTCATTCTCATTCTTTAAAAAGCCAGCCAGATCATCAGCGAACATCCCCAACTTTATCTCCTCCGTATCTACGATAATTCCTTGGATATCTTTGTTTTTTCGTATACTAATACATTTAATTTCTAAAACAATGATAAACAAAGAAGCAAAGAGAGGCTCCCCTTGCCTTACTCCAAGTTCGACTGGGAAAGGTGCAGTAGAAACGCCATTGTTCAGGACACAACTTGATATGTTTTTATAGAATGTGTGAATCCACTGAATGAAAGAGTGTCCAAATCCAAAAGCTTGAAGAGTGTTGAACAAAAAATTTTGATTTACAGTACCGAAGGCCTTCTAAAAGCCAATACAGATCATCTTACCGTTGATACAGTGTCTTTCTGTAAATTCCATGGTGTCTTCTACTGTACTAATCGCAACACAAATTGTTCTGCCTTTCACATACGCACATTTATTGTAATGTATAATTTTTGGCAAAACAGTCTTTAATTTTTTCGCTATGGTTTTTGAACTTATTTTAACATCTACATTGATTAGCGAGATTGGTCTCCAATTGGTTAAATACCTTTTATCTTTTTTCTTTTTTCTCAATTAAAGTAATGATCGCTTCCTTTTGAGAATTGGACAATTCGCCAAGGTCATAAGAGTAATTTAAGCTTGCACCATAACCTCGCCTAAAACATGTCAAAAAGCTTTATAAAATTCCACAGTTAGTCCGTCATTCCCTGGAGACTTATTTTTCTGAAAAGACTGAGGACGTATTAAGCATTCATAGACTGTTAGTTTTCCTTCTGCCATACGTGTAAGTATGGAATCTGGTTTGGCCAAACACAATACTGAGTATCTCTTTCTCGATTTGATTGTAACGTTTTTCAGTTTCCGTTAGTGCTCTTGATACATACTGTATAGGCTGTCCACTCTGCATCAGGCATGCTCTTAACCCGGTCGATGAGGCGTCAACTTGTATTTCGACTGTCTCACCTGGGTTAAACTATTCCAGCAGTGGTTCATTTGAAATGAATGCTTTTATTTCCTCAAAAGCTCTCTCTTCATTTACTTTCCAGATGAACGCAGTGTCTCTTCAGGAGAGTTCTGAGTGGCTCAGAGTTGATTGACAGGTTCTCAGAAAAACGTGAAAGGTAAGTTACAACACCGATTAATATTCTCACTTCATCTTTGTTAGTTGGAGCTGAGATGGGATTGGATACTATCTTGTTTCTTTGGGTCAGGCTTGACTCCTTTGCCTGTAAGGACCACACCCATGTAGGACAATTCGGCTTTTCTCAGCTGGAACGTTACCATGTTAAGTTTGATGTCCTTCTCTTGGAATCTTTCAAGCAAAGCCAGCAGTCGTTTGTCATGGTTGGCTTTCGCCTCTTCAATGGTGTGACCATCAACCCCAGATAAGGATGTCATCAGCTGTCGCTTTTACACCCTCCAATTCTTCCATATTCTCATCGATTCTTCTTTGAAATTCCTCAGGAGCAACACTTATGCCCAACGGCATTCTGTTCCATTTCATTCTCCCAATAGGTGTATTGAAAGTTGTCAGCAAAGAGCTTTCTTCGTCCAGTGGGACATGTCAGAAGGCAGACTTGATGTAAGCTAACGTAAATACTTTAGCATTACCAATTTCTGTGAGCAGATGATCACAGTGGAAATTGGATACTCAGATCGCTTGAGAGCTGTGTTTAGTGGCCTGCTATCTATGCAGAGTCTTATTCTGTTCTTAGCAGAGGACTTCTTTACAACGGCAGGAGCACTCACCCATTCCTTGGGTTCAGTTACTTCTTCTGTTATGCCTTGTTCTTGGAGATCTTTTACTTCAGCAATTAATAGCAAAGGCCCACGGCATTTCATCGCAACATTCCCGGAACATTCCAACTTGCATTTGTGGTAGTTTCGGCCCAAATTGTGAGATACTAGGACGACTCGATCACACAACAAAGTTTAAATGCTACTTCATCTTCCATTCAACCACATGCTTGCACTACTTATCCCATAACTCCTTTACGTCACCAAGCAGTGACTTCCGGTCACAGTGTATACACTACAGCATTGAGCCTATTTTTGCATCCTAAAGGCATTAGAAAGTCCCCGCTTTTGCAATAACAGAAGTTTTCAAAGTTAAACATCCAATTATGTTTCCAGCGAGGAAAGGTAAGGTATATTCCTGTCCCATTTTGGTGAATTTAATACGGGTGTTGCGTGACAAAACAGGTAGAATGAGCAGGGCTCCGGCATGGATCGTGTTTCGCTGACACACAAGGAAAACCTACGGATGATAAATTAAAAAAAACCTCGTTTTTTTGTTGATTTTGATTCTGTAATCATAATTATAAACTAGAATGATGCCGCTGGGGTTTGAAACCCTGACCCTGTTGGCAATGTTTTTTATACTATAGTTCTAATATCTAGTCCTGTTATAATGTTATAATTTTAATGTTCTAGTGCTGGAGCAGACGGTTAAACAGAAATTATGAGAAATAACTGAATTTATATACCCCGATTAGTGTTGTGATAAGAGTTCTACAGGCACACCTGCAGCTTGTGATCAAGAAAAACCCAAAATGCAAATAGTTGTTTATTAACGTTGAAAATAAACCAGCTTTGATTCTCCTTTCTAAGTAAACTGGCACTGTGCAGCATGGACAATAAAAAAAAAGAGAGAGAGCAAGTGACACCGAACGCCTGAAACAGTCTAGTGACGCGCTCGAACACCAACCGGTCCCAACCCACGGTCTGGCCAGTACCTCATGCATGTACTGAATGTATTATTACAGATAAAAGAGATCATTCAAGAATTTACTAACTGCTGGTTTGAGAAACGGCTGTTTGGAAATCACCAAAGTATTCACGAAACGCAAACATGAAGGTAACAAATCTTCTTTTTTTTCCGATTACCATTTTCCATTCCCTCCCGGTGCGAAGGGTAGTTGTTCCGTCACGCAACATCCATAATTTACCGAAGATGGGAGAGGGGTAAATCTTACGTTTCCCTCGCTGGAACTTAATTGAAAACGTTTGTTACTGCAGAAGCGACGACTCTTAAGTGCCCCCGGATGTAAAAATAGGCTCAACTGCGATGCAAGAACAAAGGATAGTCTTCGGAATGTTATAATTCTGACTACACTCACACGAGATATTCAATGTGAAAAGTTTATTTAGGATGAGTCAGTCAGCCATGAGCCGTGCGATTCAATGTTGCCTAATATCTATTGAATTATTCATAATTATGTGTTCCTCACAAAGGTAACTAAAGAGCTCAAGAATTCAGAAAATGTGCTACGCCAGATACGAAAAACCACTAAAAAACCACCCTTTAGATGTGGCCAAAAAATATGTGGAAACGTATTCCTCATCTAATGCAGCAGCACGAGACCCCGAGGAAAGGGCATCCTACAATATACGAGTTAATTCAAATGGAAACGTAATCCTAAAATAAAAAATAAAGCGGGCGAACACTCCGACTGACCGACCTAGAATGACCTAAATCTCCCGCCAAAACCTTAAATACTCCTAAAGCAGCCCGCGATGCACCGCGGGTCTCTCCAACGTGCCGTCAGAATAATAATTTCCGACTAATTCGTCCCTCAAACGTCAGAAATTATATATTCTGACTACACTCACACGAGATATTCAATGTGAAAAGTTTATTTAGGATGAGTCAGTCAGCCATGAGCCGTGCGATTCAATGTTGCCTAATAGAGATAAAGAAAGGGAAGATGAAGTAAACCACTGGAGTAAAACGTACTCAAATACCCAAACGCTGGGAAACTAACAATCTAGACTCTAAATTGTCATCAATATAACCATTCTTAGCTGAAACAGACTTCCATCTACCATGCCTTTGAAACAGCCTGTCAGCCACGCCTGCGTTGGCAGCAGCAGAAGCACCACCTGCTCTTAAGGAATGAGTGCTAAAAGCAGCAATGTCTGGCACAATATCCTTAAAACTACTCTTAAAGTACTCCCTAACGGTTGAATAACTTATGGGCTTATTGGTAGAAACAAACTTATGGCCCAACTTCGATTTAATTAGAGGCTTGAAAACATAATGACTAGGATCCACTGGAAAACGCTCAAGCTCTGAAACATAACGCTTGAAAATCGAAACTGGGCAAGCATCTTGGGATGAAGTTCGAGATATAACCACTTCGTTACCCTTCCTTAGTTGATCCGTCTTACTTCTATCAACCTTGATAGCAACATAAGTGTCATGAAAAGTAATATCACCATACTTAATGTGAAGAACCTCCTCAATTCGGAAAAAACCAGCAAATGCTAAAAGGAAAATACAAACATTCCTCAAATTAAGTAAATTATATAGGTTGGAAGCTTCAACTAATTTCTTAATCATATCAGGCAAAATAGGCTCTTTCTTGTGAACTAAACGGGTTCCAATAAGCCTCTTAGCTGCTCTACTAACATCGTGAATAATAGGACCGTCAGTAGGGGAAGGTATCCCCGCCAAATGGTGCGCCCATTGGATTCCATAAATAGCAGAATCTACCGCAGAATGAGAATGGGTTGAATCCAGAAGATGCTGAAGGTACAACGCGACATGCTCTGTCCTGGCAGGAAAAACTTGAATTTCGTCTACGGAAGAAGCAAAATTCTTCCATCTCGTAAAAGCCCTTCTGTAAGCGTCAGTGGATCCTGGAGCTCCCGAAGCAATGACTGTGGACTGTAATCTGGACACCAGGCCTGTCAAGGAGGGTTCGCGCAAATCCGCGAGAGAGGCCCAAACACCAGAAGAGAAAACATCTAAAAGAAAAGAAACAAAGAAAAAGGAAAATGGGATTAGTAAAGATCCAAAACCGCCGAATGATTAAAACAGTACCACAAGAAGAAACACTATCCAAAACAATTATGATACCCACAAAACACATGCGAAACCGCGGGGGAGCACATAAGTATACCAAGGCCACCGGGGGGTGTACATAACTACATTGAAGGCGCCGGGGGCCTCTAAAAAACAATTATCTGAGAAAACAGATGTCACAAACAGAGACTTGGCCAAGAAACGGGTAACACCACCGGGGGGTGTACGCAGCCATACTAAGGCTATAAGGAGCACATAAGTATACTAAGGCCACCGGGGGGCCACAAAAACACACCACCTTGGGGTGTACGTAACTACACTGAAGGCACCGGGGGCCTATAAAAAACAATTATCTCAGAAAACAGATGTCGCAAACGGGAACTTGGCTCAAAAACGCGTAACACCACCGGGGGGTGTACACAGCCATACTAAAGCTATCAGGAATTGTATATAAAAAAGCTTACCAAAAACATGCGACACCACCGGGGGTGTACAGAACGAGAGTAACAGCACCTGAGCCTATAACAAACTAATAATCGAGAACAGATGCGACACCACCTGTTTTACATGAAAGTCGTGCGAAATTCATTAAAACAATCGTACCAGCAATAGTAGACCCGGTTGGGGAATGTGTGGGGGGAGGCTATGACAATAACAAACATACCTCTAGACGGAACGCCTAAGGATTGCAAGCTGAACACCAGCCCAACGGAGAAGTGCAAAAACCAACACTAGAAGTGCGAACATTTCCAGCAAAATCAACTCGTAGGGCAAGGCATCTAGATTTGAAAGCTTTCATGCCGAACAACTTATTCTTAGCTTTACCCCTGACGAACAGATCCGGTCTGTTGGGAAGATATAACCAATGAGACACAAACGAATTCAGGTGAGTGCCATCTTTGCTTAATAATGGCCAATAATATGCTGATTTCCACAACGGAACTACTAGGGTTCCCAGGGCCTTACAATCACTCATATGCTTTAATACCCTGCCAATGAGAGAGATTGGTGGCACCAGCCAATTATTCTCAGGTGACCAGTCCTGTGTGAAGGCGTCAACAGCTTCGGCACCAGGTTGGACGAATCTGGAATTAAACCTAGACAATTTCGCATTATAACAACAAGCAAATCTGTCAACTGAATGTGGACCCCAGAGGTTTTCAAGAAGGAAAAACACCTCATCGTGGAGAGAATAATCGTCAAAATCAACGATCTTACTAAGAAAATCAGCCTGAGAATTCTGATCACGCGGCAGCCAGGAGACATTCAGGTGAATTTGGCGTTGGGAGGTAAAAAGGAACACACTCAAAGCGATGTCCTGCAATTCTTTAACCATACTACCAGCCTGGATGATTCTAACAACATTCTGATTATCAGTGTTACAAGTGACGGCTTGGCCTGCTAAATGATTATCAAACGCTTCAAGAGCAAAGCTTATTGCAACAAGCTCTCTCCAAGTAGAAGACTTCTGAGATTCTTCCGCGGACCAGTTTTTGTGGCAAACTAAAGAAGAACCTTGAACAAAACCTCCACAGCCTGTCGATGAAGCATCTGTAAACAAGACTTTAGATGGTACAAAAGGGATTGGCCAAAACAAAATTCCATTTAATGATCTTAATTTGTCTCTCCAAAAATGAAGCTCTTGCTTTGCTCGATCTTGCACGCAAACAAAGGAATTCCACGAACTTCGAGAATTAGTAATAAGATGCAAATATCTGGTCATAATCTGGGTAACATTCCCACAGCTGGCGGACAATGAAATAATCTGACCGACAATAGAAGCAATATTCTTCACGTGAACACAGGCAGAAAATTCCAAACTAGCACAAATATCAGTAAGATCAGAGGAAAGCTTTTCAATTCTGGCATCACTGGCAAAAATTAAACCAGTATGAGTGTCAATGTTGTAACCGATCCACGAAAAGCTACGCGAAGGCTCCCAATTAGACTTCTCGTGATTGAATTCAAATCCGCAACGTGAAAGATCTGAACGAACCAATGAACTGTTCAACTTAGCAACTTGGAACGATGAACCAGCGCCAACTCCGTCGTCGAAAAATATCGCGATTGGAATGCCTTGCGCCCTCCAATGTGTCTCCAAAGGCTTAAGCAACTTGGTGAAAATATAAGGAGCGCTGGAAAGCCCAAAAGGCAAAACAGTAAACTGGAAAAATCTCCGATGGCCTGGAACAAACTCCCACGAGAAAGCCAAATATTCGCGATGATCTGGAAAAATGTCTACATGATGATAGCCTGACTTTAAATCAAAAGAGAAAACAAAAAAGTCTTTTGCAAAAGTGTTTTTAATGGTATGCAAATTCTCACACTTAAATTTTTGTTTGTAGACATGCAGATTAATGTGCCTCAAATCCAAAATAAGCCTCTTCTTGCCGTTAGGTTGAACTGAAACAGATAGCGGATTGACAATGTCAGGCGGAGAAATTATTTCCTCGACACGATTGTCCTGCAAGAGTTCTAAGATAGCTGCATTAACAAAATCTGCTTCTTTAAGGGCTGAGGCATTGTTCGTGAAACAGCGAGGCGGCGGCGTGGAAATAAACGGGATTTTGTAGCCATTTCTGATGACAGATAATATAAAATCCGGCGCACCAAGAAATTGCCAATGCTGAATGGATCTAAACAATTTACTTTTAACAGACATCGGTTGGACAACAGGAGCACTAACAACTGGGATCTCAAACTCAAGCTCAAAGCTCTTAGATTCTTGAGAGGAATCCACTGATAAATCTTCAATGAAGTCACACGGGGAAGTAAGAAATGAAAATTCAGACTTACTTTGTTTGTCACCGTCTTGTCATCTGTTACCTGAAATACCTTTAGAAACAGAACGGGCGACTTGATTGCATTCAGACCTCCAATGGCCAAACCTGCCGCATGCGAAACAATTACCGGGCCTTGACGGAACGTCGGATGAACGAGGATAGGACAGCCGAAGACGCTGGTTACGGAAGGAACCAAAAGACGAAGAACTTCTGGAATACTGGGAAGAAAAGCGTGAGGAACTGGAAGGGCGACTGAGAGATGAAGGTTGGTTGATAGGTTTCTTGGAAGCATCGGACTTAAGAGCTTTTTCGGCTCGTTCCTCGGCACGGCGGATCTTTTTGCCGTCCTCCTCGTTGTCAGCTAACTCATGCTGGGTATATTGCTCGACAGTTTTCCAGCCAAAATCCGATTTGTCTGCTAGTAAGATAAGCTTCTGCCTTTCAGAGAGCATTGACGTACCTTCTGACAGCGAGGATTTAGCCTTGTCAACTGCGTTGGACTCAAGATGGGATTTAACCTCATCCAAGGTATCCTGTAGCTTAAGATTAAACTTGTACTGGATCTCGTTGCCTTTGCGTTTGAACGATTTCGGTTCCTCTCGACGTAACTTCTTGATTTCCCTCAACTGGTCATCAGCAGCTTCCACGCTGGAACGTTTAATACTTTCAGCCGAATCTGCTACTAACTTCGAGATCTGGTCTAACAACGACTTATTATTTTCAGCCAAGGACGTATAAATAAACTCTTGAACCTCAGTTGAAACTGACATGACTGCGGGAGAACGGAAGCCCAAAATAAAGCGGGCGAACACTCCGACTGACCGACCTAGAATGACCTAAATCTCCCGCCAAAACCTTAAATACTCCTAAAGCAGCCCGCGATGCACCGCGGGTCTCTCCAACGTGCCGTCAGAATAATAATTTCCGACTAATTCGTCCCTCAAACGTCAGAAATTATATTTTTTGATGAAATGCCGTGGACTGATGAAAGATGACATCTCCACTACTTTCCTGAGTGCTAGGATCAGCTTCTATCTTAGTGATCCCGGATTTTCAAGTCAATCAGAACAGGCCTTAGCATTGAGGTAAAGTATTTTCCAACACATATCTTTTAAGAAAGGTAACGATGACTATTAGTTTTTGTCTTTGCATCAACAACATTGAGTGAATTATGAGATGTCTCATATTTCAGTCAAATTGGTTCAAATTTGGAGGCTTCGTGTGAAGCGCAGACTAAATAACCCAAGACAGTTTTTACAAATGTTTTAGAATGATCTTTAGAGATCTTACAGCTTGATTTTTAGGACAAACCAAGGTGTAGCACATGCTTAAAAATTTAATCACGACATGACAGTAAAATTGAAATTTTCTCGGCTGAAAAACATTCATTTCTAAAATATTATGAACTAGCAGACTAAAAACTCTTCTTGGATAAGTAAATCGAAAAAGATTTTTCCAAACTTCCTTTCCTTTCGCAAGCCAGCGAATTTTGCGAACGGCTAATTTGGTCTCAAACTTTCGTTGATTTGAAGTCCCTGACAGCGAAAATAGATTTTCTCGACTTTCTCCAAATTGAAGTGGTCTTTGAAAAAACAAACTACATCACGTTACATTTCATACTAATACCTATCTATGGCCAAAATATGAGCGAGAAAAAATTTTGACTGTGGTCGTTTGTCATTCGATATTTTTAGGCATTCCGTCTTAAATTGTTCTTCATAGAAAGAGGGATCTCTCTAGGAGCTGTTTTGTGTAGAGGTGTAGTTCGCCTTCAAACTTTCCAATAGTGTCATCAAATATGTTGGGATAATTGCTGAGGGTTGTTTCCATGGTTAATGGTGTTGCCACTTCTGAAACAGTTCAAGGAACACTGGGCTTGGCAGTTTCCACAAAGGCGATGTTGTCTCTTAGGACATCAATACGCTTCAGAGCTTCAGAGTCATTCAGACCAATCAGGGGTGTCAAATCTTTGTCCATAATTCTAAATTATATTACCACCTCTTCATCAGTTGCTGGATTGAGCACAAAGACTTTTCTGGTACCCAGGGTGTGGAATTTGGTTTGCTCACCATAAAGCGACAGAACAGGCTTGATTGAAGCCTTCAAGTCCTTTAAATCATGATCTTCACTAATGGCTCTGTACACACCAAAAGGAAGGTTACTGCATGTAGACCCAGAGTCTATCTGAAAATGGACAGGTATTCTGTTCTTTGACAGAAGGAGATTTGCAAACGCATTCTTGCGGGCACAGTTTTGATTTAGTACACAAATTTTGTCCACAACTTCATAGAAATGCTCTTCACCATCTTCTAGTTTCAAGACAACGGACTTGCTTGGTGACCTTGATTTTTGCTCACGTATTGGTCTTGCCTGTCTTTCCTTTTGTAATCTTTACAATCCTTGGAATCTTGGAAATGATTTTTGATCGCAGACTGCTGGCAGACTGAACCCCAGGCAGGGCAGAGTCTTTTGTTTGAGAAACTATGAGGTACTTTTTTGTTCGCACAGAAGTTACACATAAGGGCTTTCTTTGATTTACTATTATCTTTAGACACAGCATGTGTGCTCTCTTTTGCAGGTTGTTTTGCAGAGCATTCTTGAACTGCTTGTATTGTGTACTCCTGGGGTTTGCCAATTGATGTAGCCAGAATTCGTGTGAGTGTTTCCTTTGTGTAGCATTTTTTTCTTCAATTCTTCATCACAGACTCCATACACAAACTGGTCTCTCACTTACCTGGCTTCATCTACATAATTACAGTCTTTAACTTACAGCATCAAATCAGTGATGAAAGCATTGATTGTCTCTCAGGGTTTTTGAACCCTTTCTTTAAATTTCTTGGCAGCAACAATCTCATTACACTCAGGACTTACCTCTCCTTCGAGTTTGGTCCACATCAGTTCGTAATTGTTTACATCTTCGCCTTCGACCCAGTCCAAACTATCATAATTCTTTTGGCCTTCCGGTCCAAGCAAGTCTTGCACCAGTATACACTTTCTTCTTCAGAAATGTTCACAAGACTTCCTTTGAAGATGTAACCACACTTTTTCTTGAACGCTTTCAGTCGCTTCAAGGCGATTTTCTTCTCGAGCATTGAACTTCGGTCGCTCGAATATAGTGAATTTCCGAGAATTCGGGTGACTCCGGAACCTGGTTTTGGCGCGAAGTCGTCCGATCAGTATTTTTGAGCAAATGTTTTCTTTCATCCACGTGAATGATCCAAAGCTCGTTTCACAGCAGAGTTCTAGTCCTTTAGCAGTTTTGCGATGATTCGTTTCACTCCTGGTACCATGTTACATGATGAACACACGCCAAAACGACAAGGTTCCGTCTCATCTTACAACCGATAATGATCTCTCTAAACTCGGGTCCAATCCTCTAACAAACTGAATTAAAAATAAAGTCTTCGAACCCAATTAAGTTAGACTTTAAATCTGTATTTTCGTAAATAGTGCAAACTCATTTCTGTGTATGAAAGCTATGATGCTTGTCAAGGTTGTTTTGTTATTAAACTATACGTATATATCATATGCGCAAAACAAAGCTCGAAATAACAACAAGAGCTTTGACGAAACTTTCAGCAATGAAATCCCTTTCCACCCCCTCTTCTTCCCCTTCACTTCTAATGGTTAAAGCGTACGGGTTTCTTGATCATTATTTTCACAGGAGAGGGTGCGAAAGAAAGGGAATGTTTTACGCTAAGAAATTTTACTATGGAAACATAACGTCGTTTTCAAATTCAGTACCCCACGCGCCGTGATGGCGGGGTTGTCGGGATTATTTATTTTCGTTCGTAATCGTCAGACTTCCAGTGTTGGCTCAGAATATAGCTACGTTTTCTTTTAGTGTAATTTTGTCAAAATGCTATTCTACCTCAAAAACTAAAGAATTTAAAATGTTACTGAAATTTCATCACATTAGGAATTGCGCTTTCTTATACAATATATGGCTGTGACAAAGCAGTCAAAATTATAAATATGTCATCTAGTGTTTTCAAACGAGTCTGGGAAAATGGAAATTTTGTCAGTTAAAAACACGCATTAGTATTGAAACATTTCTATTTTCCCAGACTCGTTAACGTACTAGATGACATACTTAAAATTGTTATTTTGTTATACGACTATGAATTATTAGTGACAATTCATTTTAGCTCGTAAGCATCAGAATTTCAGTGTTGTAAACTGTAAAGCCAAATAAAATAAAAGCCAAAGAAGGCTGATGACTGCCTGCTATGATATACGTATGCGTCAAAGGTATGCCCATGACCAGCGAACCTTCGAGAACAATTACGCCGTAATAACGACAACATTGAGAACGTTTTATCACTGCTTCAAGAATTAAAGAAAGTTTATTATTTTACTGGAGGACTGAGGAGTGCAACGTGATGGAAAAGTAGAAGTTGTTTTTGAGAGTAAAAATCACTGTGGAAACACAAAGCTTTTCTTTAATTCACAACCCCGCATGGCAGGCAATTTATTTGTTTTGGTTTAAAAGCGTCAACATTTTTGTATAGAAGCAGAATATAACAAAGTTCTAGTTTTAGTGTAGGTGTAAGGTTAAACACATTCTGGTTATTAACTTTAATAATAACAATTCTAAATAAATTTAATTACGATTTAATGTGTATTCTTTTAGTAACCTCTCGGAGCATGAAGCTTTAACTTGCAATATGCCAGTGTTATCAAGTGTCATCAAGCAAGACTCGGCGGATGAAAATGAGTGAAATAACCACGACTTGGAGTCAAAAAAGATAAACGAATTGTTTAAAATTGGTGTTTGGTCAAAAACTATAAATCACTAGTGGAAAATCCAATACAACTAATCGCCTTCTTGAAGTGGCTTCATGACCAATAGAAAGACAGTATTTCTGCAAAATTCACCTCTTATTTGGGTTGAATAGCAGTGCTCGTGTTAAGTTTCCCCGTATCTTTGCCAAGGAAGGCCAATCAGGATGTGTTTGGTACGAAATGAATTGTCCAAATTAACGCAATGCTAATTGTTTCCATTCATTCTTTGCAGTGTTCGTTCGGTTGTGGGAACGGGCCCGGAAGGGGTAATAATATTATTTTACTTAGAGAATTTTATGGCTATAACCATTTCTTTGACCATTTTCTATTTTCACTTTGTTACCATGTCTGTGTCATTTCTATTAGGTACTTTTTTACCCATTGTCATTAGAGCAATACTATTAGTAAAATAGATTAAGAGATTCATCTTTTATTATTTAATTTTGCCGTGATTTGGCGGATCAATCTGTTAGTGCAGCACTTGGCGAGATAAATGGAAGTTGGCATGATAGAGCCTAAGGTTCTATTCTGGTCATATTCGTACAATATTTCTATTCTTTTTTTGTGGTGAAAAAATTCGATGACAGCCAAACAATTTTCAATTGTCGCTAAAATGGCATCGACCGGTAGCGTTTTCGAAAGGGAAACTCTCGTCGCCGGCTGCCACTAGTCGCCGAGTGTGTCCTGGCGTATTTGCCTTTACACAAATGAAGAGTTAAAGAGAGTTTGTCAGTTTACAATTTAAACTGTTTAAACGTAAACGCTCTAAATATTACTTTTTGAGTCTTTTGAGGGGATTTGAATAATTATTTAAAGTGAGGGTAATTTATCCAAACAATAAATGAGTTAGGGTTCACATAAAAGAAATAACGTAGATTCTGTTATATAGTGCATTTTCACAAGGTAGCCATAACAAGTACGTCAGATAAGTGAATAAGTAAGGATAAAGTCCTGAAGTTTATATTGATTTCCTGTTGGAAGGATTGTCATCAGCTACCAGCTAGTGAGGGGGTAGGGAATATATCAAGAAATGACATTTTATGACAAGAATTTCAGAATTTACTAAATAGTAACTGAATTAAAGTATTCGTACCCAATAGTCAAACATTAAATTTTCACTTTCGTTCTCATTTCTATGTTTATTGATAATTACAAATGGTGCAAACTCATTTCTGTGTATCAAAGCTATAACGCTTCTCAAGGTAGTTTTGTTATTAAACTATACGTAGCGTAAAAGATAACGAAGATTGATGACTGCCGCAAACATATCATGTGCGCAAAACCAACCTCGAAATAATAAGAGAGCTTTGACGAAACTTCCAGCGATAAAATCCCTTTCGACCCCCTCCCCCTCCCCTTCACTTCTAATGATTAAAGCTCACAGGTTTCTTGATCATTATTTTCACAAGAGAGGATGCGAAAGAAAGGGAATGTTTTACGCTAAGAAATTTTACTATGGAAACATAACGTCGTTTTCAAATTCAGGATCCCACGCGCCGTGATGGCGGGGTTGTCGGGATTATTTATTTTCGTTCGTAATCGTCAGACTTCAAGGGTTGGCTCAGAATATATCTACGTTTTAGTTGAGTGTAATTTTGTCAAAATGCTATTCTACCTCAAAAACTAAAGAATTTAAAATGTTACTGAAATTTCATCACATTAGGAATTGCGCTTTCTTATACAATATATGGCTGTGACAAAGCAGTCAAAATTATAAATATGTCATCTAGTGTTTTCAAACGAGTCTGGGAAAATGGAAATTTTGTCAGTTAAAAACACGCATTAGTATTGAAACATTTGTATTTTCCCAGACTCGTTAACGTACTAGATGACATACTTAAAATTGTTATTTTGTTATACGACTATGAATAATTAGTGACAATTCATTTTAGCTCGTAAGCATCAGAATTTCAGTGTTGTAAACTGTAAAGCCAAATAAAATAAAAGCCAAAGAAGGCTCATGACTGCCTGTTATGATATACGTATGCGCCAAAGGTATGCGCATGACTAGCGAACCTTCACGAACAATTACGCCGTAATAACGACAACATTGAGAACGTTTTATCACTGCTTCAAGAATTAAAGAAAGTTTATTATTTTACTGGAGGACTGAGGAGTTCAACGTGATGGAAAAGTAGCAGTTGTTTTTCAGAGTAAAAATCACTGTGGAAACACAAAGCTTTTCTTTAATTCACAACCCCCGCATGGCAGGCAATTTATTTGTTTTGGTTTAAAAGCGTCAACATTTTTGTATAGAAGCAGAATATAACAAAGTTATAGTTTTAGTGTAGGTGTAATTTTATCCAAATTCTGGTTATTAACTTCAATAATAACAATTCTAAATAAATTTAATTACGAGGTAATGTGAATTCTTATACAGTAACCCCTCGGTGCATGCAGCTTTAACTTGTAATATACCAGTGTTATCAAGTGTCATCAAGCAAGACTCGGCAAATGAAAATGAGTTAAATAACCACGACTTGGAGTCAAAAATGATAAACGAATTGTTTAAAATTGGTGTTTCGTCAAAAACTATAAATCACTAGTGGAAAATCCAATACAACTAATGGCCTTCTTGAAGTGGCTACATGACCAATAGAAAGACAGTATTTCTGCAAAATTCACCTCTTATTTGGGTTGAATAGCAGTGCTCCCGTCAAGTTTCTCCGTATCTTTGCCAAGGAAGGCCAATCAGGATGTGTTTGGTACGAAATGAATTGTCCAAATTAACGCAATGCTAATTGTTTCCATTCATTCTTTGCAGTGTTCTTTCGGTTGTGGGAACGGGCCCGGAAGGGGTAATAATATTATTTTACTTAGAGAATTTTATGGCTATAACAATTTATTTGACCATTTTCTATTTTCACTTTACCATGTCTGTGTCATTTCTATTAGGTACTTTTTACCCATTGTCATTAGAGCAATACTATTAGTAAAATAGATTAAGAGATTCATCTTTTATTATTTAATTTTGCCGTGATTTGGCGGATCAATCTGGTAGTGCAGCACTTGGCGAGATAAATGGAAGTTGGCATGATAGAGCCTACGGTTCTATTCTGGTCATATTCGTACAATATTTCTATTCTTTTTTGGTGGTGAAAAAATTCGATGACAGCCAAACAATTTCCAATTGTCGCTAAAATGGCATCGACCGGCAGCGTTTACGAAAGAGAAACTTGCGTCGCCGGCTGCCACTCGCCGCCGAGTATGTCCTGGCGTATTTGCCTTTACACAAATGAAGAGTTAAAGAGAGTTTGTCAGTTTACAATTTAAACTGTTTAAACGTAAACGCTCTAAATATTACTTTTTGAGTGTTTTGAGGGGATTTGAATAATTATTTAAAGTGAGGGTAATTTATCCAAACAATAAATGAGTTAGGGTTCACATCAAAGAAATAACGTAGATTCTGTTATATAGTGCATTTTCACAAGGTAGCCATAACAAGTACGTCAGATAAGTGAATAAGTAAGGATAAAAAAGCCTAAAGTTTATATTGATTTCCTGTTGGAAGGATTGTCATCAGCTACCAGCTAGGGAGGGGGTAGGGAATATATCAAGAAATGACATTTTATGACAAGAATTTCAGAATTTACGAAATAGTAACTGAATTAAAGTCTTCGAACCCAATAGTTAAACATTAAATTTGCACTTTCGTTCTCATTTCTATGTTTATTGATTATTACAAATAGTGCAAACTCATTTCTGTGTATCAAAGCTATGACGCTTCTCAAGGTAGTTTTGTTATTAAACTATACGTAGCGTAGCGTAACGGAGATGGATGACTGCCGCAAACATATCATATGCGCAAAACCAACCTCGAAATAATAAGAGAGCTTTGACGAAACTTACAGCGATAAAATCCCTTTCGACCCCCTCCCCCTCCCCCTCACTTCTAATGATTAAAGCTCACAGGTTTCTTGATCATTATTTTCACAGGAGAGGGTGCGAAAGAAAGGGAATGTTTTACGCTAAGAAATTTTACTATGGAAACATAACGTCGTTTTCTAATTCAGTACCCCACGCGCCGTGATGGCGGGGTTGTCGGGATTATTTATTTTCGTTCGTAATTGTCAGACTTCCAGTGTTGGCTCAGAATATAGCTACGTTTTCTTTTAGTGTAATTTTATCAAAATGCTATTCTGCCTCAAAAACTAAAGAATTGAAAATGTTACTGAAATTTCATCACATTAGGAATTGCGCTTTCTTATACAATATATGTCTGTGACAAAGCAGTCAAAATTATAAATATGTCATCTAGTGTTTTCAAACGAGTCTGGGAAAAATGGAAATTTTGTCAGTTAAAAACACGCATTAGTATTCCGCCAGTAGAAGAGTTAACACAATGAACCAAGGCACGTCCAGATAGTGAAAGGCTTTAATCACAACAGGAAAACTAGACTCCGAACGAGTAACAAAGCAATATGGCCGACGCCACGAGGACAAGGGGTTCAAAAGCGCATGCTCAACCCAGATACCGCTGACCGGTACTGGCGTTGAAACATTTCTATTTTCCCAGACTCGTTAACGTACTAGATGACATACTTAAAATTGTTATTTTGTTATACGACTATGAATAATTAGTGACAATTCATTTTAGCTCGTAAGCATCAGAATTTCAGTGTTGTAAACTATAAAGCAAAATAAAATAAAAGCCAAAGAAGGCTCATGACTGCCTGCTATGATATACGTATGCGCCAAAGGTATGCGCATGACCAGCGAACCTTCGCGAACAATTACGCCGTAAAAACGACAACATTGAGAACGTTTTATCACTGCCTCAAGAATTAAAGAAAGTTTATTATTTTACTGGAGGACTGAGGAGTGCAACGTGATGGAAAAGTAGCAGTTGTTTTTCAGAGTAAAAATCACTGTGGAAACACAAAGCTTTTATTTAATTCACAACCCCCGCATGGCAGGCAATTTATTTATTTTGGTTTAAAAGCGTCAACATTTTTGTATAGAAGCAGAATATAACAAAGTTCTAGTTTTAGTGTAGGTGTAAGGTCAAACAAATTCTGGTTATTAACTTTAATAATAAAAATTCTAAATAAATTTAATTACGATTTAATGTGTATTCTTTTAGTAACCTCTCGGAGCATGAAGCTTTAACTTGCAATATGCCAGTGTTATCAAGTGTCATCAAGCAAGACTCGGCAAATGAAAATGAGTTAAATAACCACGACTTGGAGTCAAAAATGATAAACGAATTGTTTAAAATTGGTGTTTGGTCAAAAACTATAAATCACTAGTGGAAAATCCAATACAACTAATCGCCTTCTTGAAGTGGCTTCATGACCAATAGAAAGACAGTATTTCTGCAAAATTCACCTCTTATTTGGGTTGAATAGCAGTGCTCCCGTCAAGTTTCTCCGTATCTTTGCCAAGGAAGGCCAATCAGGATGTGTTTGGTACGAAATGAATTGTCCAAATTAACGCAATGCTAATTGTTTCCATTCATTCTTTGCAGTGTTCTTTCGGTTGTGGGAACGGGCCCGGAAGGGGTAATAATATTATTTTACTTAGAGAATTTTATGGCTATAACCATTTCTTTGACCATTTTGTATTTTCACTCTGTTACCATGTCTGTGTCATTTCTATTAGGTACTTTTTTACCCATTGTCATTAGGGCAATACTATTAGTAAAATAGATTAAGAGATTCATCTTTTATTATTTAATTTTGCCGTGATTTGGCGGATCAATCTGGTAGTGCAGCACTTGGCGAGATAAATGGAAGTTGGCATGATAGAGCCTACGGTTCTATTCTGGTCATATTCGTACAATATTTCTATTCTTTTTTTGTGGTGAAAAAATTCGATGACAGCCAAACAATTTCCAATTGTCGCTAAAATGGCATCGACCGGTACCGTTTACGAAAGGGAAACTTGCGTCGCGGGCTGCCACTCGTCGCCGAGTGTGTCCTGGCGTATTTGCCTTTACACAAATGAAGAGTTAAAGAGAGTTTGTCAGTTTAATATTTAAACTGATTAAACGTAAACGCTCTAAATATTACTTTTTGAGTCTTTTGAGGGGATCTGAATAATTATTTAAAGTGAGGGTAATTTATCCAAACAATAAATGAGTTAGGGTTCACATGAAAGAAATAACGTAGATTCTGTTATGTACTGCATTTTCACAAGGTGGCCACAACAATTACGTTAGATCAGTGAATAAGCAAGGATAAAGTCCTAAAGTTTATATTGATTTCCTGTTGGAAGGATTGTCATCAGCTACCAGCTAGGGAGGGGGTAGGGAATATATCAAGAAATGACATTTTATGACAAGAATTTCAGAATTTACGAAATAGTAACTGAATTAAAGTATTCCTACCCAATAGTCAAACATTAAATTTTCGCTTTCGTTCTCATTTCTATGTTTATTGATAATTACAAATGGTGCAAACTCATTTCTGTGTATCAAAGCTATGACGCTTCTCAAGGTAGTTTTGTTATTAAACTATACGTAGCGTAAAAGATAACGGAGATTGGTGACTGCCGCAAACATATCATATGCGCAAAACCAACCTCGAAATAATAAGAGAGCTTTGACGAAACTTCCAGCGATAAAATTCCTTTCGACCCCCTCCCCCTCCCCTTCACTTCTAATGATTAAAGCTCACAGGTTTCTTGATCATTATTTTCACAAGAGAGGGTGGGAAAGAAAGGGAATGTTTTACGCTAAGAAATTTTACTATGGAAACATAACGTCGTTTTCAAATTCAGGATCCCACGCGCCGTGATGGCGGGGTTGTCGGGATTATTTATTTTCGTTCGTAATCGTCAGACTTCCAGTGTTGGCTCAGAATATAGCTACGTTTTCTTTTAGTGTAATTTTATCAAAATGCTATTCTGCCTCAAAAACTAAAGAATTGAAAATGTAAATGAAATTTGATCACGTTAGGAATTTCGCTTTCTTATACATTAAATGGCTAAGACAAAGGAGTCAAAATTATAAATATGTCATCTACTGCTTTCAAACGAGTCTGGGAAAATGGAAATTGTGTCAGTTAAAAATAAGCATTAGTATCGAAACTATTTTCCCAGACCCGTTTGAAAGCACTAGATGCCGGACATACTTAAAATTGTTATCTTGTTATACGACTACGAATAATTAGTGATAATTCATTTTAGCTCGTAAGCATCAGAATTTCAGTGTTGTAAACTGTAAAGCCAAATAAAATAAAAGCCAAAGAAGGCTGATGACTGCCTGCTATAATATACGTATGCCACAAAGGTATTCGCATGACCAGCGAACCTCATTAGAACACTTCGTGAACAATTTCGCGGTAATAACGAGAACATTGAGCACGTTTTATCACTGCTTCAAGAATTAAAGAAAGTTTATTATTTTATCGAAGGACTGAGAATGTGCTGGAAAGGAAGTGGCTATTTTTCTCAGAGTTAAAATTACTGTGGCAACATAAAGCTTTTTTTAATAAACAATCCCCGCATGGCAGACAATTTATTTGTTTTGGCTCATAAGCGTCAACATTTTTGTGTAGTATTAGTTTCAGTGTAGGTGCAATTTTATCCAAATTCTTGTCATTAACTGGTATAATAAAAATTCTAATTAAATTTCATTACGTGGTAATGTGTTTTCTTATACAGTAACCTCAGGGGGCAAGCAGCTTTAATTAGTAATTTTTCAGTGTGATCAAACCAGATTCGGCAAATGCAAATGAGTTAAATAACCACGATTTGGTGTTTCGTCAAAACTATAAATCACCAGTGGCAAATCCAATACAACCAATCGCCTTCTTGAAGTGGCTTCATGACCAATAGGAATACAGTATTTCTGCAAAATCCACCTCTTATTTGGGTTTAATAGCAGTGCTCACGTTCAGTTTCCTCGTATCTTTTGCGAAGGAAGGCCACAGGTAGAATGTGTTTGATACGAAATGAATTGTCCAAACTTACGCAATGCTGATTGTTTCCATTCATTCTTTGCAGAGTTCGATATAAGACGCTAAAAAGAAAAACAACGAAGGTAAGAAGAAAAATCATTTGGCACTTTCCACGAACTAAGCTTGCTATAATAATTGGCTCTTTGTTGAAAGTATGTTGATTTGAAACCTTTGTTACTGAATGTCGGTTAGTGTCTCATTTACTCGTCGAATTTAGCAACACACGAGTTTAACAAAACAGACGTTATAAAATCTAATTTGGTGCGCGTTCGTGAAGGTGTGTGTGTGGTCTAAATATTAATCTGCAATGCTTGATTTCTTTGTTGTTATTTTCCTAGTAAAAAGACTTTTTCAGACTAAGATCACGAATTGGTTTTAACTGCATGCATGAGCTTATGATTGATTCTAAAACAGGAGACTCATTCTTGGGATCCTGCTCAGCAGGAAAAAGTCGAACACAGTGTGTTCGACTTTTTCCTTTTTAAAAAGCGTGAAAGCTGCTCAGTGAATTGAAGAGAGAAACACATGAAGAATTATCTACGACTTTCAGTGTGATAGTTATTTCCATGATACTAGATGCACCAAACAAGAATACTTTTAATAATTATCAGTACTTTGATATGTGGCATGAACGATTACCTGACTATTTATCATTGCAGGTTCTGTTTCCTCTGCGGTGGAAAAAATATCAGAATCCTGCAGGATGCGGTTTATGTTCGTCATTCAACTTATCAGTGTGCTGTTGGTGTTCCAACCTGACCCGAGCCTGAGTTGTGATATAGCAAACTGGTGGGTCAGCTTGGACAGGACTGGATGGTCGAAGTGCCCCAAAACTAACACATACCTCAAGGGATTGTGGAGAAATGACCGAAAACCTGGAGATGAGAGAGTAGGACGCATCGAAGAGGGAAGGTGCTGCCCAGCCACTGAATCAAGTTATGCCAATCAGGCTGCAACCTGTTCAAATGCAAACTGGTTACATACATTGGATCGGTGAGTAGTTAGAGTAATAAAAATAAGTAAAGCAGGCGAAACATTGTAGACTATGGCATGAAGAGCTTTTAAAAACTGTCTTAAAGGTGTCTTTTAGTCCAATGATTATTTTACTTACAAGACGATAACATTCTTTCTCTACTGTATACGACGATACTTGCTTTATTTTATGCGATGCAATGTTTCCTTACAATACCATACTTTCCACAGTGAGTTACGTTGCAAGATAACAACTGTTTTCATCTTGCCTCATTGGCATTCATCTTTGCGTTGTAAAGTCATCACCAAAATTAATCGGTGCAATATTGAAGTAAATATTTCCCTTCAAATACTGCAAAATTGCTGGATGGAAAATGTGCTAATTAGCTTACACATTTCTGTCATACATTCTCTGTAAAATTTGACCGCTTTAAATAAATAGGTCAAAAAAACTCTTTAATACATCGGGCTCAAATTTCAAGGAACGGTTGATCTTTCCACGCCATTTTACTTTACTTACAATCATGAGAGCATCTCACTCATTTTAGATATTTTAGAGATCATCACAGTTATGAACTCAAGAAGTTAAGAAGTAGTTGAGAAGAGAAATGTTGAGCCTGAAAAAATTCAGGCTTGAACAGGACTCGAAATCATGACCCACGCCATACCGGTGCAGTGCTCTGCCAACTGAACTATCAAGCCAACTGGGAGCTAGTCACGTTTGTGACAAACCCGTAGAAGGGGAAGGTGTGAAAATGAATATTTGAAATTTCATATTTTCTTGACCAAATTTTCTATTTTTCTCTTTCAGTTTTAATGTGTGGGCGCTATGCCCCAACGGTTATTTCTTCAATGGTCTCAGAATGGGTGCTGGACCACCTGGCTACCTGTTGCACATTGACGAGGGACAATGTTGCCATCCACAGAATCACCCCAACAGTTATGAAGACTGCTACGACGAAGATGTTACTCATTCGTTTGACCACAAAGGTTGGAGTGTATGCAAACGGGAAGGCTATTACATGACCGGCATCTACAAAAGTAGCTGCAATCAAATTTACTGCATTGAAAAGTTCAGATGCTGTAAGATGAAGAAAGGTAACTTTGTTCTCCTTGATTTGCCCTTGAATCAGAAATCAAATGAGAGTATGAATGCTCAACAGCAAGGAACGTAAGATATTTTAACTTCCAAACAGCCGGAAAATGATACCGTCAAAACCCACGGGGTATAATTATAAGCAAGTGGAGTTTAGCATAAACAGGTTAAATTAGGCTAACTGGGCTAAACAGGTATTTTTTGCCTAAATTAGATTATTGTTTAGCCTAAAATAGGTTATTATTTTCTTATGAAAAAAGTGACTCGTTTTCGGAAAGTGGGGTATATCATTTATATAAATTATGCACAAATTATCTCCAAAATGACAGTTTATGGACTTATACTGACGCTATATCTTAAACAGAATTTTGTCAGCTAAACGTTCATATAGAGATGGTATTTATGCTAATGAAATTTCCAGGGTTATGGGTCAATTTTGTCAAAAATTGGGGAAGAGCCATTTTTCACTCAATTTGATAAAATAAGAACCTGCATTGAAATTCGATCCTAAACATTTTCTTATGTAATACGGGTCTAAATAGTTCTTGTGCGCGGGTTTTTACTTTATTTCACATAGCGTGTGAAATTTTCTGAAACCCAAAAGGTGTCCAGTTTCCTTTATACACGCTTTTCTTTCAGCTGCTGTTGATGGCGGATGGAGCGACTTTGGGGAATGGGGAGAATGCAGCGCTGATTGTGGAGATGGAGAGCAAGAGCGCGTCCGCACCTGCACCAATCCCCCGCCGTCGAATGGTGGGGCGCAATGCTCAGGATCGAACAAAGAAACGAGGCCATGTAACAATGGACCATGCGCTGGTAAGTTACAAAATTGTAACATTGGATGGTTTTGCTCTTCTCACGCCCTCAAAATTCTAATTCGAAACAATGCTGAGTTTTGGAAATAAACCACTTCAAAATTTGTAAATTCCCGGATGAACAATATTGTTGTCTGTCACGAAAGAGAATATCTTTATCACATTTTTCCATTTTCAGACCTCATTGCAATTTAGAAGTAATATAGAAAAGTGTTTTAACTGAAAGGTACTGCTCTACTTTACTGGTTGTACAAAGAAGACGTCAGCATGGTATCAAAAAATAAGTCGGTTGTGGAGGATGATGCAAAGCTATAATCTGAACAAAGTATCAATTTTTACCTTCTCTATAATTTGTAATAGTTTTCTATTTATGGCTCAAACAAACAATTTTCGTAGCATTGAAGATAATAAATAAACTAGAAGTTCTCAATGAGAAGGAAAGTGCTGTCACTAACAATACAAAAAGACATGCGTCGCGGGCTTGTACAAAATAACTATTCTGCGATGTACATGACTATTTACTAATCAGGAAAAATTATATACATTCAAGACAGACTAAACGATAAACAAAAGTTACATTTGATGTGTACCGGCACACAACAAGAAGTTTGAAACACAAATTCCCACGCGTATCTGAAAACAAAAAATTCATATTACAGTACTGGTATATCATGTTTTCGTAAGTACTAAAACAAGGAAAACCCTAAAACCACCTTCAGAATACCTTTTTTAATCATTTTAGTGACAATTTTGTTAAATGTTTGCTCGCACCGTGAACGACTTCGATAAATGCACATCAGGGACGTTGTCCTTTGTTTCGCGGGTTCCTATTCAAAGAGAAACCAATAGCCCTGAAAAATTAGGGAGATTGCTTCAAAAAACGAAATAAGAAGCGTTGAAGACCACTGTTAAAAGTTAAGTTTGTATTTTGAATCCCCAGATGGTGTTTCGTATTTACAAGAGGGGAGAATATCGTCTTGAATATTCAGAAGGACGGACGGGCGAGACGCCATTACACTATTTGAAGTCTTCATAAAAGCAAGCCTACGATTGGATAACATTTCGTTCCTTGACGGGCACGGTCATCGATTGGTTGCCACTAGAATATCCCGGATAGAGCCAGGGATGGGTGGTACCAAATTTCTCAAATACTTCCAAAATATTTCTGCTGTAATAACACTGTTTCTCTAATTCTTCTATAAAACCATTGCACCAGTAATTATAAATTCGTCGTTTTTTTGTTCTCTGTTGTCTTTTTTTATCTTGTCTGCTAGTGTAAATCGCCTCTAAAAACACATTTGAGTTTTTAATCGAGCGCCGTTTAAACAATTAATTAAAGCTTACCTGCTGTTCGTTACATATTTATGCTGAAGTGCTTGTCGCTTTTGTAGTGGACGGAGGCTGGAGCGACTTTGGAGACTGGAGCGAGTGTAGTGTGACTTGTGGAGGCGGTATTAGGGAGCGTCGGAGAACCTGTACCAATCCCCCTCCGTCAAACGGTGGCGATTGCTGTGTTGGAGACAACGTTGAGGCAGAACGCTGCAACATTGAGCCTTGCGAAGTGGAAATGGGTAAATTGAGTTAACGGCCCTCTAGTTTTTGTTTGATTTCAAGAAAAACTGGCTGAGGCACTCTTTCCTGCTTACCTAAGAGTATCAATTACATGAATTATGCAGTAGACAATTTGCATTTTTAAGCAGTCATTTTTTTTTTTCTTATGTGAACACAACCGTTTTAGGTCAACTCCAAAAATACAAATAAGATTTTCTTGAACCTAAAACGACACGTTACCGCCTGCTGCTCCCGACCTGGCTGATTGTTTGCTTGACTCGATGGTTTATTACATGATTGAAAAATTGTGTCATTTCAGTGAATGGTGGTTGGAGTGAGTGGTCAAAGTACGGTGAATGCCAAAGCAAGCAGAACTGCGGTAAAGGGAGAAGATACAAGACGCGCACCTGCACCAACCCACCCCCCTCAGGAGGCGGAAGGGACTGTAGGGGAAAATCCAGACGGGGCCAGAAATGTAGACTTCAGCCATGCAATTAGGGTAAGAAGGTTACCACTTATTTCAATCCAATTAGCTTTAGTACTGTGTGCTGTAATTTGTGGAAGAGAACAGGCCTCATTTCGTTAGGATCAAGCCATTCTTTGTGATCGTTTCCACGAAATGTCGATAAGGAAGAGGTAGAGAGCGCCTAAAATTTTAGAACTTTTAATTTACTACAAAGCATTCATTAATGACTGGGCATTCGTTTTGAGCAGATATTTCTAAACAGTAGTAATGACCAAAGTATAAGTGATAGACTGTGCTGGAAACCTGCCCTGCGAGACACTGGACAAACGCGAGAGCTTAAGACTTATAATAGAGGTACATTGTTTCATTTACCTCTCAACTTCCACCTTCAATTCTTCCAATTTTTGCTATAAGCCCGTACGTTCGCACGATGTATGTCGGCTTCCCTTGCTGACGATAACCGACTTAAAATCCATTCAGTGGTTTTGTTTCTTTAGTTTTCATCCAACTGCTGTTGCGCGAATCCTGAGCGTTTTGCCCGAAAAAAGGTAATTTTCGAAACTGGAGGGGGAGGGAGGCTGCGGCACCCGTCTACTACGGAAGCCGAGAAGGGACAATCCAAAAAAATATTTTAAATCGTAAAATTTTGGGAAATCCTTGTTGGAAAGTTTGTCAAATCTAAAAAACTATTTCAAATCTTTATAAAATTATTGGATCCACAAATAAATTTTCACGAATACGAAAAATAGTTTACAATCCAAAAATCTTTGTGAAATCCAATAACTATATTTTGAAAATCGCAAAAAATATATTGTCACGTGCTGCTTGCGCCGGCAGTCAGTTTGTGTCAGAGGCTTGCCGACTTCGCCGCCATATTGCACCCAAAGGAGAGGAGAGTTTGGAATATGAGCAGTGCGATGTTCTGCCATCAACGTGGAAGGCAAATTTTGGAACATTGAAACATTCTGCCGTCGGCGTACGTACTCTAAAGAGACAATAACAGGAAAGCGTGTTGTGCAGTTCGGCTGACGAGAGATCTGCAGTAAAACATGACTTTAAATGGGGATTTGAAGAACTTGGGATTTCTATGAAGGTCTTTCAATAGAAATGCTAAGCGAGTATGGGTTGAGAAGAAGAAATCCCGAAGAAATCAAGCTCATTACAAGCATGCTGTGTGGAAATTAATTAACCGTGGAACAAGCTGAGGACAAGCTACAATGTAACCATTCCTCTAGACATGGTCATGCGAATTCTAAGAGTTGGACCCAGGTGCATTTGCCCTTCGAAAGGCGGCTAAGAAGCTGTATCAATATAATTTGGTTCTATCAGCTGGGTTGACAATGTCAATTGGCCACCGTAAAGAGATTCAAGAGCTGACGTTTCGAGCGTTAGCCCTATCGTCGATCGCATGTCTCACTAGGGCCAAACGCGTTGCGGCAGGTGGAAGGTACGTCGCTCTTGTCTCTTTAGAGTCCCACACCGACGGCAGAATATTTAAATGTTCCAAAATTTGCCTTCCACGTTTATGGCAGAACATCGCACTGCTCATACTCCAAACTCTCCTCTCCTTTGGATGCAATATTTATGGCGGCTAAGTCGGCAAGTCTCTGACACTGAAACTGATTGCCGGCGCAAGCAGCACGTGACAAAATATTTTTTTGGATTTGAAAATTATTTTTGGATTGTCCCTTCTCGGCTTCCGTAATCCACCCTGCACCTCCCACCACCGGCTCGCACGCCTATGCTTGTAACCTGCTTGGAAAGTTGATCCTGGATTAATCTTAAACAAACAGACTTATTTATAAGGCAACGGCTGATATAAAACTCTTTTTTAACTTATTTATCTAAACTCAAGCCTAAAATTTACCAGCCAATGAGCTTCAGGTATTTTGTATGAAACAATATAATTTTATGAATATTTCAACAAGTGGTGGATATGGAAAGTAGGCTCTATAAAAGGTGAGAAATATCGTTCTTAACTGGAAAAAATGATGTTGATCATGGAGTTTTAACTGTTTCTTGACAAGATAATGAGGTGTCGTGAATTTAAACGATTCTGTGGTGTCAGATTTATTTACGTTAATGAAAGGAAACATATTGTATTTTTACTGCCGTTGTCCCTTACACGTATTTTTTGGTTTGTTTTTTCCACACCCCCGCCATCACTTTTCCAATGGTCCGTCCCGTTATTCCTCCTTTCCTTCCTTCCTCATGCACGTTTTTTATCTTTCTTTCTTTTCTTTTTCTTTCATTCTTCATTTCTTTGTAGCATTCTTTCTGTTTGTTTCCTTTCCATGTTCCCAAAGTTCTTTCTTTTTCCTATTTATTTCACGTGCCTTTTCTTTCGATTTGGAAAACTGAACTATTTTTGTGATAAAAACTTTGTCAAATAGAAACTTGATACAACTGTACAAAATTATTCTTGCAGATAAACAAGACGACTGGAAAAACACATGGAGGTCGCAATGAAACTTTAAATTACTGGACTGGCTAGTTATTTTGGGAGAAACATAGCAGGGAATTTTTTGGCGTATCTCATATACCAATTAGGGTGCATAATTCACGCCATTTGCTTGTTGGAGAGGGGAAATAAAGCAGTATATAAAACAACCAAGTTCCTTGTTGTCGTTTATTGTACTCATATAAGTACTAGTATATTGATGAATATTTTTTTCGACAAAATGCAATGTGAGATGGCAATAACTTACTCTTCAAAGAATCGTGACGAAAGCAGAAGGCATAATGCCCCGATAAGTCTTCTGGGATACTGAGCTCAAGTTCACGCCAGTTATCAATAATAATAGCGATTATTTAGGTTACAAGTTAAGGACATTTCGCATTTCTGCCTGTAGGAAGTCTGCTTTCCGACCAAGAAAATACGAACTAGAGCGTATTCTCCGGTGATCCGACTTGTGCGTGTGTTTATTCTTCCAAGCCTGGTCGGGCGGCTCATGCTCAATACTGCTTCAAGAATGCTTTCTACCCCTTCCTCAGGTTCATCTCTACTGTCACCAGGGATTCTGGCACGAGAACTATGTTTCCGCCATTTTAATAAAAATACGGATACTCTGTAAACTTGGCTTTTCACGCACACTTACACACATCCCTTAACACAAATATCATTCACCACAAGTCGAGGCCATGGATTCAGGGAAAATAAAACGTTCCCGCTAAGAATGCTAAAAATTGATACCCAGGAAATAATTGATGTCTCGCCTTGTCACGGGTAACAGATATTTATCCCATTCCCATATTTGACATTTTTCCCATTCCCAGTGACCAAATCCCAGTCCCAGTCACACGAATCTCATTTTCCCAGAGCAAAAACTGGCCAATCCCAGTTCCCGAGAGAGGAGTTAAGTCTGAAAGAAGAAAAATTGCCTGGCAGTTGGAACTTTTCGCACAAATACAAACGAAATGGTTCTCTTCTAACTGAGAGTATTAAATCTTTCTTTACAAATACTGATGGATTTTAAACGGAGCATCCATGGAAACGCTTGGTTATACCGACACTAAATCTTGGCTTTACTCGAAGCCCAAGATTTTCAACGATTTCCACAGGAAGCGTCATTCAAGCTCACCAGCCGTAATAGTATATGGTTAACCGTTAATGGGGAACTGAAAGCAAAAATCATTATTTCTGAAACACATTCTTTAGCAAGCCTAACATAGGTAAAATTTCGTTTGGGTAGTAACTTATTCCAGATATTTCATTTTGGCGAGAAAATTAAGTTTGAAGATGAGGTTTACCTGCTTTTTGGGCCTATGCATTGCGGGCTGAAAATGTGTGTGAGTGGCATGCTGTGACGCATAATATGGGGAACACTGAAAAGTGTACACGAACCTGAAATTTTAGACCCCCAAAAATACATGGCATCAAAAAACTCTTCTAATGCATAATTTTGCATGTTGCTGAAAATTCGAATGAATATTTTTCTGATCCACCGATCGCAACAATTTCGTTAGGAAATTTTTAAAGACCTAAAGATTCTTAAAGGCCTAAAAAATGCGAGACAGATCTCTTGAACCCCACAAAAAATACCTAGTAAGTAAATTTTCAAAAAAATGTACGTCGGACCTCCCAGTCCAGTCATCATCACTATTATCTTTATTTAAACACGGTAAATACAATTTAATATGTAAAAAAGCTATAACTAATTATGAAAAACTATGTACACAGATTTAGCTTCTATAGTTTAAAAAAATGCTTACTGTTAAACTAAATTAAGTAAGTAAAAAGTAAGTAAAGTCTACATTCGGGCCTAGTGGCCGAATTGCGTGGAACGTTTCGGCAAATAACTCACTCGCTGAAATTCTAAGCTTCTGTAGTTGAATTGTTTCGAATTTAGTTTTTGATAGCGTGCCAGTGAAAACGTGAAATCAGATGATTGTTTCACTCTGAAATAAAACGACTCGTTGCTCTTTCACAAGGGGTCTTTGTCCGTGGAGGCAAATTGATTCAAAATCTGTGCCGTTTGGGCCGGCTGATTCGATCGTTGAATCATGTTCTTTGTCCGTTTCGGCAAAAGAATTGAAGAATATTGGATCGCTCGTTGAAGCGAACTACTCTTCTGTGAACGTCGATTTCGAAATGTTTGTCAACCGTTGAGGAAAAAGAAAATATGAAGAGTACAGCATCCAGTTGCTGTTTGCTCATTAATGACGAACAATTTGTGCTTTCTGAAGAACATAAGCTTGATTGTCACACTTACAAGATAAATCCCGGAGAGCGCTGGCAGGTTTTAGTCAATTCAGATAACACTTTTGACCCTCACCTTACCCTTTGTCCAGCCTTGATGAATACTTTCACTACTTCCAAGCATGCAATTGTTATTCTTAGAAATGTAAGTGTAGCTATTTTTTGTGAACCAAATAGTTCATTTTATACTTTTGAGTCCTTTGAACCAACACCACATTGTAGAAACCCTAGGGATAACGTTTTTTGTAGAAATCCAGCAAATAGTGGAGTACAATTACAGAATGAAGCTTGATGAGGTCAGAAAGCTTTTAGACTCATGGTCCTGGAGACTTTTGAGTATCATAGGTAAAATACAGGTAATTAAGTCTTTTGCAATATCTAAATTCGTATATCTCTTCACAACACTTCCTGCTCCAAATGACTCTTTTCTTAAAGAACTGGAAACACTCTTCTTCTCTTTTATTTGGGGTGGAAAGGGTAATAAAATAGCAAGGAAAATAATCATTAACGATATAGAAAATGGGGGATTGAAGATGACCGACATTCGATCATTTGCTAAGGCTCTTAAGATCTCCTGGATCAAAAAAGTATGTGACGTAAATTATCAGGCAGACTGGAAAAGACTCTTGATTTCTGATCGTCTTTACTGGAATGATGTTTGGTTACTAAACAAAAGATCATTGTCACTCCTGGCTTGTTCTTTTGTGGAAAATACTTTCTGGAGGAAAGTAGTATGTTCAGGAAACTGTAGAAGCCAGCGATATTTTGTCTCAGCCACTACGGAATAATGTTTTTATTAAGATAGAAAATAAATCTGTGTTTTATAAATCGTGGTAAATAAAAAATTTACGCTACGTCAATGATCTTGTAGACGAATCTGGCGTTTTTATGTCACCAACCGAATTGATTAACAAATTTAACCTAAAGTGTACCTTCTTACAAACTTATGGCATTATCTGCGCAATTCCAAGCTCATGGAAGTCAAAGATTATAGAGTTTGGTAAACGGTTACTTGTGGTTAAATCTGAAAATATAGAGAGATTATTTAAGACAAAAAAGGTGACAAGTTTTACTTATGATACTTTGCGAAAATCGGTTGCCACACAACCAGCTAGAGTGCAGCGAAGATTGGTCCACCTATTACAGTATCCCTTTCTTATGCACGAGTGCTAGCAAGATAAGAAGCTTTCAATATAGGATATTCCATAGAACTATTGGAACAAATGTATTGTTAATGAAAATGGGAATCAAGGATCACGATGGTTGTTTTTTTTGTGACAGTAAACCCGAAACCATAGAGCACCTCTTTACTGTGACCGGATATCCCCCCTCTGGAACGCCCTCGCGCACTGGATTCAGTCAGTAACAGAAATTGAAATTAAATTTTCCCTTGAATCTGTTCTCTTGGGGTATACAAACTGTATGCCTTGTAAAAATGCGATTAATTGTATTATTTTAGTAGTCAAGTTTTTCATATATAAATGCAAAATGGAGGGACGTAAACCCGATTTTGCTGGCATACAGAGGTACCTTAAGTTTAATTATAATATTGAAAAATTTGCATGTGACTTTGCTCTGCAAGATAAAATTTTAAGTAAGGGGAAACTGATGAAAAAATTATTCTATCAATAAATGATGTAATGTCTTGTATCGTAAGTAGCCTTAGTATTGTACCGTATTCTATGTAAGTACAGTAATGTAAGTATTACCCTGAGAGTAGAGTTATGGTAATGTTAGTAGCTGTATTGTAAGTAATGTAAGTAGTTATTTGTTTTGCAAATAAAAAATTTCTTAATAAAAAAAAACACTACATTGTGATGGCAGAGAAAGAGAAGCGTTTTCATCATTTCCTCGGCACTAGGCACAAAGGCTAAATTATATCTCTGGCAAATTACATGCAGATCACTGAACAACGTAGCAGTTACAAGCAAGCGCACTTTAGTCGTTTTGAGGGTGCTTAGAATCAAATTATGCCGTACGATACTCAAGGTTCGTATATCCATAGCCCTCACAACGAATAACAGTTGAACAAACATTGAATTGAAATACCGGGGATCTTTTTTCAAGAGTTGTTCTTTGAAGCCATTTTTTATTGCCCTTTTTACTTTTGCATCCAAGAAATGTACAACTTAACTATTGTGTATTTGAAGAACTTTGTTTTGCTTTATTTTTTGATTCCGGGTTCCGGGTTCCTTCAGTCTCTCCCCATTCTTAACCAAGAAAAGCAAGATGGCGGGTGTTTTAAATGATCATGTCGGTAGCTAGGTACGTTTCTTGTATTTCTTTAACTCGCAGAAGTAATTTTGGTTGGTATTAAGGGTAGTCCGTAGGGGTAGTCCGCAGGGTAGTCCACGGACCAGTCCGTGGGGTAGTAGGCGGACTAGGCTGGAGGTGAAGGTTGGTCGTATATAGTCGCGTTATAGTCAGTAGTACTGATATACTTCTCTGTCGTTTTCTAAGAAGAAAGGAAAAAATATGACCGCTTTTGGCGGTAAGAATCGCTGGAGAGCTTTCCAGAGGTCACCACTGGGATTTCCTTCCGAAGGAGAAGCAGCGAAGAAGTCGATTATATAGCTACTAAACCACAGGCATGGCGCAACCAATTTATTCGTTTCTGAAGTATTCTAAGATCATTCTACGAAAGAATGCACAAACCTCTTACGGGCTGTTCGATTGTAATGAAAGTTCTGTAGTGTACTATGTTAATAAAGGTTTTGTTTTCTTGTTTTCAGTGTTGATGTTTGATATAACAAAATTATGGTTTGTTGCGCCTTTTGCGCTCCTGCTCGCTCTCAAAATTTCAAGGGTTGGAATCTGTAGCTCTGCAATTCATAGATATCTCTGCCTCCAGGGGCACCCAACGAACAAACTGTGGCAAAATATATTCTTTTATCCAAATGAATGAAAATATATGATATTAAAACATTTACCGATGTTCTTGAGTGTTGCTGGGAAAATTTATCTGTACCTTTCTGCCAGAACATGATCCATATTTTTTCCCAGTCAGCAATTAGAACAAACAACAAACGTGCGTAAATGGCACTGAAAACTGTTGAAATCCACTCTTCTCAACGAGATTCAAGCCTTCGTCAAGCAGTTTCTTCAGTCGCCCCTCCAAGTTTCAATCGGCCAGCTCAGAAGTAGTGTTTTTTCAGCGACAACTCCCTGATGAAAAAACATATGCTGAACCACTTTGCGCTGGGAAACAGACAAAGTGAGCAACAGACTCGTTGGCTGCCTCGCAAGGTAGTTGCCATACTAAATGTGCGCACCCATGCCAGGGCCTTATCATGCACCCTATTATGTACCGTAACCCACCAGATTACCTAAGAGTGATAACAATTTTATTAACACACAAACAGCTAAAATTATTACAAACAAGGTACAAATACAAACAAAAGAGAGAAAAGATAAAAGAGATATCATAAAATAGGATAAAAATATGTTTGAGTGAGGAACGAAGCAAAGAATTTTGCATTATTTCAAACATGGTCAGAAGGGGTACATTTTTTAAAATTAGAATTGCGAAGGGGGGTATAATTTTCTTAAGTAATTATTTTTGGGGGATACAGTTTAGAAACACCGCACTGTTTTAAAAACCACCGCCCCCCTTCCCCCCCCCCCCCCGGGACGTAATAAACGATCGGTCCCTTAAGTAGCTTAACCATCGACTGCTCCTCCTTTGGAAACAAATCCGAGTGATGACCTCTGGAAACCTCTCCAGCGATTCTTTCCGCCAAAAGCGGTAATATTTTTTTCCTTTCTTCTCAGAAAACGATGTAGTACTACCGACTATAACGCGACCATATACGGCCAACCTTAAACTCCAGCCTCGCTATCATCTCTGCGTGGTTACCATTCCAAGATGGCGCCAGAAAGATGTAAAAAGCGTAAAAGCTGTTTCGCGGCAGCAAACGCTACTTTCTAAAACTATGCCCACCATTGCGAAGAAAACATATCCAAGGTTTTTTATATTTGTCGTTTCGTTGCGTTTCGTTTCGGTCGTTTCGTTTCGGGTTTTAGTACATGCCCTGTTTTAATTGCGTGAGGACTGCGAGAGGTCGCTAAGCATATAATAGTTACCAATCCCACACGAGAGATCGCACATTTCAACATGGCGACTTTCGTCGAGTGATATGCTTTCCATGTGTTCAGTTCCATTTGTGATATCTATTTGGCTTCTAGAGTTTTGACTAACTGTGCCGAGAGTCCAGTTTGCTTTAAAGGTATGTAAGCTTAGCGCGTCGTTAGTTTTTAGATGTTTGTTTTCTTTCCTCCCCCGACCATAACGCCGTTCAAATGCCACCACCCCCGGGAAAATTAATATGTGACCAGATTACCGTGTCAACTTTTAAGTAGCTTCTATTATGCGCCTGAGGTCGAGATTGAAACGCAGTATTAAATCAAACTGCAATAGAACCCTAACATCTGTTGGTTTAGTTTTAGATCTGTGAACGTGAAATATGATTATCTCAACCACTCAGATATATATGAGGCGCCTAAAGCCTTTGTCCTTTGCGTTTTATGCACCTATCAATGTTAAGCACGAGGGGGGGGGGGGGGGGGTTGGGCTACCCACGGGACTTTGACTGTGAAGTTTGTCCCCAGGGTGGGGATTTTGATTGGAAATTTTGACTTGGCCGCCATTTTTAATAGTGGAGAAGTGGAAGATTTTGATACTTTTGACCAATTATGTTGTCCCGGGGTGGGGAATTTGACTTACCTTTTCAGAAAATGTCAAAATCCCCACCCCATGCCCGACCCCACCCCCCTCGGGCTTAACACTGATAGGTGAATTAACCAAACTGCCGAGAGGCTGCAATCTTTTCCTTCAAGGAATCAGTGTACCCCAAAATTGACAATTTTTCCAAATTTTAGTTATTGATGTTCCCAAGTACATCTCATTGAGTTATTTTATTTGCAAATAGTTCTGCGAAAAAAGGTTTCTCCTAGACAAAGTTATAAAGAAAAAAACAATTTTATGAATAAATTATCGCTAATTGGAAGCTGTCAACAAGTTGTCATGATCAATTAAACTGCCATTAAAAGTCACGTGATAGAAGTGCAGCATGTCTGTCACGCATAAACGATTTGTTTGCAGTGGAAGATGTCTTCAAAAAAGAAACGCAAACATTCATGTCCTTTCTCAAGTGCGCAGAAGGCACCAAAACGGAAAACCTCAAAAGTATTTCATAAGGAATGGGCCGAAGTGCTCGCAGCTAGTGACACACTTTGAGCAGATAAATTGCTAGAACTGGACTGTCTTGACGAAGAACAAGACGAAGCGGTTCCCGTTTTTAGCCCCAACCGTTTGAAACTTAAAGGAAAGCGTAACAAGGGTCTGAGAGAGACTGAATCAGTGGATGTGCTGTAACACGTAAAGAAGCCAAAGTGCTGTATTATTATCGACTGCTAACCATTCCATTTACATTTGTACTGTGTTCCCAAATAAACAGAAACAGTTTTGAGTTGCAGCTGCCCCGTTTGAACGTAGTTCGCCTTCGAGGCTCCCAGTTTTCACAAAATATATCCCAGCATTTTACGGCGCCATGTCATTATTAATAGAAGATTCACAGTATTTCTTCATTTGTCCTCATTTGTGGAACATTCAGAAAACACCGAGCCTTTGCTGTTATGCAGGGTTGTCAATAAGATTTGAAGTATGCGGAGATATTTTGAAAGTACACGGCACTGGGAGCCCTTTTTAAGCATTTTTGTAATGACCACTTTTTTCCCGCTTATCTCAAAAACGTTTAAGTATGCGGCGATATCGCCGGTCGCCGACACTTATTGACAACCCTGTTTATGGAGTGAAAAACTGTTACAATGTTCTTTTTGGCGCTTTGCAGATACACGGCCAATTGTCTACCCGAGATTACACCAACTAATTTATACAATACAACTACTAATAGCAGGTGCAAAAGGCGGTCTTACCCTGATACTCTCATTTCCGAAAGCATGGTTTCTTTTGCAGATTCGCCTTTCAAATTGCGGTTGCTTCCTCCATCGCGCTTTTTAGATCCCTTAGTTTTGGCCTTCGGCATCATAAAGCTATTGCATCCAAAACAGCGAGTGTAGTGGCGAAACAAAAAGCTGTGTTGGTTTTTCCACCAGAAACAGCATTTGAGAGATTACGCCAACTAATTTATACAGTACAACTACTAATAGTAGGTGTAAAAGGCGGTCTTATCCTGATACTCTCATTTCCGAAAGCATGGTTTCTTTTGCAGATTCGCCGTTCAAATTGCCGTTGCTTCCTCCATCGCGCTTTTTAGATCCCTTAGTTTTGGCCTTCGGCATCATAAAGCTATTGCATCCAAAACAGCGAGTGTAGTGGCGAAACAGAAAGCTGTGTTGGCTTTTCCACCAGAAACAGCATTTGTGACCGCTTTGCGGGATGATTTGTAAATGCGAGCTCTATTGTTTAAGTAAGCAGAGCCCTCACTTTATCGATCAACATGCAATTACTTTTCACATGTTTTGAGATCTAATCTCCCTACACAGGAAAAATGCTCTAAAGAAGTACATTTTGCTTTATTTCTCAAAACTAAAGTTTCAATGGTTGAGGCAGTTTGTTTGCAGCAAGTTTTTATCCTTTTTTGCTGATATTTGGCTTATAATGTGGTAAAAAACAGTGTCGGGGAATTTTTATATTTTGCCTACTTCGAAAGTAATGAGTATTTAAGGTGGATGGTACCAGTTTTCTGGTTTTTGACTGTCTAAACTTTGGAAGAAAAGAGCAAAATATTAGTCCATGGCCATAACAAAATGCTCGTATGATTCAATTCCATATTATGTTCTTGACCAAAAATAACAAGTATTTCGTCATCAGTTGTCACCATGGTAACGGTATTTGATGATTATTCGGACCTACTTTTCAGCTTCTGGTGCATAAAACTTGAAAACCAACCTGGTGACCCCCAATTTTTTTCACGTTATAACTTTTGGCATTTGAAAAGGAAACTGTATAATAATTTTAACAAAATTCTACGAAGCGGATTTTTTTATAAACGTGAAAAAAGGCAATTTGTGAGTAGAGAAAAATTCCTTTCGTAGAATTTTTTAAAATTACGTCTGACGTTTCCTCTCAGTAAGGGGAAGACATTGAAACAATAAAAAAATAGGGTCACCGGGCTTGTTCTCTCGGAAAAGCCTTCGCGAGTTCAACAATATCCACGCGCGTCGTCACGGACTTCAAAATCTTGACTTTATATGACTGGCATTTACTCATGCTCAGTTTTGACTACCGCTGACCTATTCGCGTTCATACACGCGCGACCACGCACTTACCGCCGTTTTGTTTTCTTTGGTCTTCGACAGTACTTTGAGGATCATCTTCGAGAATCTCGACTTCGCTGCCGTGAAATTAGTTAGTAGTTGTTTCGTTAACTGTTTTATTGATCGTTTGGCCTACCTTTCAACGATTTCCTTTCAAACTTTCGTTTGATTTGCCATATTTTGTTGAACACGAAGCTGTCAGAAACGATAAGTGAAATCAACTCGACACATGGTTGGATGTCGATCTTCATTGCGGAAGCAGTTCACGGAATATTTGTTCTCATTCTTCGCGGTTGTTTTTTTCGAAGTGCTTGTTTTTGCTTGTCTTGCCCTTGTGAGATTTGTTAGTTTTGAAACTCGCCTTTTTGCAGTAAAACAACCTTTGTGACGAGGCCGGGACTGAACTTCATTATTTTCTTTTTCTTCGTCACTTTGTTCTGCATAACCGGTGGACGAGGAGTAGTAGGTGTAAAAACCTACTAGTCCGGCAAAGTACACAAAACGAGAGAATCGGGAGTAGGAATTAACCGCTTCAGTTTTAAGATCTTTGCGATCGCCGACAGGATCGATCGCAGCACAATCGGGAATTTTAACTTTGTAACTCGGGCATTGAGTTCCGAAAAAAAATTTCTGACGCATATCGAATTGTCCAAGAACCGGCGCTCAAAGAACAACTTTCTTGTTGATCCAATCTCTGATAAACAGGACAAAAGCAACCCTGCATTAACACACGCGCCGCCATATTTGTTTTGAAATTTTCAGCTTTAAATCTCGCGCGTGAGGCGCGCGCTCGTCACCAGACTTCCCACGTACGAAAAACTGGTACGATCCACCTTAAGCAAAGGTAATGCATGTTTTATAAAAATTTTAACAGCGTATTAAAAACAAACCAGACAAGTAATCAAAATTCCCAGACGCGGTTTTTCGATCAAGGTGTGAGGAAAACGTGGCGATGTCGCTCGCTTTGTCCCGTTAAACTCTGACCGGAAACGAACTCAATTTGTGAAACTACCTACTTTTGGAAAATGATCACTATTTTGGGAAAAGGGTTTTATTTCTTGCCTTATATCAAGTGATAATCGGAATCTGCAATAATTTACTAAGCTTTCAGAAAATATATACTTTACTGGGGGTTTTATGAAATGTGTGACCGTGAAGCAGCGACAACGCAAGGTTGGCATTTGGGGTACATAGTTACCTTAAAATCCTCAAGACTCGCCATGTCGGCCTCTGCCATGATTCACTAACCCACGTGGAATCGCCAGGATGCGACGTAACACGAAATCGAGGCTAACTTTCAAATTCCCCACCCTGTATGAGTGAGGATCTAATTTCCCACCCCGGGAAGGCAAGAGTGTCAAATGCCCGGGGTATGCCCAGGGGCATGTTGAAGCTTCAATTTGACTGGTACATAACTCCAATCACAATGGGGGAACAAAATTTACCACTGATGAAAACACTTTGATTTGTTTGTTCTGTACTTTTCTTGTGATTGGTTAAAACACATTGGGTGGCCCCGGTTGAGTTAGTTGCACTGTAATACTTATGTATTAAATTGTACCAGGTGTGGGAAATCGCTAAGAACAACAATCAATAATAATAGACCAATTCCAATATATTAATATTCTAACAATCATGTCCCCGAGGCTTGGGAATAAAACGAAAGATTTTGCATTTAGGCTTAGGGATGAATAAATAATTTCTTTTGTTTTATTCCCCAAAGCCTCGGCACCATGTTAGAATTTTAATATATCAGAATTGGTCTATTGATAAAATCGATGAAAAGTACCGGTAGCTAAAAATATCGATAATCAGTAAAAATCAACCAGTGCATAAAAGTTAAATTTGCAGTGCTAAAAGCCCATACCCTTTATCTTTTTGCTGTCAGTTTTCCTCTGTGCTAAAACCTGTGTGCTTCTACGTTTCTATATTTTTATACATGTACAAACCTTACGTACGTACAGTGTAGAGCCGTAGTGACACAATGCCGTATGCAGTAGAAGAGTAGCTGATTTTTTGAAAGGTAATGAAAATAGTGTCGTTTTAGATCATAACGATTTGATGAATACAAAACAATTTTTACCAAGGATTACATGTATATGGATATTCAGCTCTACGCATATACGGCTAGAATGCATCATGGCTGTTACAGTGTATGTGAGTTATACAAAAAATAAAATTAAAGAACGAGGTACCGGTATATTCATGTGTTGTGTGCTATTAGCGAGTTTCGAGTTAATTTAAACTTTTTGAACAAGTATCCAGTGTAGGTGAAACGACAGAAGCCATATTGGTGTACCAAAGTTGTACACCAACATGGGCTCTATAAACTTGTGCTCAACGTTTCGACGAATATCTGAAGTTTGGAATATCGCACGGACCTAAAACTTGGAAAGGTGACTTCTTTTATTATCTTCAATAATATCGCAATTTCTGGACTTCATCCACCAAATGGTTTTCGATTTAATTTTCTACTGCATGACAGTGCAACCCAAGATATATACGGCATGTCTTTATAAACAGGGCGATGAGAAGCTTGCAATAAACTGATCGGCCACCACCCGGTCCCGATTTTTAAGGATTGAAATCTGTCACCCATTGTTGACTGACCATTTCGGTCATTTCACGTGCATTTCACGACAAATTAAAGATTAAACGTAGGCGTCAGAAGTAGTTGCAACTAGATCAGGGAGACGCTCAAGATCAGCCAGCAACAAAAACAACTCCGTATCAAGAAATGGTCCATTGTTGTGGCTCAACTTTTATCTCACCGCAAACTGTCTTCCTCTAAGTTTCATTAACAACAAAATCAAACACAGCCATTACAACTAGCCATCCAACTACAGTCCAACTTAACCCATTAACAATTTACGCCAGTTTTCCATGCGTGTGTTCTTTTATTGATTATGAATTGTGCCATCATATTGTCAAAGAAGAAGTTTGACTGCGTGTGATGACGAAATTCATGATCAATAACAGGAACGGACGCATGGAGATATGCAGTTATTATATAGACAGGGGGGGGTAAGTTTCTAAAGAAACTGTGGTACTGCAGCATTATTTATTGAGGTATGCAATCAGTTGTTCTCAAAGGAAATTATGAATAATTGTATTCGTTGAATAATTTATGCTTGGTTATACTTTAATCTATGACTACATATGAGGAAAACTCCAACAGAGGTACTTTTAGGGATAACACTATTTAAACAATAAAGTGAATGAAAAGGCAGCATCTTCTCCCCCCCACTCGCCCCAAACTTGGCTCACACGTTTCAGCCCCCCCCTCCCCTCCCCACTAAAAATCATGCTGCGCGGGCCTTGTTATTTTAAGATCAGTATGACGTTATGTTTCTGCTAAAACAAGTATGAACGTGAACAACTTTGACATACTGACGGCAAACTAAAGAACCAATCTTTCGACATAAGAACTTATGTTGTTGTTCACACTACCACTAGTGTGTCTAGTGTGAACCAGGCAGCGGTTTTAGCAGAAGCAGTAAAACATTTTGTATCAACGTTATTTCTGAAGTTGGTTATGCTTGTGGTAGTTCTTCGCATGTTGTACTTTATTAACTATTGACAATAACTCTTTCCTTATTTTTAGTAAAAAAAAAAAAAAAAAGAAACAAAAACAGCGGATATTGCCCATTGCATTCCCGCTACGAAAATTCTTGGCGCCGCACAGGCGGCCCATACGTTGTATGTGATTTACGTGGCATTATGTAAGAGAATATAAATTCTATGTGTGGAAAAGAATGCAAATAAAAATTACCTTATGTTTTCCTTGCGTTATTTTGTTGTCTCTGTCGAGTTTACCTTCTGAGGTTTGCCTACGTAAACTCGCCTAAAGGACCAGAGAGACATCAAAATAACGCAAGGAAAACACAAGGTAATTCATTTTTGTTTGCATTCTTTTCCACACGTAGAATTTAGGGCAATTTTCGAACTTTTCTCATATATTCTGAAGCCTGTGGGCGCTGCGCCTCGATGATCAAGTTGGTCAGCGGATGGAACCCCTGATTGAAAATAGTGGACCACCCCGAATCATCCTCTTTCTCGTGGTTCTCCGCCATCTTGTAAAAAGGTTGGCATTTTATGGATGGTTTTGAGCTTTTGTTGTATAGTTTTATCGCAAAATTTTACCACTAAAACTTGCCGCGACTGATATTTGATTGCTTTTGTATCCGACAGGAAATTTTCAAGCGGAGCCATGCAGATCTTCGTGAAAACTCTGACGGGTAAAACCATCACCCTTGAGGTGAGTGAGTGAAAGTTTGTGACACGTGCAAGTGAACACAAGATAAACAATCAAAGCAGCCATTTTAAATTTGTTTTGTTCGTTGGTTTATAATTTCCCGGCTGTGTTAAGCTGATTGAAACGTATCTGTTGCAATTTCGACTTTGTAAGCTAAATAATTTAATAAACGATAGAAATATAGAAAAGTTGCGCATACTACCTTTGTGTTGAAAAGAAGGTCGTAAAGTGATCAACAGCAATTTGTGGTCGTCTTACGGCCTTCTATTTACGAGAGGTTGGGTGACCCTCGTAGAAAGAGCTATCTGCTTGCTAGATTGTGAGCAGTTGAATTGTAAATTGTGCATTGAAATAAATGACATTAACGTCACGTGGAATCATCTCTGGCAATGATTCCTCACCATGCATTTGATAATGTGTCAGGAAACACTTTAAAAGAATGCTGACACATCAAACATTTTCTGCATCTAAGGCTATTTATCAAAATTAAGTTTCATATTTTCTTCTTTATGAATGTTGTGTGGCTATTTTTGTAATACTTATAAAGTTTGTTACTCGGGTACATGTACCTCAATATTCAACAATAGACTGCATTCGTTATTGAAATTCAATATAATCGATAAAATCAGATCTAATCAATATTAATCAACACCAATTAATTGATATCGGAAATTGATTAAAATTGAACGATGGAAGAGTTGCAAGTATCGATTTCAATCAATTTTTATTGATTATATTGATTGTCGTTGGTAGTCATTCCAATAATGATCTCATATACGTTTATGCTGCGCTGAGGAAATTATTCCTAAATTCTTCCCTTTGTAATGTGAGATCTGTCATTCTTCTGTGAGTGCATGATTAGAACGCAAAACATAATTTTTACCCGGGGCAGGGCGACTGGATTTGGTCCGCTGGCGACTAACTTTTCACGTGTGGTCGCCAGTGTGGCCACCGCGATTTCAAGTTATTATTTTATTTATTTAGTTTTTCATTTCCTAAGATCCATGATGAAATGAATGAATGTTAATTGTAAACCACGAGGAATGTAATTTCTTATCACTTTCGTTTAAACCGCCTTAACTATAATTACTATTGTGAAATCAGTTATCTACATGTTTGGTTGAAAGCATTCCGGAAGTGACATTTGTTCCTAAAATGAGATTTTTGCAAAAAGAAAAATTCTTTACCATTTGATTGTAAACTATGGTCTATCCATTTCAAAAGAAATAACATTCGTTTTCACAATACAATTAGCGGTATGTTGTAGGAAAAGAATAGGGAGTTAATTTAATTTATGAAAGCTCGCATCAATCCGCATGTAGCGACTATATATTTGTCGTAGCTTTCTCTTGAATAAAACTATAGTTTTCTTTTTCATTGCCAATATTTTGTAGCTCCTAAAGAGCATGTGAAAGAATAAAATACATTGATAGTAGATCGTAAACGGCCGAAATGCAAACCTCAGACACACGCATTAGCATTTTGTGTTTAGTTTTGTTGGAGATATCGGATTTCTTCTTGTCTTGCTGTAACACGAAAACTTTCGCATTCTCTCCAGTTAAGCTATTTTTAGGTTTCCCAAAAAGCAGTTAGTATTTTGGTCATATGTCAATTTAACTTTTCTTCTAATCATGCAAGGTATCTCAAGTTTTAACAAAAATAGCCCGCTTTTGACTTTCAGCATTTGTATTTATTCCCGCTTGTGATTGAATTCAATTACCGTATTTAGCACGTCGGCACGCTATCGAATTTTCCGCCCGGCGTGACTCGTCAAGATGGATGCTTCAAAGACTTCGACATGAAAAAAGGTTGACTTGAAATAAACTGCTTAAACGGCAAGAAAAGAAAGATGATCAAACCAATTTGAATATGGAAGGCGTATTTCAGCGTTGAAAGTATTTTAATGTTTGCAACGACCTACTTTCAAATGTAACGTGTTGTTTGGTTTGGTTTGTACAGAAAATACAAGGAAGAGACTAAAGGGTTCCAAAAACGATTGAATACAAGCTTGCATGCCGTTTTGAACTTTTTCCATCCCCACCGGTTGCAAATTGAAATTATTGTTTCACACACACACATGGAATTGCCGCGTGCAGTCGCCACACATTAATGAACACGGAAACCTGCGTAAACCTTCCATAAAAAAGTTTTTTCGGCCAATTGGGCCGAAAATTTTTGCCGACCAAAAAATTTGTGCTGGCGACCAAATCTTAAAACTTAGGAGCCAGCTGGCTCCAAGGTTTTTTTTCTAAAGTCAAGCCCTGTTATAGAACTTTGACAAGGTCTCTTTGAATATGCCCCAATTGTCCTTTAGAGCCCACCACTCAAATAGCGGGAGTCTGGTCGTTTAGATAGGAGTCGTTTTGATACAAGTTGAAGTTGATTCAATACAAATGTAATGTGGATTTGATACATAATGTTAAGGTATTTGCAACGGCAAAATTTAGGATTTTTGTTTTCTCCATTTTTTTTCCCATTATGTTTCTTAGTTTTTTACATACTAAAATCCGAAAAGCCGACTTTCACCTTGACCGCCACTTAGCCAATCAGATTTTACTGACTAAAATCCCCACGACGCCTCTCCTGCCATGAGACGCAATGAGATGAAACCTGCCAGGGACGATTGATTTTGCTCCAAGTCTGAGATTTCTCTGGTAAATTCATTTTAGATGAAAGGGAAGGGAAGGGAAACTTATTTGCTGAAGGGAAGAGAGATACACTCCTTAATTTATCAACTGGCTACGGTAAGTCGTTTGTTACCAAGCTTTGCCTTCAGTGTGTTCGACAGTCTCATTGATTTTCAGTTTTCATATTTTTCCCCACAGCTCCGCAAAAAGACGTACAATCCAGCAACGAATTACTGAAGTTCAGCCAAATGAAAAGCTAGCCTATGGGTCAAAGTTTCCACGTTTCAGACTCTAAACAACTGCGTAGCAGCTCATAATTGTCGGTTGTTCAAACCCAATTTTAAGCAAATGGAGGCCTCAAATCAAAGGGCCAATGAACCATCGAAAGGAGAAGTTGAACACATTTTCAAGCCAGCCTTTTAACCCAACAGCGCTGGACGTTTTAAATCGTTCTGTGGCAAGTTTATCGAATGAATGAGTCAGTGCGGTGAAGTTGTATTCGCCTTGACTGGCTCTTTCCAATTTTACCCTTCGATTTGTTCGCTCGTAAATACCACGGATGTGGACCTCTTTGATGATTCCTAAATTAATTCTGCTTTGCATTTTCGAGTTGGCGAAGTCTTTTGTAGCCTTTTCTCACGTTGAAATAAATATTTCTGATTCACTGTTGTGTTCATGGTAGAGAGATCATCTTTCCCAAAATATTAAAGTGTCTATACGGCCAAAAGTGATTGTTTTGGATTTGGAATCGCTAGAATGCGTAGAAAACTATTCTGAATTTTTTTTTTCGATTCCATCACTTTTCACCCCAAAATCAAGGTTTAAATTTCCCGCCTTGGTCACGCCCAATGGAGTTGACCGCGTGATCGAAGATTGGTGATGAATGACGTCACTTCAGGCAATTCCTTTCTTTGAGGCAGCAGTATTTGAACACCTCACAACAACACATCTATCAGACATATTATTCGGATGAAATCACTTTCAATTAATTATATTTCTGAATTAACAGTGAAATGAACTGACGGGAAGATTTGACGATTCCTGACTTGACGTCACGGCCCGTTCTAGAACCAGGACTCTTTTTTAGTAGCAACTCCCGGTCATCTTCATTGGGCGTGGCCGACGCGGGAACTTTAAAGCTCAATTTTGTGGCAAAAACGTTGCGGAATCCAAAAAATAAAATTGGAATACTTGCTTATGCAATATAAAGATACCAAAAGCATAAAAACCCTGTAGGCCATATAGACACTTTAACCATTCCAAGTTATGACAGAATCAGACTCGCACGCTTACCTCTTGTATTCACAATAAATAATATTCTGGTGTTTCAACCTTCGAAATACACCAGAGTATTGTATCCAGCAGTGCCGGCGAAGAACGGATCCGCGGGAAATTTTATAACAATCGTTTTGAATGCCTACAGACAATGCTGATTGGTTAGTTTGTCTGGCGAGAGACAATGGGAAAGGAATATTGGTCGCGGTTAAGCAGGCGTTGGTGGGGACGAGTGGTAACGCAATCCCCTAATAACGCCTGCGTAGGAGGCTAATTTGCCCTATGCACGAAAAATAACTGCTTCAATGTGTCCTCTTCCCGGTCGGAGCCAATTTCTATTTTTATAAGTATTGTGTTCTTTCTGAAAAAATAATAACTCGCACATTCATCAAAGATCTTCTGATAACAAGGCAAATTCCTACCCAGTTGAGCTAATCTGACATGCATTGATTATTGAACTGGAACCATATGTATTCTGTTTAATCAAATTGGCCACATCTTTGCATGTTCTGCTGTGTTTTTGTTGAAGAAAGTACAACCATAAACATGATGCTATATGGAATGATTGCATTTCCATTTTATTAATTTTCTACGTGGATAGCCATTCAAAGTTGATGCATTTGTACATCGACCAATGCATCGCACATGTAAGCCTTTAGGCTTCTTGTTCACATTACGTTCAGATGGGAAAGCCGACCACATAATTTACTTGTCTAATCAGTCACTTTCCTATGTCTGTCTTGTATTTCTTGTGCTCAACAGGGACACTTGAATAAGGGTGCTTCATAAAAACAGTGCTCAATGGAAAGGGAGTACTGCATATACATGTATATTGGAGTATGCTAAATCAAGTCATTAAACTTGGTTTGTCTCTTCCAGGTTGAACCTAGTGACTCTATTGAGAATGTCAAAACAAAGATCCAAGACAAAGAAGGTAATAGCAAGTGCTATCTTGTCGCAGGGTTTGCACGCACCTTGAAAGTCCTTGAATTTTAGAATAAAAATTCAAGGCCTTAAAAGTACCGTACTTGAAAGTTGCAGTTGGTGCTGGAAAGTCCTTAAAATTTGTAGCTGCATGTAATTTGAATCAACTTAGACTTTTACCTGTCTAGTAGGCACACTTGCTAATATGGTGTGGAGTCCTTGAAAAATGGAAATTGTGTTCTTAATCGTCCTTGAAAAGTCCTTGAATTTTAGTCCAAAAAAGGGTATGAACCCTGTATTTAAATGTCCTGTAACCAGGGTTTGCATTAAGTTTTTTAAGGAGCTACATTTACGTCACAATATTTTGGTTTCTTTTTGCGACGAACCAAAATTACCCTTAAAACGTAGGAAATCTAGAACTAATAGTCTACTAAGAGAGAAAAGCACCAAAGAGGTGATATTAAACCAAAAAGGAACAAGGATGGTTAAAAATAGAGAAGATTGGGACGAATTACAAATGATGATATTGAAAATAAGAATCCTGCAGCAACTTTTAAGTTACTGGTACTCAGTTGTTAAATTTGTTACGTTGACTGTGATCTTTATTCAACCCGAGTGGATGTAGCGATCTAATGCTGTGCATATTTAATTCCTTCGGCCCTGGTTACCCAATGCTAATTGAACAGACAAGTTTTCCTGTGAAGTTATTTTACATTTTTAGAGTCGAATATTGAATTGCCTGACACAAATCTAAACAAAATAAGAAAAACTGAAACAAACTCATTGTGACCAAACAGAAACATCAAACCCCCAAAGCAGTGGAAGCCCTTTACTTTAAAGTGAAAGTGAAGTGGTTTCTAATACTTGCATCACTAATAAACATGACAGGTCATAAGGACGTGAGGTGTCTTGCATTAAACCCCTTTCTGTTTGTTGACCAAAATAGTTCTGCAGTAGCGACTGTTTCACTTGAGGAAGTTGCCAAAAGGCGAAAAACTTGAGCTTGGAGCACTGTATGAGAGTAAAGTGTCTTGACTGAGTGAGAACACATTGGCTGAACTCTTGCCAGCTGAAACTCTGAACAATCAATCTGGAGTCCAGTGCATTCATTGTTTTTTCAACCACACCTCCATGTCAACTTACTAAGACCTTCCTTTATTCCAGGAATCCCACCTGACCAGCAGAGATTAATTTTTGCTGGCAAACAGCTTGAAGATGGACGCACTCTGAGTGATTATAACATCCAAAAGGAGTCCACTCTGCATCTTGTTCTTCGTTTGAGAGGAGGAGCAAAGAAACGAAAGAAGAAGAACTACACAACTCCCAAGAAGATCAAGCACAAGAAGAAGAAGGTATGATCAAAGTTTGTTTTCCTGTTTACAACATCAGCATGTTGCCAAGCAAATACCGTAGTTTTTCGGTTATAAGGTGCACGGTTTTTTCACAAAAAGATTGCTTTTCTGTTGCAAGTTACTCCTGAAATTGGGGTGCGTCTTATAGCCAAATGTTTTCACAAAACAAAATCCAAAGATCGCAATTTTATCTGATTTACAATTAAAACGAGACAAATAAACGACACTTCACGTTGGTTAGATTTGATGGTTCTGAAAAGGAACCGGGGTGGCTGTGAAAAGAGCCGTTGAAGTGGTTCCGAAAAGTACCATTTATCTTGAACAAAGATGGCCGCTGGTCTTCCTGCTCACTATCCATGTCGAACTCATTTCGCCTCATCACAGTGTCCGTCAAATGTCCACTGAAGGAATTCCACAAGAGAAGAGCTTTCTGGTCTATAGTGTAACGAAGATTGTGATGAATTAACTCCACTTGAAGGGCATTTGAAGGGCTGCATTGTATTGAGCAACGATCGACTGCACAGCGAAAACCAAACAAACTAAAATTTGCATACATGTACAAGCACGTGCTCAGTAATACGATACATCAACAATAAAATTTGAATCTCGTTTCCGAGAAAAAAAGATCCCACGAAGAATTTATGATGTGGAAGTAATGCATTCCTTCTTCGTTCATCCAGCCCTTCTTTGTGAACCGAGACTTGGTGGCACGTTGATGTTCAGCTATCGAATGCCTTTAATATGACCTTTGGCGAAATTTTCTCGTCTTTCGCTTTGACACTTTCACCGCAACTTTGAAACTCTGCTTATTGGCGCCGCATCCTGGTAAACTGCAAGGTTCGGTGGCGGCAGCTCGAACTGTATTGGCGTTTCGTCTGTATTGAGGTGTATGCATGTTATGTTTATTTGTAACTAACGTGAACATTAACTCACATTGTTTGTCATTAAAAAATGAAGTTCATGTGTTTGTGCAAAGACAATTGCACATGACCCTTTAATTCATCAACACACAAGTCTATTTGAACTCTGGATTCTAGGTGCGTCTTATAACTAAGTATTTTCACATAATTTTCAGTTTGGGAATGTGGCATAATTACTTTGCCAAGTTGGGGGTGCGTCTTATGGCTGAGTGCGCCTTATAACTGAAAAACTATGGTAAATGCAGGGTCCAAAATTGAGCCTTCCTGGTCACCAATGCAACTAAATTAATTGCACTCGGGTTTCAAAACAAGGTGGCGACTGCCAGAGTTCCACCGGCTACTTGACTGTTATGCCACCAGCTACTCTGGTCACAGCAATCCGCTTGTGACCAAAAAGCTCACTTATAACAGCCGCCAACTCTTCCAGTCGACGACACCTACTTCAAAACATTTTGAAACCCCTGTGCACTGGCGACAAGAATTTTATTTTTATATTTCAAGGACTACATGTACTTCACTGTGATAAGTGTGATATGGATATGTATCTCATAGTCAAATTTATGTTCAGGGTGAATGATGAACCATGATCTGAGTGATCTTGGATTGTGTTCAGTTGACTTGGATTGGGTTTGATTAGTACTACATGTAATACACGTACACAGGGTTTTCCTTTTCAAATAAAGTTGAAGTCGATGAAAGTGAAGCTGGCGGAGACAGCTTGTATAAATTATATAACTTTTAGATTATATAACAGCAAGGATTCTTTTAGTTGCCGGCGACGGAGCCGTTCACATGCGGCGAAAATCGCCGGTCGCCGGCCGAAAAGGAAAACCCTGACTGTACATGTACGTACTTCAACTGACTGGAGTGCAATTCAGGGAGTAATCATGTGAGTGATTTAAAAATCGGCCGAGTGTGCAGTGAGAATTGTACTCCACTCAGTCCTATTACTATTACTAATTGTAAGACATGCGGTCCAATTACTAATTAATCTTATCAATAATCACTGTACATTAACTTTGAGAACCTGTTCTGTTTGAAAAAGGCAAAATTATATTCAATTAGTTTTACTAACACGGTAGGAAAACAGCAAGAAAAAACCCATCAGTGTTCCTCTAATTGACATGCGAATGACGTAGGTTTCCAATAACAGGTATCCAATTTGAAGTTGTTCCAATGTGACCAATCAAAATTGAGAATGCAGTCAAGCTCTCCCAGAGAATCTTTTTGGTTTGATTGTGTTTGATTATTGAACTACTGTAATAGAACTCAATCATTCGATTGAGTTTGATCACATCCAGGGTATACCAAAATGTAGCAACAGACTAAAAAGACAGTTGACCAGTCCGGAATATCCCTGTATTGCAACAGTAATAAATTGGGTGGCAACAATTAACCATTTTCTAAACGAGCAGGGGACTGGGTACAAATATTTAAAATCGATTGAAAGGAAAAATTGAATGTGGCACGTAAAAGATCATTCAAAAGAATGTAAAAGTACCACATTTCAGGGTTAATGGCTTAAACGCAAATACATGTATATAGTACACTTTTGAAAATTTGAAATTCAAGATAGCTTTGTATGCATTGGAGGGATGCCTGTCCCTCCAAACCATACAAAGCTCTCGTAAATTTCAACTTTTCAAACATGTACTGCTTAATTTACAACAACGCTGAAATTTATTTTTGGGTGACCTTTTGCGTGCCAGGCTCGATATTTGAGCGCAGTCCCCTGCTCGTTTAGAAAGTGGCTAATTCAGCTTGTTTGAGATGTAACCATATCTTGCCCCTCTCATACTAGGTCAAGCTGGCAGTGCTGAAGTACTACAAGGTGGACGAGAATGGAAAGATCACTCGTCTGCGGCGTGAGTGTCCATCAGAGTCGTGTGGGGCTGGAGTATTTATGGCCAGTCACTTTGACCGTCAGTACTGTGGCAAGTGCTGTCTGACATACGTGTTCAGCAAAGCTCAGGAAGGCAAATAGATGCTACTATAATAAACTCTTGAATTTGAATACCTTGGTTGTCTTGTTGTGCATTAGATAAAGCCTATTCGAATCCTAAGAATGGCTTATCCAGGGTCCGAAGTTAACTTTTTGGTCTTGGCACCAGCTGGCGACTTAATAAAAAAATTGTTGTCGCTCAACATTTGTCCACTTGGCAGTGCAACTCGCTATACTGTAGATTAACAGAAAAATCCCTTTCAGTTATATTTGTAGGCATTTATAGCAGCAAGATTAAAGTCAGATGTTGGCAAAGGGATCTAAATTTTTGTGCCAGTGTAATGGCCTTGGCTGAAAATCATTGACTATGATATTTGAGAATTGATTGCGGTGAAGAAGTGACCAGGAAGGTACAATTTCTGAACCTGTTTAATATCAAAGACATCAAAGCTGGCGGTATGGCTCTGCAGTGTGAAGCAAATAGCAGGAATAGAGGATTGCTCCACCTCCCTATTTCTGCCGGCATAATGCAGATTGCCTTGCAAATTGCTGACATGATTACACACCTGTACTGACGAGGCGCCAATTTACAGACCAACAAACTGACATGGTCCGCACATGCTTTGAAAAGGCCTCTAAAAGACCGTGAATAAGCATCAATTCCTTCAAAAGTCCTTCAAAATTGGAAAAATTTGCGGAAGTCCTTGAGTTTTTCCCAGTAGTCCTTGAATCTTATATTTATTATTTATCCTCTTATAGCCCGTGAATAAATTGAACTTTTTTTGCCATTAACACAACGTCTTTGCACAGAAAATATTGAAAGCTCAGCTTTATTTATTTATTTTTGTCAAAAACGTTTGTTTGGTGGCCACACCAAGGCGCGTCGCGCTGTAAATCCACCAAGGTTTCATTCGAGTTGCATAGTCGTGAAAATATATATAGATTACTTCATAGAAAGTGCTTTGTACGGATTATTATTCACTCGTCGCAAAACTTTGGAAAACTCACTCGTTCGCGCATAATAACGAGTACTCAACCATTGTAAACTTAAAGCGATTTTTCTAGTCTATAATTAAAGAGTTAAACGCAGCGCTATGAGGAAAACAAAGCTGCAAATGCATTCTGATGGCTTTCCAAGCGAGATCTCTTTTAAATAGAAAAGAAAAATTACGGCGACGACAAGCTATCGTAAACAAGAACTTTGTTTAAATAGCGGTATAAAATACACTGTGTTCATACTTTTTAAAAGAAAAGCTTTTGCTATCGCATCGAGAAACGTCGCCATTAGTGAATCAACTACTGCGTGCAAATCAACTAGCGAATTTTTGAACAAAAGTTGTGATAACACAAGGAGTCGGTTCATTAAACAATAATTACGAAATCCATATTCAAAAGTGAAATATTTACTTTACCCTGGTGTTCCCAAGAGTGCTTGAGTTTTCTTAGAACGCCCACGGCTGCGTTGTATCAAAGCTACAATGAAAGTCTTTCATTTCTTGGCTTTCCCTTATCGACATTTAGTTTGTCTTCGCTCCGCCTGGAGAATGATTTTAGCATTTCCATATCATAACTGTGTTCTCAAGGTTTTGCTTGGCGTGTTTCTGGTGGCTTTCCTTTCCATAAAGTTCTCAAAAGTACAAAATTTGTAGCCAAAACATAAACTGTCTTCGAGAGCTTGCAAACTTGCAGCGTGTTGTTTTCACCTGTTGGAAACCATTTGAATTCCCGCGCTCTGATTGGTTAGGTCGTTCTACTCTTGATGCTGATTGGTTATATTTTTCACATGTGAAGAAAGCTATACGCGAAGCTGATTGGACGTATCGCTTTTCTCACATGTGAAAATATAGCAGATATAGAATTCTATCTGCAAGGTTTATTACCTAAAATTGTCGCTATATATATAATAAAAATAAATACCGATACTGACTGATGAGGCTTGAAAACAGTATATTTTAGCTTAGCCACGAGTCACGATACCATTTCATCGCTAATTTGCATATCACTTATGGAGACTCGATCAATACTGTTTTTACCAATACCACAGGATAAAATGAAAATGAAAAGCGGGCTCTGTTAACAAGAATTACTATTTTGGTCTCCTAGACCAGCCTGACCCCACAGCCTATGACTGCAGACTTGCACCAAGTCGCTCGTTTGATTTGATGCGGAAGGCGTGCGAGGGCTTTAAAATTAAAATGGCAGTGGACGTCGTAACGTTCATCAGAGCCATACCACGATCTTTGCTCACGATTTCAAATAAACTCTACCATGTTTATCAACGAGGGTAGGCCTAGACAGATTCTGCTCAAAAAATGTTAAAAAGTTGCTCAACAATATTCCCCAAGAGTTGCTCAAAAAAAGTTGCTTAAAATCGTAAATTTTTTATAGTTGCTTGCTGAAATCGAAGAGCATCTTGCCGGCTCTGTTTCTGTACAACAACAAAACGAGTAGTTTCAGTTCATTTACAGTTTCTTGAAGACCGAGCAATAATTCTGGACTCATCGTACTGCTTTCTCTGGAAACTGTGGTACCTGATCATCACGGATGGCTCAATGCGATCTCCTAACGCGCTTTCCTGCTGGGATGAAAGGGTGCTGAGAAGACTAAATTCCCTCTCGGCAGAGGGAGAGAAGGGTTGGACGAGGAGTATTTTCTTTACAAGGGAAGCCCGTCGTGGAAAGTCAGTTGTCATGGTGTGTTAATTGCCCACCACGAAACTTTCTCATCCTCACTCGAGCCACAACTCATCCTCACTTGTAGCCACAACGCCGTCAGCAGCTGCAAGATAGGCGGGAAGCCCTGTCGCCAGGTTGACTATGATGTCATCCACAAAGGGAAAATTCTCTGTACGTTCTTGTTAAACCTTAAGTTTGATGTTGTCATCCACAAAGGGAAAATTCTCAGTACGTTCTTGTTAAACCTTAAGTTTGATGTTGTCATCCACAAAGGAAAAATTCTATGTACGTTCTTGTTAAACCTTAAGTTTGATGTTGTCATCCACAAAGGGAAAATTCTCAGTACGTTCTTGTTAAACCTTAAGTTTGATGTTGTCATCCACAAAGGGAAAATTCTCTGTACGTTCTTGTTAAACCTTACGTTTGATGTTGTCATCCACAAAGGGAAAATTCTCTGTACGTTCTTGTTAAACCTTAAGTTTGATGTTGTCATCCACAAAGGGAAAATTCTCTGTACGTTCTTGTTAAACCTTAAGTTCCAGAACCTGAACTGGACAGCGGAGGCGGCTGCCTTGAATGCACGCACTGCAGTGCGGAACTGGACGTTGAACTTCTCTTGGGAAACGTTCAATCCTGGTTGGATGCATGCTCTTTGCCTGCACAACTAGTCGAGTTTGGAGTGCAGCATTACCATTTACAATTTCTCTTGCAATAGACCTTTTTTCGCTTGGGCATGTTTGTTGCCCCATAACAGACCATGTCACATTCCCTAGAGAATTGTTCTTTTATCCATCCAATAATGTATCCAAATACATGCAACTATTTGAAAATTTGAAAGCAAGAATCCGCAAGAGTATCATCACATGGTCTGTGATGCGGCAACAAACCGCCCAAGCAAAATAGGTTTATTGCCAAGGTGCATAGATAATGGCTTATAAAGGTAAATATCACACCAGTATATCAGGTCACCTACTGCACCGAGCTCCAAGCGAAGCTCTTGAAGGTCTTGGCGGTTATCAACGATCTCCAAAAGATGTTGACGGGCAACAGGGGAGAGATTCTGATTCTCATGAAAGAAGGGCACTACATCCCCAAAGTAATTAGCCACTTGCGCTTTAGGATCTCTCATTTGCTCCACCAGTGTGTAACACTGTGTGATTTCATTGACTGTCCACTAGTGAAATTAGTCTTGAGAATTTCCAAAGAAACTACCGTTATGAATGCGATTTCAAAACAGTGAAAATATGCCAAAAATATGCTAGCTTTTAGAAAAGATGCCGTAAAGTTGCTCACTGTTGCTCAGAATCGATAAAGTTGCTCAAATTCGATTCGTAAAAGTTGCTCAAATGTTGCCGAGCAGAATCTGTTTAGGCCTAAACTTGGGGTAAGTCTAATGTGATCGCACTGGGCCCCGATCGCACCAGGAAATGAAATGATCGTACCGTCATGGATTTATACTTTAATATTCTTGAATACTATTTTTTTCATTGCATAATAAAATCAGTCAATTTACACTTGTTTCAAGATCTTTTATCTCCAGGCTGAAAGGTAGGATTCCATGGGATCTAACTTGACTTTGAGAAAAGGAAGGAAAGAAACGAACGTGGAAATTCAAGAATAGACAAAAAGATGTTTCTCGCCATACAAATAAGTTAAAAACTCCTCATTACTTTATTTTAACAATTACACAAAAGCGAAAGAAAGCGAAGATCATATAATTAGTAACCATCCTGGCGCCAGCTATTCTGAGGGTGGATAACGCTTGCCAGTGGATCAATGCCTCTGTTCACTGGATTTTAAGTTCACCGGAGAGAACTATTCATTTATAGAGAATGTAAGCATAAAGAATCGTGGTTTAGAAATTCTAATTAGATTTACATTTTGATGGACTGCTTTACAATAGCCACTTTGCACGACCCAGTCGCATGGTACAAAATAACACCCTGCTGGTGAGCAAGCTACGCGCTTGGACATGAAGTCGCTTGGTTTTGGATGTCCCAGCGCACAGCTTGTTCACCAACAGGGTGTTATTTTGTACCATGTGACTGGGTCGTGCAAAGGGCCTATCGAAAGTGTATCGAGATTCTGTTCAGCGAACTAATTATTCTAGGAAGGCCATCTTTTGAATGAAAAAGCTATGTAAATAGACTAAATACGATGCATAAAATTTGTAATGTTTATGCAACACCGATAACTAATGATTTTGGTTTGGCATGAAATTAAAATATATTATCTGTAATTTGTTATAAACTTGAGTATTTACACGCACAGGACCAGCCCTGACTATCTATTTGCCTGTTTTTTGGAGGTCTCAACTAGGCGGTGTCCTTTGAGATGGGACTGTGTTGGATGCCTGTGATGGATAGAAAACCTCTCAAGCAATACTGAATTTACCGTCCTGATTCCAAGGGCAATACGGCTGTTATCTAACCTCGGACAAATTCATGGCTGAGTGATAAAGAGGGAAGAATTTTCCCTTCAAATGATCCAGGCCTAAACGCTGCATTTTCATGCTGGAGTGCATGTCGCTGATCGTGCACTTGAGCTTTTCCGTGAGCCGAGAACTGCTCGACAACGTGCTGCTGTGCTTTCTCCGTGGACGTGGAGAGTCCAAAACTGACATCTTGAAAAACCAAGGGTGCCTAATAGCTTCTAAAGCCGTAATTCGCTGGGATGTGTTTACTGTGAGCATTGACTTGACTAGGTCCTTACACGAATTGGAAATTTTGTACCAGCAAGGGGATGACAAACTAAACTGGCCTCTAACAGCAGCCAATAACATCTTTTCGTTGTTGTCGTGCCAAAATGGCGGATAACCAGCCACTAAAAGATGAAGCAGTACACCGCTAGACCATATATCTACTGGGCGACCAATAGGATTGTCGAGAATTGTTTCCGGCGCCAAAAACATAGGTGCACCCCGCGCGGGGCAGCACGTGACTTCAGCATCACGTGGAAGTTTAAAAGCGAATCCAAAGTCGCAAAGCTTGATTGTAAGCTGTTGTTGGGTTTTATCGGCAGAATCTGGAATCTGTTTGACCAGTAGGTTGTCTGGTTTGACATCTCGGTGGACAATGCGTTTTTTGTGAAGATAATGAAGAGCTTCCAGTGCCTTGGAATGGAAAAGAATAAGAATAAATAATGTGCAAAAAAATACAAGTGAGTGAAAGAAATAACAATCCCAATCCCATTTTTTATGCTGGAAAACATTTATCGCCGCAAATTGACTCGGATTAATATCCACCGTAGACCGTAAGATCTTAGTTAATTTTGATTAACAAAGATCTTTGTTAATTCTATTAGGATAACATATATTTCTGATTAATTCTAGAGTTTTGCCACCAAAATAATTAATGGCTGATAGTTCTGATATATTTAACAATTATTGCACGAGCGCGCGTTGGATATGAGATGGTAGATAGCCAAGGAGGCGCATAGCGCCGAGTTGGCTATAACCATCTCATATCCAACAAGCGCGAGTGGAATAATTGTTTTAAACTGAACGCCCGAAAAATATCGCACAAACATTGCAAAAATGCATTCTTTTACGCGTACACCTACCTTTGTGGTAGGTCAGTGAGCTCATATACCATTGCCTCTCAACCAATCAAAACTCAGAAAATGCAATATACCATAGCTAGTTTTTAATAAAAGACAATATCGAGAATTTATCGTAAGCTCTAACCTCTGGGAACGAGATTGTCAACAGACCTTAAAGAGGGGTACCAGAAGTGTCCAGAAACCTTTAATAATTTCAAATGTGTTACCAAATAACTTTGATGACAAATGAACAGTTATCGGGTAACGTTTTTCATTACTCAGCAAGTTCGAAAACGGATCCTGATTGGACACACGTTTCCAAGTGTGTACGTGCTAATGTATTTCATTAGCACCCAGTTTAGTTTACGTAGTTAATTAGAATAACTCAATACTGAAGTCACAGAGTTCATGAAGATCGGCAGACCAGTTTAGTTGTCACGTCCTAGACAAAGCCACATTGAATTTTCAAACATGTTCAAATTAAAAGCTCCCTATATTTATTTTTGACATGAAACCAACGATTCTAGTACTTCTAGTACTTTGAATAAAGACAATGATACACGGTTCAACATCTTCTGCTACATTGTTGCAACATATATTGCTGCTTATTGAAATGCTTTTGCATCAAGTCGTTCAACAACCCGGCAGTAACTTGTTGAACGGAATAGAGCCAAGCTCTATTTTCGTTCAACAAAGTTCAACATGTTGAATGGCATTTTCAAAATTCAACATCACATGACACGATACACTGTTCAGCATTTGTTGAACCCCAGTCGCAACATTTGTTGCTCAACAAATATTGAGCCGTGTATCATTGACTTTAGGCTATCTTCTCACATATTAAATTGGTCGGTGTGATCTTGTAAGACTTGTAAGATTGTTGAACTCGTATTTTTGAATATAGAGTGTTGTAAACAATTTGAGGTGGTCTTTGCGCTGAGAGCATTGATTGATGCAAACCTGTAAAAAATGCTGCTGTTGTAGGGTAAGGCGGATTGGATAGAAGGTTTTATAATAGGTCACATCGGCTTCCGTGATATCGCACGAAACATGCCCAATCTCACAAACAAGTAAAAAATTGTATGTCAAAACCAACACGATGCCAAAAGATAGATAAATTGGCTTTTCGGATGGCTTTTTCGGATGTCTTTTAATACGAATGGCTTTTCGGATGAGGTTGATAAAAATAGTACCAAAACTGCCGTGGATGGCATTTTCAACATGTTAATGCTAACTTCCATGTTTGTCTCTTAATTAAATTCGACACGAAATGGCGCGGTTCTACAAAAAGTGTTTCTAAAGAGTGGACTGAATTCCATTTGTTACTTAAATATGATTTCCTCAGTCTTCACTATAAAATACTCTCTAAAGCAAAATTTTTAAAGCGCGTTTTTGCTTTTGCAGCGTCAAATAAATCCGATAATGACCCTTTTATAGAAATATACCACCAATTTTAGTTCGTTAACAGGTAAATGCGCGCGTGATATACATTTTCTTATATCAGGAAATTGTATTTGAATAGCTGTATAATTCTTTTTTGGAATGTTAGATTTTATCTTTGAGCACCAGACTACAGATGATCGCGAAGATACAAAATAAAGACAAGCTTGAACTGTTCGCAAAAAAGTACGGCCGAGATTTTGCAGACATTTTCTCTTCGCCTTAATTAAGATCAGAGGCAAGCTTTTGCTGAAACGTGGGAACCTGCACGTATTTTGAGTTATTTGTAAAAGAGTTATAAATGAATATGTTTGGTGCTCCGGTATATTTCACTCAACCTTGAAATATTTTGACATACTAAGAGATCTGATAAAGTTGAATTTTGACACTGCAAGTTATTTTCTGTTCGTTTCATGCAATGCCAGAACTCCCTTAAACTTAAAAAACCTTTAAAACGAAAGCTGCAATCACTCCGACAGCATCATCTACAAAACGAAATTTCGGCACAGCTGAATTTCTTTATCTGCGATGAAACATCACATCAGAAATACAGTAATACATCTGTAATATTTGTAGGTCACGACTTTACCTGTTTTAAAATGTTTGCTGCCTCCTTTTCGCTGTATTTGTGTCGTTGCATCATGTGGTTGAAAAGGCTTCCCCCATCCACGTATTCCAAAACAAAGTACATATGAGAACCAGTGGTGAAAGAAGCATACAGTCGGACAATGTTTTCGTGAATTACGTCTGTCCATACAAGCACCTCTTGCTCCACGGATTTCTCGTCAAACTCCTTGTGTTTCGTGTCAAATTCTTTGAGTGCGAACACGGTTTGTGACTTGGTTTCGACGCATTTGTACACCTGAGCGAATGAACCCTCTCCGAGAAGGTCCTGTATCCTGAAATCTTCGTCGTCCTCGTCAACGAAGGAAATCTCGTACATAATGTTATCTCGCTGCTGAAAAGAGACAAAAGTGTACAGATATCAGGGTGGTTTTGCCTTGAAAGAAACTTACTCAGAATACCGCTACGTATAAACTGCTGTTTGGATTACAACTCACTGAACAAACAAACATGAATTATTCCTATTCAGCGTGCTCCTTTGATAGCGCCGACCAATGGTATAACAACTGGAACGGCTCTGTTAATTATTTCATTGAGGTTCGAGGGGGTTAAGTATATGGTTCAGCCAATACAATCGAAATTTCCGTTTGTATATCAACACCTCATTGAGGTGATAGGCGACAGGCAAAATAAATAAGATTTCAGGAGAAAATTTTCTGTCGGTTTCTTTGCGAAATTGTAATCACAGAGGCGTGACTCGTGCATTTTTAAAACGCGTCATTAGCGCGATTTAAGTAACAGATATGAAACAGGATTATGTTATAATATTAATTTAACGTAAAAATTGTTACGTTTGCATCCTTGTTGTATAAAGTGATTGTCGTGTGGTCAAAACTAGAGAGAAAGATTGACAGTAAAATGATTTTCTTGAAGCTGTAGAACTCTGTGTTAATTGCGATAAAGCAATCGCTAAACTTTGCCCGGTAGGAGTTTAATTGCTTCCTAAACAAAGCCTTTCTTATTGCTAAGAGTGTTTTGAAAACTATTGAAGCTAATTGCAGTTGCCAAGTGAGAATGTTACATTTTCTTGCCACACAACTAAACTTTACCTTGCGTTTCCAGGAATGCTGTATGAAAGTCACACGCTTCAGTTGAAGGGAGTGAACACCGAGTTCTTGTAAGCATAACCTCATTAACAATCGGACAGCCAGTGAATTGAAAAGTTTTTGTTTTTAATCCACTTTAGAAGATTCATTTGCATAGCTTTGAGAACCCGCCAAAATAAAGCCTCTTGAGACCGAAATGCAAACATCTTTTCTGAGACCTGTAATTCTGAATTTTTTGTATGCTGAAAATGGTCAAGGCGATTCTTGCACTTCTTTCTCGAAGCGACAGTAGCACACAGTCTCGGTCACAGTCTCGCGCGGTTTTTAGAATCGCAGTTTGCCTTTTGTAGCAGTGAGAATTTTTCCATCGTATAACTTACTCTTTGCTTGGTACTCAGCTATGATTCATAATTGAAAATTTAAGACACAAAGTTCAGTTCTAATGAAGCACGCCCAATACCATTGGGCGCATTCTCGTCCCCATAGCTCTTTTCGTTTCTCCTAGCCGGCAGGGCCTTGGCACGAAAAACGAAGGGCTCTGGAGACATACGATTTCCAGTCCGAGATTCTAGGACTTCCGGACTTCATGTATATAGCATTGATGTTTCTACATATTGTGTGTTGTAATAAGGCGGCCGGCGAACATTTTGACTTCGTTTAAGATTTCTTTGTTCTCAACAGCCAATAAAAAACGGATTTTTAGAAAATCGTACCGTAAAATTCCGAAAATAATCCCCGGGGCTTATATTTTTCAAAGGACCTTTTTGAGGGGCTTATTTTTGGAGGGGGCTTATATTCGGAGGGGCTTATTATAGGAGGGAAATTTGTGTCAAAAGTTTTGAATGTGCAACTGGTAATAGAAAAAGAAAACAAACGGCGGTTATAAACATTATCAATAGACAACGCATGGTAAAAACTTTGTATAAACTTGACGTTTCGTATGCTTCAACATACATCTTCAGAACTGACGGTTGTAACTGTTACAAAACATTTTAAAAATACAAAAATGAAGCGAGGCGCTGGTGACTAGCTAAAAACAATGACGAAATTGATACTTCCGATATTAGATACTAACGGTAGAAATTAATAAAGAAACAGCTTCTCACTTCCAATGTTTTCATTAAGTGAGGGTTTTAAGTCACTGATTAATAGCGTTTCTTTTATTCTACATTCTAAGTCGGACTTTCCAGTAGCGAGGATTTCAAAATGGTCCCATTTGATGTTGTGACCTGTAGAAATGGCATGGTCAGCAACCGCGGAAGCGTAAAGATGTATGTTGAAGCATACGAAACGTCAAGTTTATAAAAGTTTTTACCATGCGTTGTCTCAGATTGATAATGTTTATAACCGCCGTTTGTTTTCTTTTTCTTCTAAAGTTGAAATGGCCAAAGAACAGGAATATTTTGGCTAGAAATTCATAACAAGTTAATAGTAAGAAATAGAATTCACTGGAAGAGAATCAGCGCTTAAAGAAAACAACAGAAAAAGTAAAGAGATATTGTCTTTTGTTACACAGTACCAACCATCTGTGTCAAACATTAAAGGAGCCTTGATTAACAAATGGCGCATTATACAAAATCAACCAATGCTTCGACAAATTTTCAAAAAACCACCAATAATATCTTATAAGAAAGGAAAATCCTTAAAAGGTACACTCGTTAGAGCAAAACTTTAAAAGGTCGACAAATGCTTTCACAGCGGTCTAGATGTGCGGCCTGTCAACCCTTGCTATTTCCTACCCTTATGTGTAGTTTGCTTTGGTTTATATAATTGAGGATAATTTCCAAATACAAGCCCCCGGGGCTTATATTCGGAGGGGCTTGTTATAGGAGGTATTTTTGCGTTTCAGATTTAGGAGGCTTGTATACGGAGGGGCTTGTATACGGAGGGGCTTATACACGGAGGGGCTTATTTTTCGAATTTTACAGTATGTCCCCAGAGCCCTTCGTTTTTCGTGCCAAGGCCCTGCCGCCTAAGAGAAACGAAAAGGGCTATGGGAACGAGAATGCATTGGGCGTGGAAACAATATAATAGATAACAATCCTAAACGAAGCCTCTAGCCCTGATAACAATGAAGTCTATTGTCAAGGAGAACGAATGAAAAATAGGTTTATATGAGGTGCTGGACTACCGAAAAAAACAAAACAAATGAAACACTCAACTTGTAATGAGTAATCCGCTGACTATAACTTGTCAACTCGAGCTCGACGTCGTTCCCAGGATCTTCCCAGGGTCCACTCGCCGCGGCCTTTGAACGTCAAGCAGACAATGGGCACGCGGTTGGTATCACAGAACGCCTCAATCTACCTGTGTTTTCGATTTCCCTGAACTGTAGCTTAGATCACCATGCATAGCATGTCCAACAACTACATTGGTAGTTTATGTACGAGTGTGTATGCAGGTTAAATCTGTTTTCAACCTTGCAAATTGACTGCTTCAACCTGAAGAAACCAGTTAATTTTACGGTATCCTTTTAATGACTTCAAATTATTTTACGTCAAGATTGTAAAAGTGTTATCTTCAGGCTGCAGCAGATTAATCTAGACTGGACGAAGTGCGTTAGTCTGAGCAATTACTGCCTCCTCTCTCATCAGTCGAGCCTTCTTTATAATCATTCCTTGCCATTTTCGGAATTCTTCAAAGGTGTACCGGTTTCAGTTCAGTTATAAGGTCGAACGAAAATTTATCGTCTTAAAAATTTAGAAGATCTTAGACAAAGATCGAATCATATGTTTTTGATAATATATATAAATGAACACAACTGGAGAACAAGATACCTTTGTGGAGTAGGAAAGCGATTCAGTCCTTTCTCAAATGGCCAGTATAGTTACCTGACCAAGCCCGGACAGAGTTTACATTCTGCCTTACCCACCCATACACGTGAACCAACAAAGAATTCAAACAATTTTCCCTCTCTTGCTAGGGTTAGATACATTATGCCGGCATAATTTTGGGCATAATGGCCTAGTCAGAGCATCGAGTATAATGCTGGCATAATGGCCAAGTTTTAAGCATAATTTTAGCATAATGCTACAAAACTCATATTTTCCCCATTTTCAGTGAAAATGGGAGAAAAAATATCGAATTTGCCTCCTGTCTGATTATTCCGAGCAGCTCTTTCTAAGGCTTGGTTACTGGTTTAGAGGCCTGGTTACAGCATTATATCAGGTCCTGACAACAGTCCCAAGGCGGGTCACGTGGGTCCCAAACTTGTTTGGGTGGTACCGTGGATTCAAGGGCGAAATTTCAGCCGGCATCACACGAGCATAATGGTATGACACGAGCATAATTTTCGGCATAATGGCACGATTTTTAGGGTGACGCTAAAATATAATGGTCAAATTTACGAGCATAATGTATCTAACCCTATCTCTTGCCTCAAGTACAAAACGTCATCAGAAATACTATTTTTGATTAGTAAATTTAAACTTTGCTTACTTGAAGTACCATGCCTCCTTCCAACCTGAATAGTTCTTCGTCTAAAAATCAGCTCTAAAGGCGATGGCAAACGAGGACACGTTGTTGCTCATGACTATTTGTTGCGCGCGCAAACGCAGAAAAAAATGTTGCGGACAAAAATGTTCCTGGTGTCTCGGACGTAATGTTGCGCACGCGGGCAAACAGGGAAACATTTGTGTCCGCAACAATGTCTCCGGAACATTTGTCCTCGTTTGCATAAACGGGATTTTTTCCCGCCCAGGAGGGGCAGTCTAATTGTTAATCATCAAGAGTGGCTACCTAATCTCGATTAATATGCAATAAGCTATTTTCACTTGATTATCCAGGCCATCTGTACTAACCCAAACCAAAGCGTCCGCAATTTGCAAGAAACTTGCCGTGAAAAGTAAGGTAGAAGTTAAGCTAATCTCGAAAGCTTTAGCCATTTATCGTATTGTTTACTCGCTTAGTGGTTTACCGCAGTGATATGACACATTGATCCTTTTATCTTTATCGACTTCGACAGGAATGCTGATATAGATTACGGGTCAGGAAATGGAGAGAAAGAGGTCGACCAAAAAGAAAATAAATATATTAATTTCTTTTGACTCTCATGTAGATTTCGAATAGTGCCTCTAATTTCTTTTGGATCTGGTGCCGAGGCAGGACAAGCAAATTTAAAGCCGTGAAAACGCGAGAAAGCGCGGTTTTAATCTCGTTGGAACTCGCTGGTTAATGACCTATAATCAGTTCAAAGGAGGCAAAGCTTAGTGCTAATCCACGCTAATCAACTTCGAAAGAAGGTCGCGCGACATCGTTCTCATTGTAATTTGCTATCAGTTCAGCAAATGACACATGCTTTTGTGAAAAGTTCTTTTGAAGAAAAAGTTTTGTACAAGTAAATCAATGCCTTTTAATGCTGAATTATGTGAGGTTATTTTTTCTTAACTTATTTTCGTACATTTGAATACAGCGGTGGGACTGAACCAATATCACCAACAATGCTAATAACTATAGCCTTGATAAGTCATATTTCGCAGTTTGTTGACCAGCGAGAAATTGAAAGTCGTGTAATTACTTAGTTCAGCGTAAAAATATGAAGACAGAAAACAGTTTTAAATATTCTGATCTCTTGTGAAGTGTCAACTTTTTCCAGTTTCAAATGACTTCCCATATCAATATGCAAGCACAAACGTTTGATGAGTATCACCCGAGTCGTTTTAGCAGAGATCAGATCAAATACTAACTTTTCTAGAGACTGAATTCATTTGTCTGACGCTATAGGATCTAAAAATCTGACTGTTACTCACCGTCGATAAAAACGTATACTCAAAGTTGACGAAGTCATGCACCACAGCTGAAGGGTTTTGAACCGTAACGTCAAACGCAGATCTCTTTCCAAGCCACCCCGATGAAAGTCACGATATTGCGTTGCATTGACGGAGTACGTTTCAGTGATTAATAATAATTGTCACGATTTCTGAATAAATCCAGCACTTTTTCACCACTTTACTCCCTTAATTGCAGCAATAACCAGGGCCTTATGTTGAGGCATGCCGTTTCGCAATTGTCCAATTATTTAACAGGGGCCCAGAATATTAAAAAAAAAACAACCGTGTTTTGAAAACCGATTTCAACGTTAATTAATTAATGTGCTATTGAAACAATAGCCTCAAAAGATTAAAAGATTCATTTCATTGTTGACACTCTTCCTGGGATTCGCTCAAGCAAACAGTAATTGGCGAATGGCACTGATTTCGACACATCGTCATTAAATCTAATTACGTGAGAAACATAAAATTATATATAATTTTTTGCCAACTCGAAGTTCATCATCACGAAGTGGTCATTCGATGTATTTTATTGAATACTATGGCTTTGTGATTGCTGTACAAAATTAGAAACTACTTATTCTAGTGAGCGGTTGGGGTCCTTCTAGTCTAGCAAGCAGGGTAGATTTCAATCAGCCATGATGAGCGTGAACCAAGTTGCGAAAAATTCTCGCACATCAATCCAGCAAGGGTTTTGTGGGGTCTTACCAGAACGGGGGACAAAGGCGTGGAGGGGAGTGGGGTTGAAACAGGAAAGGTTCCGAAAGTGGTAGGCTTCAATAATGAAAACGGTATGCAAAACGGTAGAAAATTATCATTCCTTATTTTATGTTCAGCAACGTAGTGACCTCCGATGTTTGGTTGGGGGCTTGTAACAAAGGGATTTATTTTTGTTTGAGAAACCAACAATTACGGATCGGAGGCTTTGTGTGTAACTGGGTTCCGGAAGAAAAACTTCAGGAAAGCGTGCGTCTCCCAGGGAGTAACATAGTTTACTTTCATGTGAAGGGGAGACGATTTGGTAGGAAAGCGGAGAGTGCTCAGGAGTAGAGAACACTATCAAACGTTAAATTTTGAATGTAAGAGGAGTCATTTCCACAATTAGTGGGTTTATTAACGAGGTTTTGTCATCTTATAACCAAACTAATTAACATCATTCAGCAGTGACGTTAGGCCGGTCATAGCCTCAGGCGTACGTTTTCCAGAAGCTGGCAAAAATAGCTCAGTCACACATCACTTTATCTACGTCTACGTCAGTAGTTTCCAAATGATTTGAGAGAAAACACGGAATCGGAAAAGGCACTCGACTTTTCTCGGCGAAGAAAACCACAGGGTCGAACTGGGCATACATGATCAGTTAATCGATTTTTTTTTTAATATTAAAAGTTATTATTTTGAACAGAATTGTACACTGCAAAATAAGCGACGAAATGTGACTTAAATATCTTGTTTTATTCACTCAAATACTTGAAATGCTAAGTATACCAATATCTTATTTCATGCCTCGTATAAAATATCTTTTCATTCAAACAATAAATTCCATATCACTTCTTTTCCGAATACTGCTATTAACCGATAACTGCATGGATTACCTATTTTTACCTTATAAAATCTTGAGAATTTTGATGATTTCTTCGTCTGTTCTTTTAAAAACACGTTACAGATTCCTGTAAGGCATTCCCTACTACGTAATTGTATTTATTTTATCTCCTGGTTCCCATTTATGTTCCAAGTCTTTTAACATATGTTTAAAGCAATAACGGCACAAAAAGTAAAAAATATCATGAAAGTCTACGGCTTGTATTTCCCATAACTGATAACAATGTTTATCTTTCAACGTGTTTTTGATATAACGAGATCTTATCTTCAGTGACCTAGAAACAGTTCACACATCAGCAGTTCGACTTGAACCAAGTCGCCCTCTGTAGGCGAGCGTAGCGAGCAAAACGTCGCGAGGCGACAATCGCGAGTGACGAAGTCGCGACATACCTAATCCGCTCGTTGTGAAAGTCTAATCAACAGTTTGCATTCAAGTTAGTTCCCCTTATGAGAAGTTTATAAACAGCCGCTTTTTGACCTCACGCATTATTATTACTCCTTTCATAAACAAAACAAAAGTGTAGCAGCGTCAATACTTTGTTTGTTTACTTGTTTACTGCTTGTTGATTGGTTTCATAGCAACCAAAACGAAAGCCCACACAATAACGTAACCATACATAAAAACTATTTCAACATGGCGTCTACCCAGGCCAAGGCATTAAAAATGTTTGTTTTAGATACCGTCTTTTGGGGCATATCCCGAGAAATCCCTTGACTAAAGTTCCAGGCCAGGCACTCAAACAACAATGCTCATAAGCATATCGGGCCTGTTGGTCGCAAACAAAAACCAGGAACAATACAGAAATTGAAAGCACGAAACGTATGAATTTGTTAAATAATATTATTTTAAGCCGATGAGGTGACGCAAAACCACATCCCGGCTCGATTCTCATTAAATAACTTTTTTGGGAGAACTTTGTTCTATTGTGTGTGGAGCGATGACATTATCTTGAACAGCAATTGCCTTACTTTGACCCTAAAAGACAAGAAGAGAACATGAGCTTGTTTGATAACTTTGAAGAACTTTTCACTGACTTCGCGTTGTTCGAGTCATGTGACAAAACGAACCTTTCCATCCGGGCAATGTAAGTCCCAGATCCTTGTGAATCCATCGGCGGAGCAGGATACGACCCTGTGCGGGACAGCCTGGAAACAAACACAGATGTCTACTTATTCGTCGGTAAAAGCAGAGCAAAAAGATCTCAGAAACCGTTCTAACAAAATAAAATAACAAACTTTATTTAATATACGTATTTTAAGAGTGGCATACAATGCTAGTATCTCCCAATGAAAAGAAGTAATCTAATAACGTTAAACGTAAAAACTATCGACACCAACTAGCGAACTGTCGCTATCATAATGTGCAATATCGTCCAAGAGAATGGCAATGAAACTATTACATTAGTAGCAGTTCCAGCTTTGTCAGGTACTTGAGTAAGTTTCGCCGATTTGCAGACTAGGAAAATGAATGTAAATCTTGTGCACTGGCCCTAGGTTGCGGAAGAACTAGAATTCTGCCCCCACCCCCAGACCATAATCTATCCCCAACTTTCACGTATCTAACATAAACAGTCTTCAAAGACAAGGCAACAAACAAACAAAGTATTTCTCAGACAGAACTACAATGCACACCAAGCAATTGTTCAAGGCTTCATACTTGAAAAGCAGTGAGATATATGCAGAAGCGCGCTTTGTATTGAACCAGGCAAAGGGACATAATCGATTAGCTGCCAAACGCAAGGCACACGAGAACATGGTAACAAAAATGAAGATCATAATCGTACCTTAACACAGAACACTGGCCCTTTGTGTCCCTGTAATGATCTCAGACATGTACACGTACTGATGTCCCATTCCTTTATTAAATGGTCCCTGTTATGCAAACAAAACTGTATTAGCAATAATTCTCAATGCTAGATAAGTATGCATGGCAGTCATAAAATTTCCTCACCCTCCTGACGAGAAGAAATGTTGATTATCATTGTAATCAAGAGAGTGGACTGGGCCCTCATGACCCAGAATAGCAACCTCGCATTCGCCAGTTTCCAGGTCCCAGAACATAATCATACCGTCCGCGGACCCACTTATCACCAGGTTACCAAGCACCTGCGAGAAAAAAAGACGCGTTCGATTGGTGTTAAAGCAACACCACATTGAACTCAGTCATCAACGAATTTATAAATTAACGACTAAATAAACAATGAACTCGATATCGAGGGATTCCTAACGAGAATTTAGAGTTTGGCTGGGTATGACAAATTTGTTTAACGGGAGGTCAGGTATCCTGTTTTATAACCCACCGATTAATTTTTGCGCGCGTTAATTGGACAAAACACATCACGTGGTACAAATCGGACGACGGGTACCATACAATATACCCAGTCCGATTTGATACCCGTCGCGTGACTTTTATGGAAGAGTGCAAAACAGACGCTAACTTTTTAATCAAATCATAGTTAAAAAAAAAAAAAAACAGTACGCAAATCAAGACAAATCGCATTGTGGAAATTAATCAGAGGGCTACAAAATAAACAAACCCCTTTACTGGTATATTGGGGGATAATGTCATTGGCTGAAAGAATTTCACAGTTTCCCTCGAAGCTTCGCTTCTCGGCCAACTGTTTAGTCTTCGGACAATCTTTCAGTCTCGGGCATTATCCTCTAATATACAATCCATCTGAAGGGCTTTAATTGCTAAACAGCGTATAACAGAAGAACACAGCAATGAATTTCAATGAATTTAATTTAATAAATACTCCTAAATACGGTAGCGACGACCAGAAATTGAATAACCTTAAAATATATATTAATGTTACAAGGCTGGATCAAAGGACCAGAGCTAGAGTTGCCGACAGTTCTTGTACGTTCTCGTCGACTCTTATATCCTCTGGTCGTGCACCAATCGTCAATCATGGGAATACTAACAGCCCGTTTAAACACGAGCTGGTGAAATTCCGTGAGAGTGAATGTTCGATTCTACTTTCATCACACAAAACATGGCTCGGCAGAGTGAAAGTTCATTTTTCCCAGTCATAATTAATGTTCTTACCTTTACGGCGAGAACAGCATCCCGATGTCCAACAAATGTTCGAAGACACGTTCTTGACTCTAGATCCCAGGATTTTAAAGTCCTGCAAGGAAACGACAGGCAATCCAACACGCTTGAAACAAACTCCAGTACTTAAACTAAGTGCACACGCTAAATCAGTAAGTGTGAACAGCGCTGTTTAGTCTGTGTGTTGAGGAGGGCAGCATTTTGACATTTCCACGTTCATTTTATTGCAGTAAACCAACCATAAAGCAAAACGTTGCTAAGAATTTAACCGCACACGCACACAATCTTAGAAACTCTGAGATAAATTACTATGTCTCCAGACCAAGAACGGAATACGCAAAAGGTAGCCTGCACTACAGAGGGTCTGTCCTGTGGAACAAGATTCCATCGGAAATCAGACACCTACCTAGTTTAAAACTGTTTAAAACGGCACTAATTGGGAAAGATGATTTTCAGTGCACTGTAAATTGGAGAAATTTTTATTATATAGGTTTTTACTGAAAGTTAGTTAATTAGTTTGTTAGTTAATGTAATGTTATTCTGATGATATAGTTAATTTGTTCTTTGTAATTTTTTACACGACTCCTAGGAAGACCATTTTTATGATAAGATTTCGTGTTTAAATAAAGATTGATTGATTGATTGATTGATTGCTTATGCTTATGCGCTAGTGAGAACCAGCCTTAAGAATGCTCCTCACCTATCAACAGAGCCGCTGACAATGTACCCTCCATCGATCTGAAGACTCGTGACTGCGCCTGGGGATTAACAAACGATATCAAAGTACCATTCAGTTTTGAGCCAAGGCAGTCGGTCTGGAGCCACGTTAGTGTTTGTGCACTTTGAGACTAAAGTTTTCACATTCGTCATTCATAATCCGACCAATCTGTCTCAATCTTCGCCATCCTTAACCATCATTGTTCCTTTTTGGTTTAGTATCAAATCTTTGGTGTTTTTCTTCTTCATTGAGCTATCATTTTGAGGTTTTCTACATTTCAAGGGCAATTCAGTAAGTTTCAAAAAAGACTTAAAAACATCGCGACGTAGCTGCTTTAACCAACCCATCTCCACTCTCAACTTTCCACAAAAAGCCGACTTCTCCACCTCCAGTCGCCTGCCGGCGAGCAGGCTCTCTTGTTTACAGATTTACGCGAGCAGTGAAGCTGCAAGGCAATGCACAAGCAATATAGCGCCAGCCAGTAACTCGTTCGCGTGAAAATGCACCCAAACCCAACATAAGAACAGTGTAAAACCCTAAAATGACAGCCTGTTGGCCTCGCTACACCTCCAGTAAAGACACTGTTTTGTCACCAGCTCCCTCCCAAGATCAAAATATCAATTTTCCTTACAAAGTGCAGCGGGGATGTCAACCCTAAGAAGTCCTGTTTTTGGAGAAAAACAAAATCATTCCGTGAATTGAAAGATCTTGCCAGGAATCGGGAGATTCGTGAAGTTGGGATGAGATGGTAATCATTATTCTCATTAACTAAGTGCTTGATAATATATGGATATCGTATTGAGAAATGAAACGTCAATCACTACATTCTAAGGCCACAATAGTAATTTTACGCACCTTCATGCCCTTCAAGTACACCTTCACACTCCCACGTGTCTGTACTCCAGATGCGAATGGTACGGTCATGTGACCCCGTGACTCTAAAACCAGGTAGAAGGCATGAAATGACAAAGGGCTGATTTTCAAAGCATCAATGAATATGTCATTGGCCAGCGGAGCTACTTGGCTATACAACGCTGCTGGGTGAATCTTAAGCGTCTTCGCAGAATTATCATTTTAGGAAAAAGAAGCCTGAAGTTTTATAAGTCTTTGTGTCTAGTGGCCCAGGATCAGCCCAGCGCTTATCTCTGGTTTTCGTAACATGAAATAACTCGGAGTATTTCTTCTCCTTTAGGGTGGGATTCTTGCCTACTGCAGGGTTATTCCCCAGTATTCATTTCGCCGGTATCCTTTTACACTCCTTGGTAGAGATATAGGCACTAGGAGAGCAAACTGTTTTGCTCAAGAACACAATACAGTGCCCCGGCGAGGGCTCGACCCCGGACCGTTCGATGCGGAAACCACGCGCAAATCATTAGGCCACCACGCCTCTAATTTTAAACCTGGGTGAGCCTGGAACTAGCAAGAACAAAACTTGCAAGCGTGTGGCATGACATGACCTTTACTTACAAAACTTCCTGACTGAACTGCAAACAAGAAACACATCCCTTGTGACCATAAAGTACTTTTAGTCTGTGAAACGTCACGATATGCCAAACCTAAAATGGGGGGCACATTTATGATAAGAATGGTGATCCTAAGAGACTTCATTTCAAGTGGTGTTTGCGAGTGCAATGCAGGATGTCTGCATTAGTTAACACAAGGTGGCCTCTTGAGAAATTTAGTGTAAACTATTGGGGTTTGACGTTTCAAATCATTTTAAATGCGGGCTTCCTCACTGCTCAGTAGTAACCATCTTTGTTCCTCAGTAAGATTTATTTCAGCCTTTTGGTGTCTTTACGGATTCTCTTGTATGAATGGTCAGCACCAGTCCTCCTTACGATTGTTCTCTAAAGGAACGAGCTCGTTAGAGTCACAGTCAAAGCTCGTCTTTATTGTAACATACTGCAGCTTATTTATCCGAGCAATCTTGAAACTCCAACTCTACAAACACGTATACTGAGTTCTTCGCGCGTTAACAGCGCACGGACAAGCAAGGTAAGAGTATGTGAGAGTTGCAATCAACAAGTGAAAACTCATTTCGACTATCAAAAAAAAAACAGGTTCAATTGATTGTAGCGCACTTCAACAGGAGCACCCAAGAGTTGATAGGAGCCAAAGAAAATACGACTCTAAAACACACAAACCATGACTGTCATGTCCCATGAGCCGCTGATGATTTTCTCGTCGTCGAATTGCAGACACCGCACTCCACCCTGCAAAGGATAAACGATTTGTCAGTCATTGAATTCCCAAGAATGATGAACAGTTAACTTCTCCTTACATTATCCATGCCTTGTCAAGCAAACAGGTGATGAGAGTAAGCGAAATCATCAGAGAGAGCATGTTATCAAGATGTCCATTGAAATGTACTGAATTCGCGCCCGCAGTATCAAGCACAACGCTGTCCACGAAAAATGGTCCGTTTCGCTCTCCGATCGCTGATCTGAGCGGCTGAGACTTTGATGATCGCAAGTATTGGAGTGGCGAACAAACGATCGTCAATATTGTTGTTTTTTTTTTTCTTTTCTGGTTTAATTGCTATTCGGTTGTGGAAGTATTCATCAGGGTCATGAACGTTTTGGTTTTGCGTCAAGAAGGCAATGTATAATTTTATGAGCTTATCGATGCTGTTCTTGGATCACTGACCTCTCGGCAGCATTCCACTTACTCACAGTGATTACATATATCTTATATATCTGAGTATTTTTATGGGTTGTGCCGTATTTTGACGAGCCCGTAAGGCGAGTCAAATTACAAACAACAAGTAAAAATTCTCAGCGATACTTCACAACTAAACATGTAATAAGAGATTTATTATCCAACACGCTACTACCAGTAAATTGTTATGTCAGTGGGGGCGAACTTCTAACCGGTTCTTTGGAGTAATACAGTGTGATATTTGAACTCGTTTTGGGCGTTATTTGTACTCTACGAATCACAGTTGGCTAATAACAATAATTAAGATAAAAATTATGAAAATGCAGAGGAATACTTCACTCCACAGTTGCCATTCAACTGGTAAATTTTCAACCTTAGCCTCCACAATGATTCGTGTAGTGTCTGTGATTGCTCGTTGTTTGCGCGCGAAAATTACAACCAATTAGAGATTATTATCAGTGTGGAATTCACCTTGTGCCCTTTGAGCTTGTGAATGCTGCGCCCACTTCTCACATCCCACACTCTAGAAGAAAAAAAAGTTGAAAATAATAGCTGAAGTAAATGTACCAAAGGACTGTGTCAAATACTCGCTACAAATATTTATGACGTGAAGTATACGAAATAATCATTTCTCACTTACAAACTTTTACGTTATGAAGAAATTACTTCTTACAAAGCCATGTCTTGGCCTTCATTAAGCCAGGTCAAACGGTACACGATAGTCTAAGATAGCTGATGATAGCAAAAGCATACACCTTGTTCCAAAATGGCTGCCATCTTAATATTCTTTTGTTGGTATTTAAATTAGCCCTTCCTGCCTCGTTTTTAAGCTCAAAAATCAAAAGAATATTTTATCTTGAACGAGGCAACAAGGGCCAATTTGTGTGTGCATAAATCAGCGGTCATTTTTGGAATAAGGTGTATGCGCTCCCGTTTGGAATACCGTCGAAGTGGCGATTCTTCTACTCTTTATTATCGTTTTGCAAGGATATCTAGTGTTAACAATGAACATGAAGAAAAGGGTACGTTTTTCCCGTAATTTTCATTTTGGCTCGTAAAATGAAAAGCGCGCGGAACTGGCTGGGAATCATCTTTAATTCACAATAATTAGTTGCTCTGTGTGAAAAAAGCTGGTTGAGCCTACCGTACTGTGCGGTCAGCGGAACCTGTGATAATCCTTCTTTTGTCAAACTGTAAGCACAGAACTGCATCCATGTGTCCCTGAAAAAATAGAATAAAATAAGACAGCATTTAACAAGAGCCAAAAGTTGAAGTGTACGAGGCGCAGTGACATAATGTGGTTAGGGCGTTAGTATGTTAGGCTACACGTCCTGGTTCCACTCCTAGCCAAGGTCATAGAGTTGCGATTTGGGACAAGATACTTCACTCTCACAATCCATATCTCCACCAAGCTAGGAGTAAAAATTTGCTTCTGCCTCAAGATGCCCGATGTGATTACGTGTTTGATCTTGATTTTTTAAGGCTAAAATTAGACTTTCCCAAAGTCCTTTAAAACGTTTTGTTGTTTCACGAGTCAGTACCATAAGAGAGTCGATTTGGAGCTAGTCTAGGCTAAGATGTGCTATTGCTCAAATTGCTTTCACTGTGCAAGTATCATTTAATCCATTTCATCATTAATCCGCAGTCCATAGATGTAACCTATGTACCAATTTTGATCTGTCAATAACTGGCAATGTTACCACTTGTTTAATTTTGTTTTGTTTTCTTTTCTCATTTAAAGCATAATATTTTTAGTACTATACTCAGTTCCTTTAGTTGTTACTTTTTTGAGTAGTGTTTTGGCTTATTTAAGTTTATTTTTTCTGCTGTAATAGATTCTATATATCTAGCGAAATAAAATAGTTGTTGTATTTTAGGGCTTCATAGCTCAGTTGGTAGAGCGTCGCACCAGTATCGTGGAGGTCACGGGTTCTATTCCCATTGTTGCCTTGAAATTTTTTCAGGAAAATGTGCAATTGCTACATTGCTTTCACACAGTGAAGATCATTCAATTCAATGCTTATTGGAAGAGGTAAGTTTCTAAAGAAACTGTGGTGCTGCGTCGGTGGGAAGTATAACAATATAATTTGGTTTTATCAACTGGGTTGATAATGTGAATTGGCCACCGCTTTCATTCAACTAATTTATTCCGAAGTTTTCACGTTACCAGGCACCAACCAATAGCGATGCTCCATCTTTCTGCATATAAACCACACACGACCCACAATTCCTTGATTCGCTCCGACGAATCTCTTTACGGTGGCCAATTCACATTATCAACCCAGTTGATAAAACCAAATTACAAGGTTTATTGGGTTGATTCCCTAGGCAGTTGTATCTTTTGAGACATGCCACGTGCCAAGCTTTCGACCAATCAAAAGAGGCATCTCAGCTGCGTATAGTCTTCAAACTTGTAAGTGATGTAAGGAAATTTCTATTAGCACTGGTCTTACTGAATGAGATATAATACCTGCAACCTCCGCACTCTTTTAACAGCAAAAACACCTTGAACAGCTAGAGACAAATAACGGAATCTTTGCTTCCTCGGTTCTTCGTCGCCTTCCTGCAAAATTCACCGCAAAAGCAAAGAATGGTAAGCTTTTAGGATTGTACAATACAGCATCGCTCAATAAATTTCAAAATTGCACGCAAAAACGAATACTTCAAGAGGCCAGTACAGACATGGTTCAAGGTCTGGATTTCAGGGAACACAAACGTCTTATTACACATTGTAGTTGCATCCATCATATGCACATAACAGATATTTAACAATTATCCTGCGAAATCGCGCGGAATATCGCCTGATACTTAGCCGACGAGGCCGTAGGCCGAGTTGGCTAAAATCAGACGATATTCCGCAAGATTGAGCAGGATGATTGTGTTATTATTCAAAAAATTGTCAACAAAGTGCCTTAACAAGCTAGAAAAGTTGCCGTTATGCGGCGCTTTGCAAGACTTCGACCGAATTATCGGCAACGGCATATATGGGCAACGCGACAAATTGTTGAATAACAATAATATTAACAATTAGACTCCGAGCCCGAGTTTTCTACGAGCGAATAGTCAACGAGGCGCAGCCGAGTTGATTATCGCTCGTAGAAAACGAGGGCGAGTAGTCTAATTGTTTTAGTAGAAACACTTAAAGGATTGCAGTCCAAAAACCTACAATATTGTGCACTTTTGAGTCAAAATTCAAGAAAAACTACCGCTAAAAGAGCTACGCGCGCGCGGTTGTTTTCTATCGGCGAATAGAAAACAGTGGGAGAACCAATCAGATTCGCGCATTTCCAATAGAACACAGCTGAGTTTCTACTAATCTGTGATATACATGTATGTAAGTTGCCTAGATTTGTCCGAAGTCATGCAAAGCGCTATTCAATCTTGACGAATATTGCTTGATTTTAGAAAAAAAATCAAACAATATTTTTTGCATTTCATTTATTGTTAAAATTTAGTTCAACACTACAAAGACAGTGACTGGAACATTGGAAGATAGAATCCCAGTTCCCAGGGTCTCTCATCTTCCTGTCCACCCATTTTAGCCACCATGGCAACAGCACTGATAATAATGTGGGCCACCTTGGCCCAAGCTGAAAGTAATATACACTTCCGTACCAAAAGATTGGATGCCTGTATTAAAGTGGGTCTCACATCCAGAGCGAGTTCCACATCTTCAGGTTTATCTTCATCTTGAGCCAGCGCCTTCAGACTGCGAGTCAGCATCTTTAAGTTGCCACCAGTCAAATCATTTCCATCAAAGTCTTCAGCTGCAAACTCGTCTGCATTGTCCTTCTGATCATTGGTTGTGGCCGACTGGGCAGGACCAATGTCTTCCATGGAATGATTTAACACTATTTCAACTAGACACAAGAGGGACACTGATGAAATCAAAGTTCAACAGAGGCACTTTTTGCGCTCAGTGTTTACAAGTTAAGGCTACGTACACACTAATCCAGAGAAATTGAAAACGCAACTTTTTTTTCTCCGGATTGGCCTTCCGTCCACACTAAAACGGCGTTTTCACCAAAAACGGAACTATTTGGATAAATTTGAAAACGCTGGCTAGGTGTGTTAGCGTGGACGGCGAAAACGGAACTTTTTGAAAACGCTGACATCAAAACAATCGAATAACGTTGCTCGGACAATGTGGGCATGCTCTTGCATGTATTAAGCGTTTCTTAAAATCGATGGCGAAACAATTTGAAAACGGTATAATGAGGGCAGAAAACATTTTATTTATCCGGCTTAGTGTGGACGTAACCTAAGAGAGGTTAATCAAACAGCATCCTTTACATACACCATAATATACCACTGTTAACTGACAGTTGTAGAGTAGTGCACACGTAGGTCCGCAATACGTGCAAATAGCTAGATACTTTCAGTGCATTCAGAGGTCCGGGTTCAAGCCCTGACCAGGCCCGCTGTGCTGTGTTCTTGGACAAGATACTTTACTCTAAAAGTGCCTCTTCAACCCCCCCCCCCCCCCCCCAGGGAAACAAATGAGCACCAGGACATTGTTGAGGAAGTCTGCAATATCATAAAGCATATGAATAGAGGGGGTAAGTTTCTAAAGAAACTGTTGTGCTGCGTCGGTGGGAAGTATAACAATATAATTTGGTTTTATCAACTGGGTTGATAATGTCAATTGGCCACCGTAAAGAGAATCAATAGCTGACGTTTCAAGCGTTAGCCCTCCATCGGATTAGCGGATTCGCTCCGACGAAGGGCTAACGCTCGAAACGTCAGCTATTGAATCTCTCTACGGTGGCCAATTGACATTATCAACCCAGTTGATAAAACCAAATTATATCATAAAGCATATATCACCAACCATCATGCTGAAGTTTAGCCAAGTTTCCTTTAGCGACTGGGAGTATTTCTACTCCCCCATAGAGATATCAACGCTCATTTCTTAAACCCCTCCCCCTTTCACTGTTGTCATTGTTGTTACATTCTGAAAATAAAGCCAGGTGAATTGCAAGCCCCTTGAAACAACATTGAGAAGGGGTGGGGTAGAACATATTTTTATCCACTGAAAAGTCAAGACATTCGCGAAAAGTGTACGGTATTCATTTGTCTCTAAAGCTTGACACATCTACAAGGCAGACAACTGGTTTTGGTCCCTGCACAACATCTTTCCATCATTTTATGGTATCTAAACTCTCTATAAGCCCGACACGTGTACAAGGCAGACCACTGGTGTTGGACCTTGCACACCATATGCATCTTTCAGCCATTCTGCTGTATCTAAACTCTCTATAAGCCTGACACATCTGCAAGGCAGGTAACTGGTGTTGTTCAATGCACACAGTCTTTCAGTCATTTACTGTATCTAAACTCTCTGTCAGCCTGAGTGACACTTATCGAGGATGGAAAGTTGGTGAAAGTTAGTCATAGTTGGTGATTATTTTAACTTTTATTTATTTTTACAATTTCATTTACTTGAATGATATAATTTGTGAAATAAATTTCTTACCAACATCACTTTCTACTGTCTTTATGCCCTCTGTTTTTGTAGGCTTGGACGGAAATTCTGAGATACAAACAACCAATCATCAAGAAATCACCAGTATTTTTTTTTAGTTCCTAAGGTGGTGCCCCATTTACCACAGGGCACTGTCATGGTATTATGGTGTCATTTCAAAATGCTGAAATATGTTATTGCGTGGAAGGGAAGCCAAAAGTAATGGTGTAGTTAGATTATTAATTATCACTGCACTGGAACCGTTTGTAATTACCATCGGTACTATCCTATCACTTGGGATGGCAAGGATGGAAATGGATTGGAACTTGAAAAATTACTGGCTTCAGTCTCCATTCTTTGTAAATATATCATTATTGTTTGCTCTCTCAGCCACAATCCGTTTGATATCTTCCTGTCAGTCCATCAGGAGCATTTTGGGCACAAGTAAAGGTACCAGGTAATGATTTTACATGTAGCATTTTTTTTCACTTGAAGCTGACAAATGTGTAGCAAAGTTCATCCTTAATATTTAAGATTACTTTTCACAACTGATAGAAAGTCGAGGATATTTCTCACGTTTTCCCAACTTTGCATTATCAGGGTTGTCAAAATAAGCCGTCAACCGGCGCATTTCACCGGCTATTCTGAATACTGCTCCGGCTACTTTGAGTGTTAGTAGGTCAGTTCTGAGCGTGATATTGGAGAAATAAAATGGAAATAGCCGCCTACTTTTTGGATGGAACCTACTAATCAAAAACCTACTGACAACCCTGCATTATGTTGCATTACAATGCTATATGTCATTCCCATGGTCTATATTAGCTCTTAACAACCAATTCAATACCAGAGAATATAATTTACCGGTTACTTTTGCCTTCTTCTTCTCTTCCCGTCTTGCAGCTTCTAATTTCATTTGCAGATCTGATAAGGTAATAAGTCTGTACATGTAAGGGTCATCAAATGACAATAAATAGTCCCTGTTCTAGCCTGCAAGAGCAGATGATTTTTTTTTTTTCAGCTCTAGCCAGGAAAAATTTCTGTTACTAATCAGCCGTTATTGACAAACGGGGCTCTCCCTAGTTTTCAGCACAGCAAGTAAAAGGACATTTCAAACCGGTAAAGAAGTTCTAGTGAATCACAGTGAACCATGGCTGTTGCTGAAGGGGATATATTTCCTGTCACTTACATGATGTACTATTTGAAAAATTGGCGAACTCATTTAGTCTTGAGTCTGTATAAAGTGCGAGCCAGCAAGTCATGCGAGTCATGTGAGCCAGTTGTGCGAGTCTTGAAATGATGGAAATTGATGCGAAATCAAATCGAAAGTACTATGTAAAAAAGTCGACTTTGTGAGACAACATTAAGACAGAAACTGATAAAGCAGGGTTGCAACCATGGACAGCTGTTTTGCTGGGGTTATAACTCGTCAGCACAGTATAACAATTCTAAATGAAACCTGCATCACTCTGGTTCTTGTTTCTGTGGCATTGAAGCCAACACTCGGCTGTGTACAGTGAAACCAGATATTACCCCACTAAAGCGTTATAAAGAAGGGCATTTGGAGATGAAAGTAAAATAACTGTAACGATAGGGCTATAATAAAAGCATCAAAATTGAACGCAGGAAGTGGAGGAGGGCTTGCAAAAGCAGAAGAATAAGCACTCAGAGTCAGTGTGAACATGACATTTTGCAATTGATTTGCATTTTGCATTCAAACTCTTTTTTGCCTCTTCTTTTCTTTCCTTCTTGATTTCCCCAACTTTGTCCAATGCAAACAAAACAAACATCAAACGATGAGATCTTGGACCGGATCATTTTCGTACAAACATCCTTAAATATAGGCTTTCAGAGTTTCTATAGATTTCCATTTTTTCTTTTGGAATCCCGTCAATATCAGATCTTGCCTCATCTATGCCAAAAGTCTGGCTACGGCCCTGGTTACTGATATACATGTATTAAACAATTATCCTGCGAAATCATGCGGAATACCACCTGATACTTACAGCAGGATAATTGATTTAATTATTATTCAAGAAAATTAATTGCCAACGAAGAGCTTTTTATAGCTAAAAAAGTTGCCGTTATGCGGTGCTTTGCAAGACTCCAGCAGAATTATCATTACTTAACATATATCCCGGAATGTCTGTCAAGTACAGTACAGATGACGCAATTGACGAATAGCAATCGCTTCATGGCCATACATGGGCAACGCTTTTTACTGTGAAGCTGTGTTACTACTTACAAGCGAAATGCCAATCAGGTGCAAGAAAACTAAACCGCAAACGGCAATGGTAATTACATGTAGTTTGTGGTTTTAAGATTTGCTCACATGTCCTGAACTTTACTGTGATTGGTCACTACACAATCACAATCAACATTCCATACATGATTAAAAGTTGTTTGACAGTAATGAGTATGGGGCTCCATCATTATCAAGAAAATATAAGAGCACATTAATTATTTTATACTTTTTTTTTATTATCTATTTGCCACACATAAGAGAAAAAACATTACAATTTAAACAAACAAGAAAGGGTTAGGAGACATTGTACATGTACCTCAAGGAAAACTCTGGGCTTATAGGGCTTTGTACAGTACTGTAGTTCAATGTAACTCACCTCTCTTCTGTTGTTCTTCAAGTCTCACCATGGCAAGTTGTTTGTAGTAAGTACATACTTCTCTGTAAGCTTGTTTCCAATCAACAGCCTGACCTTGACCTAGAACTTCAATTTTTTGCGTCAAGTTCACAATTCCCTCAGCTGCTCCTGTAAGCACAAAGTAAAATTATGTAAATCACTTTGAACTAAAGATACATGATTATAACTGAAAAATTCTAGTAATTCCATGCAGGCAAGATTAAAGACTTCTGAACATGACTGAGCTACATGTAAAGGTTTCAGTGGCCATCTCCCCTGCTGAAAATTTGTTTAGCTCACTTGATACTTTTCTAGAAATTTTTTGGTCAATGATCTTTCTTGTGATGGATATGGAAGGGGTATAGAAATTCACTGTCCTTGAAAAATGATAGGTCCTGGCAAATTTTAGATGAGTCTCAAAATCTTACAGTTAATTCTAATTCTTTGCAAACTCTTAGGATAGTGGGAATCTTAAGCTCACAAAAAATATATCTGGTGTAGGAATCTCGGATTATGTGATTCAAGTTTCAAGGAGTTTTGCAATTAAGCCATGCATAGTTTAATCAATAGTTTAAAATAATTCCCTGTCATAAACCAACAATAAAAGCAGAGAATATTCATGATAAACAGCCCAACATCACAATTGCTACTGATCAACATATTAGGCTTGGATACATGTAAGTAATGTTCTTAAACTGTCATAAACTTCAAAACAAGCACTCAGATTTTTAAATTGCAAAGTCTCAGGCTCAGATTGTATACAAACAAAAGTCTCAGCATCTTGATGAGTCTCAAATTCTATCTTTCTATACCCCTTGAGGACATTTGCATAAATTAACTTGTGTCATTTGCAGTCACTGTGATATACATGTATTTATTAGGTAAAAAAGGTAAAGTCTGCATTCGTGCCTAGTGGCCCATCAGGCCGGAGCTTATCCCGGTTTCTGTAGCATGAAGCAACAGAGAGTATTTCTACTCCCCCTGGATGGAAGTCCATCGCTGGTTTACCCCCCAGTAGTAAATTCACCGGTACCCATTTATACACCTGGGTGAAGAGAGGCACTGTGAGAGTACACAATGCAGCGTCCCGGCCAGGGGCTCAAACCTGGACCGTCCGATCCGGAGTCCAGCACACTAACCATTAGGCCACTGCGCCTCCATTATTAAGTACACATTTTTAGAAATCCAAGCAGCATGTGGCATGCAACAAAATATTTATTGCAGTGTGCTAAAATCCTGACAGACTTACCCATTGCAGCAATTTTATCCTTCCAAAGTCTATTGTCATTTGTTAAAAATCTCCATCGATGACAGACCTGGTATGTTCAGTCATACAGAGATTACAATCATGCAGAGATTGAGAGAACACATTAAAGGGACACTATCACGATTTTACGCATGCGCGAGCGCCAACTGCCTTTTATCGACTAAAACAATAGAACTGTCACTAATTTGTTTTCACTGCGTGATCCACCGTTCTTTATTGTCTTTATTGTACGAACAGTATAAAAGAGACCAATACAACGCAGAAAAAAAGGAAAAATGCACTCTGACCAAGATGAGATCGTCGAAGAACACAAATATATTTCTTCCTCATTGCACGCTATTTCCTTTCCATCACTATGTAATTATTCAGCTGATCTTGTCGGTTGTGCTTTTACTGGAAGAGCTGTATTGTTGTTGCACGCCAATACACCAAGTCAGGGAAGAAGCGTGTCGGCTGTCCATGTAAAACGGCAGATAAAAACACAGTACTGACTAGTATATCTACGGAACACAGCAAAAGCCATACAAGCACAAGGCGACAGTAATATCACAGTTCAAAACAATCCTAAATCTGCTAAATGTCCTCCGGAAATTGGGTGAATCGCGGGTTTTCATATCACGCACGGGTCGTCAAAAGCTGTTGCAGATTTTTGTCCTTTTCCACTGAGAAAAGAAATATTATATTATACCGGTATCATTCTCATAGCCTATACCTGAGCAGAGAGAACCAGATAGCTTGCCTGAAGACCGACGGAGACACTTGCAATACCAAAGAGTAAAGGTCAGTTTCACCCATGTTGGAGAACACAATCAGCTTTCAGCCTCTTTAAGTTTCATGGATCGATTTCTTTACATAAACCTACTATGTTGCTGGCTCCAATTCTTTTTAGTCTTTCTCCCATTTTCGGAACTTTTCCGAAAGCTCCCAGGAGAAAGAAGCCTTCGTCCAGCGCCATTAACTCTTCCTTCCTCTTGAAGCTCGGTCACACGGCATTGAAAACAACGCCAAAAATTCTCGATTTCAGACAAATTGGCACTGAACGAGAACCGTACATGTATATAGTAGTAATCTTTAATGAGGATGCCAACGTCACTAAGTGGTTTACAGAAGGGTCCTCAAAAGAACACTAGATTACATCAAAGACTAGCTAAACAATAAAAGAATAAATACAATCATTAATTAACAAATACAGAATGTCGTTAAGAACCAAAGATAACTTTGGACAGGCCACGTTCAAAAGCAGGTAGTGATTCAGCATTCCTTAAGGAGGTGTCCAACCCATTCCATATATCAGCGCTAAAATTTGAGTATGAACCGCCTTCTCTAACATCTTGCTAATAGTCGGCAGAATGGAAATTGGCTGGTAATTAGAAGCGTTCTGTTTATCACCGTTTTTAAACAAGGGGATAACCTTTGCTGTTTTCCATATAGAAGGAAAAGTTCTTGTTTGAAACGATAAGTTAAATAAGGCTGTTAAAGAAGGAGTTATAACTAATCTACAATTCTGAGTAGTTTTAGGGTGATATCGAAGTAAATTGAGGACGATGCAAACAGATTTTTGAAAGCGCTACATCACTTCTTGCATCTTTTGAAATATTCAGGACATCCTGTCCAAAAATCAAACATTGGCGCATGCGCAGAAACATGATAGTGTTCCTTTAACGGTTTAAAGTTAGTGGAATGTGAAGATTAAAAATAATGGTAAAATTAAATCTCCAGTCACATATTTTTCATACAGTAACATGTATATACAGCCCTGTATCTGTAAAATGTACCTTAAGGAGGATCGAACAAGTTTCTAAAATGATGCAGGATTACAGAAAAGTGCTTAAGATCATTCGGGCAAGTGTCTAAATCTATTGAGAACTCTGTTATTGGGCAATACTTTCTTCATCATAGCAGTTACCATGGCAACATCCTGTCAGTGACAAAAGACCTCCCTGCAATGGACTAGCATCCTGGAGATCCAGAGAGGAGTAGAATACTCCTAATCGCTTACACAATCCTGTACCCGAGTCTTCATTCCTTAACGGCTTGACAAAAGAAGCGACACTTTGTTAAAGGATCTATTTCGATTGGTTTAAATTTGCAGACCGTGAAAATAGCTGGCAATAAAATACCATGGAGTTCATTGGGTCAAGCTTTTGAAAGCCCTAGGCATGCACAGTTCAACCACAAGTCAGACAGATTTTCCAGGGTTGCTCATTCCCTGGCCATTGGTAAAGGGGCTGAAGGCACTGGGAACAAGGATGAGTCACTATACTACAGAAACTGAGAGGAGCTCTGGCAACTGTACAGGGCTTCTGATATTTTGCGCAGTCGCAGAGCCGTGAAATTCAGGTAAATCCGCGAAATCCCGTGAAATTGACAAAAACACGTGAAATTCGCTACAAATCCTACAAAATTCATGTCAGTACAACATATTTGAAGCTTATCTTTACTATTGCAGCTGTTTACTTGCCGTAAACTCCATCACGTCCACGAGTAAACAACGTACCAAAAACTACCAGGCGTTTTAGATTAATGTTGAAAAAAACTGGGCACTGGCCACAATGTGAATACTTTTCGTTGACACTATACGGAGTGTGAAAGGAAACTGTTGTCTGTAGTAATGCAGGCACCTGTTTACTTGTGTGTGCAGGACACGATCGAAGATCAGACGCAAGAGCGTTTTGACTTCACAAATGGATTTGAACCTTCTATCACGAACAATCTTGCCTTGAAACTGCAAAGCAACACAAGAGAAATTTTATGCGTTGTTGTTTTCGGCTCTAAATTGCAGCTGAAAAAAGAGGATAACTGGTTGCCTTTTTTCCTGTCGCTCGAAACAAGAACAGTTTTCTTCAGAACTGTGTTGGATGAACTTTTTTGTGTTTGTGTCTTCTTTCCCGCAAAATTGGCCATTTTCTCTGCGAATTTGTCTCTGCAAATCTGCGAAATTTGACTTTTTTCCCCGCGAATTATCAGAAGCCCTGTGTATTTGACCCAACACAGACTTTTAAGTCCTTTATCTACATTACTAAAGACCAAAAACGTCGGGCAATTCTTTGGTGTACATGTACCTCTTACCTGAGAACTTTGGCACAAACTTCGAACATTGAGGTAGGAAAATATATTGAGCAGGACATGGTCTGGAACACAATTTAAATCTGTTCGATCTCTGAGCCTAAAAAACAAAATTGTTTCTTATTTAATAGTCCTTTACAGTACATGACTTTTGCACTTTAAGGCAATTACATATTAGCAATTATTAGACCTGTAACCCAAGTTTTTTTATGAACAAATACTGATAATCAAATGGGGGGGGGGGGGACTTGCAGCATATACACGGGAGAGGAGGGTTCAACATATTTTTGGGGTTGGAAATTTACACCCTTGGTATTTTTTGGCATCAGAAGATCTGTCGTAGTTTTGCATATTTTTTATAAGGGTCTGTTTGATTGAATAAATCAGTATTGACTTTTGCATTAAGCCTTGTATTTTATTGGGCAGGAAGTTTTGATGTCAGATATTTTTGGGGGGTGTAAAATTTCAAGTTCATGTATTTTTTTGGTTCACAGTATGAACCTCCGTTGTTCGTGATTGAAGGTTAAAGTCAAAACATTCTTGCGTCTCCATTGTGTCCTGGGCGTACGGCAAGTAAACGGCCCCAATAGTCAAGATACGTGTACATGTACAGTTGTAAGTTTGTAAGTTTCAAATATGTTGTGCTGACATGTATTTGGTAGGATTTGTAGCAAATTTAGCAGTATTTCGCTTGTTTTTGTCAATTTCGTGGGATTTCGCAGAAATACCTGAATTTCGCAGCTCTGTGACCGCGCAAAATATCAGAAGCCCTGATACTGCAAGAGACCCTTCCCACCTGGGTAATCAATGAGGTATATATGTTCAACCATATTAACTGCTGCTCAAAGCATACAAACTGAGAGTGGGTACTTATATAATTAGATGAACAGCTTCATGAGTGTGCAGTAGTGTTACATGACATGTACAATTGTTTCATTTTTTGCTTCAGTTACTGCCAAGCTAAGAAAAACATGAACACCTGAAATATTTCAGGAATGTTGCATGTGTATTGACCAACCACAATAGTCCAGGTCAGTTGTGTAAACCTTAAAACCGCAAACTAATTAAAATAATACTGTTGCTGTTTGTGGTTAAGCCTCACACTATTGGTGTCTCAACAAATTCCATAAATATTTCTGGTGTTCATATAAGGGAAGAATTTAATTTGCCAAGACAGATATCTGACAGATATTAATGACTGGAAGGACATAACAAAAATTATGAATTTAAAGTTTACTACAGTGTATGTGTACTTTAAAATTACCTTTGTGCTAAGCACTGAGCAAAGAAGTTGAGACATTGATCATCACAGCACTTGACCACTTCTGACAGTAGTTCCACTCTCTCGTGTGCCTGCCAATCATCCAACCACTGTTCAAAAAATTTCCAGAATAACTGTTAACAATCTTGAGTCAGACTCGGAAAAATTGAAAGTTTGCGTGAACCCATTACATGTATGTAGCCACATGCATACTACGTACCGTACATCAAGTCGATTCCTGTTTGGACTGTTATGAATGGAAAGCGTAAAACCGCTGAAAAAATTGAGCTCACATGCACATGAAAATTTCTTAAAATTGCGATCACATATCACGAAAAAAAATGGCTACATACATGTAAATCACATTTCACAAGGAAAAAAATAGTTACAATCAAGCTTTATGCATAAAATATTAAACAGAGAGGTCCCCCCTTCCCAGGCCTAGCACATTAACCATCTGGGTGCCACATGTACATGTACCCCACGGATTTGAGTGTACAGTACATGCACATCTTGCTGAAAAAACTATCAAATTACAGTAAGGCAGGTTTTTTGTAGGTCACAGATCACCCTTGGGTTAGAATTAGGGCGACCTGTGACCTGCAAAAAACCTGCCGTTCAAATCCCATTACCTGATGAATCTGAGAGATTTGTGATTTAAAATGATTTGACAGTTTACTCTTGCGTGGCTTGACCAGACGGGTTCCTTTATGGCCTTCCCACCACTTGTCGTGTTTAAATGTAACTGGCGCATGCCCATACAGCTTATCTGTATCACCAGTCCTTAATGATGTTTTCATATAACCAAGCTGTTGATGATTTAAGTCCTGGAAAAAGTTTGACGTGCTCACTTTTCTTAAAAATGGTGGAGCATGTTCATGCCGGTGGTTTTCCTCAACCAGTAAAGCTGGTTGCACAGTATCAGCAAATGCTGTCATAACAGAACCTCCCTCATGGAAGAGAGTGGACTCCATCTCGCCAACAGACATTCTGCCTGCAGTTGCATGTATGTTAGTCTCACTAAAATTCATCTGAAATTCGCCCAACTCAGTATGAAAACTGTCTGAATCCCCGTCTTTAAGCTTTTCCTTGTCTGTAACCATCATTAAAGAATTTTTCCGGTCCATTCCCTGCGATGGTTGAAGAGCGATCATTAACTGTTCTGCGCTAAAGTTTGGACTTGGTCGGCTTGGCATTACAGGGGCAGTTCGAACTAGTCGAGCCTGTATGAGAGATGTTGGATAAATTCCTTTGAGCCTGGCCACAAAATCCCTGTGAAACACCGGTTCTAGCGTCGTAACTAAGGCCTGTAGTTGGCCCTTCGTACACTTGTCAGACACACCACATAATAAAATCCGTTGTTGCCAAGATCGCCAGCCAGTGAACCACTCGCACACTTTCTTGCAGATTTGTTTGTGTGAGAACAAACTACTCACTAATTGCACATCAACAGTGCTAAGTTCCAAGCTCGGTAGTATCAACGGCTTGTGGATATTCTTGAATCTTATTCGTTTATTCTTTTTGCCTCCTTTGACCGCGCTGGCTTTAACGACCGGCAGAAAAGTCAACTCGTCCCTGCAGTCCGCCATTTTTGGCGGAATCGATGTTGTATCCGGCGTTCCTTGGCAACCGTCATTCTCGTCCCCAGAGCCGCTTGTCCCTCTTAGCCGGCTGGGCCTGTGCACGAGGAACAAGTGGAAGGGAGTCCAATCACATCAGCCGTTTTAAAATCCTTAGCACGTTTGAAACGGCTGATGTGATTGGACTCCCTTTGTTTGATTTCAGCGGATCAAATCGTGTGTCCCCAGAGCATTCTCGTCCCCATAGCCCTTTTCGTTTCTCTTAGCCGGCAGGGCCTTCCCTGACCTAACCCCAACCCTTCGTTTTTCGTGCCAAGGCCCTGCCGGCTAAGAGAAACGAAAAGGGCTGTGGGGACGAGAATGTCCCCAGAGCCACTTGTTCCTCGTGCACAGTTCCAGCCGGCTAAGAGGGACAAGCGGCTCTGGGGACGAGAATGGGCAACCGTGCAAAACTAATCTCGTACCCAGATCTTCTCAACCCTCGAGAGAAGCCGATACCACCACGCAAGCTCGGCAATTTAAAGTGACAATATAATTTGGGTTGATAATGTCAATTGGCCACCGTAAAGAGATTCAATTGCTGACGTTTCGAGCGTTAGCCCTTCGTCGGAGCGAATCAAGGAATTGTGCGTCGTGTGTTTTTATATACAGAAAGATGGAGCTTCGCTATTGGCTGGTGCCTGGTAACGTGAAAACTTCGGAATAAATTAGTTGAATGAAAAGCGTTCGTTTATACCGTGAGGATTAAGAGTGCCGATTTGAAAAATAAATTTTTGTTCTAGAGTTTTACGGCTTTCCGTGTTTCCTTGGTGAAGGGAAACGCCGCAGACTGCCATATGTTGCTTAGAATGATTTGGGAGATTGAAGTGTCTCGCGACCGGTTTCGATGCATTTTTGTCGTCTTTCTCTACGTCACGAAGGTGTTCTCGGGATCGGTCGCCAAGTCGTCTCCCTGTTTCGCCGATGTATAACTTTTTGCAAAGAGTGCAAGTTATACAGTAGATGGCATTGGCTGAGGTACAGGTGAAATGATCAGTGATTTTGATAGATCGCTTGGGTCCCGATATTTTGTCAACGTTGTGAATGAAAGGGCATGTTTTGCATCGTGCGCGAGCGCATTTAAAAGTTCCAGGTTGATCACTAGTTTGGAATGCACTTCTGACTAAAAAGTTACCTATGTTTTTGTCGCGTTTAAATGAAATTAATGGAGGTTGCGAAAAGATTCTACCAGTGTCGGGATCATTTTGAAGTAATTTAAAGTTTTTGAGAATGATGGATTTAACTGCGTGGTTGTGAGGGTGAAATGTGAGGGTGAATGGGATTCTATCGTTGTTTTCTCTCTGTGACGTTTGTAGTGCTGACTGTCGATCAATTTGCTGGGCGCGATGATGGCCCGCCAAAAATGCATCGAAACCGGTCGCGAGACACTTCAATCTCCCAAATCATTCTAAGCAACATATGGCAGTCTGCGGCCTTTCCCTTCACCAAGGAAACACGGAAAGCCGTAAAACTCTAGAACAAAAATTTATTTTTCAAATCGGCACTCTTAATCCTCACGGTATCAACGAACGCTTTTCATTCAACTAATTTATTCCGAAGTTTTCACGTTACCAGGCACCAGCCAATAGCGAAGCTCCATCTTTCTGTATATAAAGACACACGACGCACAATTCCTTGATTCGCTCCGACGAAGGGCTAACGCTCGAAACGTCAGCTCTTGAATCTCTTTACGGTGGCCAATTGACATTATCAACCCAGTTGATAAAACCAAATTAAATGCTAATTGGAACTGCTCAAAAACTTCCTTGTGCAGACAAGGCATACATGAATTTATTTTTGAATGACGCTAAGCTCGAGGAGGCATTTTGTGAAAAGCTCCTTGGGATTAGGATCGACATCTCAATTGGAACTTGCATATTGACATTGATTGTTCCCAAGGCGCATGCAAGTTCATTTGTTTCGCAACTTTGATGCTTCATTTCTATACTAAAGGATATGTGGAACAATAAACAATGAATATCCAAAGTTCTTTTTAAAATATCAATTTATTAGGCAGAACCTACACAACAATGGTGACCAATGTTCACCATCACTTTATCACTGAGTGGTGATTGAAGTTAGCATCCGTGATAAAATGAAACTGAAAACCTAGTACACAATTCAAAGGCTACTCTTCACAATACGTTTGCAAGTTTAATTATTCTATATTGATAGTTACTATGGAAACCCAGTGATGTCTTGGCGTCAAATTCAACTCAAATTTTGGGGTCACCTGGATATAAAAACTTGTGTGAAAGTTTCTTAGTTTTGGAGCTATTGTTTTCCTGCTCTGTATCGTCAAGGTTCTTTGATGTCTTGGTCGTTCACTGGCGAGTTTCACAAGTTTTTACATCGAGGATACTGTAAGCCCAACTTTTAATCGCACGAACCTCAAATTAAGTTGTAAAACAATCTTTAAATCGAACTTACATACACACTTAGAGTCCTGCGCGGCAGTGCCTCGTCATCCTTAAACGTGAAAAGAGAACACTCGTTCCAGGCTCAAATTTAAAGCATTTTAGTTAGCCTCCACCATTTTCGATGCCATTGAAATTATGGAAATTGTATGGTGAAGCAAAATCTCATTGCACTGCTGTAAGTTATGGTTCTGGAAGAACTTTAAACAAATTTGATTACCTTTAGCAAGTTTCTCAGTGATCTCTTTCGTTTCGACACGCTCTGCGTAAAATATAATACTGAAACTTTCGCATGTAAACGATAACAAAGGTGTGGCTGACTAGGGCCCTTTAATTACCAACAATCCTACTCAATGGCTGTTTACTAACATATACACGACACTATGTACGTGACATATCGCAACAAACAAGAGTGTTTTCTTGCGCAAACACTTATTCTGATACAAATTCTGCTAAACTTCAAAAGACCAATGATAGAGCGAGTTTCAATTGAGTGTCAGAAAACCAAAACCACAGTAATTACTTCGGCCAATCACAAAGGACAGAGATGATCAAATCAAAACTCGAAGTCATACACGTAGCCGACACAAAGCGCGGGAATACCTGCACGCACGGTTTTCCTTTTAATTGGTTGTACAAGTGACGCGCGATTGTTAAACCAATCACTGAGCGTAGTAATCCAAACCAAAGCAATTCATTAATTACTTTCAACACTAAATTGAAAACTCCTCTAGTACAGCTTACAGTAAATTTTTAAGACTGACATTTGGCCATCAGCTCTGTATCTACCATGAATTATTTCACTAGCATCAGGCTAGTGTGCTAGCTTCTTGATGGGTACTCTGCCTAGTGATCAAACAGTTTTCGTGCTGGGCTGATTCTCGTTTGCAATGAAATATGTTAAAATGAGTACAAAATATCACCATGACATCAAAGGGTTCACAAATAACTCCATTTAAGGCTTGCAGCCATGGTTTCAATCTCGGCACTCAGTTTCTGCCTCTTTGCTTTGTTGTTAGCCTCGCCCTCCACGTATCCCGGCTTGCTCAGCCGGCCATTCACCACTTTCTCGGCCATCACGATGGCTGCATCCAGCAACTGTTTCTTTTCGTGCTCTTTACGCTGCAGCTCTATCAGCTGAAACAATTACAATGGACACCGTCAATGCATGATTGTTGCAATCAAAGCATGGTAGAAGCCAGGGAATAAAATAAGAGAAAACCAATGCAATGGTCTCTGCTGCAATCAGGGTTTTCCTTTTGAAATAAAGTTGAAGTCGATGAAAGCGAAGCTGGCAGAGACAGCTTGCATAAATGATATAACTTTTAAATTATATAACAGCAAGGATTCTTTTAGTTGCCGGCGACAGAGCCGTTCACATGTGGCGAAAAATCGCCGGCCGCCGGCCAAAAAGGAAAACCCTGTGCAATCGGACTCACCTTCTCAGCAGCCTCAGGTTGCTCCTTGCTAAGGGAGATCTGCACCTGAGTGATCTGATTGCTGATGGAGCGATAATCTCCATCCAGCTTCTTGCGTGCATTGGCAAACGCAGTGGCATCCTTGCCTGACTTGTACTTGTGGATGGTGTCTGAGTACACTGAGTACAGGCCACTCTGACGGTCCAACAAGTGCTGAACCTCTTCGATCAGACATGCAGCACGCATGCGCGACTCACTGGCTTCATCCTTGAGAATAAAGAAAGTGATTTAACTGTTAATTTATCATTTGTTTACCTGCAGTAATTAATCAGTTAATTAATTGCAAGTCAGGGAAGGGTGCTATTCTTCTAATCTTCTTAGTTTTTAGGTCACACCAAGCAATGTTTACATAATTTCTTACAAGTTGATGTGATCTTGGATTGACAATACTTTAACCAAACAAAATCTGTGTTAAAAACATTGACAGGATTTTGTTATCTAAAACTACAGTGTAATGGCAACATGCAAGCAATTCTCTCTCCAAGATTTGCCTACATTTACATTGCAACACAAATTACAGTACGTTTTTGGCGAGGTTTCTGAGGTACATGTACCCTCTACCTTTGAAAATCCAAAAAGCATTTGGAATTGCAAGTTGTTGTCTTACCTTGCTGATAGCAAAGTCCAGCCTCATGTATACGATTACAAGCATGAAAAGCAAATAGAAGGCACCAACAACAAGCAGAGGTTCTTGTAACAGCAGAACCTTGTTGAAGGTGTAGTGCAGCTGTTGAAAGAACAAGATTCAATAAGTATCCACTGCAGAAAGACAATTGCTTATAATTACAGAAGGGAAATTCCAGGGGCAACTGTTGTAATTTCCAGAGAGGTGGGGTGGTCTTAGAAAATATCCCTTCCGTCAAGGCATGGATATTTTGTGGAACAACGTCATGTCAGTCAGTCAGTGCACCTGTCTGTCAGTCAGCCAGTCAGTACATTAGTCAGTCCCTCAGTTACATGAAGTCACTCAAGCTCATCCATTTTTTTTCATACCTCAAAGTCCTGTATATGCTGTTCTATAAGGTTAGTCTTATGTGCAACAACCACAGGACGACCAACAGTGTCTAGGTATGTGAAATGCAGTTCACGTTTGCCCTCTGCCATCTCGAATGGTGTCTTCAGTTCAATGTTGCTACAAAAAGATTTTTAACACACAAGTTTTATGGTGCAAGAATTCAACTCCTGGCTCAAAAAAATTCTGAAAGTGATCTCCTGAGAAAAAATTATATTCTTTGCCTGCTGTGAAACTTCTTTGTAACAAAAAATGTTAAAGAAATGGTTAGTGCTCTCGATTAGTTTTACAACAAAAAAATTGTTACCTGCATGCCGAGTTTTAATTTTATTCTTGGTGCACTTTGGTATTTCCCTTTGCTCTGGTGTATCACTATGTTAATGTACGATAATTAATATACAACAATGCTCAGCTCACTTACGTGCATCCTTCTGGGAGAATAATCCGCATAGTTAGGTCATCTACAACAAAGTCATCATAGATGTGGTCTATTACTCGCATCTTGAGAATATATCTGTTTCCTAAAAAAACAACAGCTGTTATTGAAGTTGAGTCTGCAATAATTTATTCAATTCTTTTGTAAAGACAACATATGAATGAGGCAAAAGGGTCAAAACATCAGGCAAAACAATACATAATGACCTGTCAAACCACTGAGAACTCCAATAAGAGTCATTCTATCAACTGTATTATTACCAACAGCAGCATCAACCTGTCCAAATACATTTTCCTGTTGCATTGGTGGATTTTGTCCATTATGAATAATTAAAAAAAAAGCCAATCAGGTGTGAGAAAACCACAACTGAACAGTGATTATCTTGTGGCTTTGAGGTTGTTTGTATGTTCGCTGGCTTGTTTTGACATCACTGAGATCTAAGAAAATGAATCACCACTAACCAAGACTGTACAGGTACTCATAGCTAGGCACATTGTAACCCATGTAGAACCTAGTTTGCCATCCACCAAACAATGGAAACCTCGGTCGCAGCTCCAACTCGACTGAGTCCTCTTGAGACCACAGATTACTGGTGGAGATGTTGCCAATTTCATCGCGGTAGTAGACATCACTGGCGGCAGCTGGCAGAACAGCCTTAAAGGACTTGATGGAAGCAGGAGCTGCAGTACGTTGATAATCATATCTAGAGAAAGGACCCTGAAGGGCAGAAACATGAAGGTGACACTAAACCATTAGGGCAACACAAAATATATCTTGATTTCCTGAAATATCCTCATCACTAATATTATTAATAAAAGGAAACATTGATAGGTGTGCAAAAAGTGTCCTATATTTCACCCTCGTATCCCAAAACCATACAGTTCAGCATTCAGTAAGCCCCTTGTACAATCGGGAAATAATGAAGCTTTCACAATTAACAAAAAATACCCCTGGCTAATAAATGCTGGGGCCCAAATAAATGCTGGGTTCAAATAAATGCCAGGTACACTGTATCCAAGGCAAGTTTAAAATAAATGTTGGTGGTGTCTTGTCGAGAAAATATGGTACCTCAGCACTGTGGCCTAATGGTTAGTGCGCTAGATTCTGTATCAGACGGTCTGGGCTTGTGTCCTGGCCAGGGCACTGCGTTGTGTTCTTGGGCAGGACATCTAACTCTCACAGTGCCTCTCTTTACCCAGGTGTATAAATGGGTACTGGCGAATTTACTGTGGGGGTGGGGGGGGGGGGGTTAACCCTGTGACCCTGTGATGGACTAGCATCCCATCCAGGGCGGAGTAGAAATTTTCTTTGTTGCTTCATAGTAAGGAAAATGGGATAAGGTCTGGCCTGATGGGCTACTGGGCTCGTATGCAGACTTTACCAACCTACCAGCACAAAATTCACTGGTACCCATTGAAGAGAGTTGACATGAATGTCAAGTGTCAGATTGCCCATAAACATAAAGCAGAGCCCTGGTTTAGAATCGAACCTGGACTGTTTGATCTAGAGTCCATCAAACCAACCATTGGGCCTTGTGCCTCCCAGTTTCACATATCAAACTGGTGATCAAAACAGTTACCTGAAGCTCAGCTCCGACATGTTTCATATGATACGTTTCTTCAACTGCAATGTTACCCCAGTGAGAAACTTCAATGCCCCTAGACATACCAAGAACCTATTTGAAAATGCCAAAAAAAAATAACTATCAAAAATACTCAGTTTGAGAAATGCTTGGGCTAAGGTGAACATGTGTAGAACATCAAGTTCAATTCCGTAAAAAAAGAAATGTTACATCAAAAAATTAATAAGCACCATGTAACATTCTGTTCCTACTGTAAGTTGTAAACTGGTGTGATGAGGAAGCAAGTACAATGTAAAAGAGTACTGTTCTATGAGTACAGTCAAAATGCAATTCTTATTCAATTCCATTAGCAGTTTTTGGGGAAGTATTTTATGAGACTAGACAGATTGGGATTCAGCACCTCTCCGCTTGTTTCTTGATATTAACCAGAAAACCAACTGCATTTTGTACAGGGATGTACTGAGCTGAGGAAGAAGCAAGTCGGCTCATTAATAAAACCAGCCAGCTTATCAGGTGCTAATAAGCTCCTTTACACTTAGCCCATAGCCAGCTGTTACAGTGTATTACTGTATGTAGCCGAATTTTTTTTGTACTTAATTACATCTACATGTACAAAGTATAAAATATACAATACATGAATTACATTATCGGTCAGTACAAAATGCAGACTGCAGACTGCAGGCTTTTGTGAAAGATGACCTCAGAAAGGCTATTGCATGACAAAAGGTTACATGTAGTTCCGGGATCCGGGTAAGTTACATTTCTATGAAATGAAATGTTAATCACGTTTTATGCAACAATCTGTTTTGCTCTCAGTCTGCATTTTGTACCTAGTCTGCATTTTGTACCAGGTCTGTAGTCTGCAGTCTGCATTTTGTACTGACCGAATAAATATTACATATTAATCTGTTCACTTACCGAGAGGAAAGGTGTGTTGTTTTCAAAGTGTACTCTCATAGGGTTCACCTGGAATGCCTCGACATCACTATATGGCCCATATGTTATGGCGTTATCAGACAGGCTGGTGGGTTTTAGCTTGCTGTGCGACTCCACAGAGGATGTTGCCAAGGAAACAGTGGTACTTTGCTTGTTTACAGTGTAGGGTGTGTAGTAATAGTGGTTGCCAGAAAATAGGACATGTTGTTTTTCTGATTGCGTGATCTTGGTTGGGAAGGGGGTCATGGCATGGGCAAATACTTCCTCAACAGCTAATTCGATTGTGTCTCCTGGTTTTAGACGGAATCCAAAGTCTACTTTGAAGAACTTTGTCTCACTAAAACAGAAATTATTGCAGTTTCAATAATATACAAACTCTGCTTACTCAACAGCTTATGTTATCTGTTGCTGTCAATCATCTTTTGATACCTCTCAGCAAAGAAAACTTCACTCTAACCAGCTCAAGAGGTCACGTTTGTGATTGGTATATTTCGATCCATTAATATTTTTGTCTGTTTCTAATTTTAAAGGTTTGTTGGCTGTTGAAATTAAGATTGACATCAGCAAAAAATGGCACCTTTAGCTGGGTTCTGAACTTCAAGAGTTTGTGTGCTAGTAAAAGGAACAGTAACTTGAAGCAATCACATAAATCACAGCAATCACATAAAAGACAAGTGGTTAATAGAGAACAAAAATTAAAATGTTTATCCAAATCATCTAATAATAAAATCACAATCATATGAAATAAAAACCTCACGGAACTAGAACTCTCTTCAGTGAAGAGAAAAGCAGGGTTTTTATACACTTTGTGTATTGAATGTTCAGTGGTGCCTAGAAACAGCGTTAGACAAAAAATAAAAAAGGTAAATGGGAGTATACATGCAATTATAGCAACTTGGTGGTTTATTTTAGTAGCATGCAAGATTGAAACAAGCAGCGAAAGCTGTGAACCAAGTGCCAACGCTGCAAGGGATTTGAGGCATGGCGAAGTAAGAAACCGCTCTGACCTCCCTCAGATCCCTCGCGGCTCCATCACTCAGTTTCCGGTTTTACAGCTTTCAATGTTTGTTTTGATCATGCATGCATGCTTCTAAAATAAAGTACCAGCTAAGCAGGCTAAACAGTATTCATTTAGAATAGTATTTTTAGAGGCTGGTAGCCAAATTTCAGGGGGAGTCCATTTAACGTAGTCTATTTAACAATTAGACTACGAGCCCAAGTTTTCTATGAGCGAATAGTCAACGAGGCGCAGCCGAGTTGACTATCGCTCATAGAAAACGAGGGCGACTACATCTAGTCTAATTGTTTCAGTAGAAACTCTAAAGGATTGCATTCCAAAGGCTACCATTTTATGTATTTTAAAGCGAAAAATAGAGAAAAATCTTGCCTTCAAAGAGCAACGCCCGTGCGATCGTTTTCTATCGGCAAATAGAAAACAGTGGGAGTACCAATCAGATTCAAGCATTTCCAATAGAGCACAACTAAGTTTCTACTAAATATGCATATTGTTCACTGATTGGGGGTCACTGCTTTGTATATCAGTGGATTATTTACTGTACAAGGTTACAATTGTACATTCCTGACTTTATTACATTGGTTGTCTTCAGAAAAACGTAAAACGTATAGAGCACATAAAAAGCTTTATAAGTCACGCAAGTTTCAAAGATGCTTTATCGTTTGTTTTATGAAATTCATAAACAAAAATGTTTACCTGTGTGAATTGATATCTACTTCTTTTAAATCTAAACTGGAATCTTCGTCATCGGTCTTGGCCTGAAAATCGATGAAAGAGATCGTGAGTTAATCGAAAGAATTCCGTCTTATTTTTTTAGTACGTGGCATGAAAGACAGCAGTTTGCAGACAAAAGATTCTTCACGTACGGTCACGCATGGAGCATTTTCTTTGGGTATGAGGAGAAATCGCCAAAAGGAAACTCACCGTGACTCCAACAAATGCGAGTTTATCCACAAGAGATGGTTCAATAGCAAGATGAAAATATCCAATGGCGGAATCGCCTGTATTTTCGAGCGTAACGGAAGTGCTGACTTTAGCCAGCTGGGTTGAAAGGTCTATCTTTCGAGAAACCTCGCTTATTACCAACTTAGCATTAAAATCATTTTTTCCCAGGGTGCAGGATGCAAGGAGTAAAGCAGCAACAGCCGCTAAGCGAAGAGTAAAACAATTCATCCTCAGATGGAAGAGGATTCTAAAGGACGACTACGTGGAATCGCCACAGTGGGTTCAAGAAAGAGGAGGACGCTTGAGCCGAACTTCACTTTTATTCGCCCAGCGGACTTCCGTTAAAATTCGCACCACTCCTTCGACAGCTTTCTCCCGGTAAAACGATAAATACAGGAACACCCCGAAACACGGAACACCGGAACACCGCGGAACACCAGAATTTTATTTTTATTTATAATATAGATAGGACTCTGCGCGCGCTCTGATTGGTCAAAAACTCATGTTTTATCAGGGTATAAAGTGTGTTTTATTGTTTTTTCGTCAGCTTTACTCTAGTGAAAATTCGCAAGGGATGGCTACAGGGATTGTCGAAGAAGCTTCTATTAAGTTCGAGAGGAAAGTAGAAGCAGCGAAATTAAATTGCTTCAGTTTATCGATCGTGCGTGTTTTGTTGTTTTTACTCGCGGCGTATAAAATCTATATCATAAAGCAAATAAGAAGCCTAAGCCACTCGAACACTCGAGAAATGCCCGTCGTGTTTTATGACAGTATAATACATGGCTTAGGCTTCTTTATTTGTTAAATATATATATATCTTTAGAAATTTATTGGCATTTGACGGTATTTTTAGTGTTCCCGTTTGTTCCGGTGTTCCTGATATTGGTACATGCCTATATCATTTGCGATAAATTGAAAGGTAGGAAAGGGCATTTAAAATAGTTGCTCGGTGTAAATTTTTGGAGGCTCTTTTTTATTTTTGTTTTTGGTCAAAACAATGGTGTTTGCTATTCAAATTCCCCGGGAACCGACCAAACCACTTTGACAGTGGCGTCGACAAGTTCGCATTTCAGCGTTTTCAACTACTCAGAACATTTTTAGTACAACCCCGAAAAATTTAGTATTTTGACAGGAAACTGTTAAAATATAGCAAACTTTAAACATGCCAGTGAAAATTAGAACTTCATCTTTCCAGTACTTTTCCCCAATTTTCTTGCTGAATTACCGAGGTTTCAGCTCTTAAACCTCATTTAAATGCGCGTTAAGCCTGAGATGATGGGAGCAATGGTTTCCGTCGCTCCAGCCTGGAAAGGAATATTCACGTCGCGTTAACACCTTTTTTTGCTGACCTATCACGTGGCCTAAATCAAGTTTAGCGCCAAAATTTCACCGGGCTTTCTGAACTCAAGTTGAGTTCGCGATCTTCCAGTGGTAATGATGACTCCATTAAAGGGGCACAGTCAACACGAATAAAGTCAACTTTGGCAACGTATAAAATTACTTTCAAATCAAAGGAAACCTTGAAATAGTAGTTTTCTAAGATAGAAAAACACCAACGATGACGGGAGTGTCAACTCTAACAAGGGCTGTTTAGGGAGAAAAACAAAATTCTTCCGGGAATCTGAAGATTTTGTCGGGAATCGGGAGACTTGGAAAATTTTCCGGGAAACACACTGTAATTAAGTTAAAATTTCGGGAATATTGGTGAATTTCTTTCAAATAGTCGTGACGATATTCCAGATTTTCGGGTGGACTTTTATTTACACACGGTACAACGTTTGCTAGAGCTGTCACCCCTGTAACGATGCACCAATAAACTAAGAAGAATCAAGACGGCATTGGGTGACGAAGGTTGAGAAGGACTGCATTTGAAAAATTTAGGCTTAACTTTTGAATTTGTGTAATCCGTGACCGACCTCCTCTAAGGCTCGAGTTTAGCACCCTATTTTACTTGGTCGAAAGTACTGTAAATGAACAAAAATATTATATTATAACTGTAGAGTACGCCGTTGAATAAGGTCAGCCTTGATTCTTATAGCCGATGGACAATTTCGTGTAAGAGAAAACAGTGTGAAAATGATTTCGTCGAATGTTTTTGTTGCAAATGTTTTTTTCTTTCAAACAAGAGATAACTCGTGAAGATTTCGGGCCCAAGGACTGAGAAAACCAATCAGATTCTCTCCTCCTGTTCCCACGTGACCACTTGTGCGTTTTAGCGCAAATTTTGACAGAAGTTTATTTTTATCAATGGAACTAATCATGACGAGATCAATAGCAAAATTGATTCCATATTTTATACATATAAAAACTCGGCGCTAAGCGAAGTTATACGTTAAGTCAAAGAAATCCACTCTAATGAAGCTGGATCACTGATAATCGACAGCCGAGCAACAGCACAGAATGAGCCACGATTGATGTGAATCTGGTTTGAAGTCGATCTCTTTGAGTGGACGGTAACCTGTCCAAAAGCAATCAGGTATGTTATGTCTAAATGCATAATTATGTCTTTATCGCTTCGGTTTCTAAAAATCACATTATAACTAAAGACAGCAGCCTTAGAAGATTATTGTTTGGTCTATGCCTTTGCAAAGTTTGCAAGAACAGGATCTCGATGCATATGCCAACCTTCACAAAATAATCGTAGCAGTTTTTGTGTTAACCTAAGAACTGGGAGTTTAGCAGCTTTATTAAAAAACGTCGCCGTCCGCGTTGACTATCTTCACACAATTTTGCTCAACCGCGACAAGTAGAAAACAAAGCACCTAAGCCAAATAGACAAAACAACAACTTATTTCACTCGTTATATCTAAACTGAGTTACTTTTTAACACTTGTGGTACCTGCTCTACTACCTGCTGGCATACAGCAGTCCATTTTATTGTGTGGGCAAGTGATCTGGGTCACTCGACCTATTTAGTGCATTATATGGCTCATTGAGTAAGCAAACATAAAGTTATTGTTTTCATTAATGGTTCTTAGTCTTCTTTTGAGATGTCCCTTCCATCCAATTGGCGACGTCGCACTAACCTTTTCCAGCCAACAAAATTGTACAACAGATCTGTTTATATTCCATCTCCTGTAGGATGCACCGCGTTTTCCAGGCGACGAAACAGCCGCCCTTTGAGTTCTTATAAAAGACACTGTCCTTGAACTTCAGAAAAATTTTTAGTCCAGGACGATTGTGTCTTTATTCTTATTTTGGAGTGACTGGAATATGTTTTTCTCTGTCTCTTTTTGCCACAGAATCATGAAGCTTGGCCAAACCTTACAACCTCGTTGACTTATTGTTCTATACTGGCTTTATTTGGACCACAAATGGAATGGCTTCGCCATAGGTAACAGCTTCCATAAACAAGCAGAAATGAGAGAGGCCGTTATCACCTTCATTGCGTTTCTTATAACGCTAAACATCTTATTAACACTGAGTCATGCAAGCAACAACAATGACCGAGATGAAATATACACAAGTAGGCTGAAACAACATTGGCGTGGGATACTCTCGTCCATGAAGAAACGACATTCAGGGAAATTTCCTTCACATAAGAATACAGTGAAAAGGGGGACAATAAATCGAGAGGATCGGGGTAAAGAGCGACCAGACATTGCTAATCATGACCAAGATACGTTTCGATCAAGTGCTAGAAGGTTGAAAATGATGCAAGGAAGCATCAGGAGAGACCATAGTGCAAGGCGAAATAATCCCCAGTCGGGTGAACATGGCCTTGGCTTCGCTGACCGAAAGGCAAGACCTCGCAGCTCACTTCACAAAAAGGAAATCGAGCGTTTTAAGCAGGTTCTTCGCAAACGCATAAAAGTGAAACCGCGTCAAGATATTGAAGTCCTCGAGGACAACCAAGACAGCGGTGCAAAACAATACGAATCTGAAGGACCTCAATACGAGGAAGTCACTGCTGGTGACAATTCTGACCACGGAGATCAAAACGGTTTCAGCAACAGTTATGTTACCGTCATTGATAATGCTGATGGTAAAGACACAGATTCGTACAGCACCCTTAGTACAGATGAAGCCAAAAATGAATATACCAGTGTAGAAAATAGCATAAGCGAAGGGGCAAACGAAGAATCTCAATTGCTTGGTAAGGAAGTGAATGACGTCCTTGGCGCTTTAACCAAGGCAGATTCCAGACTAAGTCAAGACGTGATTGCGAAGATACCTCAAGCAAAAGGTGGGTTTTCCTTCAAGCAAACTCCATTGCCTTACAGCGACAAAGGAGACGACATGGGCTTCATTGAAAAAGACAAAGAGGACGACAAAAACAGTCAACATCGTCCACCTGGAGATATAACCGTCATTGAAGACAAGGCGGATGCCAATCCAAATGACGAAACACGCCCGATTCTTATTAAACCTGTGTGGGACGCAATCCAACAGGCCGAGAAAAACTTCTCACGTCAACATCAAATTGCCCAGAGCACTGAGGGTACAGAACTAACTGAAAACGAAACTAACACCCCAACAAATTTTCCTCCGCCAGAACGTATACCAGAAAACAAGAACGTTACCCACCCAAGCCATGCTCTCAGCGATCTAGAAAACACGCTGAAAATGTTCGATGGCTCAAACACTCGACCAGATTATCATAACACAACAAAAGCAACTGAGCACATTCAAAGCAAGGGACATAATTTTTTTCTTACAGGTAGCGCCGAGGAGGGAGCGGAGGGAACATCAACTGAACATGATCATCCACCGATTCCAAATCCGACAACCCATTTCGTTTATCTTCAAAATGCAGCGAGTAACAGTTCTTCTTTCTTTAATAACCTTAGTAACGATACAGGCTTTAAAACAGATCACGGTAATAGCGATAACTTTATCAAACCATGGAACTTCAATGTTAACGCGAACAAAACCGATCAGAAGGACGAAGGATATGACAGTCAAGACATCGAAATGCCATTTTCTTCGCCATCAGAAATTGGGAATGTTGTGAATATAAATACTGGTGAAAAGCCTGGTAGTGTAGGGGTAGAAAGGCCAGCTAATGCATTTTTCAGCAGTAAAGTCCATTCGAGTGAGCAGAATATAAATGATCGCCCCGAAGCAGGAAAAGCTACCCAGTTGTACTTGAATGCCTTTAGCGCAAATGTGTCTAATTTCGCAGGTCACAGAGTTCCGCAAGGCACAAATATTTCGCAGGATGATGTAACCGTAATTGAACAACAACCTGCGTCTTCAAAGCTAGGCACCAAAGAGGCTTCTCTGTATCCTATTGACACACCGTCGATGCAAAGATACATCAGCAAAAGTCATCAAACGCTGTATAATAGCAGGCAACCTAGACCTGGCAAACCCGCTTTCATTACAAGCCAGGGCAATGTGCAGAATCAACAGCAAATAAAAGGCGTCGGGTTTGTGTCTAAACTAGGGGTCCCTTTGCAAGTAAACAGAGACAACAACTCTTTGCTCAGCTGGTCTAAAGAATATCAAAGTCTGATGAAAAAGTTAAAAGACCTATATGGGGAGGGCCAGAGGAACCCCTTCCCGACACAAAGTGCCAACGACAGAAACAACCACGCATTTGACGATACGCAACAGGTGATGAAAGAAGTTTCTAGATTTCATTCTTTATTTGCTGGAAGAGACAGCGATCAAAAAGAAATTGGAACAGACAAAGGAATGTTTTTCAAGGACCTAAAAGGTGATATAAACTCAGGGAATTGGGGCAAGGTGGAAAAAATAAACACAGACCGCTTTCCGTATATACCTAACGTTAATCGTGAAGACTACAGAGGCGTTTCCAGTCGAAAGGTTTCTGCCATAGGTTCTGAAAACAATAAAGAAGTATTAGGGAATGTTAGGAGTATTCAGGCGGCAAACAAAACTTTATCCATTGCTTCAAATTCAAGCAATTTTCCGAATGAGATGCATAAAGAGGATGGCGCTAATGGAACTGACAATGAAAAATTGGAAAACGGACCTGTCGTGGAAAGTAACGATAACATAAACTTTGTAAACAAGACACTAGTGTCTCGACTGCTAAGCACCGGTAATTCTATACGACTTAGAGACATCTCGAATTCATTATCGAATAACCACGATGGTCCAACATCTCATCAAGTGCTATTGAGTTACTTTGGAAATGAAACCGATCTTCGTAAACGACTGCATCCAAACGATGCCAATCAAACTAAATTGCTAAATGCTAACACGGCCTTAACAGGTCAAGAAATTCATGTTGGCAATAATACAACGACCACAGGCGCACAATCAGTCGGTACCACGACGAAGCAAGTTAGTTTGGTTTCTCTTCCAAGGGGTGACGCAAATCAAACCGATTTTGACCTTTCAAGATTGGCCATAAATGGGTCAATAAAAGAGAAGGAAGAATCACTGACGAAATACTTGGAGGATTTTATAACTTTGGTAAGTTCGGACGTAACACGACCATCTAATGAACTAAACGGAACCACACAAAGTTCATCAGGAGGTCAATCTAGTTCAAGTGTATCCAAACCGTCGCCAGAAACAGTTATTGCGTCCGAAGCCTCCAAAAAGGAAAACGTTACTGATCTAAAGAACAGAGTTATAATAGTGGTATCGCCGAAGTCCCTAAGAGACCTTATGAAAAATCGCAGTCGCAATTCCTCGCAGCCAGCTGTGCATAAGGGCATACCTATCATGGTGGATAAAGAAATGAATTCTACCATAAATCTTCACCCTAATGTAAATGAAACGGTAGTAAACTTCCAGGGGCAATATAAGAATTTGCCAACAAACTCAACCATTCACATGCAAGACCAACTCCTATTTTCCGCGAAAATTGCGAATAGTTCCTCTAATAATGGAAACGTTACAGTGAAAGGTGAAAATGATGATCTGAGTATGCTCTACAGAGACGAGCTTAAGTCATTAGAGATATCATTATCTCGCGATTTTATGAGCAATTGGATCTACTACCAAAGATCGTTAACCGCAATAGGTATCACTCCCAGCATGTTGCGTTCTGGAATAGCTAATCTAGGGTCACCCCAAAGGCTGAAGAGAGTCTTCAAAAAGGCTCTTGCTGGCACTGATCTAAATGTACTTGTTGTTGGTGGATCGATTTCCGCTGGAGGTGGGATTGAAAAGGACCGCGGAAATGTCGAAGGCGTTTATCATAAGGCTTTCAGAGACTGGTGGAATAAAACGGTGACGCCAATTACTGCCTCGCGACTGAAGATCAATGCTGTTGCTATTGGGGGTACCGACTCCGAGTATTTTTCTTATTGTATCAAAAATTATATGAGGTCCCTTCCGGACATTGTCATATGGGAGCTCGCAGCCAATGATTACAAAAGATACATTGGAAGACATTTCGCGCCAGCAAAACCATTGGAGCAGTTGATAAGGATAATACTGAGCCTACCATCGAACCCGGCGCTGATACTTGCCAATTTCTTTCGAGGTAATTATTACAAGACTGACATTGGCCAAGACTGTCCTGACTCCGAAGATGAAGGAGGAAAGTCCATTGCCCAGTATTACAAATTAACGTCCTTAAGTTGGAGGAACGTTATATGCTCCAAAAAAGATGGCAAGGAATTAGATTTGGAAAAGCTTTTCAGTTCGGACGGTTATCATCCAAGCCTACTAGGACACGCTCAGATGTCTGCTCTATTGATTTCATATCTTAAAGGAGTCTTCGAGCAAACTATTTCGCAGGAAATGACACTGTTGAGAAATCGTACTCTACAAAGTGACCAGCATGATATTCTTTCTTCTTTGGCACAACCAATGTTTGATGATCCTGTTACTCCGAAACCATTATGCTGGACACTTCTGACACCAGATTATGATCAAAAGTTGCGGAATACTCTTCCGGATCTCGAGTTTACCGAAGCAACAGGTTTTCAGTTCGCAAACATTAGTCACTGGCCCATTCGACGCGATCGCTTAAGATGCCTTAAAGCCATCCAAACTGGGGCAATGTTGAAAATGAAATTCAACGTCCCATCTCCAGAGAATGGTGGCGACTATAATGGAAGCTACAAGAGGGAACTGGCTGTTACAACGCATAACTCTTTCGGGGGAATGGGAACCCTCTGGCTTGATGGAGACCAAAACGATGCAATAATAATTCAAGAGCAAAATGGACAAAGGAGGACTCAAGTTGATGTTCTGACAAGAAAGTTAACAGCAGGCGTGCACACTGTCACGGTGTATGCAGTGCAGCCGGGATTTTGTCTGTCCGCTGTGGCTGTGCTGTAAGAATGGAGTAGACGCAAACTAAAAGATCCTTTAGATAATACCAAGTCTCATCCTTGTCCGTTTTTGGTTTAGTATCACCTCTCTAGTGTTCTCCTTCCTTAGTAAGCTATTATTTTCAGGTTTCCTGCATTTCAATGGTAATCTGTCACAAAAATGACTTAAATAATGATTCAAAATAATGGCATCTTCATGAGCCTCCAATGAGCGAATTTATGGTGCCTTCAGCTAAGAACCACCTAGGGGCGTTTTCTTCTTGAGGATATGTGTGACTCTGGCCAAAGCATATGGCCATTAGATCTCAGATTGGGTCTGATGTAAACCTAGCCATGAGTCGATCTATTCGGAAATTGGATAGCAAGATCTGATGTGTAAAATAGCAAGAGACACACGGGGACGTGAGCTCGGTCTAGCTGAACTACCAAATTCGGCTCAAACTATTAATTCTATAGTGACTATAAAATTCTATAGAATTCCATCAGAATAATTGCGCAGTTACCGCATGATAACAGTTTACGAACTTCCTTTAATTGCAAACTGATAATAGTATACGTGTGATGAATATTCATGCTAGTTGTCGTACCGTGAACATAAAACCCTTGGTACAAGGGACGTGCCTGCCGTCCTACGAAAAAGCAATAAAACCGTCTTTTAGATCGATTATAATCGTTTCATCGTCGCTTTATCTCTTTCAGTTAGCGCCTTTGTTTCCCATATTTCTTTAATAGCGTATGCCTGGAAAGTTCTTAAAAGTTGTCATTGCCAACATCGTTGATAATTTCGTCTACTCTACAGCCGCCATTTTACTTAATCAGGAAAAAAAATAGTGTTAAATTTGTTTACGTGATGCACTCGATAAGTTACTATTATGTTTCCGTTCACTGGACTAAAGATTTTAAGCAGCATATTTCAATTTAAAGTCCATTCATCCTTTGATTTGTTTGAATGATTACATTCACGCCTGGATATTCTAGGTCAAACACATTTTCTCAATTGCAGCACGTCTTCCTCGTTCACTTTTAAATACAAAAATGTATTTTTTAGCGTGTAAAAGTATGGATTAGGAAGTATAATTGTCTGAACTGATCTGTCAACGTCACAGCTGTTCACAGCCGTGCGTTTTAGTGGTATAAACCATTCAAACCGGTTCAATTTGCCGCAGGATCAGTACGGCACAGCTTGAACGAAATAAGACATGCAGTTTATCCAGGTAAGGTAAAACTGAAGACAGATCTCTATCTCAGTAGAATTCTTTGAGAACAAGGGCTCGTTAGCGATCAAAGTGGCCCATATATGAAGTGACAATATTTTGAAAGGCTGATTTGTAAAGGGAACGAGGCGTATCTTGAACGGCACTTTAGAAAATAAAGAGCCATCCACAATATTATGACACAGAGGGAAAAATTACTGAATGCTGATTGGATGAGACAGAGGGCATTTTTATTAATTTTGGTAAATTGCCCGGGGCAAAATTACTTGATCCTGATTGGATGAGCGGGAAAATTTCTCGTTTCTAATTGGCTGAGCGCGCTGCACTGAGTTTGCTTTTTGACGGGGGGGTTTTGAGGAAAATGTTTAAATGAATGGAATTCGTATGGTATATACCTAAAAACTGCATGGAGATAGCTTAATCTCAGCAACCAGAAGAATATTTCCATTGAAAACTGGAAAACTTCCATCAGCTAGACACTTGGCGAGTTTGCGGCGACTTTTCGCTTCTGTCAAATACGGCATGTACTAAAACCAGAAACACCGGCACACCAGAATTTTATTTTTTTTATTTATGTATTTTTTAGAAATTTATTGGCATTTGACGGTATTTCTGGTGTGCCGGGTTGTTCCGGGGTGTTCCGGTGTTCTTGGTTTTTACAAGCCGTCAAATACGGTTTTTGTCACGGTTTTGCCACATGCAACCCGAAATAAAGAGCACATGTGTTTACTCAGAGAAGGAAGATGGTTGAATTAAACAAAAGAAATTATCTCTGCAACAAATTTGTTTGGGCTCGCGGTTTCCTACTCTCGATGTCTGAGGATTGACATATATGTCAAGAAGTTCGCATAGGAAATCTTCAAAACTTGCAAACAGGTGAATAAAATTAAGCTTATGTTTTTCATCGCTCATTGCGTGTACGCTTGTTATTCGTATATTTTCACGACTTGCATTAAGATTTAAGCTTAAATAACTGCCGTCTTCATCTTATTTTGAACCTTTTTTCGATCTTGTTGTTTTTATGCGTGATGTTAGACAAGGCATGTTCTCGTTCCGCTCGCTAGATTTAGTTACGCGCCTTGAAGGTTTGCCGAAAATTTTATACCACTTGTGTTTTCGGAAGTTGCAGCAATTGCCCGAGCCGCGCAACGACGATATTACTCCTTAATTTTACTCAGCCCAATGCTATTACCGATACTAATTCTGTGAGGATAAAGTTTTCTTTTGGTTATAAAGACCATAAAGCCCCAAGCTACTATTTACGCTTTTTGACATTTTACGCGATTTTTGATTTTAATCTGATGAAACTTGTTTTGTACGGATAGTTCACATTGCTTTGTGTTCACAGAAATATAGCCTCTTCCAAATACAAGCTCACCTTTATTGAAACGTTATTTTTTTTCGGCCATAATAACCCCTCCAAAAGTAAATTCACAGGAAAGCCTTTAAAACAACTATAAACAAGTGTAAGCCAGTGGCTTATTTTCTTTCAAATTAATAACTTCGATCGCCGACTTCTCGTCATTTATTTCTCAAAATGACGGAAGCACCCGACCTGTACAAGGAAAGGAAAGGCAATATTCTAATTTATATGACAAATTATGAAAAATAATATATTGCAAGTGTTGTCTATAAAAGTGATCGGTTCTTGTATTAATTATTGAGGTATACGATTTCTGGAAACAGTATGCCATCAAACTTGCTCTAAACCCGGTCAAATTAGACACCGTTCAGCAAATATCAATTACCAGTTTAATATCGGTTAAATATAAATAAACGCAGCTGGTTAATCTTACTTTATAATTTTGAGCAGTCATGGAACACATAAGCCCTTAAAAGTGGAATTAATGCAAACCAACCATTTGCTATATACTTGGTAAAAATTTTGGCCAAATATATATTCCTCTCTAATACCATATCTTCCTATTTTCGAAACTCTACCAGGTGCTCGATTAATAATGCTTTGTGATTCAAATGTAAATGGCTTTTCAGCTACTGAAAAGTTTCAAATGGAGGTTTCCTTTTATTTCCAACTTTTGTAGGTTTTTTTTTTGTAAATTTAGCTTCTTTGGTAGATCTGGCACATGATACTACCAAAAGTTTTATGACAGTTGCATGCAATCAATATTCCATATGACATAACACTTACAAAATTCTAGGAATATACGGAAGATGAAACTAGTTACTCACAAAAAACATCCCTTCAGGAAGAATTGTTAAATCTCTTATAAGGCTGAATTAGATTTGCCATCATTTGAATCAGCCGTTGCCAAAACAAACGAAACCACAGGCCGCCCATACGTTGTATGTGATTTAAGATAATATATCAGAAAAGTTCGAAAATTGCCCTAAATTCTACATGTGGAAAAGAATGCAAATTAAAATGACTTACCTTGTGTTTTCCATTTAGGCGAGTTTACCTTCTGAGGTCGTAGGCAAAACCTCAGAAGGTAAACTGGCCTAAATGTCTTCAAATCGACTCCAGGACCACAGAGACATCAAAATAACGTAAGGAAAACACAAGGTAAGTCATTTTAATTTGCATTCTTTTCCACATGTATAATTTAGGGCAATTTTCGAACTTTTCTCATATATTCTCTTACACAATGTCACATAAATCACATACAACGTATGGGCCGCCTGTGACGAAACGCATTATAAACAACAGTTTAGTTCTGACACAGCTGAGAGTAAATTCGTCGAAGCTTTTATAATTCAAATTGATTCTATCTTTTGTAAAACGAGCCAGCTGCACAACAGCCTGAAATTATGAGAACCAGTTAATGCTAAATAGCTTGGCTTTTAAATGCAAACGATAAATGTTAGCAATTTTGTTGCCAAACCAGGCGACGTTCAGACCATACTGAAGTTCAGGCGCTAACTCATTTCTCGGCTTCAAGGCGCATGCAGTTCTGGCGTAGAATTCTTCAATTCACATGCATGCTGCTCGGCCAAATTTTTTCTTCTAACGGTAAGTGAAACGAATGCCTCGAACAAAGCTATTTGCAGGAAAAGTTCACAAGTACTAAGTGTCCGAAAATTTGAATCGCGTGAACTTTCACATTACGAGTTATTATAGTAATTCAAACAGAAGGCGAGTTTAGTAAACATTAATTTTATTAGTTCAACAATTTCGTGCCGTGAACCCCATTCGAGTGCACAAAACACGGCTCAAGAACGATCTTTAAATAAAAGGTGGCGCAAACTCCGGCCCTTTTAGCTTATAAGAACAAAATTCTGACAGAATTTTTCGAGGAGGAGGAGGAGATGTTGCAACTTCTTCTCCCCGTGACGTGTCGCCGTTTATTTCGGCCCGCTATCACACCATTTAAACCGACACGACTTCTTTTTCAGTTTTTGGAGCGCAATTTGACATTTTATTTCCGATCGAGCCTTATTCTTTTGAACCATGCGAGACAGTTCAATTCGGAGTCAGAGAAAGACGATGTTCACGGAAAGGCCTTAGTAGGAAATCATGAAACACGTCTAAGTTGTTAAAACCTCTTGGACAAAAAGATCAGGAGCAAATGGCTTTCGAATGAAGAAAAGTTCTGGGAGCAGGGTATAAATCCTGTAAATAATCAGCTTTCAGAAACGTTTTCATTCACCGTTGACTGTACGCATTTTGAGAGAGCAGAAAAAAAGGGAGAAAGCAAAGCGAAAAATTCAAAAATGTTTGTATTGCATTGATGACAATGAGCAATTTGATGTATGTTTCGTGTTAAAGGCGCGCACATTCACGAGTGCTAACTAAATTCACGTTTTCGACGATAATTGTTTTATTCTGCAATAGAAATTGTTTTAGAGTTGATGTATAGAAAGGCGATCGCTACATTCAAGTTAAGAGAAAAAGATGATTGCTCCCTGGATTCGTATCCGAGAAAAATGATGATTTGTCTCTCGCGCAAGCCAAGCCATATAGAAAGGCCGCCATTTTGCTTATGCACGCGCGCTAATTAGGCGCAGAATTCTGCGCAGCAAGGATGCGCTATGCAATTTTTGAGGATTACTTTTTAAAGTGCTAAGGAAAGCTATACGGTTGATGAAACCTAATAGTTACCAAAATCAGTTAAAATAATTAACGACATGTAAACGAGAAAACTAACGGAAGAAAAATTGAAATAACTTGTAATTCGCTTCAAACTTAGCAAATTGTCTATTAAAAACGGGATAGTGTCAGCCTTTCCAGGCTTTTCAAATTCTGACTTTGTTTGAATTTTGCCGAGTGTTTGGAAGATCATTTCGAGGTAATTCATTGAATATCTTCAGGCAGCGTATCGTATTGTTCATTCAAATTAAGGAATCTCACAGCGGCTGTGGCTTGAAAGCGTTGTCTTTCAGTTTATTTTGTTTGGGGGCACGGGTCAAGCTGCATTCACACAAGAACTCAGTATCCGGCCAGTTGGCAAGTTCACATCCATATATTTTATTATTTGGTAAGGTTTAAAAACGCAAGTGAAAATTGAAGGGAACGCAGTTTCGAAAAAAACTTCACGCCTTTTGCAAAATATAATTTAGCAAAAATTTCATCTGATCAAAACTGTTAATAATAGCATAGAGCGCTCTCCTGTCGATTGCTGACAAGAATCTGAAGATGCTAAGCCCTAGCCAATAATGTTGCAGTTGATAATTTGCCCTTCGAACTTCCAAACTGATCTGTACTGTATGGGACTTGAAGCCGGGACAGTATCTCGACTGATGTACCGTATTTTATAAACATACCTAGGGGCTGGCAATGATCTTACACTGCCTTTTACTACTGACTAGAAAAGTCAAAACACCAAAAATGTAGCCTGCGTAGCTGGCGGTTTATTTTGGTGTCGCGCTCGATCGAAACAAGCAGTGAAAGCCGTGAAATTTAGAGGCGAAGCCGCGCGGAGCCTGAGAGAGAGCACTGCGCTCTCTTTCAGGCCCCTCTCGGCTTCCGGTCTCGCTGCTTTCATTGCTTGTTTTGATCGAGTGTTGTTGACTGCAAAGTTTGGGAATATTTCCTTGAAATACAAGTGACGAACTTTAACAAGAAGTTCCACTACGAAAGGCATAGCACCTCCAACATTTCATACCATTCGGCGCGGAATGCAAATTTGAACTCGTGCATTAATCGCATGTTGTAGATTCAAGCGTCATGAAAAGTAAACACGCTTCAAAATCTCATAAAACAAAAAGATAACCTGGACAAAAATGAGATATAGCTTGCTGCTGTTTTACCCATTCTCAGGAAAAATGAAACACGTGTTCTCAGTACCTGTCTAGAAAAAGCGCGGGTTGTTTGTCAGCTGTTTACGCTTTGATGATTGACTGACAACTGGGCGTGAAAATGGCCAGGCCATTATTATCACCTTAATTTTTAGAAGATGATCTTTTCAAATTAGTGCAACTTTGGGACGCTCTTTTAGCTTGTTGGAACGAACCTTTAGTTACTTTACTAATACTTGAAGGGACTCACTTGGTCAAGTTTAAAATCCAGCGCTGAACTGGGCGTGAAAATGGCCAGTTACTTTACTAATACTTGAAGGGACTCACTTGGTCAAGTTTAAAATCCAGCGCTGAACTGGGCGTGAAAATGGCCAGGCCATTATTATCACCTTAATTTTTAGAAGATGATCTTTTCAAATTAGTGCAACTTTGGGACGCTCTTTTAGCTTGTTGGAACGAACCTTTACTTGAAGGGACTCACTTGGTCAAGTTTAAAATCCAGCGCTGAACTGTATCGAGACCGACTGTTTACCTTTCTTTTTCTTCCCAGCAAAGGACCGAACTTTGAGGTTTCGCCGTGATTTCTAAAATGCAGCTGTTCAAGAGCGTAATGGACTATCATTCTGCAGTTCGCTATCTCCAGAGGAAACTCAATCTCGAAGGTTTCCGTTACAGGAGAATGTGTGGTGACGAAAACGAATTTGATCCTCTACTGGAAGCCAAAAAAACAGCAGATCAAGACAAAACGGAAGCTAACGATGAATTCTTCAATTACAGCGACATTTGTACCAACAAGAATACGAAAGTGGATTCTCTTATGAAAGTCAAAATACAACAAGGACGCATAGTTCAACAAAATGACTTGGTAGGATTCCCCAACAGCAAACGTCTTTGCAAAGAAAATCAGAATCCCACGGAAGTAGGAAAATCCCCACACTCAGCGACAGCTCAGCATAAGGTCTTGGAATTGAAGACTGAAGGTTTTCTTGAAATCAAAACTTCTCGCACTGAGAAACCGAATCTTTCTTCGGATGTCAGAAACACGCGATGTTCTAAAACAGTTCAACTCTTGGAATTCAAGTCCGAAACAAACAGCAAAAGTTTGGAGGGGCACAACCCTTCTTTGAAGGTCAGAGAACCAGCTGGAATAAAAACATTTCAGAAGGACCATTTGAACAGCAAAAGGTGCTGCGACGAAATGTCGGATTCTTCTTCAGAAGACAGAATACCACGACAAGCAAACAACGTTGAACAGGAAGACTTGAACTCCAATCCTGAAAACCTCCTTTGTACCAGAGGTTCTTGCCAAGGTAACCAGAATCTTTCTGCGGAAGTAAAAACACCAGAAATCCTAAAAACCGTAGAACCAAAGGAACTGGAATTATTTAAGCCTAGCAGCTTCCATTGCGCCAAAAGTTCTCGTTATGGAACCAGGGAATGCACTTCGAAAGTCACACAGCCACAACAAATGAAAAACGTTCAACCAAAGAACTTGGAATGTGAACCTGGAATCTTCCCAAGCAGGAAACACCATTGCCAAGAACACCAGGATCCTTCTGCAGGTGTCATTAAACCACTACGCGCAGCATCAGTTCAACATTTAAGCTCTTTCCACGATAACTCAGATCAATCCCCAGGAAAGACAGGATACGCAAAACCTGTTTATAAGAAGAAACAGGGTTTGCGTTACAGTCAGCTCAGTTGCGACGACGAAATGGGGATCAAAAATTATCCTCAAAAACAGGAGAAACCAGTCCAGAACTTAGTCGAAGTGCATAGCGAGGTTTGCAGAGTCCCTAGCTGGCAGAACGATGAACTAGCCACAGCAAAGCTTTCCCTACGCCGCACTGCTGTATGCGACAACATTGAAAGGCAATTAATGAACCAATCCGGCATCAGCTTGCGAAAACTGAGAAAACATCTGGTTGTGGAAGAAATCTTGAGAGAAGTGGACTTACTGTAATGCGAGAAGGCAACCTGTCTGTAACTAAGCCGAACTGCAGAGACTCGAGACCGAGAACATCTCCGTTGCGTTCTGAAATCACGGACGGCAATTACTCGCGTTACAACAAAAGGCGGTCCTGTCGGTCGATTAACAATATCGAGTAGGAATAGTCGTTAATCAGTGACATTCAAATGCTTGGCAAAATAGAGATGAATCGACTAGTAGTTGATGGGCTGTGATAGTTTTCAATGCAATTCTGGCAATTATCTGCTAATCGCGTGAGAGGCAGGACTGTCACAGGCAGGACTGAGGTACTCGGAGGGCCTGAAAACTGGCATTATGATTGGTTTGTTCTTCCTCAGTTAGAGCGGTTTTCTATTTAGCGAATTGCTTTAGTTTTGCATTACTACTCTCAGTGATTGGTTTAAAAACCTCGTGTCACTTTTTTTAGCCAATCGGAAGTAAAATAAAAACCAAGCGTTACTCTCGCGCGCACACCTTTCCCGCGCATTGTGTCAGCCACGTAATTACTTCGAGTTTTGATTGGTTCGTTGTAGTTTGACGACACACAATTAATTGTCGCTCTATGCTTGCTACTCTGTCTATCTAGTATGATCATTGATGGATCGCAAACGACAGGGTATTGATATAGAAGTAGCCAAGCCTAAAAGCAGAGCTCCGTATTTTTTATGGTTCTTAATTTGTGAAAATGCGTTCATTCAAAGTACTACCGTGCGCAATTTCTCAATAAAGATTCCACAGCCGAAATAAATAAGAACCACTCCTATTACAGAATTTCCGCTGAGAATGACCATGAAAAATTACCAGCCAAGAAAAAACATTTTCTTGAGCCAAGAAAAAACATTTCGAACCTGAGCCCGTGATCAATAAAAAAAAACAATACCTGGTCAACGGTCAGCTTAAAAAAAACACGTAATATCGATGAATTCTAAATCTGAGCCCGCCATCTGGTCAATTGTCAATAAGAGTTGGCATTTTCCTCCCCCGTGCGTTCAAATGTGACTTCCAATTCCCCCCCCCCCCATAATCTGTACGGACGGACGGATGGACGATCGTACGGTCACGTGACAACCAACTTTTCTGGGCTTGACGGATTTCTCTTAACCATTGTGCTCCGTTGGCGCTCTTCGCGTAACGGAGCTCCGCTACCAACTAGAAGTGGAACTGGACGAAAATGGAACGATCTTCGATTTTTACTGGGTCGTATGCGCTCTTATGAATCAGACTCCGTCGCCAGGACAATAAAACAACCTTTAACCGTGGGTTATTTAGTCTTTCTTCAACTACAAACAAGCGCGCCTTAGTTTGCGCAGTAAGATCAAATTCACATGCAACTTTAGTGACAACAATAATTATGAGATGGTGCTTTCATTTTAAATCTAGACCACTTGTCTACGGGAAAATCAACATTCATAAAGCCACTCGAGTGTTTCAGTAATCTTGTGCCGTTTGTCTGTTACCGGTTAGATAACAAATGGAAAGTTGGTATTGCACATTTGTTGAACAAACAGATAGGCCAATCAAAGGAATTAGCCAAACTTCAACGTTTCCGAAATAAAAATGTTTTTATTTGAAATGGGTCGCTGAATAGTTTTATCTTCGTCCATTGAAGTGCAGGTAGTTTAAACTCGCGTAGGTGAGCTTTCGATTATGCAGTTTAACCGACGTCAATCACCTTGTTTATTTACCCCCTTTTAATCAAGAAGAAAGAGCATTTCAAAACGCGAAGACGATCCTATTTGCAAACAGATCATTCAAATTTACCATCTTTCTAATATGTTACTTGAAACTGCGTTTCGGTGCTTCTAATCTAAGGCAAGGGCACTGTAGTAAAACTGGCTTCATGGAGGCTAATGCCAAGGACTGTGCAGAAGGACTTGACTAATATCATTCTGGCAATCGTCCACATATTTACTCAGCGATATCTACCACTCTGATTAGTTTTGAAGCAATTTAGGGCTAGCTCCATGTGGCCTGAAAATGGCCTATACTTTTATTTTTGAGGAATAATTACCTATATACACAATGTGTGCTCCCCATCATTTTATTTTTAAATTGTACGAAAATTAAGAGGTAAAAGGACTTTTTTGGCGTCGTCACCGAAGCGAGATGGTAACGATGGCAACATCAGAGGCGAACAGTTGTTTCCACAGGTACGTGTAGTATTCTCCTCAGAAACTTCGACCATATTGCACCATACTTTTAAAAGACGATGTTTTTCCATTTATAATATGACGTTGTTAACTTTGTGGAATAAATTTCATTCGAGTCAATGTTCCAGCGGTTTCTTTAAAACCATCGTCGAAATACAATTTCTCATTTCTGACTGCCAAACATCATTTCAGTTGAAATTTTAGCATTGAGAATTTGACGATTCATCAAGCTGCTTGGAAATGTGTGAATAAATTACAAGCCGTCAAGAGTACGTACGTCGCGATAGGCCATATATAGTTTGAATCGTTGCGATCGATATTCACACTAACAAAATTGAGATGAGTTTGAACAATAAGGCGAACTAGTCTCCAATAGAAATACTAAGGTAATCAAAATTATTCCGTCGAGGAGAAAATCGAAGCTTTCCCAATCTGTCAAGTTCTAAAAGTGGTTTTGTCATTCGACACCTCAAAGACGTTAATCTGAAATGTTTTTCAAATTCTAAATTCTAAAATGTGTTCGAAATGTAAACAATATTTAAAGCAGTTTCTTCTTTCACGCAGATGAGGCAATGAGGTTTTGTTTTTTTGATTTCCTTAAATTTTGTTTTCCTTCCCCTAAGGAAAAGAAAGAACTTGTTTTGACCTGGGATGATTTTCAATTTTGTGGCTGTTTGTGAAAATTGGGCAAAAACCCTTTTTATTTAAATAATATTCGGCTTTAGCGACAGGTGTATCTATTGTTGGCGCCCTTTGTTTGATTAATATGCAAACCTGCCAGTTTTAAACGCGTTTTTCAAATAGAAGGCCGTCAAAGCTAAAGACACGACGATCCTCGCAGTTCCAGTCGTTCTCCGGTGCAAGTAGTCGAAGCGCTTCAACCTCCTGATTCCACTCATTAGGAATAAAGAGAGTTGCAAGGGTTAAACGCTTGGTTTTTTAGCACAAGGGGGCACGATGAGAACCAGAGAGGCGGAGAATCGGAGAATTCACGGCTGCGTTTCTCGTCGGTTCAGCATGCGCTCACGAAGGTACAAAAAACTCGCGGCGCAAGAAGAAATTGAGGATTCGCGTTCCTTGTCGTCGAAATCTCGCAAAGAAAACGTGCGAGCGTCAGCGGAAGACTTCGACGAATTTGCCAGAAATCGCTACAGAGGATCACGCGAGGCGGCAAAATTCAACGCAGCTGCTGTCGACGAAGATGAAGGGATTGACGCAGAGAAAGAAGTGCTGCCCGCGCGCTGCAGAAGGCACGCCATTTGTGAAGAAATGGAGAGGTACATTCTGAACGATGCTGGTGTTAGTCTGCGGGGATACCGAGAGCTGCTTGTTACGCGGCGTCTCCTCTTCGAAATGCACCTGCTTTGAAGACGAATTTAAACGAAAAGCACTTACAAGACTTGCTGGAGACAGATTGAAAGCAGCCCTCTAGATAGAACGGTTTTGGATACCATGCAAAGCTAACGGTACGCGAAAACGATTCTAAAAATGATAGATATGCGTGTCTTTGACTTTACTTCGGGAGTGACTGTTACGTAACGTCGAACGCAGTGTATATATTTCAGGCAAACAGCGTTGTTTGTATTTTGATTAAGTTGGTAAAATCGAATAGGATTAAACACACCGGGAAACAGTTGGAAAGGTATTAGAACAACGAGGTAAAACATATACGTTAAACAAGATATCGGATAATGGTTTTTTGGTAAAAAGTATTGAAGAATTCAGGGAGAAAAAAATACAATTGAATGCAACAGCTATGTAAGAAATGTCCGTATTTCAAATTTGATTTTAAAGCATTCTTGAAAATGTTACATAAATTTATCGCAGTCAGATTGTACTTCAGTACTACATATTTCACGTCGAGGTAGTGGGAAAGTGTGCCCATACTCAACATATTACTCGTGTAAATGATAAAATTTCGGCTAGCAGCCCCAATAAACATTCGATGAAACCAAGGCCGAATTCGAGCGTCTGTACAAAATAATGAAAATAAAAAGAAACTGTGATTGTATTGTATCCATTGATTGTTGTTTGCAGAAATTCATAAAGGAGTGTTCGCTTTTTTGGTAAGCATGAAGGTGGTGCAGCATGTGTCGAGTGTACTGTTCAAACTTGCGCAGGCGATAAATCTAAGACACTATTTGTAGAAATTAATTATCTAAACTTTTGGAAACGTATTTGACATATTACCAGAGTATAAAGTAGAAACATAAACAACGTGGACGCACCAACAATCTCGCTGCATCTGCGCCTTAGCAGCTTTGCAGTGTAATTGCTTTGCAATGTAATTCGTATTAATTAGCGATATGGAAACGTTTCCAGAAATCAAAGGATTTGAAACTGCATGCATGCAATCGCTTCTTTTATTTTAAAATTTGAAATTCAAAATGAGCCAGCCAAAAACTCGGCTCAACATCATCACAAAGGAAGTCTGAAATGCAAAATTCCATGCAGATTGATTAATTTCCGTATAGTTTTTCAGCCATATACAATTGACCAGCTGTTATTTTCAATTTCAGTTCGAGTTAAATTCATTTTTCAATAAATCGATCTCTAGCGAAATGCCAGCCTTCAGTCGCCTTGGGACGAATAATAAATTATTTACTTTTGAGGCCCAAACGGGATTACTGCAATCGATTACCTACAAAGATTATGGGAAACGCATCATAGTGGAGGTCAATGGATATTTGGAACTTAAACAATTACGAAGGCGACGCCAAGGACAACTCATAATGAAAAATAAATGTATATTTATAATATGTAATTTGGTTATTTAGCCTTATTGTTCTGCCGAGAAAAACTAAGCCATGTTCATGCCACGTACATTTTTGTTTTGCAAAGCTCACTTTATTTGAGTAAGCGCGCTGCATGGATAAAAAAAAATAGAAAAGCAGAATGAGGGAACATTTCTTTTCACTTGGCAAAATCTTTGCCCCTTCAACCAGCTTAGCTGCCATCGAATCATTCCTACAAGAGCTGTTTGGTTAATAGGCAACATATGGCAGAAATAATTCTGATTGGCTGACTGACAAAGCGAGGTATTTAGTGCGTGCTGCGGGACTTGCTGTCTCACACGAAAGATAAGCTGCATTTCAACAATGCCATAAGATTAAAGGAAATTGATTACCTGAGCTCGAGTCGAGAGTTCCCAAATGGGCAATAAAGTTTCCTCTGAGGAAGCTGGTTGCGATGCGCGACAATTTCAAGATGGCAACCACATTGGAAAATGTGACCCGCAATGGTCTACGTGTTTTATTCCTAGAAAAATAGAAAACTTTGGGGAAAAACTACTGTGAAGAGACATTTTTAATGAATTTATAGCGGGGAAACTGCTAGAATAAAAGCAATTGCACTAGTGAATTGCAGTCCGCGACAAGATGGCTTCGATATCGGTGAATATAATCGGCACCTCGGGACATTTCATCTAATTTATAAAAGGCGAGGAGATGAATAACATTAAGGAACTAGCTAACATTCAAGTTACCTAAAATTTACGGCCTTTGAATTGCTGATGTAACAAAAATTTATAAACCGGAAAATTACATACCGCGACAAGACTAGCACCGTTGATTTGGGAAATTTCCCGCAAAAAGTCGAAAATGCGAAAAAATCATCCCTGTCCATTTAGAAAACGTAATTAAGCTGATAAGCTGCCGTACTCAGAACTAGCTAAGAAAACGCGAGGGAAACAGTTTGGTTTGGTAGAGAGAATGGAGAGTAAATTAAAACTCAATTTCGGCACCAGTCTCTGGAACCTGAAGTCATATTTTCATGATATCATATATCATATATTTTCGGCCTCTCGAACCAATTACGCATTCGGCACTTGGGAAACAACAGTCAACGGGAAATGCGACAATTTGTCTCTTTCGCAAGCCAAGCCATATAAAAAGGCCGCCATTTTGTTTTTGTACCCGCTAATTAGGCGTAAAATACTGCGCAGTAAGGATGCACAATGCTGGGGTTCCGATCCACTGCATTACGTTTCTAACGCTCTGACAAGCATCATGTTCGGGTTAACATTATGGTACATAAATTATTAAAAGCGCGTGTCCACGTTTTTAAAGTTCCTGTGTACCTATATCCTGCGGAAGTTGTAACGAAGGATTCCTTGTAATCGTTAACTGCGTTCTGGTAATGTAGCAGAATTCTAAGAAATCATTTATCTTTAGTGATAGGGTATACTTTTAATGATGGAACGTTTGCATTTTAATTTGTTAAATGAGAACCTATCCGAAGTCTTCAGTGTTACGAGTAAAGTTATCATAGCGCGCAAAAAGGAACAGGAATTATGGTAGGTAGGTAGGTAGGTATACTTTATTTAATTAAAAGAAACACGCTAGCCCCAACAACACTCAGCTGGTTTCCATGGAGGGCGTGTTTGTACAGACATAAAAAGAGACTAAAACTAATAATATAAGATTAATAATATCTGAATATAATCTGAATCGAGGAAGTCCTTGATATCATTAAATTTTAATTCTGATTGTTTTGACACACGAATATGAACGTGCCCAGCAGGTTAACGAGTAAAAATAGCACATAATAAAACGACATTAAAAAATGTATATTCGACGAACCCCTGTTACAAGCGAGTCACGTACACGGTATTCAAGGCAGCGACAGAAACGGGAATGGCCAACCAAGGAAGTTGAATTCTTGATATAGCAAAAGGTGTATTTTTAGTACACAGCAGTTTTCAAAGAAATACTTCTATTTTTGTTTTACGTACACTTATTGCAGAAATACTAGCACTACTTGCAATGACAATTGAAATACACCAATTACAATGCGAATGCCCTACTGGACTCAGTTTTCCCGGTTATTTTAAACTCCTCAACTCGTGAAAATCGCTCCAAAATTTACCCTTATGGAATAGAGTAAACATTACTCCAATTCAAGGATAAATAATTTGTTTTTGGAGCAATACTAACTCAGTACCCCACACTCTCGAGAAGATAATTTAACTCTTCCTCTCTTCATTAAAAGAATTAAAGCTCCTTTAAGAAACCCCGTATCAGAATAATTATTAGGGAGTTTAAGAAACCACGACGGCGACGCCGAGAAAAAGGTCGATTAAAAATGAATTTATATTTTACCTACGATTCTCTCGATACTCTGAAGTCATGTAGTCTGTTTCTTACTGTCAAAACTATCTCAAAATTGAATCAGAAACTCAGCGATAAATAGAAATAGAAATTTAAACAATTAGCCTTCGTGGTTCACGTTGTGCAGACAAAGCAGAGTTTGGTCCATTCACGTTGTTGTTTTGAAGAAGACGGCAAAGAAATGTACCAATAACTATAACGCACGCGCAAAGCCATTGTTCTGCTTTTTAAACCTTTTGTTTAGCGACGTTCCCGTTCCCGTTGCCTTTGCGGTTTTATTAAACTCCCTACTATAACTGCATGTACTACAATAGTCACACACTTTAAAATGAAAACTAAAACAGGTTGCGGATTCTGTTCCTGTTCTCTTCCAAATGGACAAGATGTTACAAATTTTCAAGGAAACTGCTGTGCTGGGTCAGCGTGCAAATGAAACACTTAGCTGATTATCAATTCAGTCAAGTCGGTGCAATGGTAAAATTAAAGGGGGCATTAACACGGGGATTTTTGCCGTGTTTTGGGTCAATCCTGCCAAAATCGCTGCTTTGTGCCTGTTATTGTACACAAAATGCTCAAACAGACTCACCAAGGTGAATTCAGATGAAATGTTAGCAGGGAAAGCAGACCATAATATTTTTTGGGCGATTTTTTCAATGCATAGCTTAAAACTTTGAAAAAATTGGCAATGTTTTTCAAATTACAATCCATCCTCGTCATGTGTGATAGCATACAAGAATCAATAGTTTCAGTATAGCACTATACTCTTCGACATTAGGTTTTCCTTGTTGCATCGACAGTTTTAACCCTTTACTGCCCAAGGGGTCTCCCTTTGACGAGTAAAATCGTCTGGCGTTAGACAGAGTAAAATCTATAAGTCACGCTTGGGCAGGAAAGGGTTGAGAGAGATAGTTTTTTAACCCTTTACTGCCCAAGGGGTCTCCCTTTGACGAGTAAAATCGTCTGGCGTTAGACAGAGTAAAATCTATAAGTCACGCTTGGGCAGGAAAGGGTTAAGGGAGATAGTTTTTTAACCCTTTACTGCCCAAGGGGTCTCCCTTTGACGAGTAAAATCGTCTGGCGTTAGACAGAGTAAAATCTATAAGTCACGCTTGGGCAGGAAAGGGTTAAGGGAGATAGTTTTTTAACCCTTTACTGCCCAAGGGGTCTCCCTTTGACGAGTAAAATCGTCTGGCGTTAGACAGAGTAAAATCTATAAGTCACGCTTGGGCAGGAAAGGGTTAAGCTTTTTAAAAATATCCTTTAACCATTTTGCTCCGTTAAAGGGCTGACTGCCGACTCCGCAGTCTTTCAATATCAGCACAAAAAATGACTCTGAGGACACATGATCGGTTAGAGTCTGACAAAGGAAGTCCGATCACAGCAGCCGTTTTAAAATCTCTTTGTTGTTAATTAGTTTAAAGCGGTTGATTTAATTGGACTCCCTGTGTTATATTCTATCCAATCGAATAATGTGTCCCCAGAGCCACAGCCTGCTTGCTGAGGGTTGAGTGGCTCTGAGGGCGACACGGACGGATGCCAGGATATGCTGGATCACTTTGCCAAAATTCCCTGGCTAACAGTTGTTTGCGAAGGAGAGGTATATTGACCCAAAAACGCTAGTGCCCATGCCTCTCGCTTCGGAATCCATGGCACCATAACACTAACTACAGAGTGACCACGCCTTTCATAAAAAATGGATACGTTCCTATTAAAAATGTGTGCTTCTGGAAATAGATTACAGTATGTTGCCCTATTTCCCGGACACCCCTATTTCCGGACACTTCGACTTAACGATTCCGTATTTTGTTGAGACAACAAAACAAATCCGATCGATATGTTCCGAAGACTTGTCGACTAGTCAGCTTTCGTTTGATTCCTTCGTGGTCAAGCCACGCTCCGTTCATGCGGGAACACTAAAGTTTTCAGTCGAGGTAGGTAAAATCCAAATCGATGAACTCTTTCCAAAATTACGAAGAATCCAAGAGCTTCAGGCGATGAAACTTTACGACCTACTTACCAGAAGTGGAAGCTAACTTGTGGCTGAATTTCAGCTTGTTTGCGTTGTTTTGAGGTAAGATATTACGGTTTAGGCAAAAAGTGTCCGGAAATAGAGCAACATACTGTATATATAAAATCAAATTGGTTTGTTCTAAGGTGGGGAAATTATCACCTTTGCAGTCGGTTCCTTAGTAAGTACTTGTGGTTCATAAATACAGAAGCGATCAAATCGTTAAGCTGATGAAACCCTGGCTGGCTAATTCGATAACCACTAACCTGAGATTTAAAGGTGATCGATCAGATCTAACAATGTATATTGCCTATGATTTGTGCAGTTTGAGTTAAGGTACTTGCACTGGCAAATTTTGAGGTCCTCTGAATTAAGTGAAAATTGGGCACAAAACCTTCCTTTACTAGTGATTTTAATATCTGAAATTAGTTTCACGATATCTTATAAGACAAGGCTATAATCCGGGGTTGAAAAATGGGAATTTTGGCGCAAAAATATCTTTGGGGGACCGGGTAGGGACCGGAAGGATTGCCGCGGTTGCTACGTGCCCGCGATATCAGCCAGCGGTCACTACTATTGGCACACGAGGAGATTTACGAGTTCACTGCAATGGCGGCAAATAGCACCACGCTTGAGCTTGCTCTTGAGGCTTTTAATGCTGAATTTTCACGTAATGGGTAAGTAAATTCGTATTTTTTCAGATATTATATTTTTCCTACGGCCATCATACAATGTTGTGCTTTGTGTGACGTTTAGTTATGGATCTGCGCCGCCTGGTTTGATGGCACTACTGCGGCAGCAAAAAATCAACACAGGGGAGACGCCAGATCAGGCAAGAAGTAGAATTTACAAAAGGCTATTCTGCTTACTTTGGGTAGGTTCAGTGTTACTGTTATTTTTGAATGAACTCTTTCTGTTTTGTCGAGAGTTCTCTGCGAGTAATTGTCTCAGCCCAAGCCCTCGATCTGATCTTCAAACTTTATTATCTTCACACCGCATTTTCGCCTCATACAGATTCATTGTTTCCCTGCGAACAGACTTCTCCATCTGTGGAGTTTGAGCATTTCTTTTTGCATTGGTCGCTTGTTTAATAATCAAAGGCGAAAGACCTGATAATTGATATAGAACTCTTAGTTCACAGGTTAGATATAAACTTACCTTGAAATGTTTATCGTTCGTAAAGGCATTTCAATCTCGTGAAATCAATTTCATTGTCATACGTTCGTTTTCTAGTCCTCCTTTTAATATTTAGTGTTGTCTTTCATTTCAGTACGGAAGCAAACAGACGTTGGGTAAAAGGCCAGGGCAATCAAAGAGCCCCACTTACGTATTCCCAGAGAGCCTCAAAGAGATTGTGAGGAGAATAGTCGAAGGAAATTTGGTCGACCGGCCAGATCCTTCAGGTGTTGGGGTGAGAAATACATTCTAGTGGCTAATAATTTGCTCGTGGAAATGTTGACATGGCATTTCGCAGGATAATTTGAATTTTGTTGTAAGGCGATGAGTCTAACTCACTTGCTTTTGAATATGTTCACAATGGTCTAGTCACATTTGGTGCTTTGAAGTTTACTAGAGTAATTTTACTTTGGAGTGGGTTGCTAACACTTATGAGATTGGTGTTGAGACTTTTGTTTTATTCTCTTGCAGGTCTATCATGTCACAATAGTGGGGGGGGGACAGGGGGGCGGGAGCCCGGGAGAATAGGGGGCGGGAGGGGTACGGGAGGCGGGAGAGGAAAGGGCGGGAAGCGGGAGTTCTAAGTGGGCGGGAAGCGGGAGAGAAACGCGAGACGCTAATTTTTTTTGTTCAACAGTGCGTTAGAATACTTCCAAAAACAAGAACCCAAAATATATTTGACTTGCATTTAACTTCTTCTCAATCACTTCTGAGACTTCTGAGCAAACGAAATTTGCGCCTGGGCTGAATAACAGGCTTACTTCCGGTGAAATAGTAAACCCGTTTAAAGTGGTTACGTCATAGGTCATGAAATGTCAAGCGGCATGTGTCGCGTAAGCTATCAAAGTGCAAAAGAAGTAAGACGAGCAGGCGATCTTAATTCAATGTCGTCCAAGACAATTTTGTTAGGTCTCAGTATTTTTCGGTGCGGCAGTGAAAGGTCCGTGCATGGAAGACCTTCTTGGGAGTTTGCTCCTTACGACCGTGAATCAGAACGGACGAAAGATTTCACCGCGTGGTGTAGAGATGCCTCAACTGAATGCTGCTTTAATGCGCGCGCTGGAGAGTGTGGAGTGGTTCGTTTTACGTCCCAGTTTTTTGTTTTAGACAAGTCGAAATCGATTCCAATTAGAATAGGCGGACAAACAGCTTGGGAAGCAGTCAGGAACGACTTCATCGAAAACAAAGAGAAGATTTTTTCAAAAGATTACGAATTGCACGGTAGGTGTGCTTTCCTGTTTTGTTAACCATTTTTTAATAACTTACCACAACAATCACTGTTAAGCTTAACTTGTATTTTGAGTTTTTCCTTGTTTCCTTGCATTCGCTAACACTGTAGTACTGTATCACACGAAAGGGCGGGAGGTGGGAAATAAAGGTACGGGAACCGGGAGAGCAGGGTACGGGAGGCGGGAGATTTTGACCCCCCTGTCCCCCCCCCCCACACAATAGGTGACCTAGCTGCTGCCAAGTGGCCGGCAGGAAAAAAATCCTCCCAGAGAAACAAATAGAGATTTTTTATCAACAACACATTTCAATTTTTATTTTTTTGTTACACAAGACAAATTCTATAATTTATAATAAAAGATCAATAATCAAATCGGATGTATGAAATTTATATAATTATAATTTTATTTATATTTAAAAAATAAAAGAATAAAAAAAATATTGTATATAGCGTTCATGTTTATCTACACATACCAGTGGAAAGCAACATTGTTCCTACAAAACTGTAGCAAAAACTAATAAAAAATTATTTTGCTAATGTACTAGATTATGTACGAATTATCTTTTTGGACTCTTGATTTTGTGATCCAAAAAATATCGAAATTATTGAAGTATAAACACTTGTACTCTTGAATGTCTGATAACATTGTTTTAGCCCAATGGCCCACCATAAATAAAAAGAAATAACCAAACATTGTACCCTATAAAATGGCAAATATGCACAACAAATAATTGATTGTAGTTCTATTCACACAAGAAATAAACAAGCTCAAATAACAAATATTGTTTGTAAAATTCATTTGTCCATTCCATTTTGAAATGTTATAATAATTATTGCCTTTGGTACCACAGGGGGTACTCGCAGAGTACTTTACGTAGGGGGGGGGGAGGGGGGTTCTGATGGAGCCTCGTATTGCGAACGCAAGTTTACACTCACAAAGTACCCAGCTTGAAAATTTCCTAGCCCAAAAATACTAATGTATTCAATAAAACAGAACAAAGTGTTTTGCCCAAAAACAAAACAACCGAACAACTTGATCTGTAGCTCTATTCACTTACAATTTGGCCACCATTTATGGATGCTTATGAATAGAAAATCATTCAAAGAAACCCCCACAATGCCAGACTATTTTTATCAAACACTCAAAATGTATAATTTTTATGAGTGACAACATGAAAGTGGTATAACTCAGCACACTTTGTTATCTGGACCAGCCAGTCTGAAACCAATAGACCTTTTTAGCTTCGTTTGTTTGTTGCCCCATTTCAGATCACGTGATGATACCTGTGAGACTTATTTCTTTCAAATTCAAACAATCCACGCTGAAATGAATGAATAATTTCCAAATGGACAAAGGAGTAATTCCCGGTAGAGCATCACATGATCTGAAATGGGCAATTTACATACGTAGCTAAAAAGGTCTATTAGTATGACATTTATTACAATTATCTGTACAAAGGGTAGCATGGATTCACGTTGTAGCCCACTTGCAAAAAGAGTGGAAGACTGTGTTGTGAAAACACGCGCGCTGAGTTGTGCGATCATTTGGGGGCACAAAAACTATTGAAAACAAATGTTTGCAAAATATTTCAAAATGTTCCCAGTTGGCTTGGAGCGAGAGTAATATAATGTCAGATCCTAGCAGATCAAAAGAAAAAGCACAATGCAATTTCACTGGGTTTCAACTACGTGCCTAGTGAATTTTAAACAAACGCGTTTACTGATTCGTGCAATCTTTGATGAAAACTCTCCCCAGGCTTCCACTCTTTTTGCAAGTGGGCTATTATAATCATCCCCATATCAACCTTCTTAATTTCACTCTAATTAGTGGAATTATTTTTGGGGTTCAGTGGACAGAGACTATGCGAAGTGCGTTTGTGCTGGGTGGAACCACATCTACACTTATTACCACTAATAATAGTGACTTCATTTGCATCACCAATGGCTGACATAAGACTCTGAGCATGTGCAATTAAACCTGGATCCTCGATCTCCCCTGCTCCATCATCATTGTCATCAGCACCATACGAATGTTGAACTGCCTGCCTCTTCCCCCACTTTTTTCTTTCTGCCTGATCCTCAGCCCTAGCAATCTTCTGCTGCACTCTCTTTTTCTTGCCTTCATCTGATTGCTGCCTTGCTGTAATGTTGATATGATCTTGGACTTGCTTTACCAATGCTTCCGCCACAGCTGGAAAAACAGGCAACTTCAGGCGATCGTAAAGATCAGTTACCCAGTGGTACGCCTCTCCCCTAGATCTGATTGTCCAACTCATGTTTCCTTGAACGAGGCCACAGTTGGTGGAAGTGATATAGTGCAACCTAACAAAACCACAAGTAATAATAATTAAATATCTGTTTGTATCATTTTATTCCCCTGTTAATTGTGGGACTTGCACCTCTAAACATCAGGCAATGTATATTGTAAATTGGAATGAACGATCTACTGTCAAGGTTAGGATAGTTTCATTGAAGTAATAAATAATAACCAAATTTTGATATTTTAAAATTCAGCTTGAATCAAACAAAAGACTAGTATGTCATGAATCACTACAGGGTTTGTCGGTTTTGTTCCCCAGAGCCTTATAGTTGTGTTTCTTGTTTTCGCAGAATTTTTGAATATTGAACTTGGTCTATTTGTTGACTTTTTAATGTTTATGCCTCTATCTCATTCCCTCTCTCTTTATTACTTATGAGACACACACTCTGCATGTATCTGTTTATATTACTTGCACACACAACTTCAGTACACCAATATCTAGTACAGCCCTAATTAAAGTCATTTCGAATAAACTGCTGTTCATTCAAAATTCAGCTCATTTGCAATCATAATAATTTTATGAGTAAAAAGAATAATTTGCACACAAGCACTGTCACTGAACAAAAACAAAATAATTCACTCTACCTTGACAAATTCTGTTCTTTTGCTCGGAAATGTGGCAGGACAGTGAAGTGGGCCTCACATAGGTTGGAGTGACCACGTCCCATTTCTGGGTGGATCACGGAAGCAGCATCTTCAGCTCTTCTTTCGCATTCTATTTGATAGGCCAGATGGTGAAACTTACACTTAAGAACATGCTTAGTTGAATATGGTTTTCCATCACATTCAATGTCATCATCTTCGTCGCAACTGCCACATGAGCAGGAGGTCAAGTTGTGGAAGCCACATTCTCCACCGTCCCATTGATGGATGTTCTGGCTGTGTTTCTCTCCCAGGACTCGCATTCTTCTGGCATATTCTTCAGGCGTGGAGCACTGTTGCAAGCAGCAGAAGTGGTTTATGCGAGCGGATTTGATAAATGTCTCTGAAAGACACCCACATGTCTGGCTATGGCGTTTGCATTCGCATTTTGCACTTTCAACTGCAGGGAACTTGGCTTTGTGATTGGATATCTGTTGTGCCGAGAATACTTTTTGTTTTGCCATGTCCTTCAGATTGTTTGCATGTGCTCGTCCCACATGGCCACCACACTTGAAAACTTTGCCTGGCCCAAAGGCATTCTCAACCGACTTGGAAGAACTCGAATCTCCATCCTGCCACACTACCTCGATCTTGCACCCCTCTTTCTTTGCCTCGTTATAACAATCCTCGGCTAGTCTACCTTCCATTGATTTCGAAGTACCTTCATACAATTCCTCCTCTATCACGTCATCCCTGTCGGAGACTGGGCCCGAATATAGTTAGAAATTTGATTGACAGATGTGATTATAACATGTGAGCGCAATCGAGCGTAAAAAACTTTCCTTCGGAGCGTGAGAATTGTGAACTGTGTGAAGTGCTGGGAATAAATCTGTTCAGTTTATCTTGTGACTTGTGACCTTTGTTGGGCAAACTAAACTTTTCAAATTGCTACTGGAGGCATTCCCAACAAAAGTGGCACCTCCGACGGGACTTGTGTTGATCTTCGTGAATCTAGTACTGTGTTTATCGTCGCGAAGCATGGAGGCCGCGAGCAAGGATCTTGAAACGAAACTTACACAACTTCAGATCACCAGGGAAAAAACTGACGCTGTTCTTGCGAGCCAGAATGAGAACAAAATCAAAAGACATAGGGATGCGCTGTGTTCAGTGGTTGCCTCAGTGGAGAAAGCGAAGCGGAAAGTGGAAGAGTTGAGAATATCTGCCGGCGAAGAACTTTCCGCCATTACCTCGTGGGGCGCTAAATTAGATCAAGATATCGAAGCTGTTGACCTCGATATGGATGGAATTTCTTCATTTCTGAGTAATTTTGATCAAGAGCAGATAGAAAAAGCTAGAAATAATCAGCTCGCTTTCGAAAAAGAGCTATTTGAGAAGAAGCTTCAATACACCAAAGAGCTCAAAAACGTGGACTCGCCGGATCAAGCGGCCGCGGGAAGTCAAAATGGTAAACAAAGTGCTGCGTCAGCGAAGTTACGAAGCTTACTATTACAAAGTTCAATGGAACTAATCTTGATTGGAATCGTTTTTGGGGCCAATTCACCGAGGGAATAGACAAGTCCGAAATGGCTGCTATCACTAAATTTTCCTATCTCAAGGAATTTGTCGATCCTAAGGTCAGAAAAGGCATCGATGGGCTGCCGTTTACCGCCGAGGGCTATGAGAAGGCGAAGGCTATTTTGATCGAGCGTTACGGAAATGTCAGCGAAGTAGTCAAAGCCTACGTTAAGGACATTTTGGATTTGCCGAAGATCAATGGAAGCCAGCCTCGGAAAATTCATCATTTTTACGAAAGATTGCTGTACGACGTTCAATCTCTCGAGACCATGGGGAAGCTAAGTTTGGTGAATGGAAACGTGGCTCTAACGATCGATAAACTTTCTAGAATTCGTGGAGATTTGGTGCGGAACGATGAAGATTGGCAAAGTTGGGATTTCCTTAAACTGTGTGACGCGTTAAAGTCGTGGACTCGCCGGAATCCAGTGGATTTTGATGAACCGCAGTCGTTCAAACATGATCGCACGCCCTCGCGAAATTACCATACAAAGCAGCAGGACGCCAAGACACGTGGTTGTGTTTACTGTGAAGATAGCTCGCACAGGAGTTCGGAATGTACACGCGTTGTTGGTTGCGACGAGAGGAAGAAATTTCTGGCTGAAAACAAACTTTGTTTTAACTGTGCTTGCCCAAAACATAGGGCTGCTGAGTGTGCAAGCAAGACGAGATGCAATTTATGCTCCAGGAAGCACCACACCTCCATCTGTCCTGATCAACAACCTAAGGCAGACAGCGTGTTGTCTTCTGTCGATGCTGAGAAAGTGGTTTACCCTGTTGTAGTGATTAAGGTTGGTGGTATTGAATGTCGTGCATTGTTGGATTCTGGTTCGTCTAGTTGTTATGCTTCAGCCAAACTTCTGGATATGCTTGGACAGAAGCCAACAGAGATTAAGCCTAAGAGAGTTGAGATGCTTATGGCTTCAACCACAGCGAGAATGGAAGTTTTTAAGACCACTGTTTCGTCAAGGTCTGGTGATTACCGTTTAGATGTCAATCTCACCAAGGTCAATAGAGGAGAGCTCCTTAGCCTGGAAAATCCCCAATACCAACAGTTGACTAACACTTACCCCCATTTAAAGGATGTGAAAATGGATGATACGGATACCAAGCCATTGTTGCCAGTTCATGTTATCTTGGGTGCTGGAGTGTATGCTCGCATTAAAACTGATACTCGACCAAGGATTGGTAACCAAGGGGAACCTGTAGCTGAGCGCACCAAATTGGGATGGGTTATTCTTTCTCCAGGAGAGGAGATTGATACTACACACATGCTTCTTACCCAAACTAGCCAAGTGGACTATGAGGAACTATGCAAGTTAGACGTGTTAGGACTTGCCGACACGCCGCAACATGACCAAGGTGAAGTGTACAGAGAATTTCGTGAGCAGTTATCGCGCAGTGAAAAGGGATGGTATGAAGCGGCCTTGCCATGGAAAGGCAACCACCCTCCTCTACCTTCAAATGAGTATGGAAGTCTTCGCCGCCTGGAGAATTTGAAGCAGAAATTGAAACGGACCGGGTTGGAACAGGCCTACAGCGAGATCATCGAAGAACAGAAAGCTGAAGGGATTGTGGAAACAGCTGATCAGCCAGCTCAGGGAGTGGAGTGCTACATCCCCCATAAACCTGTTGTCAGGGAAGATGCCGCAACAACCAAAGTACGCGCAGTGTATGATGCATCTGCTAGAGCCTACCCTAATGCTGTGTCCTTGAATGATTGCTTGTATCAAGGCCCCCCTCTTCAAAATAAATTGTGGAATGTCCTTGTCCGGTCACGCATGCACCCTGTGGCACTTGTAGGAGATTTAAAGAAGGCGTTTTTGCAAGTAAGAATTAGACAAGCTGACCGTGATGCTCTGCGGTTTCATTGGAGGCAGGGAGAACAATTGAACATTGAGACATTGCGATTCACAAGAGCTTTATTTGGCCTAGCGCCATCTCCCTTTCTTCTTGGTGGTGTAATTGAGTGCCACCTGGACACCTGGAAAGAACGTGAAGAAGTTGTGATAGCT
>OX393565.1:6204422-6329829 GCA_947652115.1 Blastomussa wellsi | reverse complement strand
GCTCCATCTTTCTGTATATAAAAACACACGACGCACAATTCCTTGATTCGCTTCGACGAAGGGCTAACGCTCGAAACGTCAGCTCTTGAATCTCTTTACGGTGGCCAATTGACATTATCAACCCAGTTGATAAAACCAAATTATATTGTTATACTTCCCACCGACGCAGCACCACAGTTTCTTCAGAAACTTACCCCCTCTAATTTACAGTGACGTCAGCCTCAGCCATTTTCAATAGCATCGAAATTATGGCAGTTGTATGATACGAAGCGAATTTGTATTTTATTTCTGAAGGTTATATTACTGGAAGTGTTTAAATTTCCTTACGAGTTTCTAAGGGATTTTTTTCGTTTTGACACGATCCGCGTAAAATAGAATACTAAAATTTTCGTATGTAAACAATAACAAAGGTGTGGATGTGGAAACAGCGATAAGTTAGGGTGCGGATTACGTTGATTTTATACTTTCTACTAGGAGTGAAAGAGTCCCACTTGGTGTACAGGCCAGTGAAAGTTGTTCTGCAAACACTGTTGTAGTGAAAGTGTTTAGATTGCGCTTGATGCGGACACTAAAGGTGGATTTCCACTGTCGTATATTTTTTTACGTGCGTTCACGTGCGTAAACAAAATTTAGAGACAATGTATGAACGACTTGCGTAAACGTGTACGCAAGTAGTCCATACATCGTCTCTAATTTTATTTACGCACGTAAAAAATTACGCGACTGTTTTTTCTTGGGGGAGGTTGGGGGGAGGGGGCTGGGGCCACAGAGGGGAGGGTCATCAGTGAAAGTGAGCACCAAAAGGGGAGGGCCATACCTCTTAATTCGTGAGCTATTCAAAGGGAAGGGTGACACATCTTTTCCAGATTTTTTAATGATGATTTTTGTGATATTACTTTCCATGCTACACTTTATGCTATACTAAGAACCGTTTAATAGTGTGTTTATCTCAAAACAATACATCGATCTTTGGAAGCTGAACAATCATGGTTTTATTTTGTAGAGCAGCTAGTGCTCGAAAAAATGATTAGAACCCATTATTCCTAATGGGTCAGGATGACTGACGATGGCACGGATGGAAACGGATTGTGATATCGATTTTTGAAAAAGCGTCAGGATGTCAGTTTTTCAAATGTTCAAGTTTGGCTCGAAAAGCGTTGAAAATTTTTGCAACAATGTTGCTGCAGTGTGGACTTTCTTCAAGAAATTTTTTTTAATAAATTTAGGGACCTATTTTTTAATTTCGTGAATTTATAACAGTTGTAGACAAATATATCGTGACAGTGTTAAGGTTGAGATTTATACCAGAGGTACATTGTCTTATGTTTATTTACCTCTCAATTTCCACCTTCAATAATTTTGCTTCCAACTGTTGCTATAAGCAGCGTAAGTTCGCACGTTTGGACTAAAATTATTTGATCGATGCATCATACTGGCTTCCGTTGCTGACGAATGACCACCTCGAGAAATGATGACGTCATGCACATGCGTGGTGAGTTTTTCCGCAGTATCGGTCCCTAGAGACCGCACTTCTCTTGGTCAGCACCAGCACGATCACTCCACGCTCATTGCGACTCCACTGAATGGCGCAAACAAAATTAACCAACAGTAGCCCATCAAGAACGCCAATACTGCAGGCTAAAAAATGTGAGTAACAATGGAATACTTGTCAAGGCGTCGATTCGTAACTAAGGACCTTAATGGCTGAAGTGATAAGTGCCAATTTGCTTCGATATTCGTAAACCGACAAATGAGGAAATGGTTAGCATCCAGCACCAGAATAAAGGAGAGTCGTGTGGTCAATGATGCAATGTAATAACATTTAACCGTGACTGGTGAAGTGTAGGTATTTTTAACTGTCAAAACAAACTCCTTTAACATGTCACATTTGTTACTTATTCAATAATCGTTCGATATTGTCCTTGAGTTGCAACTGAAACTATTGTAACTAAATCAAAGGCTGAAATCCAAGCTTTCGGCGATCCACGGCATTAAAAGTGTATGAAAAGCACTCATTATAATTTGATCATTAGATTATTTTTTTATTCATATTTGCGCTTTATTATTCTTACACATTTTACAGACCTTCTATATATTCTTGCTCTTTTCGCACTTTTCTACTTTACATTTAGATATTTATAAGCCCTACGTGCGAATACTTTTCTTATTTCTGGTTGTGACGTAGATCGGCGAAAGCTTGGATTTTAGCCTTAAATTTGAACAGTTCAGGCCTCATTTGAACTTAATTTATATTGGTACTCATTCAGTATTGCTTCAGCTCCAGTACAACTTGGAAACTTCATGAGAAAATGCCAAAAATGCAGTGTCATAGACACCGCAATAACTGTTCCAAATTCCACGGTATTTACAGAGATTTTTCATCGCATGTCTTGTCAGGCCCTGGAGCGTAGCAGTCTTGGAGTGCAAAACACATAAGCAGCCGCTTAGAGACAAGATTGAAATCGAAGAGACGGGTGAGACAGGACTATCTTTGACTTCTAGTTACTACAAGACTGTTAATGTTTGTTTTCTTAGCGTATTTAAAAAGCGACTAGAGTTAACGTGAACAACTTCAGGTAGTCTGACTAGATCTTTTAGTGAATACGTACAGGAAATTTGAACTCAGGAGGCATCATGCATGCACAATACTGTGACTGATGTTTTCACGGCGATTGTGGATTGTCGTCCACAACAGTAGGGCTTGGTCGGTTGTGAAGGGATGGAATTTGAAGTAGTGGGTGACTGTAAAACCATTTGTGAATGCCACAAGCTTTGTGTCACTGATGTAGAGTGTGCATCAATTTAGTCAATGACATACTCCAGCAATGCAAGAACTGAACAAATGGCATCACAACTGTTTCGGACACTCATTATGTTTTCATGTCTAAAGACAGTGAACGCCGACCGAAGTTAGACATAAACTGGCATTGCTATCCTTTGAAATTATACAAAATATTTTTTTAGCTGCTAACGTTGAAAGAGAAACTGGAGGGACTTACAAGTAAGAGAAAATTTAACTGAAACTCGAAAACTTCGAAAGATTAGTCTCTCTCTCTCTCTTGTCCACCGAAACGTTAGAGTTTCGCGGGAAGTTTCCCGAGTTTATTACTTTAACGAGACTTGAAGGCAGCATAAACAGATATTCTGGTAGTGCAATTGAGAATAATCTCTTGCTGAGGGCTGAGTTCGTAAGTCAGTTTCACTTTTCTTGCATGTTCGATTTTATTTTGACCCCGTCAGAAATTCTAAACAGTTCAAAGATAAGGTTATCATCTCCAATGTTGTTCAAACAAACTTGATTTATTACTTGTATTCCACTGATTAACTAAGTCTTTGAATTAGGAACCTCACCAATTAGCGTTTAACGTGTTTGAAAATGGAAATAAAGACCTTTTATTTAAAAAGTGCAGAAACTCGATTGTTTTGAGAGAAATCGACGTCTATTTTATAGATCCTTACTTGTGCTTCAACTTCATACAATGACTGAAGAGTGAAGTCAACCGTATTATCAATTAAAAATCTGCCTAGGATTTTTGAAGGCGGTAGAGATTGCATGCGGAATGTCTTTTGGGGTTTAATTTCTTTGAACAACATTGCCGTTGAGGCTATTAAAATACCAGAAATTTCCGGGCATGTATTGAGCAGAGGACCGTGTTAACTTCACGAACTTCTCACCCTGTTTTGACGCTCTTTTAATAAATTCCCCTTTCTTCACAACGATATGCAGCTGCAGTTCAGTGTCATAACAAAGTTCAGCTGTAAGCAAGCAATCATGATCAGCTTTAATGTGTTGACGCCGGTTTGCTCCGTGATTACTGCTGAAAAAACATCACTCAGAAAACCGCAAGTGCTTTGACGTGCAAACCTTTCGTAAGTAGGATCTGGCACACTTAACTCGTAGTATGGGGGCTAAAAAGGGTATCTGACATATTGCCATGCATGACAGTTAAGTTCCGCAGTGGTTATAGTAAAGGATGTTTTCTTCATGTTTTTGGGAACAAACTGACGTCACCGTGATCCGGGGTATGGTGTGCATGTAATTGAGAAGGGTCCGGGATGTGTCCTTGAGTATCTATAACAAGTCTGTGCTATTCAAAGCGTTGCTAGATCATCAGCTGGCTACTGAGCTATTTTCAAAAATCCGAAACTGATATTAAAGAGTTGAATGTAGTAAAAGGTATAACATTCTCTAATTTTGACTTGTTGTTCTCGTTTTCGAAATACCATCGAATCTTCTCAATAGGTCACTTCAGAAAATACCATATTGCTCTTTGTTTGTCCCCAAAATTTTGCATAAGCATTGTTTTTGATTTCTCTTGGGACCATTGTAAGTCCCATGAAAAACTGGAAACAATGCTTATGCAAAATTTTGGGGACAAACAATGAGTATTATGGTATTTTCCGAAGTACAGTGGCCCATGGTACATGTGGAATTTTGTAATTATTCAACTTAACATAATAAAAGATTATTTATTTCTGCTCAGCTGTAATTACAATGTAATCAACAATGTACGTTCGACGTCAGGAGAACACAAGCCTAATCCCGTGTCGTGCATTTACAAGCACAATGATTCGAGATTTCTGTTTTCGCTGTTATCGACGCACATTTGCCTCGCCATTTCATCATTCCCCCCGGTTTGGCGTGCTTACTCACGTGGTGATACCTAAGAGCTTGTTTCTCATGTAGTATTTTTGGGATCACTTGTTGTATTGTATCACTTGTTGTGTTGTATTGCCGCGACTTTGACGCATTCACGCGGCGACTTTCACCACTTGTGACACCCCTCTGTAACAGATCTAGACCCACTGCAACCCTACCCAGTGGATTATTTTCCCCCACCCAGCGGAAATTTAGTCTCCCCAGTACAGCTGTTTATTTGCCGTGAGAACAGTTAAAATTCACTGGCTGCCTCACATCTTGACTATAAGTGATGCGGAATCGACGCAAAGCACTTCACTGAACTCGATAACAAGAATAATCCTGAACCAAGAAACAGCAATTAATTGTCTATTTATCAGTGCCACAACCAAATAATTAACTGAAAGATAAAGATACGACCGAATATATTCTCTATTCACTCACTTGCGAGCCAATTTTCAACAGCACGCTGCATGTTTGCAATTTGCGTTTGCGCGATTTCTTCCAACTTGGCTCACTTCACCCCGGATAAGGATACAGCTTTTTTAAAAAATATATTAACAGAAAAAATGAAAATGTTTTGCATGGAGCTTGAATAGGCCATTTCCGAGTTTTATCCTCTGTTTCAAAACGAGACTAAGTGCGAAGCCATTCATATGAAAATGAGTTTACTCTGCACGAAAATGAAGGTGCAGGTAAAACACTTTTCATATGAATGGTTTCGCACTTAGACTCGTTTTGAGACTGAGGCAAAAGAGGACGCGGAAATTGCCTATTATATTTTCCTTTGTTTCAAGCAAGTAAAATTAAAACAAAGGGTGAAATTGAACCGCAAGGTTGACACTAACAGAGCCTAATAATGAAACACGAACTTTCACAGGAGATAATTCTCTCACACTGGATTTATCTTTCATATTATAGCAGTCAAAGTCGGCTTATTGACAACGCAAACTCCAAACATTGTTGACATTGCATACGCGCTTGCACTGAATGACGTACATCCCGCGTAACCTGGTTCCAGAGGTTTTCTCGTTTTAATCGAACGCACTCTCGTTATCTTTGATTACTCCTGGAATATAAATCAAAATTTGAGTGCCGAGAGACGTTGAGTTTCAATCTGTGTTTAAATCTAGCTATTTCCTGGGTGGGGACTTTTGATTCTGGTATGGATGAAGAGGGTACTTGTAAACAAAATATTTTTTTCATTATTTTACTTAACTCCAAGGCTATGTAAAGTATGGGTTAACCTCTGCAGTTAAGCGCAAATGAGAGTGGCGTGATCTAAAGAGCGCTCTGCTGAAAAGATGGATATAAGCTAAGGACTCCACTTACGCGATTCGTAAGTTTTGTTCCTGTAAATTGACATTCTTATAATTCCAAGTACCATATGATATATCATGGTACCGGTTGTCAGTTTTATTCGTCGTTATATATATATTACGTGCCACCATTTAGCAGCGGCTAGGGTTATCCCTCTAATAAAGTTTTGGATTCGTACAATCAGATTCAACAGACTGAGATATGACAACCTGAGGGGCAAATAAGGATTGGAGCTTCTTGCCCTGGACTCAGCTTTTATAATTTCGTTAGTCGTTCGTCCATTTGACTGAGGAGTCGCTAACATATAGTTATCGTTTAATAACGTGACTCCTTCAACACTCGTCTTAAATAGGTGAGTTCTGCTGGAATGTTGTTTCGAGTGTTTCTTATTTGCTCAGGAAATGGTTACATTAAGTGAGTAAAATTCAATCAAGTAGGCACTAATCACGCCATTTTTGAGTCAACACTTAGAAGACGAACCGAAACACTTCACCACTTCCGCACTTTAGTGCAGTTGGGTTCAAATATTGACTGCACCCTTAAGCTACACTCCTGGATGTGATGTACGCGTAATAAATAAAAGAACGCTCGCTTGGGGCGAAGCCGGAGTGTTAGAATGAGTTGTGATGCAGTCCACAGAGTTCGGACGCGACACTGAAGAAGAGCTGCGAGCAAAGAACTCACTGAACCAAGAGAATTCCTTATTCAGAGGTAATAACGCAAGATTTCAGCTTCAAATCGGCAAAATTGCGACTTGTAAAACTCGGTGCCATGTGTCTGCGCTTTCCATTAATGAATAATTATTGTCATAAATATTTTTTTACCGATGGTTGGACTTGCTTCAATGTCAGTTCTGAACTAGTCAACAGAGTCAGTGCATCATCATCAAGCGATTATCAGCTTTCCAGTTTTCTCTCATCTCATTAAACAGAGATTAAAGGGAGTTAATTTCTTTGAAAACGGTTCAGTTGTCTTCATCAATTTATTTTAGCATCACACTACTAACGGATGTGTCAAGATCTGAATTTAATACTTACTATTTTCAATTTTTTCCCACAGTACAAGTGCATCAATAGAATATAACGGACAGCGGGATTCGGCCATTTCAAGGCTAAGATAGCTTGTGACTGAAGGTAAACGACTAACTATAAACAAACACGTATGATACAGCCCGATCTATTTAACAATTAGATTATGAGCTCGAGATTTCTATGGGGTAATAGTTGTCATAGTCGGTTGTCATAGTTCTCATAGAAATCGAGAGCGAATAATCTAATTGTTTTAGTAAAAACAAGAGAAAATGATAATAAACGAATCATTTATCGTTAAGAAAGTTCTAAATCTTACTGCGAAACTTCGCTAAAGCGCGAATACGTCGCATTTTGAAGACGACCTTCAACCACTGCATTGACTCTAATGGCTGATAGTGTGTAGTAGCTCCGCCAACCAGATTGCGGCATTTGCATTAGTATGCGTACTAGTAGATTTTTACTAAATAGCGTGAGTGAACAGGCTTGAACCTCATACTATAGTGCCCTAGTTATAACTCACAAAAAGAACTCGGATTCCGTTAAATCAAACAAATGCTACTTACGTTTGTCCGAAACTTCTCAGTATTAGTTTTTCCGGCTGAGCGGTTTACAGGTAGGCTTTTGTATATTATGGTAGCATTTTTTCGAGCATCAGTTTGTGAGGCAAAGCATTAGCTAGCATTAAAGCATTATTCGGGCATTTTAGAAACATTTTCCCTGAAAATTATTTTTTTTCAATGAAAATAAATACATAACAAAAGCTTTTAAGAGGAAATGAAAACTTCCAACCAAAATAAAATAAAATAAAATGCCACCCCAATACAGCCCAGTGGATACTGAGGAGAAGTTAGTGGTTTTAGGTTTCATGAGTCAAAAGGCGGCCATGTTTCTTTTCGGTCCTCCTCTGTGCTACCCGGCCCGACCCGGCCTGCATGTGATGTGCTATCGTCTAAAATGCTAGAATTAATTAAAAACATTCGGTGTAATGAGCACTATCCGAGCATTTTAGCGACTTTGTTGGAGGGGGGAGGGGAGAGACCGAACATTTTAGTGGAAAAAATGGAGCATTAAGCCAAAGGTGTAGCATTTTAGTGAAGAAACAAACGCAAAATATACAAAAGCCTATTTGGAGGCAGATTCATCGCAGTCAAGCGAACTGACGAATGAAGATTTGAGGTTGGTTGTTATTTCTAAAGGAATTTACAAAGTTGACCAGTTGCAAAAAATTTCCATTTACGATGAGTGGTTGTACTCGAAGGTATTTCGCGCCCAAACTGATTTCCCGCCCAAATGGACCGCCGCGTCCTTCTTCCCGCCAAATTTAATTACCAGCCGCTCTAGAGTAGAAGGAAAGTGTTCGCTTCGGGAAAACTTTCGGCAAATATAAAGCATTGCAAGTCTTTATAATCATTCAAGTGTTTTCGTGCGAAGAAAATAAGAAAATGAATTCAAAGGAGCTCAAAAAGACCGCAAGAAATGGCTTCTTGAGTGGAGTTGGGTCTTCACTACAACCGAAGACTAAACCTGTTCTGAACTGACCGTAAGTAGTCTAAGTAGTTAACGTTTAAATATCGTCGAATTGTACCTGAATGTTTTTTTTTTATTTGTAGGCATGCTTTTAGGAAGTTTCTAAGTTTTAAAGCATGTTATACGGGCCAGAACATTTGCGACACAAAATTGCGTATCAGTATTTTATCTTATCTTAAGTTTTAAAGCATGTTATACGGGCCAGAGCATTTGCGACACAAAATTGCGTATCAGTATTTTATCTTATCTTATATAACCGTCTGTTTCGTCTTGTTTTGTCCATCCGAAATAGGCAGCTGTTTGTGTGATCAGCCTTATACCCTATTCACACCAAGGCTAAAACACGTTTAAAGGCAGTTTATTTAAATAGCGTTTAAAAGTCTTTCCATAGAAGCTACAAACTGTTATTTGTTGACAAATTTGTCACAACGAAAACACACATTAGAGCGTGCTTGATCATGAACTAGATGTAAAATTCATGCATGCAGTCTTTAATAAATAATAATAATAACGAATATTTATACAGGATAATCCTTCAGTTCAAGAGTACTGTTATCGAAGGGGTCCTGTTTAAAATACAATAAATAGCTACTGAATAACTAAAACAAACTACATTGACTACTCTATGCAAAAAACTCATCTAGAGACTCCCTAAATAAAACCCTACTGCTAATCTGCCTAGTTTTTAATGGTAAAGAATTAAATTTGAAGCACCTAAAAAATAAAAACTTTTCCGTGCAAATTCAAGTTTCACTTTCGGAAGAACGGCAGTGGCTCCACTGTTGCTGATTTTCAGTTTCTTAAACTGGTTAAAATAAACATGTTATTGGTATAAACATGGGGTATTATATTATTAAGTATTTTCAACTTCATTGCTGATCCTTATCTACACCAAGATCCAGCTAAAATCTACTCTTGTTTGTTTAAGTGGTCCTTGCATGGTTTACAGAAGTCAATAACGACTTTTTATTGGCCATTTTTTTATGCACATTTATACCGGCTGCTATTAACTGAAATGATTTAAGGTCGTTCCTCCGAAATAAAATTGAATAAAAGATTTTTGTCAAACTTTCGCAAGTTGTTATTAGTCGTGCAGTGCTTCGAAGTATGTATAAGTAATCGCATGGGGCCGAGTAAAATATCACACCTGACTCGGACAATTTCTATAACTTCTGAAAACACAAGTGATATTAATCCTTAATTTTACGAGGAAACATGTGATTACTTGTTTATGACACAGAGGGCAAAATTTTCGGCAAACCTTCAAGTCGCGTAACTAAATCTAGCGTGACTAACATCACGCAGAAACTGCCTGTTTATAAGTTTTGACGATTTCCGCTGCGAACTGACTGAGATGTCAATCCTCAGACATCGATAGCAGGAATCGTTTGTTATATCTTCTTAACCGAAATCGAAGGTTCAAGCTGTTGTCGCCCTGGGCCCAGTTGCTAGAAGGCCGATTAGCGCTTACCATATCAATAGCCTTTTTTCCGATAATTTTCTTTATTCTTTTCAGAGCATCCAGTCATCAAATTGTAGATTAAAAAAATTAAAAACTTTATTTGCTTTCTAACCTTCATATCTGAATTCAAAGTTCCCATTCACCCTGGGTTTTCTTAACCAAGCTTTGAACAACCCCGCCTTTGAGTGTTTGTGATTTGTTCCTTTGGGGTCGCCCGAGGGCTAGAGGCTGTACTGTTTTGACGTGTTTTATGTGAAATAACAATAACAGTGACATTCATAATAACAATAAAAACATAATAATAATACTTTATTTTAAAAAGCGCCAAACTTTCTTGTCCATCAGAAAGCTGCATTTCAGTTGAGGGGCGTATAACAAAAAAGCCGACAAGTTAACGCGATACAGGCCTCAAATGTATTTCGCGGTGTATTTGTTGCCATTTAGCCAAGCCTGAAAGCGGAGCTGCAAATTTTTTACAGGTTCAATTTTCTCATTAATTTAAAATGTTGCCATTGAAGTTAATAAATAAGCCTGACCAACGGTTATGACAAGAAAGATTCCATAGCCGAAATACTCCAATCGCAGAAATTCCCCCTGAAGATAATCATAAAGGGGGGGGGGGGGGGAGGCATAAGAAACATGATAAAGTCCTGTCATAACCATAGACTGAAAAACCATAGGACTTCAGGCGATGCAATCAATCCATCAGTCAACTTCACTTGAAACAACACGTGATCTCGACGGTCGAGGTCTACTGGAAATAGTAAACAAGGGTATTGTTTCATTATTGTTTGAAAGTTTCGCTTTTTACAAACTGTCAGTTCGCCTGTAAATTATTACACCTATTTTTGGATGAGATTCGGTTGCGCAATACGAAATTAAAATAAATACCGGACCTCAGATAAACGCCGGGACCCCGATTAGACGAGAGGGGCTTTTTACTCGGCGTGGCAGATCCGTCGTTTATTTGCGTTCAGCGTTTTTTCGGGGTGCGGAGTTTAATCGAGAAAATACGGTATATGATATTACACCGAAACCCTCTTAAAAAGCCTCACTTTTATTTAGCCAAAATAGCAATCAAATTTATGCCGGAGAGGGATGAGATCACTCCTAATCAAATTTGTAAATTATGCGCTTCAGCTTGAAAGTCAGTGGAATAAGTGCATCACCAGGCCGGGAAGAAAAACAAAGCAATCACTTATAGTACATTGTATGTGCCTAAGTGTTGCACAGCCGGTCTGGTATGCCTAGTATCAACAACTATATATAACAGGATTCGCAAATCCATTACTTATCTAATCTCCACTTTCTGCCTGTCAGTAGTTTAAAACAACAACAACAAAAAAGAATTGCTACCTGGCGTATTCCTCTGGGTGGAATGATAGCTAGTCTATCACAGCGTGACATGCAGTTGTCCTAATATTAGTATCGCTAGCACTGTGAGAGTGAAGTATCGATCCTGTTAAGAATAAAACGCGTCAGCACTGACCGATGTGTTTAATTCAATAACCTAAAGTTCTTCCTTATAAGGAGGAGACTTGTAGTCATTGTTTTTTTTTTTTTGCCGAAGCAAATTACCTTTAAAGAATAGTTTTCTAAAGAAGAAAAACAACAAAGAGGTGATACTAAAGCAAAGGGGAACATGGATGATTAAGGATGGAGAACATTATCACGCATTTTCAAGATGCACAAGCCATGAACCGGTAGTTCCCTTAACATCAGCTATGCGTGCGAACAACAGGAGATGATCTTGAACTTGAACTTAAAAAGGTTTAATTATATAAGTTTTCAAGTTTTCTTGTTAATTAGCTGAAAGAATGGAATGCCGCGTGCGGGCGATGACCTTGCTTGGTATAATTAATCCTGTTTGCCCCATGTAGTGGCTTTGCACAATTTCAACAGAGTATCGCAAGGATTAAACATTGCATAGATTCCTATACCGTACCTTACTTCCATAATATTATTTCTTTAATAACTACTAAGAAAATCTTACAGAGATAAACAAAGCTTATTCTTTGGGTGTGACTGTTGGAATCCTATTGTTCTAACTGTGTTCTTTGCAATACAAAAAGTCATGACAATTGCCCGCTATTATTGGACCTTACGACATAGGCAGCCAGATTTAAAAAGTTGCTCTAGTGGATTAAGTTAAGGACCTTCTTAGTGATTGAACAACGCCCTGACTTAATTCTCTGTCAATATTTATTCAGTATTTAAGAATACAAAAGAACTAGAACCTAACTTTAGAATATATAGACGCAGGGTAAATTTATCCTGACTCCAATGATGGCCGTGATGACTGGCAAAAATTTCTTGTGCTGTTTTATATTTTGAAAATCTTCGTAGATGTTGATGCTGAATTCTCGTATGTCATTCACAATAACGGTAAACACTCAATTACCTGTTCTAGAAAAATTGTATCTCATGAGACACGTATGTTTTAAATAGGATTTAAAGGTTTATTTTAATTCGTATTTAACGGTGTTCTCCCGCCTTGTTTTCCTCTTAGCTCTGTTTGTTTGCTTTCTTGGATAAATAATCCTGCAAAAAGCCCCCATATAAAGTACCAGAAGCGAAGCGGTATCACTTGTTTCAAAGAAAGGGCGGAACTGACGAGAACCTGCAAATCGCAAATTTAATTAAACCTCTTCCTACTTATACTCCCTTCTCCTGAAATGTGAATTAATTAAAACAGGCCCGACAAAGGCGTAGGCACCACTACTTTTCATCATCTTATTCCTCTAAACCATTCTCCACAGCAAAACTTCTCTTTTTTCGTCTAACGTTCCCAGTCTTTGCCTTTGAAGGAACTGGGGCACCAACGTCGAAACTGCATGGTCTTACATTTACTATACTACCATGCTTGGCCAATAACTAAAAACGCTGTTAACTCCCTTGCTACAAGAGCGAACACACTGTAAGAGTTTTATTAATACCGAGATTTTCTAAATTCTTTGGATTACAATGTACGTGGTAGTAACCATGTATTTTTTCTTGATTCAAAGTCTTTCCTGTCTGCCTGTTGTATCATTCCAAGATTATATTTCCTCAGTTCACTAAAGAGAACGTTCGCCTACAACCGAGTATATAGACAAGCTCAAGTACTCTCACGATCTTCAAAAGAAGGTAATTTAAAAGTAATGGAGGTAAGTAAAGATTTTCCGCCGGGCAAGGGGTGGAAGAGGTGTACCAACCGGTCCTCCGTATTCAGCAAACCAAAATCCATGATAGTTTACTTCATCGTGTTGACATCCCAGTCTCTATATTGGGCCTATTTGCTCCACCATACCCAAGAAACGGCGGCTGCTACTATCCTTTGAGTCTCTGAGTTGGGTTTTTCCTCAGAATTTCGTTTAAAGGTTATATATGTAATAACCTATAAAAATTAAGGGAGAGATCTACATTCTAGCAGTGTCGCGCAAAGCTTTGTTGTACATTTCTACCAACAATGTTATAAAACAATTGGCTCTTGCTTTCAGCGGTGCACTATCGAATTATGGTGCGCTTTGAAAATTTGGAGAGCCCTCGACTTCACGCGTACACACACCACAACTTTTAGTGCACGCTAGAGCATGAACCAATTGTTAATTTCAAGTTTATCTTAAAGAGCCTTTCCTGTTGCAGACCGAAACGGTCAAATATACTTCTTGTTGTGTATGTCTGTTTCAGACTGATCAACTCAAAACCCAAACCCAAACCGTAACCCTGAATTATTGGCTGAAATTCCACGAGTATAGAAAGGTAAGAAATTTGTGATATTAGCTTTGAAAACAGGACGATTTTGAACAACAAGGCCTTGTAACTAGGTAGCCCAGTGTAACTAGCTGTCTAATTAGTGGGGCCGAGTGGAAGAGAGGAACTCTTGAGAAAGGGTTTTACCAAGCCAACTAAAACCTGTTCCTGAACGCTGCCTCCTGATTGGGTAGGGATGGCGGCAGTGGTGAGATTGGTAGTGGTTGAGTTTGTTGTTGGTTCTCTTCCCTGCTTCGAGGGTTTTTCTCCGGGTTCTCTGGCCTTCCCCCCTCCACAAAAACCAACACGTCTAAATTTCAATTCGAACTGGAATTCGAGGGCCACAGGTTTGTAAATTTGCAAGACGTTCGTTTGTAAAAAAATCCGATTTATTTAGTTTATTCTATTTCATCCTTTATATCTCCCTTTCTCTTATTCTTTCCCTGGGTCTCCGAGTATGCCTTTGGACCAGTTTGCCACCAAAGCGTTCATACGTACCCCTCAACGAATTAAAGATCCATCAGTGAAAATAATGCCACTGGTGGGACACCTAACTGAAACGTTTCTACTGAATTTCCCCAGTTTTTAAATCCTGCAGTCTTAACAGCCTTATTCTTTGATGGTTTTCTGAAAGTGAATATATGAAATTTCATATATTTGAAATGCTAAGAAAGATTTCAACAAATGAGAGATCACCGTAGTAGTTAAACCTACTCGCTAAATCTACTTTGTTACGACTTTCAAGTTTGAGAGAAACATGACTAATTATTGTACACCATGAGAAAGGTTTTGGAAAACGTGGCATAACTCGTCTACTAGCTAACTTAACAGCCCTTGTTGCTCCGTTTTCTTTCGCATGCATAAATTTAATAACGAAGGATCTTTTCGAATTGAAAAAAGTCCTTTCCATGCTGCCCTGAGGGGCAAAATTCTCTGTCGAAGCAGTTCAGAGCAATAACGAATTAACAACCAAAGATTTCTTCAAAACTCTGAATGGTATGAAAACATGAAAAAAGTGTCATTCGCACGAATTTTGGAGACGAAATGCAAACAACCGGAAATAACACTCGATGTCGGAGGAGAACGTACTGCATGCCCTCTCAGTGACAACCTTCTAGGATAAGAACGTCCAACCATAGGCCTCAGCCGCTACATATATTCACTGTTATGGTCTGCAGAGCGCCACAACAAACTCATCGCAAAGAGTAGGGCACGAAATTCCCGGTGTTGTGGTCTGGTCTTTGTGGCCCAATCTTTGCCCGTTGCACTGTGAAGGCTGGGGTTAAAAAAAGCTTCGTGATAAAGCTACTGTTCAAATCCGAGGGTAAACGAACGTAGTGTCCGTTATATAGATTACTTAATGGAAAGTGCACGCGTATGCATTGTAATTCCGCACGAGTTGGTGATGCGTCAGAAATCGGACTAGTGAGCGCAGCGACCGAGCGAGAACAACCAGTGCTTAAATACCGCACAAAGCACTTTCCATGCTGTAATTTGTTTATTTTGTGCATATTGAGATTTTTCTGGGCTGAATAGGTTTTAAAAGCAACTAGACATGGCTCTCAAGTCAAGGGTTTCATTTTTTTATGAAAGTACTGAGAATGAACTTGCTATTTCAAAAATTGGTACGGATACTTGATACTGCAAAATTTGCCATCACTCTCATTTCCATAACAATTTTCGTTTCTCAAATTGTTCCAGTCGGTTAAAATGGATTTCCACAAGACTTTTTACATTAAAAGTGGAGAAACATATGAAGTATACGAACAAGAACTTGGAACACATAAACATTTGAAAAAGTTCAAATATTGTAAGGGCGGACTATACTTCATCCGAGGAATCTAAAATACGTTTAATACGTTTGAAGGTATGTTTTGTTGCTGACAATTCATCAGATGACTGATTTACTGTGTTTATGGAAATGTTGAAGTGCCAGCCATGAAAGACTACCCCGCTAAATAAACTTGCTCCAGGACGGTGGGACTGGTTGATGAATGAAAACTAGAAGACACTAATTCAGCTTCACTCTCTGTAGCCAATGCCCGATGAACTTCAGTCGAGGCTGCACTCAGTGTCCTTGACAATTATTCTTTTGCAGTTGCTGAAAAATGTGGCTATAATTGTTTGTGGCCCGAGAACTGCTTTATTTGACAAGGAGCTATGTCGCTGTTGTTTAGTTTTTGTAATCTGCGTTTTTGAACGCTGTCGTTGACTTGAAAGGGCTCCTTTTTCGGCCATGGTTTTCATTAAGCTGTTCAGTTTGTTCTGCTCCATCGTATCAGGTTTGTTCATCGCGTCAGGTCTCTTTTCGAAATAAAGTTTGTATTCGGCAACTGGATCTCTTCGGTTTAACGGGTCTGACATCGCGAGGTTCAGCTGCCGTTCTAGTTTCGTTTGTAGCTTAGAATACTCAAGTATTCAGTTCCATCAGCGTACGTGTGAAGTTCCACGTCGCCCCAAGTCATCTGTTGATGTTCTTGACAAACTCTCAAACCAAAATGCACCGTATGTAAAAGCCAGACTGTGATCAGCAAAGCCTCAGCATTTGAGACTTCAAGTAATTTTTTTTTCGCCAAGAGCATTTACCTCCACATCAGTCAAAGCTTCGGCTGCATTGGGTTTTTTCCAGTTTCCCTTCTTTTTTCAGTTGTTTGCTGCGAGCTTCCATACATTTTCTTGCTTGTTGAAACGTAATATCTTCGATAATACAGTACTTGCTGGGTATTTTCGTTCTTTCAAATACAGCGGAAACTTGGAAACAGTCATCGGAGGCCTGTCCATACATACATACATACATACATACTTTATTGACTTTCCCCAAGGGGGCTTTTCAAAGACAATATTAAAAAAAAATATATATATATATATATATATTCCTATTTACAATTAAAATTAAGAATGAATAAGATAAGATTCTAAAAAGATTATAAAAATACATATAAATATAAAAGTTACAATTCTTTAAGTAGTTTAGTCCTCAGGCGATTTTTAAAAACAGTGACTGAATCACACAGTTTAAGAGAATAATCTAAAGAATTCCATAAATTAACTATTCTATAATGAAAGGTTCTTTGGCCGGTAGCGGTTTTAAAAAGTGGGATGTTTAACAATTGTGAGTTTCTGGTGCTATGACCGCTCACCTCGGCGCGCTTTAAAAATTTTGAAGACAGGTATTCAGGGGCGTGGCCTGTCATACATTTAAAGGCCATTGTGGCGCTTCGGTAATATAGCTGGTTTGCTACAGGTAGCCAATTGAGCTCTTTACGAATGAGCGTAATATGGTCATATTTGCGCGCACCGCTCACAATGCGGCAAGCGAAGTTTTGCACAGCCTGCAGTTTGTTAATGTTACACTTCGATGTGTTTGCCCATACATTAGAACAATAAAATAATTTACTAAAAACTAAAGAGTTAATAATCATCAGGAGTGTACGTTTGTCAAAAACATGCTTGACGCGGTTTATTTGACCGAGGCGGGACATGCATGAAGAAGCAGTTTTAATTATGTGTTCATCGTAAGTTAAATTAGAATCCAAAATCACGCCCAGGTCTTTAGCAGTGTCTGTAGGGACGATGTCCTTTCCCATAAAGGGAAGGGAGTGAAATTGCAATTTTGCTCGCATTTGCCTGCTGCCGAATATCATTAACTTGGTTTTGCCAGGATTGAGCAACAAGAGGTTGTTGGAGCACCATTCTCCTATTTTAGACAGGTCGTCTTTCAAATCAGTAATTGCATCCAGGTTGTCTTTTAGTTGAAAGGAAGTAATGAGTTTCGTATCATCTACGTAACTCTGAGTGCTGCATTTCTGTGGTGTCGAGGAAAGATCGTTCGTGTATATGCTATGTACAACCCTTTCGCAAACCTTAGATAAAACTGGTAGAAGTGAGATGGGCCTATTGTTATTTGCCTGTTCATGATCGCCGTCTTTTGGAATTGGTGTAACCTCAGCTGTTTTCCATTTTGATGGAAAAACACATGTTAGAAAGGATGCATTAACAATAGACGTGATTGCGTGAACAATTGGGTTAAGACAGTCCTTGATGACGCGAATCGGAATTTTGTCTATCCCAGGGGCCTTATTTGAAGGCATGGCAGTTATTATACGTTCTATCTGTTTATAATCAATGGTACTCAGTGTGAACTGATCAGAAAGGGCGTATTGTCTCGGTATTGTCTCGGTCCATCCTTTCTTTTAACCTCAAAATAAATTCACCAGCATACCGGTTGAGTTCTTCTGGTTGGATTGCTTCAAGTTTTCTTTGCTCGTCTTTCTCTAGCGGAAATGCAGTAAGAAGTTTCACATCCCTTTCCGAGTGTTTTTGTTTTCTTCGTCGTTGATATATTCTTCCATAGGTTTATCCAAAGGCTTGAACCGACTGTTGGAGCATCCAGTCATTTTCAAACAATAAACAAAAAACCTGGCGATCAAGAAGCGACCAGCAGTGAAAAAACTTGAAAATGTTTATTATTTTTGACAGTCGCTTTCGCTATCTGATTGGACGAAACGGGTTTGAGAAAGTCGTTTCGCTATTGTAATTGGCTATACGGGAAGTTCCGAACGGGATTTTCAACAGATCGAATTCTATCTGTAAATTTCAGCATGTATGAAATAAATGTATGTTTTGCCCGGGGCGGGCAATCAATAAGATCGATAATAGTCAATAAAATCGATAGAAATTAGCTCAAAAGATCGAAAATCGATAAAAGATTTGGTTTGGTTATCGATAATTATAGATTTTTCAATTATCTATATCTTAATATAGATAGGCATATCAGAGTTGACCTCTCTGATGATGAACATTTCGTTTGAAATATGCCGCGGTACATGTACACAACTTACTAACCAGTTTTAACACAAGTCATTTACAACTACGAGAAGAAGTCTATATTTCAACTCTGGCCATAAATGAGACACATGAAAATAGTGCGGCATAATTTTGTTTTCATTTTTCGTTGTCTCCAGTTTTGTCAGGTGGAAAAGAAGGTAATGGAAACCCAAGTAGAAAAATCCCATAGAACTTATAACATTGGTTGTTTTCATTTTCTACCCTGAAATTTATCTAAGAGCCTGAAAGTAATTGGGCGCGCTCGGAAGACAAGATGGCAATTTTCACCGATCGTTAAAGTTAATAATATAGACAAAGTTTATACCGAGTCAAGTTGGGAGTATCAATTTTTATCGATTGATCGATAAAATCGATAACAATAGACAATATTCGTAATCCCCGACAGCCCTGGGGCGAGAGCCTTCCGAACATGAATGCGAGGCTAATGCGGGGAACCTCGCTCGAAAATACAAAGAAACATGAGGAAAATTAGAGAAGGGGTGCCGGAAAACCAAAATAGCATTCAATGCTGCAAGGCTGTAGAGCTTATAAGTGATCTGCATGCTAGAGGAATACCACTACTCGTACTCGTCACACACACAAGTTGTTTGCTTTCTTCTTATTTGCAATTCTGTTAATTTATAGAAATTTTTTTCAGGGAGAAAATTAAATGATCGTCAAACTACAGAAACCACTATGGCTAAGTAAAAATGAAGAGCTGGTCTTTGGACCTAACGTTTGATGTATTTGGCTCAAAACGAATTTGAAAGTGTCGGTCAGTTTAGCGATCAAACAGATATGCCGGCGAGTGAGAATATTTACTTGTAGCTTCTCCAGTATCTTTCCCCTTTTGGTGAAAGCGAAATCAGATGGCCACAGACTAAACAGAATCAGTTCAGCAAAATTTTTTGACGAAATAGCTGAAAAGTATTTGTTGCAGATTGGGGATATTTATACCTTGTGCTGAAACATGCCTGACTCCCGACTGACTCGCACTCTCCTGTCAGTTCAATTAATCTGTGAATCTTCTCGGTCACTCGAACCAAATCTTTTTGCATTTTTGCCTAATCAAGATATTTTTTTAACCTACAGATCTTTATAAGTTCCAGAGCCCTGCAACTTTCAATGCTGCTTTGGTTTTCCGGCACGCCAGTTGCAATTTTCCCATGTTTCTTTTGTATTTTTGAGCCAAGTTCCCCGCATTAGCCTCGCATTCGTGTTGAGAAGGCTGTCGCCCCAGGGCCGTCGGGGAATTCGAATATTGTCTATTAGCTTAATCGATTATTATCAACATACGCGGCCAAATTGAAATCCGGCCTCTTAAAAACAGGCGGTCTGTGCATGCGGGCCGCAAATGACTACAGGCGGGCCGCTTTTACATTATCGACCCTGAAGGTGATTGGTTCCCGCTCCATCATCCGATGAATTTAAACCAATCAGGTTACGTTTAGACCTTTTGACGCGGGAAAACCATTGAGGTGCTCACGAGCAAGTTCAGTTTCACGCTAAACGAATAGTTTTCCGAGAGAAAAAGCAGTCTATTTGTTATAAATGGGAAAAATGCAGACCAAACAGTTGGATTTAGACTTGAAGATAGGCTAGAAGCAAAAACAGAATCCGGAAGAAACAAAGAAAGCAAGTTCTTGTCGTCTTTACAAGAATTAAGCGAAACATCGTTCGCCTGATTCCTACAGTCGAGCAAAATTAGCTCGGCTAAAGTACTGCGCATGCGGGAATTTTACACCGAAGATCAACTGGAAAATGTAAGTTTGTTAAATACTATGATTATCCATGTGTTCATGAGACATTGTAGCTATATCCGCAACTACACCTGTCAGTTCAAAACCTCTTTTACCGTTATAACATTTTCAGCGTGAAGTAAGTTCTTACTTGTATTCTTGAAAACGTTATTAAATTTGTCAGTTATGAGGATGATTTTTATCTCTACTATTGTTTATTTTGCACCCTTGCGCGCTCGGGCCGCAAATGATACTCCGCGGGCGCAAATGAACAATATTCCCTCAAAAAGGCATTTTATTCCCTTGCTTATCGATCGATCGGTTTTCCGGTATCTATTTTCATCGATTACCCACGCCGGGATTATGTAGTCTGCAATGAGACGAGTCTGAGAGGATATGATGAAAATCAGGGCAGTCCAGAAGAAATGAGAGTCATAATGATGTTCACGCAAAAATTCAGTTTGGATTTTTTTCTGGGACTTTCACCAGTGTAAGATAATGAGTTACTTATGTCGGGTTCTCACTAATTACACACGTGATTCAAATCATGTGCCACAAACGTTTTGAGGATTTCGATTGTAAGCCCAGAAATATTGCAAATAAATCTTTGAAGTGAAAGTTTCTCTGCCAAATTTTGTTTATTCAATTGGTGTGGTTCCTTAAGGTCGCGGGCGACATAATACTCATCATTATACATTTGTGTGCAAAATATTCACGAAGTATGACGACGTGGACTTTAACCGACAATAAGTGAAATATTTATGAAAAGGTTTTCAGTAATTACACGTGATTCAAATCATGTGGCACAAACGTTTTGAGGATTTCAATTGTCAATCTGTATAGATGCCAGCCGTCCTTATTTGTTTGTTTGAATCAAAGTGGAATCTTTTAAAAAGTATATCTAACGAAAAACCCTTACATATTTGTTTTGTCACAGAAAAGATTGCCTTCGCATGACCTGAATTAATCTGATGAAACTGAGAACCCCTATCAAAAAGACATGAAGAATCTGAATGGAGATGTGAGATGCAGTGAGACGAGGAAAATTTATTGCTTCTCATTGAGTGCGAGATACATATCCACAACAGTAAAAAGCGTTGCCGTATTGTACTTTTCAATGTTCAATGTCATAGCTGAATTAACCTAATTTTAGGTATTAATCAGTTCTCTCGTGTTTTTTGGGAAGCATAAAACAAGCAGTGCCCAAGAATTCAGTCTGAAACGGCAGGGAGGGAGGGAAACTAGATGTATCGTACATTGTCATATCTGACGCCAAATTTTTAAATAAGCTTTAGAAGGAAAGACTGAAAACTTTCAATTCTGGCATCACAAATTTTGCGTCTTTAAAGTGCATGTGAAATGAAAAAACGAGCTATTTGAAAGGCCTAATTTGAAAGGCCTTTAAAAATGAAGAAAAATGGAATTTTCCTATTTGTGATATCTCCTCTCGTTCCAGAGATATTCAAGATTTTCGAATTATGCAAATTAGGTACTGAAGACGTCATAAGGCGTGATAGCATGGGTGTAAAAACCCAAACTATAGCATATCTCTGCAACTAATGATGCAATGCAATTGGAACTTTGCAAGCACATTGCACTCTAAGAAATACATAAATATATTTTGATATTTTGGTTCCAGTCTCTTTCCTCTTTAAATCAAATATTACTCGTTTGTGACTGTATACCGCAAATGAGTGATCCTATTTAAAGCGTGCGCAATGCCTATATTATCCTTTAGGAAGTGAACGATGTTTGCTCAAGATGAAATACAGGAATAATCATTCCTGTATATTAGAGATCTGGAACCGGATGTGTTGCCATAGCAACACCAAAATATACACCATCTGATGCATTTCGTAGGCTTTAACATGTTCGCCAAGTTTCAATTTCATTACATCATTACTTTCAGAGATATGCTATATTTTGTGTTTCTACACTCATATTATTAATTTGCATAATTCGAAAATCTTGAATATCTCTGGAACGGGAGGACATACCACAAACGGAAAACGCCATTCTTTTTCATTTTTAAAGGCCTTTCAAATAGCTCGTTTTTCATTTCATAGGCACTTTAATGAAAGTTGAAAATAGAAAATCGAAGTCAGATATGACATATAAGAGGTTATGACCCAATCACTGAGCGGTGAAATCAAGTTTCTTTGATTTCTTCTCGAGGAGAAAACTTGGTCACAAAACCGCTTTTTAGACGAAGTTAGCTTTAGCGGGTTACAGCATGGCCTCGCAACGCGATCCATTCAATAGAAACTTCCATTATTGACATTATTCTCCAATACATCAGTTAAATTTAAGCAGAATCGGCTTTCCAACGTTCCTGATATAAAGTTTATTAAAGTAACACCCTTACCAATATTTTGCCTTATAAAGATATCTGATATATTTATGCTTAAGGTGGCCGAACACAGTTTTCGCGCGCGCTCTGCAGTCGTTGGTGCTGATGTGAGGCAGCTCGCGCACAAGGATAACACAACAACAAATATGGAGCCGAAAGAGTGATGAGTTTAATTTTGTTCCAAGGCGGTTTTGGCAGGTTTTTCAGTGTTACGGTGAGTACCGTAAGAACCAAGTTAAATGAAGCGCATGCGTAGTTAGTAAAAAAATTGAGATTGAACACTTTAGGTCCAGTCTTACCGAAATACGCGTATTTCTCGAAAACCGCTCGTTAGAATTTCACCAAATTTGGCAGGAAAATACTTCAGGAAACAAGAAAGGACGTTGTCGCTAAAATTCTGAAATTTGAAAGAGGAAACTGTAAATAATGGAGTTATCTTTCAAGGACGGATTGCTAAAAATCGGTCTGTTAAAATAACATTAGAATAGTGTCCGCATGTGAGTATTGTGACAAGTTTGTTTCAGGCAAATGATAGAGAAAATCTAACGACAATCTGAATTTTCCGCAAATATACAAAACCCGATTTAAATTGATGTTTATATCCAGTCACCTTACCATGGCAACAGCGCACACGTCAGCGTAACTATCAAAATTCGAAAGTCTACCCTTTTAACTTATCTCCTGCAAATTTTGGTGACCTAGAGTTCAACGGTTTTAGAATAAAAGGCAAATGCAACACAGGCTTCAAAAACTGTGTTCGGCCACCTTAAGGTGTATCGTGTAGTACTTTTAAGTCTGTCAATTACAATCTATCCCAATCTTCTTAATCAAAGCCATCCTTACTTGTTATCAGTTTATTGGCGTTTCTCTGCCTTGGTAAACCAGTACTTCATCGTTTCCTTTCATTTAAAGGTAATTTTAGCATATCCAACGATGACTTCATTCACAGAGACTAAACCCCTTTAAGCTTATAATTAAAGACATAAAGCTGTCCTTATTTCAAAGTTTAAGGAGGCGAGAGCCAATCGTGTCTGTTCATCTTCAAATCCTGTAGGCTCGATTTCCGCCGCTCTCTCGACTGGTAATCGAGCCTACAAATCCTGGTGATCATGAATAACGAAAGAATGACGTAGTAGGTAAATATGCAGGTTAGGGCCGGACAGTACATGACGATTTTTTTCCCGCGGTCACAAGAATTCAGCTCGGCTTCCATAATAAATAAATAATATCATAAAGCCGTTTGCGATTTCATGACGAGAGTTTTTCAGTCCGGGCTAAAATTGAAATTAAAGACGGAATCCATCAGGAAGTTGAGTAATATTTATTTAAGTTGGACAAAAATCGAGTACCAGATTAATTTAAATCATATTGCGTTATTTTTTACCCTTAATAAAAGGTAAAGATGTAAGTTATTATTTGTGATAACACCGACAACAATTCTTATCTGAACCCGAGAAAATGAATTTTAAAGATCACAAACTGCAGGCAAAATCTAACGTATAGCCATTTTGTAAAATCGTCTTTAAGCAATTCAGTGGAATTATAGTAGAACTTCGAAATTTGTTTTCGATGTTTGGTGTTTAGAAAAGATTTCTTTTGATAAGATATTTGAAGCAGTAAGTCAAAAGTTTGCAATAAGGTGTAAATAATTTTGGTACAACAATTTCTTATCAGAGCCTGAGAAAATGCCCTCAAATTTGCTTATCTTAAAATTTCTTTTATGCAGATTCCACAAATCCTTGATTTTTGCCTGGTCAATAGTTATGGCGCCAACGTGATTACTTCATTGCCAGCAGATTATCTTTTTCTTTCTTGCATTTGTTTGCCTGAAAATAGTTCCATCAACGAGACAAAAGAGAACTCGGAAATGGCCCATTGAATAAAAATTAATTTGCATTCCGAAATACTCAAAACAATTTTGAATAAAAAAACTCAAGTTACTGAGTAAAGAATTTATTCATCAAATTATAGGAAACCGGTATTTACCAATGAGAGATATAGCCTTCGTATGAAAGGTTTTCAGTTTTCTGTGCATTTCGTGGGGAAACGTAGAGACAGTTGTGTGGAAAAATAAAAATAAATGCGATTTCATGCCTTACGGCACAGCTTGTATTGGGTATCTCTTTCTTGTATTAATAAAACCTGATTTCTGAACGTTAATCTTCCTCAGATTATTTGGTATCGAAATTCCACTGCATGAAATGACTTTCCGTACACCTTGGCTGTGCGTTGGCTGCACGTTGGTAACTTGGCACCAGAAACCGTGAAAAGGCCTATTTTTTAATCTATGTACCTAGAGATCGACAGAAAAATATAATCCTTGCATTTTTTTTTTCATCGTCTCTATAGTTTCCATAATAGTTTAAAGTTTCCCGTATCTGGCATTCTATTACAGCTAGGCCGAGTATGCAGATGAAAAACATTCAGTGCAATTTTATAGAGTCATGTCAACGATCTATTAGATTCTATGAACCTGGTCCAGCATGTTAAAGGTTCTACTCACCGACGTGGCCATACCCTCGATCTGATTATCACTAGAAGGGAAGAAGAACTAACAGCTAATGTCCAAGTTTTACCTGATGTTTACTCTGATCACAAAGTGGTTAGTTGTACAATGAATTTTTCCAAACCACCATCTTTGAAAGTACTAACTACATATAGATCGACGAAGACTTTGGATGCTACTAAGCTGCAAAGTGATATTAACGATGTACTTTCAAAGATAGACCCCTTGCTTAAACCATCACTAGACCACTTGATGTCTCTATACAGTAGAGATCTTAAAGATATTTACGACACTGCGGCACCAATTCAGTCTAGATGGATCAGACAACGTTCTCAAGCACCATGGTATAATCAAGATCTACGGCAAGTCAAACGTGAAAAACGTCGATTGGAGCGCAAGTTCAGAAAATCTGGGCTTACAGTTGATCAACAACAATTTGAATCAAAATGTACTGAATATAATTGCTTGATTGAAACAACAAAAGCGCACTTCTATAAATCTAAGATTGAACATACCAATCGAAATCAGCTCTTCAGACTTATTGATGGTTTCTTTATGATAAAAAACACTGTGTTGCCTACTTACGACTCTCTTGAACAACTTACTGAAGATTTTAATAACTTCTTTATAAACAAGATAAGAGACATACGCAAGGAACTATCTGATTCTTCTGATAACACTCAGTCATTTCATAATATGGAAAAAAGAAATATTCACTGTGAGTTTTCTGAATTCATTCCACCATCAAACAAGAATGTTAAAGACATTATAACATCACTCTCAAACAAGACCTGCGCTCTTGATCCGATTCCAACACACATCGTTAAAGGCAACATGAATTTATTATTGCCCTTTATCAGCAGAATCGTTAGACAATCTCTTGAAACTGGAGTCTTCCCTGCTTCTTTGAAAACCTCACTGGTTCGTCCGAAATTGAAGTAACCTGATCTTGAGCCTAATCTGTTTGTCAATTATAGACCCATAGCCAATATTACATTTCTTTCTAAGGTAATTGAAAAGTCAGTTGCCATTCAAGTTCATAATTACCTGAACTACCATGGACTATTTCCTTCATTACAATCTGCGTATAGGAAACACCACTCAACAGAGTCTGCCCTACTCAGAGTTAGTAATGATATTCTTAGAACACTTGACTCCCAAGGCGAAGTAATTCTGGTTCTGCTAGATTTATCAGCAGCGTTCGATACCATAGACCACCATCTTCTGCTCACGAGACTTCGAACATACTTTAACATCACTGAAAATGTTCTTCAATGGTTCTCCTCGTACTTACTTGATCGTTTCCAGCAAGTAATTATCAGTGACTCTTCATCCTCACCGCGATGCTTAGAATATGGAGTGCCTCAGGGCTCGATACTTGGCCCATTACTTTTTATTCTCTATCTGGCACCTCTTCAAGATGTTATACTTACTCATGATTTAAATTGTATGTTCTATGCTGACGATACCCAAATCTACATCGCTATTAAAGATCCTGAGCATTCTGTTGATTCTGTAGGAATTCTTCAAGCATGTGTAAATGATGTTTTTGCATGGAACACTCAGAACATGTTGAAGAGCAATCCTGGTAAAACTGAAGTACTGCATTTTACCTCCCGCTACAAGAAGCAACCATCATCGTTGGAGACTTTAACGTTGGCTAATAATACAATGGAAATCAAAGCAAAAGCTAAGAATTTGGGCATCGTAATGGATAAAACTCTATTTTTTAACGACCATATCAATGAAACATGCAAAAAAGCCAGTTTTGCTATAAGATCCATTGGACGCATCCGTAGATACCTTTCGTATGATGGGTTGAAGATGCTAATCAACTCTCTTGTGATTTCCAGACTAGACTATTGCAATAGCGTCTTATATGGGATACCAAAGTATCAAAGGGACAAATTACAGAGAATCCAGAATGTCGCTGCTCGAATGATATCTGGAACACGAAGAAATGAACATATAACACCTATTTTAAAGAATCTGCATTGGCTGCCAGTCGAAGCAAGAATTAATTTTAAAATTTTACTTATAACGTATAAGATCTTAAATGGGCAATCTACCAGTTATTTAGAACCTATTATACAAGAATATCACTCATTAAGAACACTAAGATCATCAACTTGTTCACTATTATGCATCCCGTCTATCAAATCCAACTCCTATGGTGGCCGCGCTTTCTCAGCAACTGCGCCGAAGTTATGGAACTCAATTCCCGAATATATTAAAAGAGCAGAAACAGTACAAACATTTAAAACTAGGCTTAAGACATTTTTGTTTCAAAAATGTTACTGTTAATTATTTATTTTAATGTTAATGAATTATTTGTTGTTAGGCGCATTGAGGTTAGAAACGCGCCCTATAAGCACCTATTTATTATTATTATTATTATTATTATTATGTCAAAATGAAGAGACAAACTCTGTTTCCATAGCAACATCAGAAGCATAGGCGTACCAGCCTGGGTGGGAGGCGGAGTGGGGGTAGGCTCCCCCCAGTTTCGAAAATTGTCGAAATTTTTCGAGAAAAACGCTCAGGATTCGGGCAATAACAGTTGCAATTTTTTGGGCGGTTGTATACTTGTCTAATTCTACCATATTAGGAAATAGGCCACTGTTTTGGTATATTAAAATCCAGCTTGACAGCGAGGCCAAGAGGACACGATCAAAAGAAATTATTAAACATGCATTTTTATTTTCTTTGTTTGTGTCCTCTAGGCCTCGCTACCAATATTGAAAGTGGCCTATGGCGTATTTCTTTTCGGACAGGGAGTTCACAGCTCCCCCTTCCCAAATCCGAACGTGCCCAAACGCCTATGTGCAGAAGAGGTCAAAGACAACCCACATTTAACACTTTTAGGCTAATAACTTAAAAATTACTCGGTGAAAGTTGTTTTTGGTATACTTTTGTAAGGGACAATTCTGTCCATAAGTTTTAGAGCCAGCTTAAGTTTATGAACAAATAAACAACGTAGCTCTGAAACCTATTGACAGATATTTTTTAACAAATTTGCAGAAATGTAGACCTAACAAAACTACATGAAAAACAAAAACTTTCGCCGAGAAGTTTAATAGTTATTAGCCTGAAAAGTCAAATTTAGGGCATCTTTGACTGCTTTTGACGTTGCCATAGCAACTAATTTTGACGTTACATGGGCATCAATTTGTTCATTGGTAAAATCTACACACATTTATCCAAAAAGGTACACCCTTCAGCATTATTGGTGTTGCTGCAATAGAATTCAGAAGACAGGGATGTGTAAACCACAATGAGCCACCTTTACGGTGGAAATTGAAACAAAAATCAGATGTTTTGGGAATTTTACTACAGCAAAGGTTCGTACACAAAACTACAGCAAAGCTCGTGTTTTTAGGTCTGTGTATGGTTTGTATGCCATTATCTTCTGCTACTCCGGAAAGGAATGTGGTAAAGATTTTAAGTACTGGTCGTGACCTAAAGACGTGATTTCCACATGCAGTTGTAAGAGCTCAACATTGTACTTTTGACATTCTTCGTATTTTCAAATTCAATTTTATAATAGCAAGGTATGATTGAGGGGACAATCTAGCCAACTATGACCAAAAGCAAAAGTTAATATATCTTGACTGCAGCAAAAGCAGTGAACAGTTTTTGAACCGTTAATTAAACAATAATATATACATTCACACTATTTGAATGCTCTGAGCAAGCAGTCTGCAGAGTCTCGCCTCAAGAGGTTTTAATTTTTCTGCAGCTTTATAAACCGCACAAACTGAAAAGTAAGCCTTTTATCGACTTTTCAGTTTACTGAGGGCATGGGATATTCACCTTTTGCTGCGTCCTTAGACATTGAGACTACGCGCCAAGATAGCGCTCCTCCAATTTTAAACTGACAAAGTTCAAAATTCCTTCGCAATTACAATTGCTGTTCTGTTAACTACAATCGTACGTGTACGTGGGACAGAAACACATGTCAGTTACTTCTATTCTGTTTTATTTTTTTCAAAAGGAACAACAGAACAGATCAGAGGCCGAGGAAAGAACATCAGACAGACAGAAACTCTCACAGTTCTGTCATTTAGAAGGTAGGTATTTTAGAAGCTTGACGTTCGATTGCTGTGATGTTATAAGGCCAAGCATGCAAAGTAAACTGAGAAAGAAAGCAAACAGACCATTACAGATCCATTTCAGATATTTTTGTGCATCATCGGTACACAAAATACACCATCATTGGTTCTGCCCATTGTTACATATGCGTTCTGTAACAAATTAGAAATCTTTCGGTGCCGTTTTTCTCACAAAACTCAAAATTTCGCATGAACGCAAATTTCGAGACGTCTTTTTCGGTTTTCAATCAGCACGCAAGGTATATGAAATAGAGGCACAAGCGAACTCGGAAATAGCCTATATTGGGTTCACTCTATTCCTAGTATCTGGTCGGCTTCAAAACTGGTCAAGAAGAAGTTCGAGTCATACACTGAAAATCTAAACAAAAACTTTTTTTTCTTGGGTGGAGATTAATCCTATGAGCTTTTTATTATGCCGTAGCAAATAATTATCCAATCAGTATAAGCAATGGGATAATGAATACAAAAAGCATACTTGCCTTCTGTGCAGTCCATTTCATGCTTGATTATATTTTGAAAATAATTCTATCTGTTCAACATTTCATCTCTTTCCTGTAAATTTACTGAAATTATTATCCAACTGTGCTTCGTAGAGTACAAATAACGCCCAAAACGAGTACAAATATCACCCGGTATTTGTACTTCAGAGAACCGGTTAGAAATTCGCACACACGGATGTATAACAATTTGGCGTGTTGGATAATAAATCTCTTATTAGACGTTTTGTTGTGTAGTATCGCTGAGAATTTTTACTCTTTGTTTGTATTTTGACTCCATTCTCGTCCCAAGAACCGCTTGTCCCTCCTTGCTGGCTGGGCCTGTGCACGAGGAACAAGTGGCTCTGGGGACACACGATTTGATTCGCTGAAATCAAACAAAGGGAATCCAATCACATCAGCCGTTTTAATCCTGCTAACGATAAAGGATTTTAAAACGGCTGATGTGATTGGACTTCCTTTGTTTGAATTGAGCGAATCAAATCGTGTGTCCCCAGAACCACTTGTTTCTCGTGCACAGGCCCAGCCAGCTAAGAGGGACAAGCGGTGCTGGGAACCAGAATGTTTGCTCGTCAAAATACGGCACAACTCGTAAAAATACTCAGCGATACTACAAAACAAAACGTCTAATAAGATATATGTATTCCATATTTTTCAAATCATATTTGGCCGATTTGTTGATGAAATGCGCGAGTGCAAAAATTCAACCTCGTTCCCATGTTCTCTCACTTCTCTTTTTGATTGTTGTTGACAAGGAAGAGAGAGCTTAGGAACGAATTTGCCATAATGTTTTAGTAAAGCATTGCATATAACCCAGCCGTTGTGTTTTTGGCGCGAAAGTATTCTCTACAGAATGACTGGGCACTTGAGCAAGGTGAGCTGGCTGTCCAATTCGCATAAGTCCGATACTGTTCAACAGATTGCTGTCTAGCCTGCGTGCAGGGCGTCTCCTTAGCTCCTTCCTGTGCCACCTTTCTGACGCAGGAAGGAAATTGGAGACGCCTGTACGCTGGCTAGTTGATATCTGCCTAAACATCATAATAGTGGGTAGGTATATAATCCCATACAGGAATTTAACTAGCGGATTATCTGAGAGGGTATCAGAATGCAATAATTAAACTAACATTCACGTGAAAAAGTAGTGGTCACGTTTTCTTGGCATAGCGACCACGTGTTCTTCTTTTGACTGTTTTAAAAAGGGTACGCAATCGCTAAGAGTACAAGTTTTTCAGGCTTCGTTGATGAAAACAAGCATTGTTTCGTGGAAAGCGGATAATTTCGAGCATGAGCCCTTTGCACTGTTATGTGAATTTAAATTCCAACTAAAGGATCCAGCATTTTCATTCAACATTGTGTTACGTAACATTGTTATTACCGAAAAATCATGGATCAAAATAACAAAGGCGGTTAAACGATGAGACTGGATGAAAGTGGCAGAATACTAGATGGAAAAAATTGTTAAGGGAGGACGTAACTCTTTACTGAATATATTTTAGGCCCTTTGCAGCTTTTCAGATTGGGTCAACCGATTTAATTCCCAAACCTATGCGCTACGATCTGTGGAAGGGTAAGTTAAATGACTGATTTGACCTATTTTGTTCGGCCACCAACGTTTAATTCTAAAATTTTATGGCAGTCTGATGGCTTGCGGACAAATTAAGAGGATTCTTGACATGGAAAACCACGGAAGAAGAAATCTTAACGTTCACAGACGGTGCCTGCCGATCGCGCGGATTATGCTTTTAAACTCTTTTATATTAAGCTTTTTAAACTTGGCTGAAACTTTGTTGGCGAGCGTGTTACCCTTTGAGTAGTGTAAAACAGCTTTTTCATTCTTTCAGTTTCATATAAGTAACATCGGATTCTTAGTTAATAACAGCAGGAATGTCTAACAATGATAACAATGGCCATACAAAAACAACGATAGCGCCTAAAGACATTAGCATAAGCGCTCTGAAACAGTTGTCTGGCCAAGGTGTCGCCACAAAGTCCCGGCTAAACGATAAAATATTTTTAGCAAACGTATCAGATGTTTAGCCGCTTCTTTCAACTTAGGTTTGACCATTTAGTCCAAACGTGGTGAGACAAAAGCAGTAAAATAAGAGTTTGAAAGTTGAAATGCATTTATTCGAGACTTTAGAATAAAAGCTTGTTGCTTGGCAACAACTTACTACTGGAAAGGCCCGCGGGCTCAGACAAGTCTCACAGACAGATTCCGACAGACTAATGCAATTATACTCCATCATGCAAGTGAGTTGCAAAGTATGTTCACAAGACAGCTATAACTACTAACACACTGTAGTGAAAAGTGGAAGGGTATCTTAAATCAGCAGGTATTATAAACTCAAGCTGGTAGCCTTTCAATGTAATACTTTCTAAGCACCGGTTACGGGGCAATTGATGCCTTTCTTAATAACTAGGCAGTTTAACCAGTAGAAACACGCCAGTTTCTTCTGTAGTAATGGTTATGTTTTCGGCCCTTTATTCGTCTTCTTTGATACCACAATGAAGTACTTTTTCAAATATTTCATCTTTTCAGGTTTTTTAAAGACAACATTGGAAGAAGCGAAGAACAAACTACCAGAAGCTGAGGAAGTAATTCCATTGTTCTAAGGCTAGAAAGGTAAACTGGAGACTGTAAAATATTCACAGAGCTTTTTAAGGCCAAAAAATGCATAGACAACATATTTCTTCCCGACTGAAGCACTGTTGTCGGAGTTGGCGCAGCTATATCAACGAACGAAGCAAGCTACATGGGCCAGCTGAGGCTCCCAAGTGCTTATCCTATTGACACCAAACGAGCGTTAAATGGTTCCTAAATGGACCTACTTCTTTGATTGTAAACTGAGCATCCATTCATTGTCCATGAATTAAGAAAAAATCACTTTTAATTTAACGCAATTAGGCTAGTTGCTTTTGTACTTTTCTTATATCTTTTTTATACAGTTGAATAACCTGAACTGACGCTGAACACTTTTGTTGACATTTGCTCTGTTCTGTAACAGAATAATCTCTACAGGAAACGATTTCTCTTCTTTTATAACACTTTTCTCTTCACCAACTATCTTTTCATATAACAAAATACTTTTTTTATTTATAGAGCTTTCGATATTTCTATAGAAAGGTAAATTTGTATTTGTCGTGCAGCGTTTTCCACTTTTCATTGAGCAAAGAAGCAAAAACAAACTTGGAGACTGTTTTTGTAATTTTATATTAAAGAGGTCTTAAGACAATCGCCTTGGTAGATAGATAATACACAAAGCTAACAAAGCTTTGAGATTTTCTCTGCGATGACGCAACAATCTAAAAGCTAAGATAGCATCAAAAGACAAACTAAAGGTCTGGACTTCAAAACGTGCAAGGGGAAGGAGAAAGGCGGGTGACCCACCCACATCCCTATTTCCACTTTGCACCAAATGCGTATTTATTTTATGTCAACTATTTTATATCGGCGGGGCATGCAATTCCGTCGGCCATACAGTACTTATACATCCCCCGCTTGCGGTCAACTCCAAATCCCCCTGACATTATAAGCTTCTTGGAGTATGGTTTCTTTGCTTAGAAGGAGTTCTGGACTTTCACAATTTGACCTGACCGCATTTTGGCAGTTTACTCCTCCAGTCGCCTATCGGAGTGGTACAGGATATGCATGGGAAATGTAAAAAGAGGCGAAAGAAAATGCTAGAAAAAAGTGTTTGCATAGCCTTTTTACTATCGGTTTGTACTGTCTCCAGTGTCTTTTCTTAATTTTTTGGCATAGAAAAATAATATAAAGAAAACATCACACAGATGCGAATCCAGGCCACTGACTCAATGATGTGGTAATCTACGAGCGCGTCTACTGACGTAATTATTTCGTGTGCCGCCATCGCCAGAAATAACAATAAAAAGATAGAAATTTAAGGAGCAGGCTTAAACCGGTCATCAAGCAACTTGATTCCATAACAAGCTCTAGCACAGGCAACATGTTACTTAATACATAAAGTGAATCCCAGACGTTTCGGGGTAAAATTTGATTTTACCCTAAGTTCTATATTTTTGCATTTTTCATTTAACTTTTGTCTTTTATTTTGTTTTAGCTACGTTTCTTACAATTGCCACCCAGCCCATCAGTCGCCATGTTTGTATCCTCTTTGAGGTACCAATGTGGCGGCAATAAAATGATAAGTCTGTACGAAAAGTAGATTCTATGATGATATTCATTATTATTAAAAACTAGCTATGGTATATTGCATTTGCTGAGTTTTGATTGGTTTAGAGGCAATGGTGTATGAACTCATATACCATGTATATGTGCCAAATACACAAATGTTTCTTTCTCCAGACTCGCCAGTCAGATACAGTTTTGTAATCATGATTAAGAAAGACAGGAACTGAAGAAAATTCCGACATCCTACATCCCGCAAACGCTCGAGTTTCCCAAAATTGCTTTTAAGTTTGCATCTACCGGCAGTGCACGTTTGTAACCTACTACGGAGTACAGGTGTTCTAATTTAAAACAAAAATGTGCTTGTTAGAGGAAATAGACTTTGGTGTTAATTTACACATTATAAATTAAAAGAAAAGGAAAAATCGTTTCAAGTAATTGAAATGTTCTCGAATGGGAAGGTGCTATTTGCTGATGAAAAAAAAATTAACTTGCGAGGTCACTTTTTGCAATAGCAACAACAGATTGAGATATTTTATTCTCTACTTGCACAAATACCATAATACACCTCTTTTAATTTTATGGAACGTTTTAAGTAAAGACACTTCTTTTGGTATAAGGCGTATTCACTCAGTCTTGTGCGATTAGAATAACAGCAGATATGGCAGCTATGTTGGTATACACAAGATACGTTTGCTAAAATTCTTTTAGAAAGGTAAACCAATATGTCGGCTAAAACATCACGTCGATACCCTCTATATTATTTTAACTACTTCCTCTTTTCGACGTCAGCAGGAATCTTCAAGATTACTGCTGTTTTAATAGTAGCTTACTTGTTCTTTAGCTACAAATACAATTTTTACCACGAGATAGCATGATACAAAGCGCTTCTAACAAAATACAGATAAAGTAAACAAATGTAATGTTGCTTGCCTCGTCATCTAGCATAGTGGACGCAGCAGTTCAGCGGAAATGCTATCACCGGTAAGGTTGACATTAGTTAGTACCTATGTGTTTCAAGCAGCAGCAATTGCATTCTACCTTACCCCAGCAAGCAGGGAACAAAAAGTCATGGTTGAAAGAAGCTTAAGTATCAAGTAATTGGGGCGATTTGATACTTTCAGATATGATCTAATTGAATAAGAACAGCTTGGTCGAGGTCCTAATGCGAGCATATTTGTGCCCCTCGGAAGGACACAAATATGGCGTCTCCATACTAAGCTTTGAAAATTTGCGTGGAACGTTTCGGCAAAGAACTCACGAACGGAATACCGCACAGGCCTGAGAGTTGGGGAAGTTTTTTATTTATTTATCATCTACACTCTCTGAAATTCTAAGCTTCTGTAGTTGAATTGTTTTGAATTTAGTTTTTGATAGCGTGACAGTGAAAACCACCAGTTCTTTGTAATTTGCGGCAACTTGCTTGCCCACAACGATGTCTCCTGGAAGTCTAGCAAGTTATCTCTTTGTAAACTAATTTCCCCAGAGATGTCATTGATCCCCAAGTAAACGACTTAAATTTCCTTCCTCTTTTCAGTATCAAGATCAGCAGGTGGAATACAAGCTTTTAAATTTCGCTCAACATATCAATCCATAATTGTTTTCTGCACAACTGAAATGTTCAACTTGCAGATTATCACACGGTAATACGGCTCAAGCAGGCACACTGAAATATAGTTACGTGCATTGCTGGAATTCTTCACAATAGTATTTAGCCGCTTTTTTTCGTTGCATTTTTCAGTAATTCTGAGCTTCCTTATAAAAAAAAAATAGCCTTTTGCGTGTTTCACGTGTGAATTACCAGAAATACTGATGATTGCTTACGTCGACGAGAATTAATAGCTCCGAATAAACAGGAAATATTTAAAATCAATTCGTGTTTATGAGCGGAAGGCTTAGAGCACCACTTTTGCGCTAATCTTATAATCCTTAATTTGAATTTCATGTGTCTATGTGGAAGATAAGCAGTTTGCATGTTTAGGGCATAGTACAACATGGCCTGGACCACTGGATCCTTGGACTCTTGGACCATTTTTTTTTTACTATTTTTTCTCGAATATTAATACTTGGGGAGGGGTGAGTAGGTATAGTTGCCAAGGGTGTGGTGGTAAATCATATGCTCCTTCTTAGGGAGGTGGATAGCTTTTATTTTTGACATTTTTGGAAAGGGATTGCTTTTCTAATAGGGCTAATGAGCCTGTTTTACAGCTGTCTGTCATGCCCACGCGCCCTCCAAACGTGTATTTTTACGCTTCGTTACAAACACTGAGTATTCTTTGTGTTTGTGAACAACCCATTGCATGCCAAACCGTTTTTGTTCTTAGGCTACTGAATGGACTTAGAAACAATATGTTCTTAAGATCGTGTGGTATTTGTAAGGAGAATATCGATTATTGATCTAACACATCAAATAGGATTTGTTAGTCAGTGTCAGTGATCGCCTTTCTGCTATTTGGGCGGTTTTGGTTTGAGAGAAAACGAAAGTAGTTTGCGGTCTAGGACGGACAAAATATGGCGGTTTGCGGAATGAACGACCCCCTATAATAGACCATCTGAAAAGGCCAAGCAACTATACCTACTCACCCCTCCCCAAGTACTAATATTCGAGAAACAAAATAGTCCAACAGTCCGATGGTCCACTCCATAATTTTACCCTCTGCCAATGTTTAATGTAAAACATTCAAACCAGTCGGCACTTGCTTTTGATAACCTGTTACGTATTTGGTTAAAATTGCTTGTCATGCATCGGAGCAGGGTGCTCGTTTTGTAAATAATTAAAATCACATATTCATCCGCGTCCACCTATTTCTCTTTGAAACCTCTGTTTCTCGTCATAATGTATAGATTTAGCCAAGCCTAAAAGCGGAGCTCCATATTTTTTGCTGGTTCTTAATAATTTGAGAAATTGATCTAAATGAAAATACTAGCGTAAACAAATCCTCAAGAACGATTTCTTTGCCGAAAACAATCAGAATTGAGCGTCAACTCCAATCACAGAAATGCTGCTTAGGATGGCCATGTAAAACTCCACGTCCAAAAAAGGACCTAGACCCGCGATACAATCGAAAACCATTACCTGATCAGCGGTCAACTTCTAAAAGAACGTGACCTCGATAAGCTTTAAACATGAGTCCGCGATTTGGTCATGTGATACTGTTCAGCGGATACCTTGTTTTGAACGCTGCCAATTGACCATAATATCGAGGCTGTATGGCTACGCTAACCTTAACCAGGTCGACCAACCTCGTCCGCAGGGCCATCCGCGTGGTGCTCACGACAAAAGGCCCTCGCACAGGCTGCAAAAAATCTGTCGGAGTATCCTGAAGATTGCTTCGTTTTCAAATTGGGTTCGAGGTTGGGCATGGGACCCACTTCTTGTTACAAATGTGCCTTTCTTGTCGCAGTAATGCGATATTTTGAAAACAAATTGTAAGTGGTGACAGCTGTACAAGTATTCCGCCGAATTCTCTCTCATTATCAATATCTCAGTTAACACGCTTCCAAAGCACAGTTGCAAAGGCTGATTGTGTTAGCTCTAGCTCGCGCACTAAGCTTACTAATAATACCTTCGTCATTTGCGCGCGCGCGTGGATTTTACGAATTGTTAGGAAGGAAGGACACAAATATGGCGTCTCCATACTGCCCTTTGTAAATTTGCGTGGAACGTTTCGTTAAATATATCGCGAACGGCACGCCGCACAGGCCTGAAACCTGGAAACATTGTTTATTTATTTATCATCTACACTGGCTGAAATTCTAAGCTTCTGTAGTTGAATTGTTTCGAATTTAGTTTTGATTTCGTGACAGTGAAAACCACCAATAATGAAGCTAATTACAACAAATATGTGAAACAAGTTACATAATGCTTAGTGGAAATGACACAATTTCATTGTCCTAGAAAGACGCTAATGATGACGCGAAGGGAATGTGAAGGGCTTTTTGAATCCTGATTTGAAAATTAGTGGGAGCTTAGTCCATGAAAAGCAAGCCTCCTCTTATTGACATAGAAGACTCTGAGACCATAAGGCTTGATTTCATTGTGTCATTAGTTGCAGAGATATGCTATATTTTGTGTTTTTACACCCATACTATCACACCTTATGACGTCATCAGTACCTAATTTGCATAATAAAAAATGTTGAATATCTCTGGCACGAGAGGAGAAATCGCAAAAAGGAAAACACCATTCTTCTTCATTTTCAAATAAGATTACTTTTGAATAGCTCGTTTTTTTCATTTCATAGGCACTTTAAATATATAAAACGTCGAGTTATTTGCGCCTCAGCACACCTGTAACCTGTTTATAAAGGACAATGGTTCAGGTTTTGGCGCCAGGTAGACGTATCTCGAGATGATTTCGTCTTACTCAGAGCGACGTTTGTTTTCCGGTGCAACTAATTGACGAATTGTCTGCTCACTTAGATATAGACTTAACCACAAATTCCTTTCTCTGACTGTTTACCAAGAACAATGCTTTGAACTTTCTTTCAGATTTTGCAAATTTTAGGAAGGTAATAACAATGATGTCAATTTTAGCCTTGAGTATTGACTGCGACTGGTTACAAAGTTACGTTGGGTATTTAGCACTGAACGTTCGACCGACTTGATTTTTGAATCATGATGGCTGGTTATGTGGCTGTCGTGACATGGATTCGCTGCCAAACTTAGACTAATCACAGGAAATTCAACGCAATCATTTGCTTCCCAAAAGACCCTTTGGTTCTAATTATGTACTTGGCTGTTTTGGAAATCCTTCGGTGATGTAGCCACAGTCTGGGCCATTGGGATTTAATCCCGGGAAGTTGTGGTAATTGGAACAAACTGCTGCTGCTATCATCCAAAACCAGCTGCTCAGAGGGTCATGTTTGCAGTATGGAAGTAATGCGAATCATTAGCAGGCCATTTTTGCAAAGGAAGAATTAAATGGAAAACAGTGCTCTTCTAACTTTTCCGCCATTATCTGTCCACCTCATAATGACATTGATTTCCCCGTCGAACTTGACGGATAGCTTGTCTCGTAGCTCTTTAACAAGGTGGGATGGTTTTCGCTGTTGTAACAATTTGTTGGAATAATAATTGTCGATGGATTGGTCTAATTTCAAGAAGCACAAAAGAGTCGTAAGGTGGGTGTGGATGTATTTTTTCCTGTGTTATTAATGGCTTTACTTTGGAATTTCCGTAATTCTACCTTTCGCTAGGATCGCTATCTTTCCAAATGTATTAATTGTTCCGTGGTAAGGCTCTCGCATTAAAGATAGTTCCGAACACTACATCTCACTCTTCTAAAGTGTAGTGGGCATAAAAATAAGTAACTTGATCATAAATTCACATCACACAAGTAGAGAAAAACGTCATCTTTAGGTGGCATTCTTGAACACTCTGGTGCTTGGAACTCTTGGAACACTTGCGCTTCGATCAAGGCAAAAGAACTTTGCATGCAGCTTGCTTTACCTCAAGGCAAAAGAACTTTGCATGCAGCTTGCTTTACCTCCAGGCACTATTCGGGTCTGTAACTCAAAACCTTCAACACGTCCGTTTAATATTTATTCATAATTCATACTCTCAAGTCTGAAATTGCCGATAAACACTTATCTGACAGATCGGGTGATAACTGAAGAGTTATGAGTTTTCACTAATCTGGTCCATTAGAGAGTTGAACTCTTCTGCGGAGGTTGGCTGTGGCGGCCGAAATATTTCTTCATCGAGATTTTAAGGTAAGGCAAAGTAAAATTAGAGATTCTTCCACTTTTTTATGTCCGAATTACAAAATTATGAATGTCATGATTCGGATTCTTTTCGAAGTGATCTTTTCCCAGCAGTGCAAACTTGTACTATACTCTCTCGTATAGTTTGCCTATAATCAATACTGTCGGTTTCCTTCGTATGCTATGAAAACATTCAAGGCTTATCCCTGTAAAATCCAGCTTAGCCGATCAGACAAAATCCCTTGAGAACGATTGCGTGCTAAAACGGTAATCCCAAGTGATGGATTTCATCACTGTTCTTGTGTCTTTCCTGCATTTCCTATTTGTACGGAAACGCTGTCTGAGAATCATTCTGATAGATTACAAAATGAAAAGGTGTCCGGAATACACGAATACAAATATTAGATAGTTTTACTATAAACATACCGAAGAGTTAGCGAGATAGTGATGTTTAGCTTAGGCGAGATTACAATTTCGAGCACCCTCTTAAACAAAAAGATAGTCCAAATTCCATTCCTTGAAATTTGCAGTTTCCTTTCTTCTTTCTTTGCCTTAATTGACGGAAGGCAGTGCTTGCTAATGTCTGCTTTATAGGAATACAGAAACGAAAGTTTCAAGTTGTGGATCTATCTATCTGCGCAATGAGCATATTCAATCGCAAAGTTTTAATTCATCGGTGAACTCATGCCAGTTAAATAGGTGGAATGTTCATTTTGGCCCGAATGAACCTTTCTAGTATAACTGAAAGGGTTTGTTGACGATGAAATTTCTACCACAGGCATGAATACAGCTGTACTTGGGGTGACTTTTGTCCCCTTTATTTCAAGTCTACTTTGGTAGTGTCTTTAAGTTAGGACATTTTGGCAAAATTATAAATCCCTGAATTACTTCAAAACGCTCTAAGTTATCTCATTCGGCACGGCTTGTAGACGTACGACCGAGATAAGAGACTGAATAAGTTTACTTATAGAACAATTTGAGTACCGTAATATCATAACGGCACAGTTTCACTTAGCTGTGATGATTTTTGTGGCTATTACTAAGTCGTAATTCTTTAGGCAAATGACAGGCAACAGTGATCAGAACAAATCAAAATTCTGGGGAATCCAACTGATAAACTATGTCTCGCTCGAGGGTACTGCCAAATGATTCATATTGAGATAAAATAACTTCGGATCATCTGGCAACATCCGTTTTACATACAACCAAGTTATTAGTTTTCAGCTCTTTGCGCATGGCACTAGATTCTTCAAAATTTTTTGTTTCTTCTTTTTTCTTTAATCACGGTTTCTGCAGTTGATGAATGCGATGAGTTATTTCACTTGAATACGTAGTTCACCGACGTAGTTTGTGCATTTCATTAGTGGTTTTTAAGGAGGTCACGTTTCTTTGTTAACTGCCTGTCACCTGGATCGACCCAAGTGTCATTTAGAGGTGCTTAGTCATGAGGAATGAAGTAAAGTTTGGTCATGTATAAAACGGGCTTCAAATCAAAGAAAAACTTGAATTACCAAGGTAGAAGAAAACCGCCAGCCATACTGAAACTGATAAGAAACAAGGATAACTTCGAAATAGGAACGTTGAGAAGGATTGGAATTGACAATCTTGGAAAATTTAGGCTAATTCGGGCTAAATGTGTCATCCGTAAAAGAGCCCCTGTTTAACGCCCCTAATTAACGTTCTTTCTAAAGATTTCTGCTGACAACAGTAGCACACTGTAAATTTTTGGCAATTTTTTTATTTTTATTTACCGCTGGCTTCTAGACAAAATCAAGTATCAGGGACCTTTCAAAACTGACGGCGGCTAATGTCATTTACACTACGAATTTAATATTCTCGTGAATGAATGGTCAACGAAGTGAAGAGGAGTAAAGTGCTCGATACAACATATCTGCTGTTTTAGAAGGAATATCTTTGCTGTATCGCAGCAACGATATTTTATTCACCTCAATACAACACAAGTGAAAAGGGATGTCGCTTTGTACATCTTATGCCTTAATATGACAAAACGCACTGAAGCGTTGACAATCAGTCATGGATAGCGCTGGCCCAGCCAATCAGATTCACGGACTACAAGTTTCTAGTTGCAGTCATCACTTACACTAAAATATAACTGTTCTGTGCCCGAGGCTGCGTGGCTACATTGAAAAAATGGCAAATAAAATTTCTCATTTTATCAGAAAGCTGTTTTTAATAATTAGCCCTAGCAAATGCTTCTTGTGCAGAAACAAGGGTCAGCGGTAGTGTTGGTGATGGTTTTCCATGAACGATGATAATTGATGATCGGAGCTGTCGATCCATCTTTTCATGATGTTTTACGTGATGTACATCAACATAAAAAGAACTCAAATAAGATTTTGTCACTTTGCTCATTGTAGTTTACTATTAACAACTTCATTAATCGTGCGGTAATGGAATACTGCTACTTGTAACAAAATTTTATGTTTAAATCAAAATAGGTATAAACTCCTAAAAGTGTAAACAGATGAAACAAGTTTCATTCCATCACGACCTCCACGTATAACTTGTTTTGAGGTTTTTAAATCCCTCACGTTTTTAACGAGTGCTACAATTTTGAATCAAATACACTCAATACCGAGCACGCTTCATTTATGCACTTAGTAGTAAAAGTTTATTAACTCAATCCAATATTCGAAATATTGAACGCCCTCATTTTGGCCCCACCGTGTACCAACGCGCCTAACATAATCCCTCTAACTGTGCTTGTGTTTGAGGTATTTATACATTATAGCAGTGCATTCCTACATTGCTTAATATGAGTCAAAATAATAATGTAAAGTCGAGAATCAAAGCGCAGAAGGATATATTGCCTGGCCTTCTTCTGGGGCCTAGTTGCACTATCATGATGTCGCGATTCTTTTAGAATTTTCCATGTTTGCTGAATCCAAGAGTATAATAAGCTTTTTGGTTAAAACTGTTTCACAAATATGCAGGGACGAATCTCACTTTTATAGAAGAATACAGTTCCAAGAATACAAGTCGTTTTAGTGTTTTGTGGCGCAGCTTAGCAAACCGACAAGACAACATATAAACGATCATGGTCTAGTATTCCCCTGTCTCTGGTCTTTCTGAGTGAAAATCTTGATCATCCTACACTAAACCACATTTTGTTTACAAAGTTCGAGTCTTTAAAACCGCGAGCCTATTTTCGGCTTCAAAACCCCTTGAGGTTGTTACTTATTTTCCTCACAGATTTGTTACATTTTTATACAATATCTCTATAAGTAATCTCCGTGAGATTGAACTTGGCACGATAATTGCAGTACATCCATCTATAAGTTTACCTCAGCTGGAAGTGGATCTAGTTCTTCCTCATCTGCTGAGAAAAAGTAAGAAATTACCAAAGCCTAACGGGAAAAGGTGAAAAGGTAAAAAATGAACGTATGACGGCACAAAACATGTCTGAATGTTATCGCCTACGTGGAGTACGGCATGGACGCCACGGAATTCATGACATTTCACGTCAACTTAAAATAAATCCAAATTCCTGAAAATAATGAGCTTGCTGGTTAAACGTATGAAAAATGAGCAGCAATATTGAAGGAAGTCGTGTTCAATAAAATGTTTATAGTAAATATAGACACCTCATTGGTCGCCCCGACCAGAGCCTCTCTCAATTCACTTCGCTGTCACAATGCGTGTCAACACGGCTGCTGACAGGGGCATCATATCGAAGTTGACATTGTAAACTGCTCTCGCAGTACATTCTGTATAGGGGGTTAATCGTCGAAATAAAGCGCTTTAGCTTTAGTCGTATTTCGCACTCGGAATGAAGTCCAGCCGCTTCACATCAGTAGCTTCACTGAGACGTCGTTTCATTTCTTTGCGTTTTCTCTAACATTCGTCGCGTCCTCCACCTTAAAGATCAACTAAAAGGTGAGTTTTATTCCAGACAAAGTGCAGTTTAGTATAGTTATGTGGTTGGGAAACATCTTGACGTTTTTTATTCACAGTGGGATATTTTTTAACATTTTGCTTTTAAGTTACGTTCATTATCTCGAAGCCCAAGTATCCAGCAAAACCATTCTTGACGAAAGTGACACAAAATGTGCTGCTCTTAATTTTTGTACAAATTATATACTACGCTTAATTAACCATATAATTCATGCATTTTAGCCGGGCTGTTACTGTTTTAGACTCACAACAATTCGGTCACCTGTTCATGCTTTATCCCTGAGCAGAGAGAAAACAAAACGCAATTGGGCGGTCTAACTTACATTTTCCAGCTACACTGACTTAATTCTATCGATCAAACTTAGCCAACTATTTGAATCTATTTTACGTGCATTTTACAAAACATATGTGGCAGAGGATCCAAAGTTTTGCCCCCACACGAAGGTACAATGAATAAATGCAATTACTGTTCGTTTTAATCAGTGGAATTAGTAGTAAGAACTAAAGCAGAAGAATAGGCATGCAGTATTTTCACTTGGAAGAAGCTGTTCGCTGAACCAGCAGTCGCACGTATAGTATGCTGGACATAGACCTCATCAATCAGGCAAAAAGGAAGACCAAATGTAACTACTGGGTAAATTTAATTTCTAATTGTCAGTTAATGTCGAGAGTAAAATAAACTTCATTAAATCGGTACAATGACAAATGCGAAGCGCGGGACAAGTCAGAAAAGGAAATGCAGAAAATGCCTTGGCTACCGTCAAGAGATTTGCGAATGATATTTGCTCGAAGGATGCCATGAGCTCTCAATCGAGGGCTTAAAACCAAAGCGTTTTACACCAGATCACGTCCATATCAGGAAGCGCAAAATTACCATATGTATTGCACGCTTCATGCAGAACAATCGCTTCATATAAAGAAGTGCTAATAGATGTTTTATTCAAAAATAAACACTCGTTGCCTTATCTACCCATGTAAGACAAATACGCCCTCGCCACTGATTTCATTTCAGTTGTTTAGATTGACAAAGTAATTAGCCTGCAGTTTGCACGTTGTTGGCTGTATTCGCGGTGAAAGGAATAACATTGGAAAAAATAGCGTAGCAATGTAACAAGGTTTTGAAGTTCGACATAGGCTTCTACAGAGCCAACAAAACAGCATCCATTCTTTCAGTATAATAATAATAATATGTGGAATTTATACAGCGCTTTATACACGTTGTGTTTTACGTTTACGTGCACCGTGCTATGAAAGCTGTTCCACGTTTTTTCCTGAAATCTTGAACTTCCTTTATTCGTTCTGTAGAAATTGCGGAGATATGGGTCAAGACTATTCAGGTATTTACATATCTTGCATTCGATGTTTTTAAAGAGAAGCACCATAGAGAAATTAAAGTGCCTTCCAATTCACATAATCAATCAGTTGCATAATATCATCTCTGAATCGCTTCTGAAACTAGCATATATAACGAGTTTTTGGCGTCGACAATCTCTAATATGCCGATGTTAGTTGTGTAATCCGATCGCTTTACTGTAAAAGTGAGCAGAAATTGATACATAAGAAGTCTTGTAATTAGGGGTTTTGCCTTTCTAAAAATACAATCCCAGCATTTTGCGGGGTTTTCCTGTACTAATTATCGAAGAAAATATATTATTTTCCATGCCTTTGTTCGCGATATCATTCGTGCCATTTAACCGATTCGGGTGCTTTGTTTTTCAATTCTTTTCTTCTCGACATTGAATCAAGCCACCTTCAAGAGATTCGCCGATTTGCTGACGAGTTATTCCCAGTGGAAATAACCTTCGTGGGGGCTTGTGCAGACATAAAATTAAACAATATGTAATTATAAGCCAATCTCTGAATTAAAAGCAAAAAACAAAGAAACGGTCTCCATAAGAATATTACGCAAATTCCTTGCGCCCCGAGAAATACGGACTCTGCAACATTGGTGAAGTGATATTCATTTGCGCTGGTCTTTTTCTCAGATGTTTCTACACCGTTTTGAAAAAATAGCGCGGCAAATAGAAAATCCTAATTTTGTGAATTAGTACGAGTAAAGTTCCTGCAGGTTTCAAAATGGTTTCAGTTCATGCCATCTATCGTAACAAAAGAGAATCACCCCTGCACCACTCGTCGGTTTTATCATTTCAAGATGACTCTACAGACAAAAGACAGAGAGAGCGCAAAATACGAGTTGTTCAGATATCGCGTTGTGGTCTTCCGGCGTTAGTAAGTTTGTCAATGGCCAGTTATTTTTGCTGTTATCAGTTTTTGTAAGACGTTGCAATTGAACAGGAAATATAATCAATGCGTGGTAAGTGGCAAGTTTAGGACGTCACTAGTTATGACCCCTCCTGACGGCATATGACAAACCCGTGAAACCTTTAATTAAAAATGATCCCGGCAATGTCTTGCATGTGTAAAGAATACTTTTGTACGTTGAATACAATTGTTTACGTTAGTTTACCTGACAGATCTTTTTGGCCCCCAGCGTGTTTGTGTTGTCGAATAATTGTAAATTAGTTGCTTTGTTCCACGTCAATCTTGAAGACAAAGTTAGCTAACCTTCGGAACTGAGACGCTGCGTTGTTTGGGCAGACCAATTACCCAGTTTACGGTAAGATTAGACATTTGGCTTCTTTTTTACGCTTGTTTTCGGTCATAAACTTCACGGGATTTTAAATCCGCTCGAAGCTGCCAACTCCGCTTTTAAAACAAAGCCAGTTGTAGTGGAGAGCCCGGGTCGTCCTCTCTCGCGTGGAACTCAACAGCGTGGTAGAGCTGATTTCGCGTGGCGTTAATGGCATTTCACGACAGAAATGTCATTATCATATAGTGTGTACTGCAGTCAACATAATGCAAGAAGCATCTTGAGCAATGTGGCTTTGTGTTTGGCATTTTTGTGTGGGTGGAATCAGCTATACAACCTATAATGTTGTGCCAATGATCACACTGCACGTCCACTTGAGGTCACTAATAAGCCGCAAGGCTATACACAGACTGTAGTTCGTAATATTGGGAAATCAGATCGTGCAATTTCCTGGTTGCACGCTCATACGACTACTCAAATGAATAGCTTGGTGATAGTAGCTATTTCCCATATAAATATGTGGTATAATTAGCATTAATTTAAAGAATGCCAAGTAAGAGTTTTCGAAAGCTCGGTCTGACTTTGTGCAAGGTAGCCTCGGTATAAATCGGTCAAGCATGTGTATGATATTTTTAAGTGACGTTTTGTGACGTTTATAAGGAGCGAGCTTGCATGTTATCTTTAGCTTTTGTCCACAAAAACAGAAAAAGAGACTTCTTACTTGAACAAGTTCGATTTTTTTTACAACTTTTGCCCAAGATGGCATTACCACTGACAACTGGCGATTTGCCAGCTCAATGGAGAATTTGTACTTTTGTGGGGGTTTCAATTTTTCTTTTTAATGTCAAATGCTCAGTGTAGTACAACATCATTAATCGCATAGTTTGGCTTGGCTGTTCCACGTGCTTTCCTGGCTCGTTCGGTGAAGCTAGCAAATTGACAAAAATGGGAGACATGACAAAACGGAACGAAGCGAGAGCAGTCTTTACTTACGGTGCCAGTTTAAGATAAAGTGTAAAAATACCTTAATCGTGGTTATTTTTGCCTCAATTTGCGCATATTGTCGCAATAGTTAAATTAATGGAATTTAACCTTTCCCTTAAAATGTGCAAATTTTCTCTTTTTTATAACATCCACAGCGGACAATAACGAGCGCGGAAGAGACTCCTTTTCTCTGAAGCCGTTTCAGTCTTATACTCTGAAAATCAAAGTGAACTGTCAACTATAAGCCATTTAAGTGTATAGCTTCTATGGCTTTCAGAAATAACCGATATGAACAGACGGCTGAAATTTGGTTACCACAGCTTCAGATAGGATCTCGTCATCTTTGGATTAAGTCATCGGTTCTTAGTGTCCGGGATGCGGGTGCTTTCAATCCTTTATACATGTGAGAAAGTTTCGTGTGAATTCAGTTTAATTATTCCCTGAGGCTATAAACACTGAACCAAGTTATCTAGAACCTAACCGGTGAATGTTACGTATCTAGTTCCGTAAGTTTCGTGCGGTCATTTTGCTCGGCATTAGCATTTTGTTTTCGCGATAAAGAGCTGAGAACAGAGGGAGTCGCCGGATCCGTCAGCTAGTGATCATTGGCATTGATACTGACAGAGCAGAAATAAAGATGCATATTATTCTCAAAGCATATTTTAGATTTTAAGATAAGTGATATTGCGTTCTCGTTGGAAGATCGTGTGATTGTCTTTTTACAGATATTGCTCTAAAAGCTATCACCGGTGGTATCCTTTCAACAGTCATTGTCAGTGAATTCAGTGCATCACAGTACAGGTTGACAGCACAGTAAAGACAACATTTTCGCCCCAGCAAAGCCTCGTGCAAATAGATTTTCAAAACAAGTGACCTGCTGACATCTAGTGAGAAATTAAAATAAAACGCTGGCTTCTAATTTTACTGGGATGATACTTGTTTTTTTCCAGAAAATTGATCAAAATCGTGAGCAGATGATAGGCACGGATAAAAACAAAAAATATAAAATTATACTCATTTTCTTCTATGTGGCTAGTGATCATTGGTTAATTGATCAAAGATTATAGAAGTGTTCATTTAATTTACAGACTCTTTTTGCTAAGATCTCTTTTGGTTTCAAGACAATTTATAGCAGATAGATCGAATTGATTGTCCTCTTGAGAAAGGTTTAGAAAACGGAAATTTTTGGTTATCGTGAGAATGACAATAATTATGTTATCACTTCACACCTTTTTATAGTCCTTGCGGCTCTTAAGAATCCGTTTAATTCGTTTTTAATAGCGTGTATAATTATTGGGTAACTTCCGTTTTGAAACGTATAAATAGACCTCCTAGTGAGCTCCTATACTTACAGGCTTTTGTTTTAGAACGGCTGCTGTTTATAAGTTCAGCTCACCGCTGTGAAGAACATTCAAGGGGCCTGCTCTTAATAATCCAAAGCTCCATAAAACATGTAGCTCTAACTGAGATACGAAATTTTACAGCTCTTGTAGAGGTTCTTTTGTTTCACAAGATGCGTTGATCGTCAAGAATCTTGTCCTTTGCACTCCGAAGACAGATCATGTCGCCACTAAAGGTTTTGGATGAATTCTTTTCATTGTAGGACGCGTGGGACAATTGATTGTCTTTGCGTGTGTTGTTTATAAATTTCGTTGTAACAGTTGAAGAAAGGGTTCGTGTTCGGTGTCGAGTATTCTTAAACCGCTGCTCAGCTTCGCGTAGTTGACCCTCTGATCTTCATTCCGGGGGTTGACATAAGGCGCGGGGCTTTTTATGGAAAGTAAGCAAATATTGGAACGTGATACGGCAGTTATTTAATTTGCTTTACTCAGAAACAATATAAGTGCTGCGATTTTATGGTAAATTGGTTTCAGTATGCAACGCAGGGTTATGTGAGAATTTTTATGTTGTACAAGAGAAAAGCGCAGTGAGCCAAGGACATTAATTCAGGTAACTCTACTAAGCGACTTCGATCACTACCTAAGCTGGTGAAAATCTTGCAGACTAGGTACATGGATAAGTTTTTAGACACAATTTAGGACGGAAGTCAAGATTCTTGAGCTCAAATGCCCTTTATCTTTTTTATCTTTGGGGAGCACTTAAACTTTAGATCGGATTTAGACAGTATAAATATCATTTCGTTTGAGCCATTAAGTCATTGAGTTTGTTTCTTCTTCTCTCAAGGAGTTCGTGCGTGGCATGAAAGATGTTGATCGCTCGGATGTTGTGTTTATTCTTTGGAGCAACGATATGCTTGGGAGTACCGTCCCTCTATTCGGATCATTCAACAAGCACCAAGCGTTCGGGACTATTTAAAGCAGCTGAACAGACCCTGTTACAAAAAATGGGCTTACAATCTCGTCCCAGACCGACAAAGGGATTAAAAGACAAAGTACCTCAGTTAATGCTCGACTTGTATCACAACCACGTCAATGATCCTGAGTGGATTTCTACCAATTTTAGAAACAAGGGGAAATGGACCTTTGCCAACACCATCCGAGCATTCGATCATGAAGGTGAGTAGTTCATAATTCGTACAAGAAATGGAGTATTTAGCTTGGCAACCGTTTCTTTTGTAAACGTGACAAGGTGGAGACTCCAACGCAGGGTTATTTTTTTCGGCCTGTGTCGTCTGTCATTAACGGGAACAAGTGTTAACTCTGTTTATTTTTGTTTGTGCAAAAGGTGACCATCTGCCTGCTCCTGTATCAGGATTGCCTGCACATAGATGGAACCTCTTCTTCGACGTTGCCTCTCTTCCCAGTCACGAAACTTTAACAGCAGCAGAGCTTCGTTTGACCTTTGCAAACGTAAAGAACCACACCAATGAAACCATCGCAGAAAGGCAGCATCGTGTGAGTATATACCAAGTGTTACTGCCGGGAACAGCTGGGAACCCTGCAATAACGCGTTTAATAGACACGAGAAGAACAGCTGCTCAAGGATTGGAGATCTTTGACATTAGACCTGCAGTTCAACATTGGTCAATTAATCCAAGTGAAAATTTTGGTCTTGAAGTGCATTTGGCCGCGAATAAAGATTCTCCAAACGCTCACGTACACACTTACGAGGGAGCCACAACAAACAAGAAGCCGCTTCTTGTCACGTTCAGCCACGATGGAGCGCAGCACGTCTATCGACGCCGGCGTAAACGACGAAGTACGGGAAACCATCCCGTGGCACAAGAGGGAAGCTACTGTCAAAGGCTTCCACTGTATGTGAACTTTGTTGAAGTTGGTTGGAATGACTGGATTGTCGCGCCACCTGGTTACAAGGCATTTTACTGCAATGGTGAATGCCCATTTCCCATCGCAGACCACTTAAACACCACGAATCACGCAATTGTGCAGACCCTTATGAACAGTGTAAACGAAAATCTAGTGCCCCGCGCTTGCTGCGTACCTACAACACTGAATCCTATCAGCATGCTCTTCATGAACGAGCACAGCAAAGTGGTGCTCAAAAACTACCAGGACATGGTGGTAGATGGCTGCGGATGCCGGTGAAAGGAGGGGAAGACAGCTTGTACATCCAGGTACTTTCCCTGATGCTTAAGATGTTACATTGCTCCACACAAGGCGAATTTCTTGCCAGGGTATCAGGGTATCTTAAGTCACATAAAGGAACCACTCTACCCTTGGTAGCAACCTACCGTCAGTCAAGCCAGTGTGCTGTGGCAAGTGCCGACTGACTAGATGCGTGGACCACAGATCAATGATACGGCACGTGTATTGACAAACCGGAGAATTTATAAATACATCAGAAAATATATGTACATAACGACCGTCGACGATAAATTAAACGTTGACTAAATAAAAATGAGATCACTGAAATTATGGACAGCAATGGATAGAACTTTGATTTTCTAGGTCAAAGCCAAAATAGCATTTATTAACTTAGTAAATGGTTTTACCATTTGTTTTATATAATATCATAGCAGGATTTCCATAAAACATTCCACGCAAATATGAAACGAAAGTTATTCCCTATGGTTAATTTGGGGGGAAAATGGTGAAAAGAAAAAAGATTTTTTTTAAACCTGCGTAAGGTTGCACTTATCAAAGGATAGTATGTCTTCTACCCGCGTCCCTAATATCACTCCCTGCCTTAAATACTTAACAATATTCACTATGATATGTGTCGTTATAGAAAAAGAAAAACAGATTGATGGCATTAGCTCTGTTAACTAAAATAATGTATCATATATTTAAGAGACGGAGACAGTATCTTAATCCAAAACAAAGAACCATATTCTTTTAGATTGTGTGTCAACCAGTCTTTATTTAATACCAGGTAAACTAGAATTAAAACGACTAAATTGTGTGACCCACAAGTTAAAAGAAAACTTGGCTCACAAATCCGATGTATAGTTTCTTCCTTTACAGTTTGTGACGACAAATAAGTAAATTAAAATGAAGATTGATTAAGTCGATTGAGAGGTGTTTGATTGGTCTGAATGAGTTTGGTGGGCCCATGCTAAACGTCAGTCATCTGCTTATAGACTTACTACCATGGGGTCCGATCTCAAGGCTCGCTGGAGGTCTCGTAAAAGAAATTAAGTCTCATGAAAAGTATTCTATGTTGTATTCAGTTTAATTTGTTTTGGCTTCAGGAATGAGTATTATTAATCTGTGGAATGCAAAGAAGTGCGCACGCTAAAAAACCGACCTCTTGCTCTCACTAATCACTTACAGCGATTACTACTGTTGAGTTTTGTTTCAACAACTCACCATCTGCTTGGTTTTCTCATTCTCCAAGGTTTTCTGATTTGTTTTCTTTTCGAGCTTAGTATGATTTGTTCTAATGAGGGATTTCTCATTAGCACTCCTTGTGCCCCACTATCAGTGGTTAATTTTCGGGCAATTTGCTTTGTTGTTAGCGGCGTTTGCGGCTTATTTATAACTGGAGGCTATTTACACCTCCTTGAGAGCTTCATAATGCTGTTACTAACCGTCTTTTAATTGCGTTTGTGCAATGAGCTCTGCACGCTTCAAGTGATTCTTTGGGGGTGCCAAACGTATTGCTTTTCAATTGTCTTTTACCGACGGCAATGACAATTCCAGACAACGAATTGTCATTGTCAAAATTTAAATATTCCTTTAATTAAAACTTACAATTTCTCTTGAAGTGCCGATTTTGTGTTTTGAGGGAAGCTAATGAGCCGTTTCTGGTTGTGAATACCAGAATATCTGCTAGTAATATCACGAGGATTCTGTCACAACTGGCATTGAGCTTGATTCCTTGAAGGATACAGTTGGCAGTGGGCTAGCTATTGAACAAGACTGAGGTATTTAATTTGCTACCCCATGCAAAGACTGACAATTTTGCGGGAGGTAAGAGAGTATAACGGAGTCCTGTGTATACTCACCGACGTTTATTATTTGTGATTCATTCGTAATCAACACAGTACCTTTAACACACAGGAGACCAAAATGAATAGAATTTTGCGGCTTCGCTCTCTGCTTTGCATAGAACTAATGCAACCAAGGTAGGCCCAGTCTACTTCAGCAGAATGCTATATGTCGTATGCGATCTTTAAATCACTAGCCCTCAGATCGAACCCATCTCAGTAGAGATCACCCGGGAAACAAGTGAAAATATCTCACGTACTTTTGTATGTATCTATATACACGCAGCAGCAGCATCTCTGTTCCGTTTTAGTCCCCCTGAGCGTCGCCTCTGCGCTAGACCTGATAACCTGATTTAGAACACAGCGGTTTTATCGATTGACCTTCTCTTGTGATTGTTTGAATTGTTTGCTTTGCTCTAAGGTCTTCTAATCTTTTAATTGGCCAAAATATGCTCTGTAACTTAATTATAGAAAACGTGCTGTCCACTCATACAGAATCAAACACGTTAACGGAAACACTTCTAAAATCTTGGCCATTTTCCCGCACTTGCCATCATTTGCATTCTTTCTGATCTCTCCAATTCTAAAAGCTAAGTTGTATTATCTGCGGCATCTGTTTTGCAAATCGAACTCTATATCGATAAAACGTAAATGCCTGCTATTTGGCCTGAAAATACACTACCATTTGACAGAAACTAGAGTTATAAAAAAAACAGCCCTTGAGCACGACGTTTGGTAAACTCTACGACTACAAATCACTCAGAGGGGTTGAATAGGTTCGCGGATCAACGAATTTGGCCTTAAAATGCACACGGATTGTGGATTTTTTTCGCAGATTTAGGAAATGCACCAGATCAAGAATTATCTGATAATTTTTGCTTTCATTCCGGACTCTCCAAATCATGAAGCACGGATCGCGGATAATGAATTAGTTTGAGTCCGAGGTATCTTTGGTTGGTTTTGATCACAATGTACGTTGGCGCTTTGCCCTTTGTCCATTTTCTGTTCGGACGAGACCCAAAAAACCACTGACCCGGAATTGGAATTGTCACAAAAAGAAGCAATGAAAAAAAAAACTAAATTTCCGTAAAAACAACACGCTTCCGTCCGTTGGTGAACCTTATGGAGAGTTTTCACTCACTCGGCCAAAAAAAATGGAAACCCATTCAGTGGCCAGAATGGAATAAATAAATAAAGAAAGAAAACACTTCTCCAAGTTTCAGGTGTTTGCGCTTATTGGCCCTAATTCAAACTTCAGATATTTGTCGGAGTGTTGCTCAAGACAGTTAAGGCATGGCTCTCCCATTAATTGGACCAAAAACTTAGGGGGTGGTCTATCTTCTGAGGCTTTAAATAGGGCAATCTAAAACTTTGGCAAACTAATAAGTTTGCAAATTTTGCCAAATTTATGCGGGTGATGTATGCAAATTAGGTCACGTGACCTGTCAAGGTTATTTTTAGCTTAGAAATCTTTTTAGCAAAACGGCACCACTTTATATTATGTTCTGGATGCTGCTGTTAGCTTTATAAGCTTAACACAATTAGGCACTTTATTTCTATGCCCGGACTTTCTGAAAAAGTTTAAAATAACAGTCTTGAATAAGAATGAAATTTTCCTGGAGGACTGGGCACTAGTACAAAATACCGTTTATTTTCGAAATAAATTGAATATTTAACAAAGTCCGGGCATTGGTATTTTGTTCTTAACCTCTAGACTTGTCTGGTTGCAGAAAAGTTGAAAGACTGATGTTTTAAACTGGTGCCATTTTTCTTCAAAGATTTTTTCGAATTTTGTGGCCGTAACAAGTCACGTGACCTAATTTGCATATGTCACTCACATAAACTTCACAACATTTGCAAAGTTATTACTCTGCCAAAGTTTAAGATTGTCCTTTAAAAAGCCTCAGAAGATAGACCACCCCCTAAGTTTTTGGTCCAATTAATGGGAGAGCCATGCCTTAACTGTCTTGAGTGCGCACAAATTTGCAGAGCCCAGTATGGAGCCGCCAGTATGTAGCTCGGTGAAACACCAATATGGCGGCCTAAAATAGTGTAAACATCTGGAATTTACTTTGGTTATCTTGGCGACCGATTACCTGTACTGAACAAACAAATATTTGTATAACACTTTTCCTAATACTTAAACTTCTCAAATGGCTAAAACTCGAGAGATAAGTATCGACAAACATGATCGTAACTTCATGTCACACACCACCGCCATTACTCTGAAATTCAAAATGCGCTGGTTTCCAAACGAAGGACGCTGTTGAGCTGATATAAATTTAGCACCTCTTATGCCTGATGAGTATAAAAAGCTTCGTGGCTCTTTGGTTTTGGAGTTTAGCATTTGATGACGCCACGTGAAAACGCTATTCACCACAGAAAGTCATGCGGGTGCGGATTTGAACGAAAATAGTGACGGATTTATGATTTGGCCAAAAAGTAGTACCGAGCGGAATGAGATGTCTAGGTGTGAATAAAAAAGCAAATACCGTTCACTTTTCTAGTGTCCTGCTTACTTTATATTTGGCACGTATAGTAGGTTCTTTGTATAAACTCGAAGATTTTCAGCAAACTGACGTCAAAATAGGGACCTTCAGATCGAGGTTCGAATACATCGCCCACAATGCCGCGACACATCCGGGGCTTTTATGTGACTTCCGCGCGTAAATTCAAACTGACTAATGATCCCAGCTGTCCAGACAATAAGAAAAAATGGCCGATGTCTGCAAACAGTATGTATGTTTTGCGCGATTACGAGCTTATTAGGCAAGTTTCGTAAAAAATAAGAGGCCTCTTCAGTGATGTTACCGTTATAAGAACTAGTCGCAAATTTTATTTGAATTTGGTCCATTTCAAGGAATTTTTGATATGAGAGTGAACTTCAAAGCTAAATTTTTCTTCGCTCGAGTGCTCGACCAAAAACTTTGCATATGGCTTTGACTGTATGTTGCTTGAGACGGCTTTATGCCAAGTTTCAAATGAAACTGATGGTTCAAAGTGGTCGCAAACTCCAACTTTAGATTTTTTTTTCCACCAAAGTTTTTGCTTTCCCTCTCCCAGGGGAATAGAACGAACCTGTTTTGAATCGCCCGCTAGAATTTAAATGTAGTCAAAGCTCCGCCCCCGCAAACAAAAGGACCCCTTAGGGACTATTAAGCGTTGAAACTGAGCAACAATAAAAAATAACCAAAAAAGAAACAGCTGGCTGGCGAGGTACGGGTTCTCAAATCTCAAATCTCAAATCTCAAATCTTTATTTAAACACGGTTAAAAATTCATCAGGTTTGTTACATATAAAATTAAACTACAAACAATATTTATAATAGTAAATACATATCTAAAAAGTCTCTTAGAAATACTAATTAGAATTACCCTAAACTATACCTGTTTTCCATGAATGCCGTGTATCTAACTTAATTCACTAAAATGAAAGTTTAACAATTGCTTAAAACGAGCTACGAGGTTCCCGCGTAGGTCGGACGGCAAGCCAGGAAACATTGCTCGCAAAACATCGTGCCGCATTGCGATAGTTTCGTTGCAGGCCGTGGGCGATTTTAAACCCTTCTCGAATAGAAGAGCGAGTCTCTCTCGGCATTCATCGGCGCGAAGTGGATCGACAGATCTGTTCTCGAAGGCGGCGATGATATCTTCGGTTAAGTGCTCGGCTGGCTCCCACGTATTTTCACTCGAGCAGTAGTTCTGCCACTGGACGAAGTACTCCGCCTCAGCTCCTTTAAAACGTTTCGCTACGACGCGCTCGACTTCGTAAACGCCAATAACACTTGGCTTTACCCTCGGACGGTATTTCGAATTACAGGCGCGATCGCAAACATCATGAAATAATGTCGCGTAAAAGTCTGGCTGATGTCTCGCACGCTTCGACATGTTTTCACGCAAGTAGATATCAACAACTGAATGGACTGACGAAAATTGAGTACCAGTTGAGTTTTTCAAACTTAGTGCTCGTGCTTATGCTTATCACATTTCACACCAATCATTATACCGATATTCTCCTTTTCAACTGGTGAGCAATATGGAGGGGTGAGGGTTCCCGGTATTCTCCTTTTCAACTGGTAAGCAACATGGAGGGATGAGGGCTCTGGGAAAGAAACTGGATTGAAATTATAAAGTCGTACTCGATCTCGTACTTGTACTTTGATCTGAAGGTCCCTGTTATATCAGTGACGGGTACGATAGCGCTGCTCGTGCGATATAAAACCCTTTGTATATTTTTTCGTGCTCTGCATAACAACAACGCTAAATGAGAAAAAAATTTACGTTATGTCAAAAATGTGAACTAACTATACAGTAACTGAAAGTGAAGAATGATTATCGCAGTGACGGGTACGATAGCGCTGCACGTGTGTAACTTCATAGCTCAGTTGGTAGAGCATCGCACCGTACGGGTATCGCGGAGGTCACGGGTTCGGGTTCTAAGTCATCACCAGGGTAAGGAAATATATTTATTTAACTATGTCATAGTTATTTTTAACTAGTCCACAGTTACAGTACTACAGACGTTATAGTGACCTTAATGTAACCCTTTGTCGCACTAAGACAGCGCAACGTTCCTTTTTCTTTCATGCTCCGAAGACCTTTAACTTCCTCACTTATTCACTGGACCTTTCACTAGAAATGTTTCCATGATATTTATATGTAAAATTCCAAGGCGTGGTATTCCAAGGCACTATTAAAGTACTGATATTAATTTTTATACTGTAATGTTTACTACACAGTGAGACTACGCACTCAGCGCCATGTTGAATTCTTTATTACACAACAAAGCACGTGCAACATAATGTATGCTAATTATGCTAATTAACTTAAACATGACATCTTCCTTTCCAACAACGAAGAATACAAAAAGAAATGAAAAAGAAAATAATAAAGCAAAGAAAACAAAACAAAGTAGGTAAACGAAGTTTGTGACAACAATCCATAAATATTGCTAGAAATCAGTGTCTGTTCCACACGGTTATCACTGCTAAATGCACATAAGAAACTCTCCATAGCAACGCATAACATGACCTAATGGTAAGCAAATGTTAAGGCCATCACAAGTAATAAAGTCAAAAACAACATTGTTCAATATCTGGTCACTGAGTGCAAACAGTTCAGTTCATAACATAGTCCTCTCTGAATCTTGCTGGCAGTCTGACAGTCCGGCCACTGGAGGTACACTTGGGAGGTGTTTGTTGAGGACTGTGTTGGTTGGACGAGTCCAGGGAAGAGATGTCACCATCAGGTGGGGTGACACTAGCTAGCGGTTCGGCTACTGTTGAGGGTGTGCCTGGCAGATCAATAGCAGGTCCAGCAATCACTGGGGTGATTCTTCTGTTGGGAGCAGGTGACGACGGTTTCGTCGGTAGGCAGTACCATCAGGTGTTGTAACCATGAATGATCTTGGGGCAGTATGCTGTGCAGTAACAATAGCAGGCTCCCAAGTCTTTCCTTTTCTTATTCTAGCTGTTTCACCTTCCTTGATCACTGGCAGCGGTTTGGCATTCCGGTCATAGTACATCTTCTGCTTATCACTCCGTTGTTGCAGCTCCTGCTGGGGGTTCTCAACCACTTGAGGTTGCAAGAGACTCTCTACGGTAGGTAATTTAGACTTCAACATGCGACTCATTAGCAGCTGGGCAGGGGACTCCTTCAGTCCAGAAATAGGTGTGTTTCTGTACTCTAGGAGAGCTAAGTAGGGGTCATTACCATCTTCACAAGCCTTCCTAAGTAAGTGTTTGATAGTCTTAATTGCCTTCTCACTCATTCCATTTGACTGTGGGTACCTTGGGCTTGATGTACAGACTTCAAATCCCCATTCGCTTGCAAAATTTTGGATACAATTTAGAACTTCTTGTCTCATCGCTTGTGGGATAATGAGCCTCTGGCCAAGGAACAACAGACCTTCTGCTTCATGAATCTCACCACGTAGATTCCAGTAATGGGCAACTGCTGCGGGCAATTGGCTTCTATGGAAAGGCCAACCATTCTTCACAACTTTACTTAACATCTGAAAGTCTTCGTCTTGAGCTGTAGCAGACTTCATTTGTGCCAGTTTCTCTTTTGACATGGGAAGATTGGTGATAAGACTATGAACCATCACCTCTGCATCATCATTCAAATCAGTATCTGTGGGCTGTTCATCCAGATAGGCTCTTGAGAGAGTGTCTGCTACATACATGTACTTGCCAGGGACATAGGTGACGTTGACTTCATATTTCTGAAGTCTCAAAAGCAGGCGTTGAAGTCTCGGAGAAGAACTGACCAGTGGCTTCTTTGTGATTGAGACAAGGGGTTTGTGGTCTGACATAACATCTACTGGTCTACCATAAACATACTGATTGAATCGCTCGCAGCCAAAAACCACTGCGAGAAGTTCCTTCTCTATTTGCGCATAATGACCCTCCGCTTGGGTGAGAAATCTTGATGCATAGGCGATTGGGTGTCCATTCTGGAGAATGCAGGCTCCTAGTCCTGACTTAGAAGCATCTACTTGCAGCTTTACTGGCTTCGATGGGTCAAAGAACTTTAAAACAGGCTGACTTGACAGGACATCCTTCAAATGCTCCACTGCCAGTGTGTGTTCATGTGACCAAATCCAGGCTGCATCTTTTTTCAACAGACTTCGCAAGGGTGCAGTAATTTCAGACTGATTGGGAATAAACTGAGAAAAATAGTTCACCATTCCCAGGAATCTCTGCAGCTCTTCTCTGTTCTGGGGTGGTGGCATTTGGATTATGGCTCGCACTTTCTCATCATCAGGTTTCAATCCAGATTCAGACACAATGTACTTGACTTCACTGACTTTGTACTGGAGCTTTGCTGAATTGAACTTGACATTCGCTTCTTGGGCTCTTTGCAAAAGCTTTCCCATGATCTCATCATGCTCCTGATCATCTTGAGCAGCAACAATTATGTCATCAAAGATGACTTCTACACCATCAATGTCTCCAAATATGGCTTCATTCTTTTTCTGAAAGACCTCTGGTGCAGAGCTGATACCAAATGGCATCCTCTTAAAGCGATAGCGGCCATATGGAGTGTTGAATGTGCAAAGGTGGGAGCTTTCGTCATCTAAGCACACCTGCCAAAACCCATCCTTCTCATCCACTATGGAGAACACTTTCTTGCCACTTAGACGACTTGCTACGTCTTCTGCAGTTGGAATCCTGTGGTGCTCTCGGCGAATTGCTTTGTTGAGATCTCGTGGATCTAAGCAGAGCCGCAGAGACCCATCACGTTTCTCTACAATAACGAGACTGTTAACCCAAGGAGTGGGTCTGTCAACTTTCTGAATAATATCTTTCTCCTCGAGCTCGTGGAGCTTTTCTTTCAGCTTCTCAAGCAGGCTATACGGCACTCTCCGTGGTGGGTGAATGACTGGCTCAACAGTGTCATCCAGCTCGATGTGATAACTGCCTTCCATGCAGCCCAAACCAGTAAAGACATCAGGAAACTTGGCAAGAATTTCTTCCTTTGTTAGGGCGGCCTGGGAAACACTTTCTACCTTTCGAACCAAATTTAATTTCTGGCAAGCTGAAAGTCCTAAAATCGGCGGTGACTCGACAGCGGCGACAAAACATGACAGGTTTTCATTCATTCCAACAGCTTCACAGTTTAAGTTCAGTGTTCCGAGAGGTTTCACCTTGAAGTCTCCATACGACGAGAGAACAACGCTGGTATCCGACAGCGGCGGCTTATTCCTAAGCTTCGAGTAAACACTGAGTGGCAAAACATTCGCTTCTGCTCCTGTATCCAGTTTGAATTTGATCGGTGTTCCACCGACGCGTAAGCTCGTAAACCAAGCCGAGCCTTCGACTGGCGATGCTCGAGTCACAGTTCCGATAAATAATTCTTGTTCCCCATGATCTGACGGCCTTTCAGGCTCGACTCCACCAATGGCGCCTTGATCGCTCGGAGTGACTAAGTGTACGGGAAATTTCATTTGTGGACAAACTTTTGCGAAGTGATCCTTCCCTTTACAGGCGAGACAAATCTTTCCAAACGCAGGACAGGACCTTGGTTGATGTTTAGTGCCACACTTCGAACAGTTGAACGGTAATTTTGAACGCGGCGGTTTTGGACGCCTTGAGTTGAATTTGTTTCCGACCCAATGTACTGGAACGCTCTTGTCAGAATCTTCCAATTCCTTTATTTGAGTTGTGCTTGCTTCACCCGCTCTGCAAATACTTGCTGCTTTCTCCAGTGTTAGCTCTGATGATTCACGGAGCAACCGCTCTTTCAGTCGGGTATCTCTCACGCCAAACACAATTCGGTCTCGGATCATGCTGTTATGCTGTTCGCCGAATTCGCAGGACTTCGCGCGTGTTTTCAGCTCGGTGATGAACTGGTCAATCGTCTCGCCTTCTTGCTGTTTGTACTCCCAAAATCGGTATCTTTCGAACACAGTGTTCTTTCTTGGGTTGACATAGTCCTCAAACTTCTTCTTTAGAACTGAAATCTTGGCTGGATCCTCGCCAGTTGCGAATTTGAAGGTATTATAGATTTCGAGCGCTTCTTCACCGATCACGTGAAGCAGGATCGCGCACTGAACTTTCTCAACCTCTTTAATCTTTCCAGACGCCGTCAAATAGAGGTCGAACCGTTGAATCCATCTTCTCCAGGTTTCACTAGGATTTCCTTGAAGCGACAAAGCTTCCGGTGGCTTGAACGAATCCATTTTACTCCTGGTACCATGTAATGTTTACTACACAGTGAGACTACGCACTCAGCGCCATGTTGAATTCTTTATTACACAACAAAGCACGTGCAACATAATGTATGCTAATTATGCTAATTAACTTAAACATGACATATACAAGACCCCGTTTGACTCACTCTGTACCTGGGTCACGGCTAATGGAGGACACCGGCTAAATACCGAACGGCCGTTTAACATGGATGATGGATGAAAATATTTTCTGTAAGCTTAAGGCAATCCGAAAACGCCTCACTGATAACACGCATCTATTTCTTGGGATGTTTTGTAGATTTAGCAAATAGACGTAAGTCTGCACAAAACTTTGCCAATGTGATGAAGAAATTCTTGTTTTCACGGAGTAAAAGTGCGAGCGAACCTGAAATAAAAAATTATTCGACAGAAGGCAGCGAATTTGACGAAATTGCCTAATTTGACGACATTTCGCCAAACGTCGACATCCGAGGGAATTAGCTCGCGAGGTAGGTAACAGAAGGCGACGAATTCGACGAAAATGGCAAAATAGACGACATTTCGCCAAAGGTCGGCATTCGAGGGAATGACTGAGCTCGAGAGGTAGGTACCACGAAGGCGGCGAATTTCACGAAAATGGCGAATTTGATGACATTTGGCCATTTGAGGTCGACTTTCGAGGGAATGAGCTCGAGAGGTAGGTATCACAATGGCGGGGAATTCGACACATTGATACACTGTTGTTCGTTAAAATTGTTTGTAGGAAAGTCTTTGAAAATGCTGTGGATTCCGATATGCCATGAAAATATTAACATGATTCTTATGGGTTTTCGTTTCATAGCGAATGTTACATCCACCTTCATATTAAGAACAATCTTAGAAAATGCATGCACTTTTTTTCAGTTTAGTGAGGCATGCATGTATGTCATCATTTTGTTTTGCAATATTTCAAAACAGTCATGGCAGGGATGCATGAGTTAAGCTAATATGGATACGTTTCGCCATATTCGATATTCGTCACATTCGTCAAAACCGTCACATTCGTCAACATGGCGGGCATGCGTGTGCTTTCGCCAAAACTAATGGTACATAAGGACATAAGTGCGAAAACCAGAAGTAAAACAAAGTTCAGTCCACTCGCGGTGCCTCGGCAGAACACGGCAAAATTAAACGATTCCATTCAACGAGTTTCATGTCAAACTTTGGTGTTTTCCCTTCACAGATTAATTCAATCCGGATCCATATTCATCTTGAAAACGAATTTGATGATTTTGTTGCTTATTTCTGAGAACTAACAGCACCATAGACTGTAAACAGTTTGAGCGATTGAAGTTGTTGTTAAAAGTTTGGCGCCATTTTTATTTCAAAATCTGTAACATAAACAATCGATAGGCAAAGTTTGAAAAAATCTCAGTGTCGGTTCTATTTCTGTGGAATGACCTCAAGTATGTATTGTCGCTGTATAAATTTACGAATCTTGCAGTCTTTTTGGTGAGCCTGAAGGGTGATTCAAACTGCAATATAATGACAAGCAAACATTTATACCAATATTATACGCAAAGAAATTTCTACCCAACGTAAATATCTTCTTTCCACCTCGTGATCAAGAGAAATAAATAAGCACAGCCCATATCTTATGGAGTGCAAATGTCCTGAGATATTTTTATTTTTCTGGTGCACTATATGTACTCCGGTCCACTATAAGAGGAGTAGAGTAATTAAAGCATAACTCATGCTACGTCTAATAATTTCCAAGCAATCGTTGACTTTGCCATATCCAGTTGAGGCAAAAATTTAGCTTCTGTTCAAAGTCACTCAGAGGTGATGTCACATTCCAAAACCACCAAGATCTCATGATAATTTTAAAGTACTCGTGGATGAATACATGTGCTATTTGTGACCGTATGAAACATAATCGGAAGCCCTTCGACTGGTTCTTCAAAGGTCGTGCCATAAACTGCACGAGTTTCCTCAATAAGCTACACCCGGCCAAGCCATTTGGACAAATTCTAAATTAGGATGACTCTGATCGACTTTCTTGGCAGTGACCATAAATTAATTAAAACAGTTTCCTTCTTTTCTGCATATGCAGTTATTTAAATGCACTTCCTGGCCTGTTTTGAGATCACTGGATGTTTATGAGTTGCTGTTCTGGTCTTGCATTGTCTTCGTGCATGCTAAAGAACTTGCACGAAAAGAGTATCTGGGGCCGCCGTTTAGTTCGCAAAAGCCATACTTGCTGTAAAATCACTTTAAACTGCGGGCGTTAACAATATAGTCAGGACTGCCTGGCCAGACCGGAATATTAAAAAAAAATGAATAGGCCTTTTTTTAGCAGTTTCGTAAAATCTCATCCGAAGGTTGAATACAGTATTGACTAATCTGGCTCAACAGCCCTACTAATTAATAACGGCAGTTTTTGCTAATGCTAAGCGCACTAAGGCTAATGCATTTTGAACAGTTGGATTGTTAAAACGACATTATTGCACGCCTTCAAAAAACACGAGCACACGTTCATACCACTGGGTGGTAATCCCATATATATTTACTTGTAACTCCGGATACGCTTCAAGTGGAACATAATGTTATTGCAGCCCATCAAGAATGTTAATTTAAAGCCAAAATTTACTCATTTAACCAGAAGGAATTAAGTGTTCCTCTTAAAATATTCACCTTATGGGATATTTTCCTGCTAAAAGCTCAGGAAATATGAGCATTAAAGGGCTTAGATACCATGAGTAAAGTCATAAATGCCTTAATATTAAAGGAAACCTTGAAATGACATTAATCAACATGAACTGATAGAAAAGAATGCAAATCGCGTGCTTCGACCAGAGCTCTTCTTAAATCGCCACTGACACCGGAAGTTCGAACAACTACCCCTCAGGTTGCTTCAAAATGTAATTAGAACGTCACGTTCACATCCAGAAAATGAAATGTATAACTTCCTTTCGCTTTTTATAGCAGTTCTTTTTCTTTTTATAGCAACCATGGAGTATGTTAGAGTATGCTCTCGTTGGCCAGGCTGTGGCTCCGCACGTGTAGCTATTACGTTCCTTTTAGTTTTATTATCGCACAGTAAACAAATTCCAGCACTACATGCACCAGAATCTTTTATTGTTTATTACGCCCTAACACTGAGGCATGTGACGTCTTTCTTCATGCGCCTCCCTCTCTAAGGTCGATTTTGTCGACTTGGCCCCATTTTGTATGTGGTTCAACCGGGTAAACATAACAAGAAACGCAATGGTCACACTTTGGAGGATTTTTCAGCACTTCGGTACAGCACTCGGAACCCAAGGAACAACGCAAGTGGACATTTTCAATAGAGTTAACCCATTTACTGGAGGATATCGACCCTCGACGATCGATACGGTCGGAAATTGTTTCCCGTTTTGGGTATATTTAATAAGTACACGTGTTCGAAATTTTCGCAAAGCTGTAGCTCAGCGAAATTATTTCTAATCAGCCTGAGAAACATGCAAAGAACAAAGAAAACAACACAGCAATAGTATAAGTCAATTTATTCATAAAATATTCCAATTTTTTCCTCGTAAAACAAAATTGTTTCGTCGCGATACAAAACCTCATAAATTGAGGTAACTGTGGATCTTATTAGCTTGGGTTGTCTGTGTTTTACACTGGTACACGTTTCAACGTCACACGTTCGTTCACAGGGGACCCTTAAATCAAATTAGAGAAACTATTAAATTTTTCGTGCTAAGCACCTTTTTTGTTGTAGCTCAATCATTTAGTTTGAATTTTAAACACGCGATCTGTTAGTAAGAGGTCTGGAAATGAAAATAGTTATGCGCGGTGGGTTTTGCGAGGTCTGGATGTGAAAAATTTTCGGAAACCGTCCTACACCTTCCCAGACCCCGACCAGCAGACTCTGTATTTATAATTCAAAAGGCCACTAACAGCAAAAAGGCACAGTGGCCTTTCATTCTGAAAACATTTAAATATTACAACTTTGGCCAATCACTAATTAACTGGATGAAACTATGCTACCATAACACAGAAAGTTGCATCCTCAATAATGGCTGGGCCAGCGACTTTTTTAAGCTCGGAAGAGGAGTGAGGCAGGGTTGCCCCCCTTCTCCCTATGTTTTGTTCTCTGTGTTGAGGTTCTAGCGGATGCAATAAGGAAAAACCAAAATGTCAAAGGCATCTTTGTTAATGGAAATGAAATAAAACTTGGCCAGTATGTGGATGACACCACTTTAATTCTAAATGGTTCCAAGGAATCTCTTATATCTTCTCTGCATACGTTAGATAATTTTCAATTGATATCTGGCTGTAAATTAAATGACACACAAAAAAAAAAACGGAAGCCCCTTGCATCGGTGTTAATGCCGCAAATGAAGAACATTTATGCTCAGAAAGAGACTTAAAATGAGTGAAGGGGAAGACCAAAGCTCTTGGAGTATGGTTCTCGACGAAGGGCTAACGCTCGAAACGTCAGCTCTTGAATCTCTTTACGGTGGCTAATTGACATTATCAACCCAGTTGATAAAACAAAATTATATTGTTATACTTCCCACCGACGCAGCACCACAGTTTCTTTAGAAACTTACCCCCTCTAATCCTGACCTAACCGCAGAGCTGAACTATAACGAAAAATTAATAAAAATAAAAAATGTCCTAAGCTGCTGGGAGTGTCGTCGGCTTACCCTGTTTGGCAAAATTACTGTTTTAAAAAGTTTAATTGCGTCTCAACTTGTATACATTTTTCTCCTCTCACGACTAATCACCGTGCCTTGAGGGAAATCAATAGTCTCTTCTATAACTTCGTATGGAACGGCAAAGGCGACAAAGTCAAGAGGGAAGTAATGATTAACGACTATGAAAATGGCGGTTTAAACGTGATTGATACTGAATCCTTCAGTAAAGGATTGAAAACAACTTGGGCCAAAAAATATGCTGACGTTAATAATCATGGGAACTCCGGAATTACGGTGGTAGAGCCTTGTTCAGCGGCAACCTTAGCAAAGGCGACTTGTCAAAGTATGTCAATTCATCATATCCCTTTATTGTGGAGATCTTAAATATCTTGTCTGAAATAACTTTCAAGAATAACATTAAGTCTATAGAACAGTTTCGCTCTCAGGGCCTTTGGCACAACTCCCTTATAAGAATTGGTAACAGACCAATCTTCTACGAAGTATAGCTGCAAAAAGGAATTAACAGAGTTTCGCATTTGATGAAAGATCCAGATACCTTCCTATCCTTCCCTGAAGTCAAAGATTGCTATGACATCTCTAAAACAAATTATCTTGCTTTTTAAGGGCTGTTATCTGCTTTAAAAATTATAAGTTTCGTTACATAACAATGCAAATATTCAATACGAAAGCTTTTATGGGAAATTTATGAAAGGAAGTAAATCAAGTAGATTGGCTTATAAAAACTTTATTGGTCTTAAACAAGTGTCCCTCCAATAATCAAGAAAAATGGGCTACGGACTGTGCCTTTGAAGCACATAAACCAATAGATTGGGCAGCGGCATACCAGCTCTCTTTCCAGTGTACAAAATCTACAAAACAAATTATATTTCAAATTGCTGCATAGACGACTGGCGACTAATGATTTTCTTAAAAAAAGTAGGAATGAAAGGTAATGATCTCTGTAGCTTCTGCAAAACTGAAAAGGAAAGTCTAAATCATCTTTTCTGGTCCTGCAGAGTTGTCTCTACTTTTTGGCAAAACTTTAAGGAGCTTCTTGTAAGCCAAAATCTTGTATCGAGAACTTATGACCTTTCTTTAGATATAATATTAGGCCTAAGGTCAGACACATTAAACAATAAACAGAAACTTAATTTTAATTTTCTTGTGGCAAGATATTATATATGGTCCTGTAGGACGCGCAACTTGTCCCTTGAAATAAATCATTTCTCTGTCTTTCTGGCATGTTACAACAGCCTCAAAACTGGAGCAGCGTCAAATGATAATATCTATAAATTTATGTGGGTAAAAATTAAAATTGTAATTATACGTATATACCAGCAAGCGATTGTAAAACAAATTAAAACTTAAGGCTATTACTGCGAACAGATATTGTATTGTAGGTAAACGTTAACTAGTGTTGTATATGTAAATATTTGGGAGTATCGTGTATTTTCAGTAGTGTTAATTTATTGGAGCTCATTAGCGCTTTTGCCACCCAAAAATTTTGGAGCTTTTGAAAGACAATTTCTCCTTGAATATTACACGCAAAGAGCTGAACATTTCACCATCTACTAAATTTCACTAGCTCTTAAACTGTTTGGAGTCCATTCATATCTAACATGTTGCCTTCTGTACGCCAAGCCGTATGCTAATGAGAAAATAGGTAAACAATGACGATTGCATGAATCCCCCTATTGGTTACACACACGTTTAAGAAAGTGATTCTACAGTTGTTGCGAGTGTACTAGGCTGCTTAATATTTTCAATTGCTTCCTTCGCTGGCTTTACGAAAATCAGCCGAGGTTTTGGAGGTTTCTTCTTATTTTCCTGTTCTTCGGACGTTTGGGCGTCATGGCTTGCAATCGGAGTCGAACATCCATCTGCTTGGGGCGACTCCTCCTTTTCTTTCTGCTTAATCTCTTCAATTGCTTCCTCCATCGGCTTGACAAAAATCAGCTTTGGTTTTGGTGCTTTCGTGTTTTTGGTTGCAGGGACCGTTGTAGTCGGAAACCGGTCCCCTGGGCACTGGACCCTGGTGAGGAGTGTTGCAACTGAAGCTTGGTCAAGTTCTTCCTGTCAGATTAAAGTAAAATGATGTCAATAGTCATCTGTGGATGTGACCAGGTCTACATAAGTAAATGCCTGTTGAAAATTTCAAAATCCTACGTTAGGAACTCGACGTTCAGGGTTAACCTGTAAATGCGAGATTTTTCAAAACACTGAAAGCAGCTACCGATTCTTAAAAAAAAGATGAGTAGGGTTTCATCGGCAGCCAACCATCAACTGACGACTCGCTAAATCAATGACCCGTATAAAGAAAGATTAAACTCCACAATTTTCATATCAAAAGACTAAAAATGCACACAATAAGCAGTTCTCTTAAAAGAAACCTAACGCTGAAACAGAAAACCGCGAGTATCCGCAGAAAACAATCAAATTTTAATGACAGGTCAAAGTGTATAAAATGCAAGCAAATGAACAGTAATGAAGCAAATTATGCGAATAATTATGCGAATTTTTCTCTACTTTCTCTTTCAAAGTATAAAACAGCCACGACCAAAAGTTATAATACCGTGTGTTTCGTTCTCACCTTTACGGTAGTCAGTCTGATTCCTTCATTTGTTTGGTCATCCTTTTCTTCTCCAGTTTTTAAGGACATTTGTTGATCGAACCTCTTTTCTTTCTTCTGATCGTTGGTTTCAGACACCCCCAAATGACTTTTTGATGATTGGTCATTTGATTCAGTGTCTGCAGTCATGGTTGGACTTGCCCCTCCTTCATCACTGACATCAAGTATCGCGTTTACGTGTGGGTTCACGGGCTGGGAGAAACAATAAAACCCTCAGTGAGCGTACGTCGGATGGAATTACTTACTACTTGACGAACCTTTATAAGGTGGATTTTTCCTATCTAAACCGACTGTTGGGGTCTACTTTCTTGAAGTGTATGTGCTGATAGAGTGTTTATGATATTTAGGCGAGGGCTACCGAAGGATGAGACTTCCTGTAGGTATTTATGTGGAAACAATTACTACAATATAGTCTTTGGAAACATTATTTTGACAGGCACATTTTCCAAATTTTCAGTGAAAACATCACTTTTAATTATTGTTACATTTTTTAGATTTTCTAGCATTTGCTATTGATTTTGATCAATTCAAAATAAATGACTATAGAAGGGGTGGGAAATTACGAAATCCAAGATGGCCGGCGGATCCAAGATGGCGTTTGTTTGAAACTGATATGACGTCATCATTTATGGTGATGATCTCAAGGGAACTTTATGGGATGTACTCGTACCGTATTGCCTCTAAAATATGGCTAAATATTTTACTTTTGGTGGCAAAAGCAAAATAGGTCATTGTTTATTCAACATCAAAGAAAAGTAATAATTACCGTGACGTCTTCTTGGATTACGTCGTTTTCAGGACATCGAACCACCATTTCTAACTCAGTTGTAGCCTCGTACGGGGCCACTCGTATTTTTCTTACAACAAGCGATCTTCTTGTCCTGCGATGTCGTACAAAAAGTAAAACCACAACCAGCAGCACCAAAAGCGCACCTCCTGTACAGCCGAGCGCAAGAGACAGTGGGAATGGTGTCGGCTCCGCTGTATAGACAAAATAAAAACAAAGCAAACAAACAAGGTTTCTTTTTAGCGATGTATTTTAACCCTCGCACATACAAGCAAAGTCATACCCCCTCCGTGGCACACGGGGGGGGGGGGGGCGGTGGGAGGAATCCCTCCTCTGGGTTTTCGGTGGGTTATGATACTTTGAAAAGGTTATAGCGGAGCTCTGGCGCCAAGCGGAGCCCCATACTAATATGGGAAAGAAAACGAAACCCATGAGTTGCTTTTTCTCATGGTCATCATGGCTAGCGGTATTGCTCGTGGGAGCGTACGCACGACGACTGCGACGGAGTCGCCCAACCTGGCGGAAATAAATAGCCATGCCTTGTCAACACCTTGTCAGCCTTATCAGCTTACATCTGTGTTATAGGGCATCCATGTTATTGTCAATTGACAGCTGTCAAGTAGAGATATCCGCTGACCAGTATCACATGACCATATCGCGGGCTCAGGTTAGGACTCATCGAGGTACGTGTTTTTTAAGTTGACTGCTAACCAGGCATTGGCTATCTTCATTGATCGCGGGCTCATGTCCTATTTTTTTCTTCAGGTAACATTTTTTATCTTTTTATGGTAATTCCAAGCGGAAATTCTGCAATTGGAGAATTGGATTTTTAATTATTATTTATTTCAGAGAAATTATTAAGAACCAGCAAAAATATGGAGCTTCGCTATTAGGCTTGGCTAAATCTATATATTACCGTCAATAGATAGCCTGTTATGGCGTCCACGCGACTAGATTAATATTGTGGGTTACATATGCAAATTGCGCCGTCGGCGGCCTATGAAGTCATCCAATATGACAGATTTTTTGTGATTTTCACCTTTTTTCAGTCTAACGTTGCTTTTTCATGACAAAATTAAAAGTTTTACTCACAAATTACAGTTTAAATTACAGTAAATATGATTTAATGTATTAATGTTGCGTTATAACTGCTTTAGGCCCAGGAACAGGGTCTTAAAGCTTACAATATTTCAAGGAATAACCCCGAACAACACTCCACTTGCCTTTAATATCTCATGCATCTACCGGTCGATTTTCACCAAATTTTCCGAAAATATGTCTTAAAGGTTACTGAAATGGACAGATGCCCAGAGAAAAGCCCCTTGACAAAATCTTAAAAAACCTCAGGGGGGATGGCATCCACCTCCCTGGGTTAAAGCTTTAAAAAATAATACTGCATGGACAATTGTAAACAGCAAGCGTATTTACACAGTCGATGAATGTTAACTTACAAGAGCGCCCTAATGGGGGGGGGGGGGCAATCCCATTCCCCAGCCATTAGACCACCGCGCCTCACACAGTGCTACACATACCAACTCTTTTCTCTTTGCATCCACAAAATTAAGGCAAAACAGGCCAATCCCAGTTCCATTTTATCCCTTCAGGACCCTCTTTCAACTGATCATGAATAGCGAATGGCATCTGGCGACAAACCCTGTTTTGAATGTTGCGTTGGCGTTCATATCTCAAACGTATGCACCTTCAAGAGTATTTAATTTATTGGAGTTTTAGAACAAACTTTTTATCTACTGGGCCAGGCACGCGCGCCAAAGTAGACGCCACAAAGGTATGCACTGCAATTCGAGACATTATAGAGCAGGGATTTAAAGGAGGCGAGATGCGGAGTGCAGGGCTCTCATGGCGGATGTAAGCAATTACCTTTACAACTGCTTTTTCCTGGACACAGGGTAGTTGTAGCTTCATATCTGTCTTGCCCTCCAAGTGGCACATTGTTTATGGAAGGGTAAAAGAAAATGTATTCCTTTTCAGCTCCTGTGCAGCTAAGCAGATACGCGTCTCCAGCCACGTTAGACCTCAGTGTCGTGGAACACTCAAGAAACCTCATGGACTGAGGTTTATCTTGTGAGGAATACTGAACTGATATCCTTACAGGTTTCTTGTTGTCTCTAATGGAATTTTTGAAACGGTCTCTCAGGACGACAACGAAAGTAAATGCTCCCTTTCTCGTGGTATCAGACTGAATATCGTGTACAGAGCTTCTTATGGCGTCAACTGGATCTAAACGAAACAAGAACAGCCTAACATTGTCATGTGGTTGACACTGAAACGTCTCAAAAAATTTCCCCTTACAAATTCAATCACACATCTAATCTTTTTCTCCGTGGTAAGCTGAACTTTAATCAACCATTTTCAGTCTAATTTCCTCTCATATCAACATATCGCGACCTCGCTCCCAATGTGTGGCTTCAGAGCTCAGTTGGTAGAGCATTGCACCGGTATCGCGGAGGTCACGGGTTCAGAAGCCCTGAATTTTTTCAGGCTTCTATATTCCAATTGCTTAAATTGGAAATTCTCTGCGATGATCATTTCTCATGCATCACTTTAATTCACACTTTTTATTTGTTAATGAAATTTGCTTACACTGAATAATAATCTTTTTGTCAGCCCACTGCACCAGTCTGTTACTTAAAGTCAAGCCAACGCGGAGACGAGTGCTGGGTGGAAACTCAGGAACGTAGACCGAGACAACAGAATCCTTACAGATCCCCTGCTGGTTATTTTTCATTCCATTGGCAGTTTGAAATCGGACGTAATATTGTATCCCGTCTTTGCAAGAAATACCGCTGACAGTCAAATAGACGTTTTGAGCCGGAGAGACAACTGACGGAGTGATGTTTGATACTTTGAAGGGCTCTGAAAGACAAACTCCGTTAGAAATGTGTTTCGACATTTTTTTATACATAACACTTTGATTCAAAAGATCTAAGCAAGAGAATTAAGAGAGTTTTTATTCCCGTAAAGGTGTCATCCGTTTGTAACAAAAACCGTAAAGAAACTTCAAAGAGATTGGTAGCCTAGAGGCACCAAAGCAGAGTCTGAGAATCACCCCACGTTTAGCCTCGTTTAGGGGGCAATAATACACTTATTATGTGCAATTCACAAATAAAAAAATCATGACATTTCATTGAGTAGTTACGATGAACAATCTAGAATTCTGCTCCTTTAACGAAATAAACTTTCAAAAGGCGGGTGAACAATAATATACGCTACTTCTCTTCACGGAACTTCAAACCAACATTCATTCGCTGCGAAAAACAGTTTTGGAGCCATTTTTTTTGCATTATGGCAATTGTGACCCTCCCTTTTAAATCATCTATATTGACATCTCAAGCAGCTAGGATACCTTGCTGAACCAAAACGCCAAATATGGGAATAGACCATTCTAATGGACGAATTAAATGAATATTAATGATTTCTGCGCTAGGTGCAAGCATTAGTAAAATTGTAAATACAAACCATGAAAGTAGAGAGGCGTTTTTGTTTTAAACAGCTTTCCGTCAACATCAAGATGGATGGAGACTTTGTCGATATTCCTCATTGGTGGGGTGTCACAAACGATGAAACCATCTTTCATCCTGGCCGGGACTGAAATGTCCTTGAACCGACATTGAAGACTACTGTTTGACGTGACATTCAGTTCTCCGTTAGTTTTGAGTGTCAGGGTTGTGATTGCTCTTATAGGGACGACCGCTGGTTGGAACGCTTGTATTTCCAACGTTGAAGCTATAGAGAATTCCAACAAAAGGTTTACAAGAAAGTTATGGATTTTATTCGGTTTGATCTAAACTAATCCATACTAAAAACTGAGTAACATTGCGATTAGTTCCCGAATTTTGTATGAATATATTGCTACTACACTTAATTATAGGTCAACTGATTTTGAATTACCCTGTTAACCCGCCTTACGGCCACCACGTTAATACAGCCTCCTCGTTATAGTCCAACCATAGGCGTACGAAGAAAGAACGAAAGAAAAATAGTGTTTTTCTTTTTGTGATATCTCCTTTCGTTCCAGAGATATTCAAGATTTTCGTATTATGCAAATTAGGTGCTGATGACGTCATAAGGTGTGATAGTATGGGTGTAAAAACACAAAATATAGCATATCTCTGCAAGTAATTACGCAATGCAAGTAGAACTTTGCAAGCACATTGCACCCTAAGAAATGCACCTCCTGATGAATATTTTGATGTTGCTATGGCAACAATCTTGGTTCCAGTCTCTTTCCTCCTTAAATCAAAGCCAATTAAGGCATATGCAATGCCCATATTGCACTAGTTCTCCTAATCAACTTTTAGGAAGTGGACGGTTTTTGTTCAAGATCATTATACAGGAATAATCATCCTGTATATTAAAGATCTGGAACCGGATGTGTTGCCATAGCAACACCACAATATACACCATCTGATGTATTTCTTAGGGTGTAACATGCTCGCCAACTCACAATTTTACTGCATCATTACTTGCAGAGATATGCAATATTTTGTGTTCTTGTACCCATACTATCACACCTTATGACATCATCAGTACCTAATTTGTATAATTCGAAAATCTTGAATATCTCTGGAACGAGATTACAGATCACCAAAAGAAAAACGCCATTCTTCTTCATTTTCAAAGGCCTTTCAAATAAGCTTATTTTTCAATAGCTCGTTTTTTCATTTCATACGCACTTTAAGGCCCAAACCCGAGAAATGACAACCTGTTCAAGGACAAAACGGAAACTAAGAAAGGTATGAACGGCTTATTTCGTTTCTGTAACGTTAACCGTTACTTTTTCGTTTAGCTGGCCGTTCACGCACTGCAATTTTAAACGCGTGACACAATTTAGGTACCTAGTCTAATTATCACACCAGGAACCAAGTTTGTTTGGACAAAAAATGACGCCCTATTTTAATCAAAGGCCCTTTGGGCAGCGTGGTGTATGTTCAGTGTTGTTTTAAAATCACTGTAAGCTACGTTACTGGTGAAAGTTTAATTTTGACATATAATCAGGTTTTGACCTCAGCCCCCTAGTGTTCATTACAAGGATATTATTTCATGAGATATCTGGGTATAAAATCTCTCCCAACAGAGTGAGGAGGCACAATGTTAATTATAACTAAATCTGCTTTCTGAAACTGTGCACAATCATTTTGTGTCACTAACTGCTATAAGTTTTTGTTAACGTTTTACTCAGATTTAAAAACCAAACTACTGCAAAATCACCTCAATGAACAACTGACGACCTGCACTATTCATCGCGTGATCTCATTTAGTTCTCTACCAAAAACGTTATCAGTACATTTTGTGAAAAGAAACATCTAAAATACATACCATTCATTATAATGACAAATACACAGACAAATTCTCAATACTCTTGTTAAATAATTCGTTTTCAGTTATTTCAGAATTCTCAAAAAGAAAACGCAAATAAGAATGCTTTCTGAAACATGCATAAAACAACACATTATACAAAAGAGATAAATTATTAGCATATCGTCCAGTATCATTTCACCGCTGCAATAAGTAAATGGCCCTGCAATTATATTATATAAAGTAAATAAGCTTTCTAAAACTGTGAAAAATAATTTTGTATCGCTAAATGCTACAAATTTTTTATTAACCTGTTAGTCACATTTACAAACTAAATAAGGCGGTACAAAAACCACGTCAAATGCACAACTGACAAACGATATAGAATCAAAAGAGCTTATTTAATATCCTAGCTTTCATACATCAAATATTAAATTACGTAAAAACTGCACGTTTCAATCACAAAATACAACAAACTGTTACCTACACCTCTTTTTGATATCTTTCATTTCAAATGCTTTTTCCTCAAACAGTACGCATTATTCTCATACGATTGCCTTATGTAATGACATAACTCAAACTGCATACCAAAACATAAAACCTTGAGCACCCAACTGCTTGTGCAAACAGTTTTCTTTTGACATATCAAACTGTGCGAAAATTACGCACATTTCAATTAAAAAATTCAATAAACTGTTACCCACATAAAAAAATTATTATCACAAACAAATAACATTTGAAATATTTCACTCCTCTCTATACATTTCACCACCTTTTCCGTGTATGCCCGATAATCATGATGTAATCAAACAAACAATAACTATTATTCTTCTAAGATTGCATGTCTATCAAACTGCATACCGAGATAACAGAAAAATTTGCAAAGAAAACGCGCTTTCATAAGTACTGTCTGTAAATTAAAGTACTCATAAAATAACAAATCAAATTGTAACTTGATCACTCAATATCTCAAAGAAATTTTAAACGCTGTGGCTATATGCCCGGCAGCCGGGCATATAGCCACAGCGAATTTTAAAACTTTCCCTGTTAAACACAAAATACTCACATTCCCACAATAATAGAAGATATACTCAAAGTTAACACACCATGCCCCCCTGACTAGAGGGTTACCAAGAATCTTACCAAAAATTTAAAGAATTCACTCGAATGTCCACTATGCTTTGGTGTCACGTAATCTAGTCGCGTTCGTGACTAGATTACGCGACACCACGCAATAAGGACCGAGAATCTCATGGGAGTACTCCCCTCCCCCCCCCCCCCCCGAGTTCATCGAAGATTAACAAAGCGACACAAGGAGGACTTCTGATTTCGCATTTGTCATCCCCGCAGCGACTTAATTTGATGACTTTTAGAGCTTGACACAGGTCCGTAGGGAGGGGGGTGCGATGGGTGCGCTCGCACCCCTACCTCCCACTCCCCACAGGCTGTGAAGGTCAACTTCTTTGGTGACCAACGATTAAAAAAGGTATATAGTATAGTATAGTATAGCATAGCATAGCATAGCATAGCATAGCATAGCATAGCATAGCATAGTATAGTATAGTATAGTATAGTATAGTATTCTTGGTTTTCACGTGACGTCATAAAATTTTAAAACAAAATTTACTGGGCCTGCGTAATTTTCATTGTCACAACGTCAAAGAAAGCTTAAAAATACACCTATTCACAAGTTTTCAGCTAGATAGTGTCCTTTGTGTTTGAAATGCAGCATGTTGAATTTTCGAGATTTCCGCCGTACGTGACCTCACGAAGGCACCGTGGCAAAGCTGTCGTGCTCTAAGAAAAGGCCTTTTCGCGAACGTTTTGCAGTTTTTTTGCAGTCTTTAGTTGCCTGTGTTCGTGGAGTGATTTGTTCAAGACGCTCAGCTCCGATCCTGAGCTGTTGGCGACAATTTCAATTTTTTACCTGGTGGTAATTGTAGCAACCCTCGAGGAAAGCGTTTGCTACACAAGTTTATCTGCCGCTGTGTTTACTGCACAAGTTTATCTGCCGCTGTCACTGCATTCTGCATTTGTGTGCAAAAAAATTGTGATTCTTTCGTTCAAATTAATCCAGGATTTGCTTTTCAAGCAAAACTCACCCTCCACGTATGTGTACACTATGATACTCACGAGCTGGAGAACCAAGAATGGAATTTTCCCCATCATACGCAATCCGTGTGTTCGTTTTGTAGAGAATATAGAACTGACAAGTTGGAACCGAGGAACCAGTTGTTTTAATACACTCAAGACAACAAAGCCTTGACAAGTCTGGAATCTAATCTTACATCCAAAATTGCTTTGAGTGTCATTTTTACCTGGCAACTGCACAAAATGACACCGTGTGAAACAAAGAAAGTATTTTTGGCGCTTGACCTTCCCTTAATCGCTTGGGCTTGACGCAAAATCTTATCAAAACATGTCGTAAGTGATGTCCGAATTCGGCTAATGAATTTCGCTCATCCACGGGTATTCAGTATTCAGTACTCCTAAATCAGAACAATTGACGAGGAAAGCAAAGCATATTTGGGACTGCAAAACAGCAGTCCTTTGCAAGTAGTACGGTTAGTACTTTCGTTGTGACAAAGTGATGGCTTTTCGGGTTGGAACACTGGTTTGTTTGGTAAGTTGTTACTGATGATTTGTGTTTGTATATAAATGGAAAATTTAAACTTGCCAGTTATCGCGGCCCGCCGAAAACGACAGTTTACGCTTGAACTCGTGCGCTTATAAGATGTAACGAAAATAAGGGATGGGCGGGTGTTTATGTTTTCGGTTTACTGGGGTCGATCGCTGTATATGCGCCGATTAAAAATAGCTATGTAACTAATGTAACTAGTAATTTACATTATGGGACTTTAGTAGTGGGATTTGGTACATAGTCTCTGTAGCATATGATGGCCCCCCTCTAAACCGCGAAAAGCAAAACCAAAAGAATGATCAAGTAAGTTTAACTTATCAAGCTTAACACAAAAACTGCAGTTTCAAAAAGTTCTTTCTGAATAACTGTTTTCACCTATCGGACATGTCTTTTGTCAGAAGCTGCCTTTGTATACTGTATTTTCAACCCAATAAGTTCCCCAGCTAGGGGGGTTTGGGGGCATTCTCCCTAGGGAAAATTTAGAATTTCAGAACTTCAGAAACCCTATTTTACGCCAATCTGGCAGACATTTTGGAATATTTGTAGATTCGTTTACTGCAGTTTAAAGTAAAAATAGTGGAAATAATTTTTAATTATTTACGTGTACAGTGGCCATGGTAAGCTGTCTTTTCTTTTGACGAACAAGGTGCTGTTTGTTATTGGGAGTGAACTTTATCAAGTGGTTTTCAGTTGATGTTCCATCCATTACAAACAAGGGGGGTCTGGGGGGACATGCTGCCCCGGGAAAATGTTGATTTTTAGAACCTCAGAAAATGCAATATTAGGGCATTTTGGTAGAACATTTTGCCCCATCGTAGATGCTGTCATTACAACATTTTAGGGTAATTTTTGGAGTTAACCCCCATTACACAGAATAATTTTTTGGCTGACCCCCCCTTGGCCATTTTTTTTGCATGCCCCCCCACCTCATAAAAAATGAACGGTCCCTAAGTGATGAAAATAATTTACAAGTTAGACAAAAAGTTTCGAACGTATGGAGTCCGTTTGGATGTTCAAATTAGGTTTGAATTGTTTGAAGTACAGCATTTCAAACACTAAACAATCAAATTTGCTGTGCCCCTTTCTCTTTAACTGGAAATGGCTCGCATTCAATAGATAGCTCCTACCATGCGCTTCATAAAAACGCTTACCGATTGCCGAATTTTTGTGTTCAGCAACACGTACATTCTTTCCAACGGAATATCGCGTGAGCCAAGTTGTGGGGGCGGGGCATGAAAATAATTAACGAAATCCCCGGCTACAAAAAACGTTCAACTCGACAATGAATGTTACGATTTTCGCGGAGATTCGCCTTATAAACTGAACTCATTCATGTGTTCCTTATTATTTGGTGCTCACAAACAAAATGTGTTATGTTTTCAGTAATTTTGTTTTTTATGACTTTTTATTCTTTGTTAGTTGTTATTTGTTCTGCCGGGAAGACGTCAAAGACGTCCTATGGTGTGAGTAGGCCTCATTAATTTGGTTTAGGCTACCCAAGTGTCACGTACTTTCTGGATTTTAGGTTTTTCAGCAAAAAAAAATGCACTGAAGAAATCCGATCCAGTGATCGAATAAACGAAAGAAATTCAAAGGAAGAAGGATAACTGGTGATTTGAACATTAAAAAATTGACATCAGTAGACAATTGGGGTGAGAAATTTAAAACAGTGCGCGTTGAAGAAAGTCAAACAAGTCGAAATAATAGATCCAAATCCAAGAAGAAATCTAAAATCCAAGAAGCAAAAAATCCAACCCAAGAGTAAATATAAACAGAGAACCAGCACGTTTTGGGGTCAAAAACGGATATGACATGTGGCTTTACGCCAATGCTATTATTGTTTTTGGGCTGAATAGATAATGTACCACTTGGCCTTTTTGACATAATTCACCTTTCGTGACGTTTGTCGTTAGGCATATATTATGCTTTGAACTTGGAGCCATAGTCAGTAAGGATCAATAGACCTGTCACCTTTTTCGCGGTATTGTTGCCCCGTTACAGGCCATGTGATGATACTCTTGAGAATTCTTTCTTTCACATTTTCAAATAGTTGCGTGCATATCTTTGCATGGATAAAAGAACAATTCTCTACAGAATGTCACATGGTATGTAATGGGGCAACAAACATGGTCTTTTGCTCCATTCCTTGGTTACAAACATTGTCGTCACATTTCTTTTGATATTCAAATTTGCCAACCACGGAACAAAAGAATTCATTGTTTAAACAGCCAATTGCGTCTGGTTTGCATATTGATGACAATGGGTGACGAAGCGAGAAACATCGCTATTGTTGTGCGAGTCTCAAAAACACAACACAGTCTTATTGACAGCTGTATTCAGGTTTTTAAAATTCTATGAGCCATCACAGTGACACACGATCGACAAGGAGCTATTTTCAAAAAAAGAAATAGTGTTTCGTCTCCCGAATGACATGTTCAGGTCGAGAAGTTGAGTAGAGTTGGTCGCTTTACAAAGCCAAGTACGAACTTTACTCTGATTGGATAGTGTAACTGCAATGTAAATAGTTAATCTCGAAGTGCCAAAATTTTGGCTGAAAATTTGCCACAATATTTACATTACAACGTAGCACGCAAAGGAATATCTTTGCATTTTTCTTCAATAGATCGTTACAATCTATCCCAGAATCACTCCAGTCGCAAGAACTTTCAATTTCTGACACATTCTAATTCCCTTTTGCGTTCGTGACGATAATTTTAACAATATCTGAACAACATATGTTCACCATTTTGTTTGTCTTCGGGAAACGTGTTTACATTTCCAAGTACGAACTTTACTCTGATTGGATAGTGTAACTGTTATGTAAATTGTTCACTCCTGAAGCCAAAGTAATACTTTTCCGTTGCCTAGTAACGTTATTTCCCGCTGTTGCGTTATATTGAAGCGTGACATTCGATATACGATATAGAGGAAGCCGATTTGCGTCAATAGGTTCAGGGACATTCGATGACAGTTTCAGATGAAATACGTTTTAGCGTGATCGGAGTTACCATAGCAACGTAGTGACGTCATGCCCCACTTTACTCAAGACCGAATAACTCGTAACTTGTCACCAAGAGATAATTTTGGAAAACCCTTCCTGGACCTGACATACTCTTCTTGAGGTCTGCCAAATTTGACGAATTTGAGCGATTTCGAGAAAATTGATGGCGAAGTTTTTAAGGTGCTAAAATACAACAAAATCGTATTAGTTCCTGAATGGTATTAAAACGTTTGTTCACCAGGCCTCATGTCAGATGACTTTGATCTGAAATAAATTGAACAGCATCCAATTACATTTGGTGAAAATCTTAGCAAAATCGTTCAATTTGATTTCTGAAAACACTGGCTTGAATATCAACAGGGGTGAAGTGTTATTTTGCGTTTTCGTCAAAATTGACCCTATATTTATTAAAATGGTCACTATTTAAAAAGCGGTAGATAAATTTTATCTAAAAATTATTCTTCAGGTAGATTAACCAATATTTAATATAATCCCGGAGTTTAAACTTCACTGAAACATTCTAAGACTGTCAATTTGTAGCCTCAACTTTGGAAAACATTGTGCTTATTTTCCGTCTAGGCGCTTGTGGTTCTAATAGGCCATTTTACAGTTCTGTGCTGAGTTACCAAGCCTTTGAGTGGAAGTGAGGCTGAAGGTGACCTTGTGTTGATACAAACCCTTACTTTTGATATGTAAATCCTTGTGTTCTTATGCCAACTAGTTTCTGGTCTTTATCATGGCAAGGTCACCCCAAGTCTCGCTTTCAAAAAGAGGCCTGGTTACATTTCACAGAACTGTAAAATGGTCTATTGTACCTATACATTGCCTCGAATCTCCGTGCAATTATAAATTTCAATGCCTTATTAATTCATGTAACGATATATGAATTCACGACGCATTCAAATGTCGCGGAAAGGTTCGCAGGACGCCGCAATGATGGCGCGAGCAAAGAGAATTTACATTTTGATAATCAAAGTTAACAAGTTGTTTTCCTTTTTCTCGTCGCGGTGTTTTCTAAAAGAAATAGAAAACATGTACCGTGTTTCTATCGAGTTATAGAAACACGAGTGGAAGTTTGGGAGAACGAGAAATGCTGTGGGAACACGAGCCGCAGGCAAAAGTGTTTCTCGGGGAAACAAGAGCCATCGAAAGAGAAAGTCAAGAGGCGAACTGTTCAGTAAGTTTTTGCCTTGTAAAAGCTGTGTATTTCAACGGTGCATTTTCATCGACAAGTTGTCTTGCTTATGAGCTTTACAAAGGTAACAAAGAGGTGCTAATTTGTCATGCAATTCGGCAAACTCCTTGCGCTGTTTTCGCATTTCCCATAATACACCTCGTTTGGCCCCAAAAATTTTGCATAACCTGATAATTGTTTCCCAGTTCTCCTGGGAAATGCAATCGTCCCAAGAGAGACTGCCAGACAATTCTTATGTATTTTCTTTTGTTGGGGGGGGGGGGGGGGGCAAACAAGGTATTATGGGAAATGCGAAAATAGCGAATTACCGTAATTCGCGTCAATGGTTCTGTAAGCAAAAACTTTTTTTTACTGCAAGTTTATTTTATTTTATTACCACACACTTATAATATTTACAGCACATATACTCATATTAGTTATAAAAATAAGCGATAAAAAATATGAACGACGTTTCGACCGCTCCACGGTCATTTTCAAGTTGAGGTTCATGAAGTAAAAATTCCGCATATATACAATTTCTGAAACAATGGGAACAAGGTAAAAAGCTAATTATTTACATACGAACAATAAAAATAGCAGAATGCGAAAACGAAGTGTAAATTTGAGGTAAAAAGAATAAGAACTACTAAAAGTGTTAAGCAAACAGCTTTGCACGGACAGAGTCGCTCTGTTTGTTTAATTTTGGCTTAAGGTCCCGAATAAAAAACATTTCAAAAATCAAACAATCGAACTTGTTCGAGCACTTCCTCAGGACCCTAAAATTCTTCGCGATTTCACTTGGCTCCTTTCCATGTTGTTCTCTCACATGGTTGCCGATTACCGATCGTTTGTGCTCCTCCATACGTTGATATAGGTGTCGGCTGGTAAAGCCGACATAATCTGCATCACACAGATCACACTTATAGAAATATACAACGTTTTGCTGGTTGACAATTGGAGGTTTAGGTTCCTTAGGTTTAAGGTCATCTTTGATCTTGCGGCTTGTAAATACAGGATGTACCTCGGTATTTATCTTTCGGCTAAGATCACTAAGTTGCTCGCGTAGTTTGTTTGCTGATCTCTGATCTTTGAACGGCAGGAGTATTCTGACGGGAATTTCACCTGATTGTTGCGGGGGGCGTGTGTTCCCCGTCACCTTCATATTACTTGCAATACTAATACAACTATTCACTATACTTACAGTACTACATCTACTTACACGTCATTACGATACTTGCCTAATACCTATCTACATATCACCCAAAAATTGTAATACAGACTATACAGTGAAAACAGATTGCAAATTAAAGTACAAAGTCCATGCACAAATCCCACTTGTTATTAAAATTGTCCATATTATTAGTTTTAACACATAAATTTTTCTGTTTCATACTTGACTTTAACCTTTGGTTTAAAGGCGTTTATGACAGGAGGAGTCAGATTTCTTCTGCAATCCCATATATATATAATTTAGCGACTAGTAACAGACAGTTCAGTAAGGGGCAGTTTGCGTAAATTATGCCAATCATGGCATCTTGCAGAGTAAGGTGGACGAATTGTTCTTGTCAGTAGGTAGAAGAAGAATTCAAAATCTTTCCAAAAAAGCTGCACAAAGCTACAATCAAAAAGGAGATGGTGAAGGGTTTCCGGTTCTGATTTACAGAACGAACATTTATCCTCTGAGATGCAACCTGTCTTATATAACTTTGTATTAGTAAATAGTATTGAATTAAGGACTTTGTATTGAAATGCTTTTATGTATGGTTCAAAAGACACCTTATGCGGTAACCAGAAAACCTTTTTCAATTGATCTTCTTACAAATTGAAAGTTTGTCTCAGGTGTTGAGAATTTTTTGAAAGCTGGGCTTTTCTACTTTTTATTAATATGTAGTAGTCCTCAGATTTCCTTTTTAACACATCGAAGTCTTTGTCATCTATCATCATCAGTAAAGAAATATCAGAAGCACTTTTCTTGGTTTTTAAGTGCAATTGAACGGAATGGCAAAGTCCGGCCCAAGTTAAAAAAGTTAGTTTTGCTAATTTTCTTTGAAATAATCTCAAAAGAATTTGTGGTGTCTGTGTCAAATAGAAGATCATTTACATAAATAATGCCATTTTCAATAAAAGTTCCATAGAAGATGGGCTTATTATTTATTGGTATCTCTTTGTTGTTCCACACTATATGTCGCCATTATTTTTTAGTATCGTGAAAGTCACGGAATTCTGACCACAACTGAAGTAACTCGGAATAAAAAGGGAAGGAACAGAATAGTCTTTAATACACCTTATTCCAAAATGGCTACCATCTTGATATTCTTTTGTTGGTATTCAAATTAGCCCTTAAGTTCAAAAATCAAAAGAATATTTTATCTTGAACGAAGCAACAAGGGCCAATTTGTATGTGCATATATCAGCGGCCATTTTGGAATAAGGTGGATATCATAATTGCAGTAAAATAAAATAAGACCTCCGTAACGTTTCAGTGAAACTCGTAGGTAGCTTTTCCAAGCATCATCATTCTCTCCAAAGATTCTTTTCAACCAGGCTAGCCGTAAAGATTTAACCATACTCTCAAGATTGATCAATTTTAATCCGCCATTCTCGTATTCATTTATCGCGGACAGTCTTGTCACTTTATCCCTTCCTTTCCATCGATATTTGAATAATATTCGGTTCAACTCTTGGACGATTTCCTTTGGAGCAGACAGAAGCGACAAGATATAAACAAATTTAGGAATAATTAACGACTTTATAATTGTCACTTTCCCATAAACAGAAAGACCTCTTGAAGACCAGACATTTATAAGTCTTTTAACGCTATCCAGCCTCTCAATAAAATTCTTTTCGTGCAATAATTTAGTATCATAAGAATAATAGACCCCAAGGGCTTTGATTGGTTCGTCATTCCATTTAATACCGAAGGGTTTTGACTTGTTATTTCGTAAAGAACCGATCCACATTCCCTCAGTTTTAGATGTTGTAAGCAAAAACTTTATCAGGAGATAGGTTTCTTTAAAGCAATACAGCGAAAGTATAGGGTGCTTGCTAACATAAGTTTATTTCTACTGTAAAACTTTGTAAATAACTTGTAGAATAAAAACCCAACAGCGAGTTCAAAAAAATTTCCCTGGCAATTGAATTTGAATGACCTGGGTAAGGAAAGTGCGCCTTTATTTTGAAAACGTAATAGATTCTAAAATAACCAATCAGTGTTGACTTAGAGGGCAAGCATGGGCAAGGTTACGCAGGCGTTATTAGGGGATTGCGTTACACTTGTCCCCACTATCGTCTGCTTAACCGAGGCCAATATTCCTTTCCGCCGCTTCGCAAATCAGATTTTACCTACTAAAATCCAGAAAGCCGACCTTGACTTTCACCGCCGCTTAGCCAATCAGATTTTACCAACTAAAATCCCCACGACGCCTCTCCCGCCGCGAGACAGGCGATGAGATGAAACCAGGGACGATTGGTTTTGCTCCAAGTCAGAGATTTCTCTGGTAAATTCATTTTAGATGAAAGCAAGTTCTGAATTTGCGAAGGGAAACTTATTTACTGAAAGGAAGAGAGATACACTCCTTGTTATCAAGCTTTGCCTTCAGTGTGTTCGACAGTCTCATTGATTTTCAGTTTTCATATTTTTCCCCACAGCTCCGCAAAAAAGACGTACAATCCAGCAACGAATTACTGAAGTTCAGCCAAATTAAAAGCTAGCCTATGGGTCAAAGTTTCCACGTTTCAGACTCTAAACGACTGCGTAGCGATTTTGGTGTTCGGAAAAATATTATTTCAAGTGTGTGCGCCGTTCATTAATCGTCAGTTGTTCAAACCCAATTTTAAGCAAATGGAGGCCTCAAATCAAAGGGCCAATGAACTATCGAAAGGAGAAGTTGAACATATTTTCAGGCCAGCCTTTTAGCCCAGCAGCGCAGGACGTTTTAAATCGTTCTGTGGCAAGTTGTCGAATGAATGATTCAGCGCGACGAAGTTATATTCGCCTTGAATGGTTCTTTCCAATTTTACCCTTCGATTTGTTCGCTCGTAAATACCACGGATGTGGACATCTTTGATGATTTCTAAATTAATTCCGCTTTGTGTTTTCGAGATGGCGAAGTCTTTTGTAGCATTTTATAGCGTTGAAATAAATATTTCTGATGCACTGTTGTGTTCATGGGAGAGAGATCATCTTTCCCAAAATATTAACCCTTCCAACTTATGACCGAATCAGACTCGCACGCTTACCTCTTGTATTCACAATAAATAATATTTTGGTGTTTCAGCCATCGAAATACACCAGAGTATTGTATCTAACTGCGCCGGCATCCCGAAGAACGGATTCGCTGGAAATTTTATAACCGTTACGATCGTTTTGAATGCTTACAGACAATGCTGATTGGTTAGTTTGTCTGGCGAGAGACAATGGGAAAGGAATGTTGGTCGCGGTTAAGCAGGCGTTAGTGGGGACGAGTGGTAACGCAATCCCCTAATAACGCCTGCGTAGGAGGCTAAACAAGAACCAGTCTGAAAATGAAAATGAAGCTAATAAGTACGCTGATAAGAATCGACTACATGGTTATAGATTTTGTTCGGTCGATGTTTGTCAGCAAAGTAAAACTGCTTCGGCTCCAGGACTTTAGATCACCAAACAGAAGGCCGATGACAGTTCGCCCTGTTTTTCTTCAAAGCGAAGCACGACCAGAACGCAATACATTCTAGTCGCTGTTATAACTGCTGCTCGCTCCCTCCGCGGCAATAACCGTTGGTTTACCTTGTCTATCACCGCTGTCAGTGTTTTATCTGAAATCAAGCCACGTTACCTCAGAACAAGAGTTTCTATGATACAGCAGAAATTAATTGACGTAAATAAATCTCACTCATCACCGGGGGAAAACTCGTTATCAGTTACAGGCAGTTAATTCTGAATTAATTCTTCTCGTTGCACTTGAATAGACTGAACCCGTTACTGTATTGAATATTTTGGCGTATCGTGGTGATTACAAAGTGAACTACTATGTTTCATGGCATGGCAAGGTAGTCTTGAGGAAAATCCGAGTGTTTAGATTGATTCTTAATTTTTTGTCGGGATTTTGCCAGAGGGTTTATACCGTAATGATTCAAGTTAGCGCCCAAGGCGCTTATCTTCTTTTGGTACCTCAAGGGAGGGCGCTTCTTTCAAAACTAAACTTTATTGTGGTATTTATTAAAAAAAATTGAAGAAGAGGTCATTCGTTTGAAGGAATTATGCACTCACATGGACATAATCGAGAAACTCAGACGAAGATCACTGTTTGTACAATGCGGCATTATGGAAGTATGTGAGCAATTAGATACGTACTCTTAGAATGGGGGCGCTTATTGGAAGGGGGGTGCTTGTTGGAATAGGGGCGCTTATTGATATAGGGTCGCTTATTAATTAAACGAAGGGGGAGCTTATGGGAATGAAGGAGGACGCTAAATGGAATCATTACGGTGAGCCGCGTAATTTTTAGCTGCGTGGCCATAGGCCTGGGCAGCTCTTGCTCTACACGGACTATTTTTTTTTTATTCGTTTTGTCGGTGACTAGGGTATCATATATCCCCTAATTAAAAATCAATTTCCAATAATAACAAGACAGCCGGAAATACCTTACATGCCTACACGTGCCTTCCGTGTAAACAAAACCTTAGTTAAAAGTTAATCAGCCACCAATTCAAAGCAGATTTTTAAAATAAATATTTCTGGCAGTTGAAAATACCTTGAATGCCTACACGAGAATTGTATATCATGTGGTCAATATCACGCTACAGTATGAAAAGACGGTGTAACAACCAGGAAACAGACATCTCAGCTGTACTGCGTTTGGAAAATCTTCTGGAAAAGAATATTTTTGCTTTGATACGTTTATTTACGAATACTAAACAGAGATCAGAATCTCCACATTCAGGGCACATTCACAGCCCCTAGCCATACTGTGTAAACAAAACATTTGACCCTACGATTCACGTCGAAGCAACGTATATCGTATGTCGGATGCCACGCTATAACGCAACAACGGGAAAAAGCAGAGCTTAAAGATGATTTTCATCTTCTTGTTTCTTAAGTCACGCGTTCTGAAGCCCAAAGGAGGTCTGCGTGGGGGGCTAGTAAATCTAAAATTTGCAACTATAACTGCCGGAAAATATATAAATACTCTAATCTAAAAAACGTTTTCGAAATCGCAATACCTTGTTTAATCTGAGTTTCTCGCGACACCAAACATGACGACGGGGGTAATTCAAGCCAAGTTCTTTTTTGAAGACCCGCGAGTACCATATAATAAACTACTTACTAACCTAGCTTGGTCGAGCCGCATTGGGAAATATTGGCCGTCGGTCGTTTTTGTACGGACCTCCCTGCACTCGGTACGTACTGCCACGCCCTCAGGCCAATATTCCCCAGCACGGCCTTCACGCTCGGTTAGTAAGTGGTTTGTATTTTCTTCAAAAACAGGTGTGTTGCATTGTCAGATGTAGCAGCACCAAACAGCAACAGTTTTCATCTTTGACGGATGTGAATCAAGCCTTGCAAACAGCAAACATCAAGCTCGTCAACACCTGGAGAGACAGCGCTGGGATTCAGCATTCTGAAGCGGCGATTGCAGGCCTAAAGATCCCTTTCCTATTTCCATGGCCTTTGAACACTAATGGAACCATTCATCTGCCTAGCAACCAGAAATTGCCAATTCCTGATTTTAATGACTTTGCTAGAAGACTGATTAATCAGGTAGGCATCAGTGGTTCGTGGCCATCTTTTCATTTGTTTGGCATTGGAAATTTTGGCTTGTCCATTGAAACGTTCGTTATATTGTTCAACAAAGGAAACTTGCAGTACATTCAAATAGTATTTAGTATTCCCGGCTGGGATGCTTTAAACAAATTCAAGTTTCAGGTTTACCAGCCCAAACTGAATGTTCAGTTGTTTTTTCTGCCGACTGGGACATTCCACGTAAGAGCCAAAGGTTTTCTGATTCCATTAAGCCATGTCGCTTCTGGCCCAAATATCCAACGATTGCCTATTGAACTAAGGTTTTCTGGAAATCCACATGATGCAATGGAAATCGTCGGCACGGATGAAAATACTACAGTCGACGTCAACTTTTTAGCGTTCCTTCTCTCCCCTCGAATTAGGAGAGAGACTTGGCAGGCAATCAAGGGAATTTCTCCTAGCGTTATAGTTCCAAAGCTCTTCTTCCGAGTCACTGATGGGCTTTCCAATATCTCTATAGTTAACATTACAACTATTTCTACGAGACCATATCCAGTTCTGGGAAAAATGGTTATCACTTCTGCCACATTAGAAGTAACAGAAATGCGAACTGCCTTCCGAGCTGGGATAGATATTTGCGGACAGCATGTATCGGTTATTATGCTCAACGATACTGGCCAGTACCTAACGTTAGAGGTAGTGAGAAAAATACCAAACATACATTTATCCATTTCTATAGAAGCCCTTCTTCCTTGCATCGAGAATAGAAAAGAACACCAACCAGATACTACTTTTATGGGTATGAATGCTAGGTCATTATCTGGGTTTCGACTCGATGCTTTTAAAGTCAACTACAGATTAATGCCAACTTTGAACGTAGCCAAGATCACTATCATAATTGGATTACCGGCTAAATGGAACATTTTTGATCAAGCATCAGTACCAACAAAATTGGTAAATACCACACTAAATGTTAAAGTTAGCATTCCTCCTGGTTCCTCTTCTGCAGAAATGAAGGCAGAGGTAATTGGCCAAGTGATCATTGGGTATACAAATTCAACTCCAGTAGCATTTCCTTTTGTGATTGCGATACCAGTAAAGGCCTCACCTCTATTGTTATCTCTTCAGAAGAATAAAACATTTGGAGCTAATTTTCACAAGGTGACAAATCTTGGAGGGCTGAGTGACGCTTTCCCCTTATTTCTCAAAGCAATGCTAACAGATGTCGTATTTACAAAGTTGAAGCTGCAGTTTTCTTCAAATTTAACTGGTCACTTCAAAGTAAACGAGTTCAAAGTAAAGACACCATCCATAACAAAGTGGAATTTCACATTGTTTCACATGAAAATTATGAATGTGTCTTATACAACAAATCACAGCCAACTGAGAGGTGAGGTACACCTTGGGAATTTGAGCTTGCTTTGCCAACTTGATTGGCCGCCGTCCTCAAAAGGTCCTATGATTGAGTTGTCGAAGTCAGCAGAGATTACTGCTGGTGTTTTGCCTTTTATAAAGGAAGTTTACCGAACATTTTATGGAGGACCATTGCCAAACGGAATGCTAGGCGGTCTCAAAAAAACCAAGCTGTCACCCATATTAAGTTTTCAGTTGGAACACACGTTCTTCCATCTATCAGAAAACCTGACAATTTCCAAAGTCTCATTCATAGGAGCCCTGCCAAAGTATTCATGGGAACTTCTTAGCGAGTTTTTCAGCCTTGAAAGTGGGTCTTTTGTTATTGCCATCGACATAGGCAAGCCTTTCCTCGTGTCCATCAGAGGTATGATTGCTTTGGTAGATGGCCGCGTAAGGATACCATTCGAACTAGATGTGCCCTTCTCTACAAAACAAAATATAGCAATCAGACTCCCTGAGGACAAAGACCTTCGCGTTTCATTCAAACAACTTACTGGAATAATAACAGCTGCTACAAGAAGCAAATTTCCAATGATGCTGGGGACTTCCCTTCCGGAGTTAACGCTTCAAAAACTGGAATTTGTATTCGATGAAAAGTTGACAGCATTCGAAATTGTTGAATTAAGGGCAGTTCGAAGCACATCGTGGGATCTTGGTGGACTAGGAGCTATCTCGCTTACGAATGTTACAGTTTCTATGACCCCTCATATGTTCAAATTAACAGGATTTCTTTTGTTAGGACACGCATCGCTGAAACTAGAACTAACAAACTACACATCTGGTGCTCAAACATTTAGTCTTGTGAATCCAACGGACGCTTTTGGACTAGACCAGATCGTTAAAGATGCGTTGAATAAGATGAATCCAGGCCTAAATATCTTACCTGACGTGAGCCTTCTTGGACTTGACCGCGCAAATGCGTCATTGGTACAGTTTGCAGAGGTTCAACTCTCGAACAATTTTGATTCGTTGAGTTCGTTTTCTGTTGTAGTAAAGATATCAGGGACTTGGTCCTTTTTCAAATGCTGTTCCCTGATAGCCCCTACCATGAACTTGCACGTTGAAGACCTTAGTGACATCCCAAGCTATACCCTTGACATAACTGGCAGCCTGGAGCTGGTAGATAATGAGGACAAGCGCCTTGTACTTCCACTAGAATGCAACATACCAGAATCTCTGAAGTCCGTGATCACATTAAAGTTAAGAAGTGCGGTCATTTTTAATCTCTCAACGATCACGGTGCTGCCTTTGGTTGGAAAATTAATCCCCTCTGATTTGCTTACACCAGTTTCAGATTTTATTGGGAATGTTCGTCTTTGGCCACTTGAAGCGTATTTCGAACCGCTCACAGCGCGTATAAACACTTTGGAGTTAACCGCAACTGCCCTGAAACAATGGCAATTGAATGGCTTTCCTCTCTCGCTCCAAAACATAACTTTGAATATCAACATTGGCCAAAATGTTCGAGCAACTCTCATGGGGAACATTTTGCTAAAGGGTCATCCCATTTCTTTTCAGATACCATTTCCGCCACCTCTACCAAATCTGCCTGAGATGAAAATGGAATTCCAAGGATTTCCAGACATAACACTAATTGAATTAGGGCAGCAATTGATTGGAGGATTCAGTCTAAAACACCTTTTTCCTTCTGCGTTTGATAAATTCAAGATCTCCCTCAAGTTCTTAAACTTACGTTTATCGTCTTCTTTGAGACGTCTGCAGATACGAAGCTTCGACTTAGGATTTTCGCAAAAAGATCATGTCACCCTTGTTGATAACTGGCTGCAAATTAAAGACATAACTGCTGAGGTATACGTAAGACTAGGAGTTGAGGTACGTGTTGCTGGAAGTTTGGCATGTCTTATCATACTTGGAACAGGAGCTCATATCTTGGAGATCCGAGGAATCATAACGATGCCACACACTCCATCCGACGCCTGGGAACTGAAAATTCTTTCAGAGAAAGCTAAAATTATCTCGGCATCGGATATCGTTGCATTGACTGGCGGAGGATTCGATTTAAAGTCACTGTTTCCTAAGAAGATTTTATCTAAAGCTGACAGGTTTATGTTAAAGGACTTCAGAATTTATTTCAATCCAAATCCTCGATTTAAAGTATATAACATAACCTGTTCCTTTGAAGCGAACCTCAGTGATGTCTGGCTGCCCCTTGGAATTAAAATTCAACACATTCGAATCAACCTCTTTATCGAAAACCCCTTTCAAGTCAGGAAACGGACGATTAAATCTACTATTTATGTCGAGATGCTGCTTGGTAAAGTCGTGGTTCCAACAATTCTGTCTGTTTCGGATGGCATCGTTCATTTGGAAATACAAAACCTCAACAATCAGCCCTTAAGTATGGACGACCTGGCAAGTCTGATTGGAGGAGATCAACTGCTGAAAAGTGTCCCTGTCGGATTCTTGAACTTTAAAATGGTGACTTTGACTTACCTGAGTATGACGTTTAGCAAACCCAAATTTGAGCTTCTCAATGCAAGCGTTCGATGTGATCTTCAAGACTTCGACGTAGGGTTTCGCTTTCCGTTACCGATTCCTGATCCATCAAATGTCTTTAAAGCAAGCCTCGCTGTTCAATATTTGAAGTTAAGTCTAAGAAACAAGGATTGGGAACTTACTGCAGCCATTAAAGCGACCTTTACAGGCATCCCATTGGAGAAACACTTTAGTGATCTCGAGGGGTTGCTGACTGTAACATCATCGAAATCTGCCATTTTTACAATGGAGAAGAATCTCCTAGATCTCAGGGTTAATAAAGAGCTTGCCGGAATAGATTGCAATCTCAACATTAAGTTTGCGGATCCAAAAATTACATTTGATACTCCACGAGAACCTGCACTTGGAATATCTCTGGATGTTACCGGATTCGACGCCCTTAACAACCTTTTGCCTTTCAGAGTATTCAAGGATAGATTAGCAATGGACGTCCTAATAACAAAAAAGACAGGGATGGCTATCGAGCTTAAGACTGTACCAATCCTGGAAAATTTAATACCTTGCGCGAAAGAGGACGACGAGTTCATCTGCGATTTTACCTGGCTTTGTCAGAAGGATTCGTACGTCAGGGTGAAACTTCCTACCCTTGCGTATACAAATGATGGATTTTCGGCTATTGTCGATGTGAAAGGAATAGAAAAACTGTGCATTCCGCTTGTGCTGCCGTTCATGAGAGAGTATTTTAAAAACATTCCTTTCCTTTATGGCTTGTTAAAAATAAACATTCCTTTATGGCCTCCTCCCGATATAATAGGCTCTTTGAATGCCATTGGTTGTAACACTGATAACCTACCAAAGGGCATGGAACAATTCAAAAGCCCAGAATTTCCAGAAGAAATATCTGTAGTTTTATCAGTCTCTGAGAACGGTCCCTTAACCTTTAGTCTTGAGGTTCAGAATGGTGAGTCAATCAAAATAGTCAAGCCAGTAAGTCCTGTTGGTGATTTGGCAGGCATCTCACTGAGCCGATTGTCAATTGGGACCGCTTTTGGGGTGCCTTTTGTCGATATCAACACAGAAATTTACCTTTGGGATCTCAAATTTGTGGTACTGTTTTCGCACCTTCCAAAGAACAACCCTTTACTCATAAATGCAGAGGAAATGGAAACACGAATAATTTGCAAAGATTGTTTCTTCATAATAGTGGGCGCCTTTCCAATTCCTATTTTTGCCGCACCATTTTCCATCAAACATGCTGCACTTATTGATGTCCAAGCCCAAGCAACAATCTTTCATCGAAGACCTGATCTTAAGGACTTGAGTTCAATTGCGTCCCTTCTAGCTGGACTTTTAAAATTTTACACGGATAGGCATTACCTTCTTTCTTTGGACGATTTTAAAACAACGAACAGCTCTTTATTGGTTTTGAAACTTTCTCACGGAAATGAAGTGACAATGATCCAATTGCCCAAGTACACTGGTGGCAAGAAAGTCCAACTTGACGTCCCGCCTATAGACGGAAAGATGTTTCTCATTGGCTGGATGAATTTTATGAAAACTTTGGAACCAAAATGGCTTTTACAAATTGTTCCGCTCAGATATCGTGTCTTAGACATTGCGTTCAACGTTGGTCCCTTCAAATGGTCTTTACTTAAATTTGCTGCGTCTTCCCCGAACGAGCTAAAGCAGAACAAACACATCTGGCCGTATGCAGTGAAAGGAAGTGGGGACGATGCATTGATAATGGCCTCAGCTAACCTACTTCTTCTATCTACTGATATAGAGTTTCGAATGAAGAACTTTGGCAATGCAGGCCTCTCCATACGTCTAGACGCGGGTATAACTAACCTAGTGAAAATCAGATTTGATGCCGAAACAAACATAAATTTGAAGGATTCTTCAAATCCAATGACGATTTCCGCAAAGGCCTTTTTAGAAATCTTTAACGCTCCTCTGCTAAGCGGTGCAGCAAATGTAACAAAGGACAGGATAACAGTGCTTGGAGAGTTGACATTCAACTTTCTAGGCGCCCTGCGATTCGGTGGAATGACTAAAGCTGTTTTTGGTCCGGGCCGTGTGTTCATTTTAGACGCAAACGTGAATCTCTATCTTTTTGGAGTCAAGTTGTTTAATTCTCATCTTTACATAAAGGACTCTCCTTTAAGTTCTGTTGTATTGGCCACAACTACGTTTATGGGATCTAAAATGACTATCAAACTACTTAGGCGCGGTTTGTCCTTTGATGTTGAAGCACAGGCGAAAGTTGTAATTAATTTACGTGTTGATCTTGGTGGAATGAACGTCCTCGGCAGGAATATTGGAAGAATTGTGTTGAGTACTGGCTTTCATTGTGATTTAAAGATTGCAATACCTGGTAAAAGTTCATTGAAGGCCTCGTTTCATTTCATGGGAGTTAGCTTCAAGCTCCCATTACTAACGTTTAACACTGAAGATGCAAGGCCGGACAGAATTCCATCAATTTTGGTTAATCTCATCAAGGATGAAGCTCCTGCATTAATAAAAGATCTGTTCCTGAAGAAACCTTTTATGATTCTGCGTGCAATTATGGACGGACTCATAAATTTTGCCGGTAATGTCGGTAAATTGGTAAAAGACCTGCTTGAAATGGGATTCAAACTTGGGGCAGATCTTGTAAAGGACGTCGGCAGATTTATCAGTTCCCTTGCGGACACCGCAAAGGAATTAGCCAAGGCCGTTGAAAGGGCTGCAAAAGTTGTCGCAGAGGGGGCGAAAGCTTTGAGGGAGTCGGCTACAAAGGCTGCAGAGGCTGCCCGGAAAGTTGTTCAAGAAGTCGGAAAACAGGCAGAAAAAGCAGGAAGAAAACTTGCTGAAACAGGACGAGCCTTAGCACAATCGATGGAAAAGGTTATTCGAATGGAAAATGTTGTTAACGAGGCAAAAAGGATTTTCAAAGGCATTTCGAAGGCACTTAAAAATGTAGTAAACAAAATTAGTAAAATAGCTCAGAAAATAGCAAATGAGATAGCTCGAGGTCTTCGCAACCTTGCTGGAAAGGTCGTTAAAACGGTTGGTGGATGGTTTGGAAAACGTTCAATTTATCGCCGCGATGCACTCTATAATGAAAAAAGAGCAAGTGAAAAGGAAAAGGAGGGGCTACAGAGAGATCAAAGTAATCAAAGAGCTCGCATTAGGAGTAATGAGCGCGAGCTCGAAAGAGTACGGAAGGAAGAGCAAGTTAAGAAAAGCTTGAGAGATAAAGCGAAACAAGAGGCGACCCTTTCCTTTGCAAATCTTAGGAGATCGTTAAAGGAAAGTGCACAGAAGAAAGCTGCCCTTGATGACATTATTAATAAGGGAAAATGCGTAACAGGAGAAAATGATTGTCATCCAAATGCCACTTGCGTTCGTGCAGGACCAGACGGACAGTCATTTAAATGCATCTACAGACGTGGATGGATCGGAAGTGGTACTTTCTGTGAAAGACCCATTAACGGTTTGGCGATAATATCAGACAGCCCAAAAGCGGTAGGAAAGGAGGTTTCATTCTCTGCATTTGCACTAACAGGAACAAACGTTCAGTACAAATACGGTTTTAATGCTGCCCTTAGCCAATATGGTTCTGCGTCGTTTACCTTTAGCTCGCCAGGTGTTTACCATGTAGACGTGTTTGCCAAAAATGGTGTCAGTGATGCCAGAGAAAGTGAGGTAGTGGTTGTTCAAATTCCGGTCACAAATGTTGCTCTTATAATAAGTGGGGATCGTAGAGCTTGTCGTGCAGTGCATCTGAGTCCATCAGCTAATGGTACAAATGTTTCGTTTAGTATTGACTTTGGAGATAACGTGTCCCTTACTAACGTCACTGGGTCGGTCACGCATCATTTCCTGCGATCAGGAAAATTCGTTATCAATGTAACAGGCAGCAATCTTGTCAGCAGCAGCAGTCAGACATATGTTGTCATCATTTCATCGTCTCCTTGTGATGGTCTGTACTGCGATATTTGGGCATTAGAGACGAAATTTCCAGAAGCAACTGCAATAGAAATTTCGTCACTGGCCTGGTCCTTTTTTCAGTCATCACAAGCAGGGAGCCGAGAGAGACGCTATAATTTGATTTGGAAGTACTTATCATTGTTCTACCCTATTTCCTATTCAGTGTTAGAAAGGGAATCCAACACAAAAGATGTTCTTGACAAGAAATACAGCTTCTCTAGCTCCCATATTGAAATGGATTTTATTCTCGCAGGGATACTGTCATCGCAGATAGGACAATTCGGGGGAGTCGCTGTAAACGAACGTTCGTTTTCGCTTCCGCTTATCCAAAATCCTTTGGAAACGTTCACATGGCTAACTGCCGTACTTGTAAGCACAGAAGATTTTTTAAATGCGTGGAATACTACAATGGCGAGAAAACACTTGTGTCACAAGCGACTTCCACTGCCAACAATCAATAGTGCTATTGATGGATATATTTTGGGTGGGCAGATGACTAACGTGTCTGAAAGGACAAGGCTTTCAAACATTATATTTGACTATTATTGCCCATTAAAGCGAAATTTCCAATACAGCTGGAGAAGCAGATACAATACGTTCTGTAACCTTACAAAAACGTTAAACAGCGATGGAAATTGGGATCCACAGATAATCACTTCCACGGTGCTAAACCTTACATCCAACCTGGAGGGTTTCGTATCCCCAATAAAGGATTTTTGTTCAAGCTATTTTCTGGATGTTTTGTTGTCGGCACTGAATTTAACAGGATTTCAGCAAGGATCACATGAAGAAAACATGTGCAGAATGCACGCCACTTGCCAGCAATGTCTTTTCGGTAGAACCAAGAACAAGTGTTTTTGGTGTGAGAGTTCTCGCGCTTGTCTTTCAAATAGCACAAGGATCACTTGCAAGGTGACACAAGGTGGACAAAAAGGGCCACAATCAATAGCTACGTGCAGTCCGAGAAAGCGGCTTAATGGGACTTGTGAATCTACTTGTCCAATGAACCAAGGTCGTCTATGTAGTGGAAAAGGATTCTGCCAGGTTGGTGAATGCTACTGTCTTCCAGGATTCTACGGTAACGATTGTTCTAAAAGGGGCTGTGTCTACGAGGCCAGGCAAAATGACTCCCTACATTCCGTATCCATTTGGTTAAACGTCACTTCAATTGACCTTCAAATAGCAAATAGGGCATACATCGGAACTGCCACATTGGCGGTTAATTTTCCTGTAACGATTCCGAAACCTAACTGCCTTAATGCTGGAACGTTTTCCAGTTTCCATTCACTATTTCCCCGCATGCTACGTATCGCAAGGAATAGAGCTGGCCTAAATAGCTTTTGTGGTCTATTTGGATCTGTAGCATCTGAAAGAAATACATCTTCCTCTTGTAAAGACATCACTACCAAAGAAAAATGCATGAGGTATGCAAAATGCACATGGAATGTAAGAGAACCATGCACCGGAATTGTGTTGAAAGGTTGTTACAAACTGACACACTGGCTCGACTTGCTTGTTGTTCAATCCGAAGTTATCTATTCTCCAATATCTGGCAACGTCAAAATACAGAATGACTCCATACAGATCACAGGCTGGCCTGATAGTGAGTGGGAAGACTATACTGTAACGGTCTCGCATTTTAGACCCTTTGATATTACCAGTACACAAAGTGGACGTATAATTGGTAGAGCTTTATCAAATCAAAGTTCAGTCCTGCCCGATTTTGTAAGGTTGAGTGTTGTACGAGATGGTGTTTACAAAGATCCAATGGCCTATCTGCTTTCATGCAGTCCAGGCTGTTCTCAAATAACACATTTCTACAATGGAATATGCGATCAAGCTTGCAATACAGAAGAATGTCATTATGATAATGGCGAGTGCTCAACAAACTTTTCCATTCAATCCGATTTCTCGGTACAGCCGACAGGCATTGATGACTTCTATTCCGTTACTTCTGTGAAGATCTTATATCATTTACAGAAAATAACTGGAGAGAACCTCATTGTCATTGCACGTGGACCACTAAGTGTCTACTCGCTGGCTAAAGTGGTAGTGCTTGAAATACTTACATCTTCTGATCTTCATTCACCTTTGGTTTATTACAACTACAGGCGCCGAGTTGTGAACTTTGTGGATTATTTAACTGCGCGAAACACAACGCTGGCAAAGGTGATCCTGTTTACTGCGGAAAAGCTAATGGAACTTGGAGTGCATAATGCATCTCCATATGGTCGAAGCGACTACGACATCGCTGAAATAAAAACTGCCTCCTTGCACAATATAACCAACTTTCAAATAGGTCTCGAAGTACTTATGGAAGCAAAATTACTGGATTACACCCTGGTTCAAAACTACAACCAATCTGTAACATCGTATATTCACCTCCAAATACCACGTCAAACAGTTGCAATCACCAGACTTAGAAACTATGACTCGACGTCGCATGAAAACCCTGAATGCAATTCCTTAACTTCGTGCTCCGGACATGGAGTTTGCATGACTAATGGTACTTGTCAATGCGATCTCTTCTATACTGGAATTAAGTGCCAGATTAACAACTGTCCTGCTCAATGCTCTGGCCATGGAACATGCATTGAAGGCGTTTGCGTTTGTAACTTTGGTTGGGATGGGGAAGACTGCTCCAAAATCAAGTTATGCACTCCATTATGTCCAGAACGTTGGATTGGTGATGGCGTTTGCGACCCTGATTGTAACACAGCCACGTGTTTGCAAGACAAAGGAGACTGTCAAGGTGTTTGTAATTGCCCAGGTGTATGGCTCGGTGACGGATCATGTGATCAGATGTGCAACAACTCACTTTGCAAGTACGATGGGGGTGATTGTGTTGAAGAGGAGTGCAGTCCCGGATGCCGATCACAAATGCTGGCGGATGGCATGTGTGATTATCAGTGCAATACAGAACTATGTAGCTTGGATAAAGGAGACTGCAATACTACTTCAAGCTGTCCTTGTAGCCAAGACCTCCAAGGAAACGGCATGTGTGACGAAGACTGTAACGTTGCCGCCTGTTTGTACGACTATGGAGATTGCGCTTTACAAGTTCCAGTCTATAATTTCCCTCAGACTTGTTCACCTCCGATGATTGGGAATGGGTTTTGTGACCTAGCCTGCAATGAGTCTGCTTGCAGCTTTGATGGGGGAGATTGTAAACTCACTACCACTGACTTGACAATGGAGTTTTGTTCGGAAGGTTGCCTGCCACATTTTCGAGGTGATGGCGTGTGTGATTCTGTATGTAATATCAAAGCTTGTGGCTTTGATAGTGGTGACTGCCCTCAACCTTTTTTCCAAAAGTGTTCTTCAGAATGCAGATTAGACATGGTGGGAGATGGTATTTGTCATCCACAGTGCCAGGTAGAAGAATGTTCATTTGATGCTAGCGATTGTTTTTGTGCCCCAGGTTGCTTAAATGCATCCATAGGTGATGGAATCTGTAACATCGAGTGCTTCGTAGAATCTTGCAACTACGACAACATGGACTGTATGTGCTCAACAAAGACCTGCCCTAAACATTATCTTGGCAATGGACACTGTGACATTGAATGTAACGTTAGGGCTTGTGACTTTGATGGTGGTGATTGCACATGTTCTACTGGTTGCTCGGTGACATCGATTGGTGACGGATTTTGTGACCCGCCCTGCGATACAAAGCTTTGCGATTTTGATGGTTTAGACTGTGGAGGCTGTCAGTCTGAATCACACTTCAACATTTGCGATGAAAATGCTGATTGTGTAATCACGAACAAATCTCTGCCGTTTGTACGTTGTCATTGCAGAAGTGGATTTTATGGAGATGGATTCACTTGCGTAAAGAGGGGTAAATGTTTCAACGGAAGTGAAATTTGCTCTAAGAATGCAAGGTGTCTTGACTCTAATGGGACATTTGAATGTTACTGCAACCCAGGATGGGTAGGAAATGGCATATTTTGTGAGAACGTGAATGAATGCAAAGGCAATAGCCATGATTGCAGCGTTAATGCAAAATGTGTGGATTTGCCAGGGAGCTACAAATGTACATGCGAGGACGGTTGGAATGGTGACGGATATGCTTGTACAGATATCAATGAATGCTTGTTAAGTAGGCATTCCTGCTGCCAAAATGAAGACTGTGTAAATACTAAAGGCAATTACACGTGCTCTTGCAAGCCTGGATGGCGAACAAATGGAAACATCACATCTGCTACATTGGAAGGATGCCACTTATTGAACAACCCATTGTGTGTTGATTTGGATGAATGTGCGGAAGAAATACACAATTGTTCTACCTACAAGGGTCAGGCTAACGCAGCCTGTACCAACACTAATGGAAGTTTTCAGTGTTCATGTTTTCAGGGCTGGGAAGGTGATGGAGTTTTTTGCAATGATATAGATGAGTGCATCAATGAATCTGTTTGTGGCACTAACCAGGTCTGTAGGAATTTGCCTGGAAACTATTCATGCTTCTGCAAGGATGGGTGGACATTTACCTCATCAAAAATGAATGACTGCCATGATTTGGACGAATGTATGCTCGGCGTTGACGACTGTGACATCTTTGCATCCTGTATCAATACAAACGGTAGTTTTAATTGTCAATGCATGAACGGGTTTCAAGACAAAGGAAGAATTTGTACGGAATACCTTTGCAGCAATCAGACACTCAATGAAACCCGTTTACGTGACGCAAACGCGACTGCCATGACACAAGAACTTTGCACTTGTGTTGGCGAGTACTTAAACACTGGACGTGTTTGCGAGGACGTAGATGAATGCAAGTGGGGTGTGGCCCACTGTCCGCTATCTGCCCCGATATGCCAAAATTTGATAGGTGGTTATGAGTGCAAATGTGATGCGACAGACAACTCATCGTGTGACCCTGTGAATCCTTGTGACTCTAGCAACAACACTTGCAATGACGACATGACTTGCATTGCAGTGGGGTTAGAGCATTACTGCGTATGCCCGAAAGGGTATACTGAAGATCAAAATGGAACAGCGTGTATTGATATTGACGAGTGCATTAATCCAGAATTCTTTGGTTCTTGTGATGCTGGTGCCGACTGTGTAAATCTTAATGGAAGCTATGAATGCAAGTGTCGTCCAGGATTCTTTCAGAGTGGGGATACCTGTTTTGAAATTGACGAATGCAACGGGACTATCACGCAGACCGTTGCAGGTGGACTACCAGAATGCAGAGCCGGAATTTGCTCATCGACGCAGACTTGTATTTATCGAAATATGTCAAGTCCTGCAAGCAGCGATAACACAACCTTGGTTTGTGCCTGTGATAATAATGACAGCTGGAAAATAGACTGTATTGAGGCTATAGTACAGGTCATTCAGTCTGCAGAAAATGTTACTACTGTCATATCTATTCCTTGGTATGTTGCTGTGAATGCAAATTCAACTGCTACCGCCAACAACCAATCTATATTTCTTCATAACTGTACAAGAAGAGCAGTATGTAACAATACAGCAGGGTCCTACGAGTGCATTTGTCAAGAGGGATTTGAAAGCGATGATGGAGGATGGAACTGCCATGACATAGATGAATGTCTTGAAAGCAGCACTTGTCATTCCAATGCCACTTGTTTTAACACAAATGGATCATTTTATTGTGTTTGTAAATCTGGATTTACTGAAAATGGCACAGACAATTGCTCTGATTTAGATGAATGCTCTCTTAGTACAAATGGAAACTGTTCTCGCAACTCTGTCTGTGTAAATACTATCGGAGGATTTTTCTGCAAATGTTTAGACGGCTTTCAGCGAAACGTCAATTTATCAGTGTGCGAGGATGTAGATGAGTGTTCCAGTAGTGACCTCAATGAATGTCATCCAAGGGCATCGTGTCACAACTATGTTGGTGGATATAACTGCAGTTGCATAACAGGTTACTCAGGAAATGGTTTTAGATGTTCTGACATAAACGAATGCAAAGTTAACTCCATTATGTGCGGGAAGCATGCCTCTTGTTATAACACGTTTGGTTCTTATAAATGCAAGTGTCATCCAGGCTGGTCAGGAGATGGAATAAACTGCACTAACGTCGACGAGTGTTCGCTTGGCTTACACACCTGTATCGAGAATTCATACTGCACAGATAACCAAGGGAGTTACACCTGCTCTTGTTATAGTGGATGGAAACGTCAGTGGTTTGAGCCCTATGGTAGATGTTCCAGGTGTGATCCAAGCCATTTCTGTTCTGATCACGGGCAATGTCTGCGAAATGGTACGTGTGATTGTCTCAGCTACTACATTGGCCAGAACTGCTCGGTCTGTGTGCCAGAAGTCCGTTGCTCGGGTCACGGAACCTGTGACTTCAATGGCAGCTGTTACTGTGAACCTGGCTGGACACGACAACCACTGGACTGTAGTGTTTGTTTCCCCGGGGAACTGTGCAGCGGTCACGGTACATGTAACTACGACCTGATGACTTACAACAACCAGTCTTGCTTTTGTGAAGACAGGTACTTTGGAAATAATTGCAGCAAAGGTAAGGATCGAACTAATTTTAATTTTCTTATTTAAGGTCAATTCAAGCCAACGTGGATTTGCGGTTGTGTGTTTTTCTTTTGAATTGACTACCTTGTTTGAAAAGAATAAAAACGGCAGGAAAGTCAAATGGGCCTACAAGATGGGCCTACAAGTACAAAACTTTATTTTTTGGGTTCATAATTCCTGGCATGTGTTAGATTTAACAAATTTTGACATTGCATAAGCTTTAACAAGCTTGGTAAAGCTTAAAAGTATTGTCAAAGATAGCTTTGGTCCAATTGCTCTCTAATATGGTAATTTTCCACCATAAATAATTTTGTTACAGTTAATCTTGTGCTGGGAAGTAAGGAGTTGGTAGGGAAAGAGGGCAACGGGAAGGGTGTCAAGTGGATACAAAGTCAGCACTGCACTTAGGCCTGTTTGTTAGTAAATAGCGGTGTCTTTTTGATGATATCTCTCACTTTTCACCAATTGCTTTGCAGCATGTCCCATTATAAAAGGTGAAATATGTGGGCCACATGGCTACTGTACTCGTAATCCAGTTGCATTGCAACCATGCGTTTGCCACACTGGATATCACTGGAGCTATTTTTCTTTCTCTTGTGAGGACACTAACGAGTGTCTCCTCGGCACCCACGATTGTCTTTCACCGGCCAGATGTATCAACACCCCAGGATCCTATCGCTGCGAATGCCCTTCCCTCGTGGGATGGTCCTTTGACGGTAGATCTTGTAACGACACGGACGAATGCAGGTACCCGAACGTGTGTGATGCACAGGCTACGTGCATCAACTTTCAAGGAGGATTTAAATGCAGTTGTAACTTGGGTTGGCGAGGTCAAGGCGCGCATCCTGTATGCACTGACATCAATGAATGTTCTGAAGGGACAGACAGGTGACGTTCGGTTTTGTTCCATTGTTGTAATTTTGAACTTTGTTAATCGTATATTCTATTTAATTTGACAAGCCTATACCTCCGTTTAAAACCCAGCTAAGGATCAAGTTAATGATGCACGACTGAGAGACCACGTCTTCAACCACATAAATCAAATAGAGGATTCTGAAATAACCAATGTCTTGATGGTGTCGTGGCTGATATGCGGGAGGACGTTGGTTCCAATCAAACGTGGGGCAAATTTTCATTAAATCATATATTCAGTTTATTATAATCAATTGGGGTGTACAAGGTTAGTACATATTAATAAACGTGAACGTTAAATCTTCTATTAGGACGACCTACAATCCAAATCCTGTTGTTTTGAATAAATAGAATCAACGGTAATGAAAAAACAGCAAAGACAAAAATAACGACTTGATAGCCTGTTTCCCACGTGGCTCCTCTCTTGCCATCTACTAGGTTTTCTTCGGTCGTGCATCTAAGGCTCGGTTCAGACGCCGACCTTTTCATGAGCCGAACTTAATGCATAAATTATTATATTGTACTGCTGACCATTTTGACTGGTTTTACTGGAACTGTTTTAGGAACGGCCAAAAAGAACGGCGTCTGAATCAACAGGCATACTTTTAATTTGTTAATTTGGATCGGCCCAAATTCGAATTGAGCTCGGCTCATGAAAAGTTCGGCGTCTGAACCGAGCCTAAGGCCGGGACTTGCTGTTATGCTTTCGCCAAGAAAACATTTCCTTATGATGAGGACAATTTCTGTACGATTGGCAACCTTAAGGTAACGTTCCTTTTGATAAATCCAATTTCCGATCTAGTTAATCCAGATTGTTTGAATATTCTCACTAGCTGGAAAGAAACTCTAAAAACAGATCGAGCAACCGATATCAATGTGCCTGGGAATCAATGGGCCTGTTTGTTGTGACTACGCCATATGATCCGGACAAAGTTCGTTTCAATGAAACAAAAATCTGAAACCAGTTTCAGGTATCAATCTGAACGATCCACCTTCGGAGGCTGATTGCTAAGATGTGTCTGTCCTTAAATGGAACGAGAAAACTGATTTTGGATCTCAAAATCCGGATTAAGACTTTGTTAAAGGGAACGCTACTTAAGGGTGTGCATCAAAGGAACCGAAGAATCCACCCTGGGAAAGGATATTCTTCGGTTCCTTTGATGCACCACGATCCGAGTGATCTTGGATTAATCTGTTCATTAAAGAATCGCAAAATCCGTTTTCTGATTTAAGAATCCAATCTTGGATTTTTTTAAAGAAACACACCCTTAAGTAGATACATTAAGGATACATTACTTGCAAAAAACTCGGACGATTTTAATTTCTGACAAAAAAGCGTCCAGTCTGAAAATAAAACCGTCCTAAAATTTAAGCGTCCAAAATATTTACAGTACAGTTTAAAACTGTTAAGTGAGTATTTTAATTGGGAGACGCCATCACGTGTATTGATGATGCGCAAATGTTTTGCAAGTAAAGTATAACCCAGGGCAATTTTGAGAACCGTATATTGTCTAACGTCTTGCTATTTCTTTCTTTGCTTGTGAATTTGTCCAGTTAATGGTTCTTCTAATTCCGACTTGAAACCAACCTTGTTTGCCTTTTCATAGATGTCCAAATCCATCTCGGTGTATCAACACTCCGGGTAGTTATTACTGTGTGTGCAATCCAGGCTGGGAGAAAGTTTCAGAGTTCCAGTGTGTGGATATAGATGAGTGTAGACGTGGGATTGATGGTTGTGACCCTAACTCTGCTTGCATAAATACACCAGGAAGTTGGAAATGCACTTGCAACAATGGTTGGTACCCAGACCCAACGGGTGCACGATTGCCTTCATGCAGGGATGTTAATGAATGCGCAGACCTTTCGAATGCCTGTCCAGTACAATCAACGTGTGTTAATTCCGCAGGCTCCTACCACTGCAACTGTTTGAGTGGTTGGAGAAATCGAGGTCTTCATGCTTGCATCGATATAAACGAGTGTTCCGAAGGGTCGCACAACTGTCAAGCTCACTCACAATGTGCCAATACGCAAGGTTCTTACCAGTGCAACTGTTTGACTGGCTGGCGAAACCAGGGCCCTCGTAAATGTATGGATATTGACGAATGCAGTGAAGGACGGTACAGCTGTCAATCAAACGCAGATTGTATAAACACACAGGGTTCATACCGATGCCAGTGTAGCCGCTGCTACTTCGCGTCTGGCAGCAGTTGTCGTCGTAAGTAGTTCTGGTTTTTTCTATTACGCCATGATAACGTCATTGTGTTCAACATTTACCACCAAGCATCGTTAAGTGAATTAATAGGGAGTTCGAGGCACCACTGAATCTGGAACACAGTGATAAATTCGAAATAGAAATTTAAACAATTAGCCTTCGTGGTTCACTTTGCCCAGACAACACAGAGTTTGGTCATTTCAGGTTGTTGTTTTACAGAGGACGGCAAAGAAATGCACCAAGAACTATAACGCACTTGCAAGGTCATTGTTTTGCTCGTTAAACCTTTTGTTTAGCGACGTTCCCGTTGCCGTTGCCGTTTTGGTTTTCATGAACTCCCTAATATCGATTATCTGCCACCTTTATGTAATTCATTTAACTCAAAGTGGAATATTTTTGACGAAATTTTCGGTGTTTGGAAAACTTTGTATAGCCGATGAAATACTGTCTCGAGCGTTTGATATATCTTCTCAAATCGAAAGAAAAACCGAAGTTAAAAAACCAAACCCCCTTCATGGTTATGATTTTCTTTGATTTTACTGAATATATGTGGACAAAATATAGTTCAAAATTGAGTCGCACTCCTCTCTAACTAGTCAAAATTAATTTCAATCCCGCCCCCATTCACGTTCTGATAATATTAAGGTTCTTTTTCTGTGGAATGACCTTATTTGTCCATATTTTGCAGCTAATTGCCGGTTAGCTACCCAGTATTACTACGTCACAAGCTATACTTCTTATAAAACTTACTACAGCACAAGTTGCGGTTTTCTGGGGTTAAAGAGATGCAGAAAATCAAGGTAGGTGGATGCCATGAGCTTCATTTTTGAAAGCCAAACGGACACAGCATTTCAACTCAACATATTGCCCCGGTGGGGACTCCCCCATTAAAACGAAGGGGGAGCTTGTCGGAAATTTTAAAAAGTACCCCCTAAAAGGTACCAGAATCTCGATTAGTGGGCGTGGCCCCCAAGAATTTTCAACCCTGAAAGGTAACACTGCTACTGGAGAAACCAATTTTAAAACAAAAAAATGAAAACTTCAAATAAAAACCATCGGAGTCACACACAGTTCCTGTAAATTCTTGGCTAAGGTACCGCGACAGCTCTAGCGGTGGTAATTTTCGCTTAAAGTACCCTAAGCGGTACCAATCCATCAATTTTACCCCCTAAAAGGTACGACGAGCACCCCCGTCGTTTTTATAGGGAAGTCCCCTCGGGCATATTGCAACATTGTTACATGTTTGTTCTGCCTGTTGCAACATGTTGAAGCATGTCGGATGATTTCTGGGAAGGGAGGGGGATGGGATACTCCCTTATATGGGCTATACGGGAACGTGGTTGTGCATGTGGTATGGTTTCTGACCCCTCAGTCCTGAACAGGGCCATCCTAGACAGGGTATGGCTTCAATATAGAAATAGAAACTGTGGTGCTGCGTCGGTGGGAAGTATAACAATATAATTTGGTTTTGTCAACTGGGTTGATAATGTGAATTGGCCATCGTAAAGCTATATTTTGTTGCCCTTCCCTCTTCGAATTTACTAAGTGGCCAATTCACATTATCAACCCAGTTGATAAAACCAAATTATATTGTTATGGCTTCAATACGTTTGTCGCGTTTTAACATCTGTTTTAAGTAATCCGAAATAAGAAACGTTCAGCAGTATTTATTTAACCGGTCACCAGTCAACGTTGGTTCATTTTCAGTAATAGATATTAGCGCCACGGTATGAACGTTGTCCTTTGTCTGAACAGGGTGGGTGTCACAAGTTTAAAAATGGTCCAAATTTTCTCGCAATGTCTTGTTAACATGGTGCATGTTCTGTACTCGTTTGACGAGTTTGTACAACATTGTTGCCCCGCACTAGTTCGATTTGCCAACTCGAAGCGCCATTCCAGTCATTGAACATGTTGCAACATATTTTGTTGAAACGTTGCATCCGTTTGGACTGGACTGATGTGCAGGTGTTCATAGCCGTTTATAATAGTTACCAGGCCTCCATCACACAGAAGACAGGTTACTCAGTTTAAGAATATAATTTGGTTTCATCAACTGGGTTGATAATGTGAATTGGCCACCGTAAAGAGATTCAAGAGCTGACGTTCGAGCGTTAGCCCTTCGTCTGAACGAATTCGCTCCGACGAAGGGCTAACGCTCGAAACGTCAGCTCTCGAATCTCTTTACGGTGGACAATTTACATTATCAACCCAGTTGATAAAAGGAAATTATATTGCTATACTTCCCCCGACGCAGCACAGTTTCTTTAGAAACTTACCCCCTCTATTCCATGTATATATTGATGAAACAAACATCATTAACTGGCATCTACCCTATATAAGTTACGAATTATGCTGACGTGTTCATTATTTTGTGATTAACTCCAAGGCGTGTAGTCGTTCAACACCTTAATTTATCTGGACCCATAGTTATACTTCCCACCGACGCAGCACCACAGTTTCTTTAGAAACTTACCCCCTCTACTCAGTTTAAGGTCGCGAAGGACCCTTGCTCTCGTTGTGTATGTATTTAAAGAAATACTCATGATAAGATAGTTATACAGCTCTTTGTATTTTATAATTTCACGTTATTGTTCTCAGCTTTGTATCCCGTCCGCTAGAACGCAGCTAGCCTGTGAACAGGCCCCGGGGTGGGTCGGGGTGTGTAGGGGACGGTGGACCCACCCGACCCATCCCGTCTAGCCGGAGCCTTCTCGCAAGCTATAACTAGAATTGCTGCTTTGAATTTCGCACGTTGTTGTAAACATTGTGTGCAAGCATTGTGTCCAAGCTTTCTCCGCCGATGAAGATTCATTCACGAGGAACGTCAACATGGTGTTCTCTGTTTTGTCATGACAGAAGGGAATTTCAAAACAGCATACGTTTTTACTCTTTTAGAAGCCAATACCTTCTAGCAATTTTTTAATTCGAGAATTTCCTTTTGTCATGCCGCAAAAGAGGATATGATTTATCAATAGATTATATAATCGTTTAATTGGGTGTTCAGTCACTTTAAGAGCTTTTAAAAAGTTCACCGTAAACGGTGATCTGCCACAGGGGGCCACACAAGCAGTGCATCTTTGTATGTTTGAAATATAAAGAAATGTATGGGAACATTGAAAGCGTCCTACTATCGAAAACTTATTTCGGTTAATGCTTATTTTTTGGTTGAAATAAACGTAAACTTACCGCAGTTGTTGTATTTTGTCGTTCCTCGGCTTAAAATGGCGAATTTGAGCGATTTGGAAGGTTTTCCGTTGACTGTTGCTTCACATTATAAGGTGGAAAGCTGATTTTCGACCGCTCCAGCGCCAAGCCGATTTTCACACAGAAATTGGAATCGCCCGACTCCCAAATCGAGTACCAGATAAACGGAAAGGTCGAAGCTTCTTTTCGTGGCATTCAAGCGAAGATCCATTCAAAATCCGAACGCTAACCGCCGATTAATTTTCAAAAAAAGCAGCTTTCGAAGCGACAAACATCCGCGGGACCAACCGTCACGCTGTGTGCTTCACACTGATTGGTTGATGATAAACAATACCCTGTTACAAATGATGGAGCGGTCGAAAATCAGCTTTCCACCCTTTTATCCTTCTTATAACGCTGACGCAACAGTCAACGGAAAACCCTCCAAATCGCTCAATTTCGCCATTTTGAGCCGAGGAACGACAAAATACAACAACTGTGGTAAGCATACGTCTATTTCAACCAAAAAAATAGCATTACTCGAAATAAGTTTTCGATAGTAGGACGCTTTCAATGTTCCCATACACATATCTCCGAATATCTATGATACGTTTTGGGGGAATTGATACTCAAAATTCAGAGAATTAAAACTTTACAAGGTAGCACCCCTCAAGAAAACGTTGCTAATGAATTTATTAATGAGCAAGGTTCCTGCGCGACCTTAAAGAAATGAAGGCGCGCTATATACGGAAGCCTTCCCTGGGAATTCAAAATGGCGGCGATTTGAATAAAAATTGGCGTATAAATCCACTAATGGACTGCATGCCACTGAGTTGGTTAACTCAAGGTCCGCGTTTTCCACCGAACCTTTATGTTTGAAGAAAATAACAAGTGATTGTTGTCCTATAAATTTGTTTTGAGTGTTGACAATTCCGAAACAGATCGAAATCCATCACTGTTTTAACCCTTTCTATTTTACTCTCCTCAGTACAAAACGGAAGACGAAAAGCGTGGTGAGAAGTCATCAAGTGTGGGTTGCAAACCGTAACGGATTACGTTGTCCTTGCCACTAAGTACTGGCTATATATTGTATATAAATCTTTCGGGGAGCAGGGTTGGCGCAGTGGTGAGAGCGCTCGCCTTCCACCAATGTGTCCCGGGTTCGATTCCCGGACTCGGCGTCATATGTGGGTTGAGTTTGTTGGTTCTCTACTCTGCTCCGAGAGGTTTTTCTCCGGGTACTCCGGTTTTCCCCTCTCCTCAAAAAAACCAACATTTGATTTGATTTAGAGTTTATTTGATTTACAGTCTCCCCAATTAGTAGAGCACTCGTGTTCGGCTACAACGATTGAGACTTAAATAAAGGTTATTATTATTATTATTATAGAAAGCCTACCAAAAGATGGTTGAAAACAAATCCTACGTCTTAATTAACTTCTACGGTTTACCATTAGGCCATCCCTTTATTTCTCTCCGTTTAGCGTTGTCTAACCGACCCAAATTTTCGCGTTTTCAAAAACGTTTTAAGAAAAGTAATTTGACCCAGTCAAATATTTTTCCACTTTTATAGATATTGTTTTTCCAATGCAGATTTCCAGTTTTAAGGGCTACGTACACACTAAGCCGGATAAATTTGAAAACGGCGTTTTCGCCTAGAAAGCGGATAAAATGTTTTCTGTCCACATTATACCGTTTTCAAATTGCTTCGCCATCGATTTTGAAACGGTGCCTAACAAGAAACGCTTAATACGTGACATGCAAGGACATGCCCACATTGTCCGAGCGTTATTCGATTGGTTTGATGTCAGCGTTTTCAAAAAGTTCCGTTTTCGCCGTCCACACTAACACACCTAGCCAGCGTTTTCAAATTTATCCACCTTGGAGAGCGTTTTCAAAAAGTTCCGTTTTCGGTGACCGAAAACGCCGTTTTAGTGTGGACCGAAGGGCAATCCGGAGGAAAAAAGTTGCGTTTTCAAATTTATCCGGATTAGTGTGGTCGTAGCCTAAGGTGCGGTTACACACACCACGGTAAATGGCATTTCCCGTGGCATTTCCCGCGGTACATCACACTTGGGTTTTAGTTTCCCGTGGTTCCAGCGGTTACAAGCGAAAAGCGATTTCTCAAAGCAAAACAAATGTCACAAAAATTTGAGTTAAACTTCTGGAACTTCCAATGCTAGCCGTTTTGCAAAGTTCAGTAACAGTGTCAAAAATCTTCTCCCACACAGATTTTTTTCCTTTACTACTCTTGGAGTTATTCAGATTTTCATGGTGGTCTTTGTATGCAGAGATAAGGATCTTGACTTCGGTCACTTCCCACCGTTTGTTTACATTCTCTGAGCCAGAAACTGAAGAACCCGACGGACTTTCACTGCGACCAGGACTTTCATTGTGACTCGTCGATACGTTAGGGTGAACTTGAACTGCTGATAAAACCAGGAGTGTCAGGTTGATAATCGTTAGATTCTCGCGTCTGGTATCGCCGGTTAAAAGAGAAATCCATTGCACATATCGCCATCCGTATTCCAATTTCTAAGGCCTGGTTCACACTGGCGACATAAGGCCGACATAACGACATAACGACGAGGTCACGCAAATGCAAAAAATACCTTACACTTATGTTTTATGTCACCAGTGTGAACAACACAACATAACGACATAGCAGGAACATAATAACATAAAGCTACATGAACATAACGACATAAGGAAAAGATTGATCTTTTCCTTATGTCGTTATTTCCATGTCGTTATGTCGTTATGTCGCTAGTGTATCAGGCTTAACAAGAATAAAAATATTTTTGGTTTTAGCCGCTATTCTCAGCGGTCTCACCTAAGCCTAAGGAGAATCAACCATAGACTCGCCCTCTTTTCTCGCACACCCGTGCGCTGTACACGTCTTGTTGTCCTTGCCTCAAGACTCACTATCTCGCTATGCCATACTTCGCACTGTGGTTTTCGCTCTAATACTCACCGCTTATGGCAACAGTTAAATCGCATGCCTTTTTATATCGCTCAAGCGCGAGCAAGTTGTGCAGCCAACGGCGCCAGGAGAGAAGCTGTCTGTTCCGGACCAACTTACGGGTATTACTCGAGCAACTCGCCTTTACCGTTCCGTAATGGGAAGTTAGCCCTCATTTCAACCCAGAAAGTGTATCCAGACCTTTAGGAAGTTGCGTCAGGTTTTATAACTCTCTCTTTATATGGCTCAGGGGATGGCAGGAAATAATCTTCGTGTCTCTCTGGAATTTTTGGAGTGGTTCTTGGTGGCCACTATATCCCTTTATGCTTGCCTTTCGGGGTTGGCGGCCTGTAATTTTACATCTTTCTCTCCTCTCCCTTTTAGTTTGGGTCGCGGTTTGGCCGATCCTTATTTTGGAGCGCGGGGTTCGGTGGTTTGGTTTTAGTATGGGTGGTTCCGATTCCTGGGGCGCTCCTCGTATCACCGATGCTATAAGCCCAGGACGCCAAATACTATTCTCACCGATCTCATCTACACTCCTATAATGAGAAATGGAGAGCCCTGGCGGACGCTCTCAGAAGTGGCAAGAGCGAAAATAAAAATGGGGGAGGGGGGAGGGAGGGAGAAACTGCTGAGAGAGACCACTGGGAGGAGGAGTACAGATAAGAACAGGCGAGGAAAACTGTGTACTACCAACTGCCACGAAACATAACACGGGTGTGCGAGAAAAGAGGGCGAGTCTGTGGTTGATTCTCCTTTTTTACGCTTAGGTGAGGCCGCTGAGAATAGTATACTGTTTAAATAGCCGGTCCAGTATACAGGTAGAGAAATAAACTGAAATACATAAGATACTCACAGCATTGCCTGAAATTCCGCCATATCCGCTCAAAGCCACGGTAATTCATTCCGGCGCGAACGAATTTGTCATTTGGCGCGAATGAAATCTGCGAAGAAACTTTGCGGTTTCGTGTTGCTGTCAAACGGAGCATCCTGATTGGCTCTTCTACCTCGGGCATCAAAACAGTTTTCCAACTTCCCACGTTAAATGTCATGGGCGCTTCGTGTGAACTTTTTGACGTATCCATGTGTATTTAACACGGGGAAGTTACCTCGGGAAACGTCGGTCACACTACTAAATGCAGTTTCACGTGGTGAAAGGGCATTTCCCACGTTAAAAAGTGTCCCGTGTTACCGCACCTTATGTAAACACAAACGCTTAACTCGTTTTTTAAACCAAAAAGGGGTGGCTTTTTATGGCCTAGTTTGTTCCATCGTATGTTCCATCGTATTTAGTTAGTTAGAAGTTTTAAATATAGCGGCGCAATGCTTCGGAACCAACTCCCAAATGAAGCAAAACTAGCGGAATAAATGTATCAAAACGTAATTGGGTCATGTCATGCCACATGTGTTGATTTTGCACTTAGTTTACAATATGTACTTAGTTTTATTATGGTGGAATTTTTGTAGTTTTAGACTCACCATATATGCACACCATTAATCAAGTACCTAGTTTATAATATGTACTTAGTTCATAATAGTTGAATTTTTATGATCTTAGACTTACGATATTATTAATCTTATATTATTAGTTTTAGTCTCTTTTTATGTCTGTACAAACACGCCCTCCATGGAAACCAGCTGAGTGTTGTTGGGGCTAGCGTGTTTCTTTGAAGAGGCAGCCTGTATCCTTGTGAATTTTCAAGACGATATTACATTTTGAGAAAGATATGCGCCGCAAGGTTCGCCACGATTGATATGAGGTTTGCTACACAGGAATTAATATTAACGAATATCAACTGAGAATAAAACCTAACAAAACAATGATGAGTTGAACAGTAAAGCGTGGAGGGCGACTAAAGCGAAAAAGTCGCGTGATCTAGAGTAGATGAATGAGTCTATGTAAACAAACCTGCGAAAGTTCGCAAATTGGTGTCAATTGTTCACTTATACGAAAATGATTCTTACTTTTTATTGATAATATAACCAGATGAAAACATAAACAAATAGAAAACAGTTCAATCAGTTAGAGCTAGCATTTCTTTTCCAAAAAAGAAACTCTTTTTGAAGTTCAAAATGGAAAGAAATAACACTGAAAAGCACTTGGCACTTTTAAACAGTGAACATTTCGGCCTCAGAACTGATGAAGAGCTCTAAAGTCTTCACTCGCGGTACACATACAGGCACACGCGGTACACGCACACGCCGCCCCACGCACATGCACACGCACAAAAGCTTCAAACGGATTTTTCAAATCACTGCGGTATTCTAAACCATAATTTACGTTTGATATCTTTCATAATCGACTTGAAATTTTGTATGATTTACATGTAGCCTAAATCGGTACGAATAGTTTGCATTGAAATGTACGGGAATGTTAGTATCACCCAACTAGTGGACTAATGCAACTCCTACATTTTAATTGGGTACGCTACTTGAGGACTATTAGTAATAGTCCTCGAGTCGCAATCGTGCGTGGCGCTTTCTTTCGTTTTATTCCCAAATAACAAGAGAGGATAAAGGGTAAGAGAGGTAATCCCCCGTATGGGCCCTATTCCTAAGGTAGTCCGTCTCAAGTTATTTTTAGATCACCTCTATCCCAGGGGGATCAGTAAATAGCCAATCATATGGCGCTAACTTTGATGACGAATATAGCTCACGCAGATCATCCACGCAAAACCCTCGCGCATTGTGCGAGGCGACCTCAAATAAATGGGGGAAGACGAAGGCTTCTACACCAAGTGACACTGGAAAACGACGATGGGAAAAGAGAAGTCCACCATGTTGTCCGCGCTTTTTATCCACGAAACACCACGTAACAAATCCACGCAACGCGCGTGGTAATATTATACGCGCGAGAATGAGTGCGTTCTAAAAATAACTTGAGACGGATTACCTCAGGAATAGGGCCCAAATGGGGCATGACCTCTCTTACCCTTTATCCTCTCTTGCAAATAAATATTTCTTCAACTTGCATTTGCTAACTTTATTATTTCCTTTTCTGTCCAACTAGTTGGGTGATACTAAAACCTCTCTCCTCCGCAGAGGCCTCTTTCATTTTCGGGAAGGGGAATAGGGAGAGGTGAAAAGAAAGCGCGTGGAGGCTGGGGAGAAGGGAATTCAGAGTTCGCGGTGAATGCTGGGAAGGACGCCCTTCCCATCGTGCCCCACGCTCCCGGATTTTTAATTCTCCCCTTCTCCCCCTCCCCGAAGACTCTGCGGAGGAGAGAGCGCATAGACACTTCCCTCAACATATCGGTTACTCAGAACTCGAAAACATAAGGCGAATCGATATTTTCGCGCACATGAAACCTAGAAGCAATGCCGATGTCACGGATTGTGAAAAATCTGAAATTCAAACTGTTCAGTATTGAAAACAAAGCCGTCTACCGAGCTGAAAACAGGCCAGTGACTTCTACCTGATGGAGTTGAAAACTCAAAATTTTTAATTTTAGTTTTTTCTGACGTCACGTGAAAACCAAGAATTTTTATTTATTTTATGAGCTCATATACCATTGCCTTTCAACCAATCAAAACTCAGGAAATGCAATATACCATAGCTAGTTTTTTTTATAAGGACATTGTGGGCTGTGTTAGAGTCGCAAGGTATTGTGGTAAAATGTACAGTCGCCATCTTTTTTCCTACGGTGGGTTTACGAACGAGTGAGCTACACGGTGGGTGGAGGGAGAGGAGTGCGGTGAAATCTGAAAGTGCAGGGAAGCCGGAAGGTTTGCAACGGTGGTTTAAAGCCGATGTCACTTTTATTAGTATTTAAACTTTAACTGAAATCCACTGTGAACAAAAAGATGGCGACTGGTACATTTACCTATAATGCTTTGCGCGCGAAACCCCTTAAAGAGCGTATAAAAACACAAAGAAAAGTTGTAAGCCATTCAAAGTCGGCAAGAGCAATGTTGTTAGTACAAGGAACGAATTCCGTCAAACCATACCTTTCTATATGCCCAGTGGACTTTGTTTGGATCGCAAGGTATTGTGGTAAAATGTACAGACGGCAGAGCATGAGGGAGGGCCCCCCCAAATAGGAAAATTTGGTCCGGCGGCGGGGTGGGGGTGGCGCCAGTTTAGCCCCAGGGGCGGGGATGACTCATCGGAAATTTTTAATTAAGCCCCTAAAGGAGACCGTTGGGGAGGTTCTGGGGGTCTTTAGCTGCCCTCCCCAACTTTTTTTACGGTAAAAGTTATAACAACGAATAAAAAAGTCAAAGAAAGTCATAATCGTAAAAGTAAAATAAGAAACAAAATTACTAACAACAAAACACATTTGGAAAGGCACCCAACTTCCCCCCACCCCCAGAGAACTTGGTTCAAAGATAAAACTCCCCCCGTTGTAATGTCAGCGGTACGCGCGGAAGGTGAAGTTACATCATTTCTGCCCAATATTTTACCGTGTTTCAAGGCAATTTCTGCGAAAGCAGTCATGACAAGAACCTTTTTACTTACGAAACCATCAAGCCAATCTATGCTGTGATGGAAAATTCTTCATCTGCAATAACTGCTGTCCTAGGTTTTGGAGTTACAACAGGTCGATATTGTCGTCCACTCGCCGGTGATCATGTCCGCTCTCTGTGCATTCGCTTCTCTGGGAAGACAAATTAACAAATTCACTCTAAGACAGTCAAGGATTCTTCACTGTAGGCGCGTTTGCTCAGGACTGGATCGAGTACGTTTTTTTAGGACAAATGCTGGAGATGCCGTTCTCAAAAACCGAAAATTGACCAGTCAATGGAAAAGGCAAGAGATATTTGATCGCGGCAGAGTGTTAAGTAGCTTTGTGCGGTGTTACAGTAGCGCAAATAATTGGGGACAAGATAAGGCAGTTACAGAACAGAGCATTCCCAAGAAACAGGTGAAGTCTGAAGATCTCTTTCGGATACTTTCACTCGCCAAACCGGAATACAAGAGTCTTGCAGGTATAAGGACCATTCCATTTTATGCATCTGTCAAATAAACCGGTAGGGGGGAGGCCGGGCACAGGTGGGGGATTTGACAGTAGTTATCGTCCAGTAGTGGGGACTTTTGAGCGTTTTGTAATGGCCTTTCTAGCAACATTTCATTGACTTTTAGCAACTATTTTGACAATCCACAAATGTCCTGGGGAAGGGCATTTAACAGAAGATCTCAGCTCAGTTCAAATGCCCCGCCAATGCCCGGTTCCCCCCCCCCCCCCCTCGGCTTAACTTGGACTTTATTTGACTTCGCCACAGTGAATTACCATCGTGGCGGGTAGGAGATGTAACAGGACTTGTGTCCTAACATTGATAGGTGCATCATATCCACCCCGAGAAAGGTAGTCCTAGCTCTGTCAGCATTCTTGAAATTTTGACTTGTCTCTTCAACCAAGTTACTTTAAATTCATTTTTATTTGGAAATTATTAAATTAGTAGAAAAGGTTAAGTCTGCGTAGAAGCTTAGTGGCTCATCAGCCCCCGACTCGTCCCCAGTTATTAACCAGGGAAGCGTTGAGCGTAGAAGTGCACAGGGTGATCCCTGCTTTTTCCCGCAGGTTACTCTCGCTCCCGCCAGGGACTTAGAGACAGCTGGGGACGAGTCAGCATCAGGCTGGAGCTTATCCTGCAAGGCAGCCTGTCACTAAATTTTCAAGTAGGTGGAGAAAGTAAAAAAGAAGCCGGGGGATTTGTTTTGTTTTGGTTTTGTTTCAAAGTAGCCAGGGCTGAAACTTGTACTACCCGGGGGAATTCCACAGCCCCGCTCTTAGTGACAGCCCTGATCCTGGTTTCCATAGGATAAAGTGGCTAGGAGTATTTCTACTCCCCCCTGGATGGGATGTGAGTCTATCACAGGGTTATCCCCAACATACATGTAAAATTCGCTGGTACCCATTTATACAGTAAACCTGTGTGAAGAGAGGAAAGTAGTAACTAGGGAATTTATATGCCCTATAGAGTGCTTCTTGCGGTGTTTCTTGGAGAGCAGCGTACGTGGAAGTTCGTGTCCGATAGCCCGGGGCTAGTGGATTTTATCCTTCACTTGCCTGATGGGCAAGTGAATGTTTTCACAAATTAATAAGCAGAAAAGACCTCCGAGCTAGTACTTCCTGGCTTCAGCTTGCCCAAAGGGCAAGTTGGAAAATTCAACTTCTTTGTACCCTGGAGAGTTTCCTTCCTTCCTTCTTTCTTTCTTTCCTTCCCACCCAAAGAAACCCTCCTGTTTAGCATTAGACTTGAGTTGCATTCTGCATTGTTGGTAAACCAAGAATTTAGTGTACAGCAGCATTCCAGTTAAATTTTTTTTGGCAAGGGGTCATGTAACTCTTCAGGGGGGTCACACAAGACTGACATCTCTAGCTGCAGCGCTGTGTTAAGTGGGTAGTGGGAGTGATGTGTGGACAGAGCATAATTATATTTGCGATTAGGGGCTAATGCAAATGCTGTAGACATTTGTAGCAGGTGCAAGGCGTCTAGGGGGGTCCGGAATGAATCCTTCCAGAACGGCTAAAAATGCATCCCAAGACACCAGACACGGTGTATTATTTTATTATCGCATATCTATGAGAGCAGTAAAACGGTAATTTTTCAATTGGGTAAATTTGATATTTTTCCCATATAATTATTGCTTTTTAAAGAACCTATTTTTTAGGGTAAAACAATGAATTTTCTGTAAGATTACCAAAGAGAGTCTGTGTGTTAGAGTGTCTCATTACAAGAGACAATCCATAGAAGCAAAGCAAAAGGATGAAATGACTTCTCTTCTTATTTTGAATGCTTAAGAAACAAATATGTTTTTCAATACAATTTTCTGGAGGGACACAATGTCTGAGAAAAGGGCCATTATGCACCATCAATACAAAAAAATTGGTGACCGTATTAGTCGCAATTGCGAACTCTGTTGATCGCTTAAGATGATATCTTGTATAACAGTGTATTCAGGTTTTTGGAACTTTATTTTGATACATTTCTTTTGTATTTTACAATACTTTTGTCGATTTGCTCTTTTCACCAGTGTCGGGTCAGATAGCCGTTGCTGTCGGGTTTTTGACCTGAGACCCGTCTCTTATCTGGAACACTGGCACAGTTTTACTGCATTAATGGTTTTGTCTTGGTTACGTGTTTTGACCAATGAATACTTGCTCGGAAGTGACTCCTGGATGGTAACTCGTTCCAAACTTGAGGAGCCATCTTCATCTCTCCAGTGCAATAATGTATAGATTTAGCCAAGCCGAAAAGCAGAGCTCCATAGTTTTTTGCTGATTCTTAACAATTTGAGAAAAATTAATGATCTAAATCAGTGAAAATTCTAGTGCACACAACTCCTCAAGAAAGATTCTTTGGCCGAAAAAGTTCAGAATTGTCAACTCCAATCACATAAATTCCACCGAGGATGGCCATGAAAAACTATAAAATCAACCTGAGCCAGTGATACAATGGAAAACCATTACCTGGTCAGTGGTAAACTTAAACATGTGATCTCGATGAGTCCTAACCTAAGCTGCAATATGGTCCTGTGATACTGGTCAGCAGATACCTTGTTTTGACAGCTGTCAATCGATGATACAAAAGTCGTTTAAAAGTTCCTTACAGCAACAGACCACAAAACGCAGTTGCCACCGGCACCTCGTTCCCAGGCCTAATCCATGTGTATGTACACTGGCGACCACCAAATTTTCTCGGCTCTTGGGTTGATGGGTTTCTCGGCTTCATGGGTATGGATGCTCCACTCGCACACGCCTTCAGCACATGCAGGAGTTCCACTAATATTTTCCAAGCAAACTTTCATCAAAGTGGGAAGGCAAATCTTGAACACATTGATAGCTCATGAAGAAAACATGATTGTTTGGCACCAAAAACACTTCATTGATCAATAGTAGCACATAAGCAGACAAAACCATTGGTGTTTAAAAGTAAAACTGTGTGTTCCATTCATCACGCCTCAAGGATGGTCACTAAGAGTGGTAATTAGTTCTCCAGGGTTTTAGTAAAAGTATAGAGTCACAGGGAAAGTTGGGCTCTTTGGAGGGAACAGTAAAATTCAAAGCTTGGCCACTTCATCGCACATTTTGCAATAAACCTATACATTTGCATCACATACATGTAACTGTGGCTTTACATGTATGTTGGCAATTAGTAAGTCTAATTCATTGATATTTTCAGCAAAATGTAGTTTATTTAATAAAATTATATTTTTCATGGTTTCTTACTCTCCATAGGAGCCATTGGTCTTTTGTTCTTATCATCGGCAGTCACCATGTCTGTTCCATTTTGTATGGGAAAGATCATTGACATTATATACACGTCAAGTCAAGATACTACCCAGATGGTAGAAACACTCTCCTATGCCTGTAAAATTCTTTGTGGAGTATTCCTGTTAGGGGGAGCAGCAAATTTTGGGAGAGTTTACCTCATCCAAACATCAGGTAAGAACAAAATGTGCATTACCACGCTCTCCTTATAATTTTAGTGATTAAGTCTATTTTTGATTGTGCTTCAAACTGTAAGTTGCTTTTCTCCCACATTGTACTAACTATAACTATTGTATCTGTTTTGCTCTAATAAAAGAGAAAAGCCTGTCGAGGAGGCGGGGATCATTGTGCATTTTTTTCTTTGCACAAGGAAGGGGGTGGGACTGGTCCAAGCTAATTTTGGCTGAAAACGACAATCTGCCATTATTTTCGTTCAACTCCAGATCTTTATTGCTATGCCAATTTTGCAACAATCCCAATGTAAAGAGGTTATTTGGGCTTTGTACAAAACAAATACATTTATTTAGATAAAAAAAAATTCAAAAAAAACGGCTAAGACCGACTAAAGATCCCTGATTCGAAAAAATTTAAGTTCTCATCCATAAAATTTAAGTTCTCATTCTTCCCTTGAGAGAAAAATGAAACTAATCCACTTGTAGACTGTAACACATTGCACTAATAGCAGGCTTTCGTTGGGGTCACAGTCACTCTTGCAGCTTTGTTGTTTCCACACCATTTGACACAATTTTTGACACTCATAATGTGCGTGCAACTTCAAGTGACTGTTAGTTAATTTTACTGAACATTTATTTCCATTTTTATAATATAGAGTATTTTCACACACGTGACAAGTGGCCATATTGGATTGCTGAAACAAAACATGATATTTTCATAACAATAGAGTTCAATTCCTGGAGGATTTCTTTGGGACACCGATATGGCCGTCATGACATCATGTGAAAACACTCTATACAGTATTATATCTAGGATGTGTTTATTAAAAAGATGTCTATTTGGTATGTTTAAGATGTAGTATACAGTTTGAAATTTTGGATTGAATAATACCACAAACATACCTGTTCTATTACAGCAATAAACCTTTGCACCACGCATTGCACCTTTCGTTTCTCCTTTTTACTAAATGCGGCCTATTTATAGCATTAAAAAGTTACGAAAAACTGTACGTTATTTGGTTCATGACTGAGTCAGTAGGGGCGTGGGTCTATTCCTGGGTTGACATCACAAACTGATTTGCATGCATGTTTACAAAGACTTGATGCCATGCAAGTCAGTTTGTGACGTCGGCCCAGGAATAAACCCACTACCTTTCTGGCTCGGTTGTGAACCAAATAATGTACAGTTTTTCGTAACTTTTTAATGCTATAAATAGTCAGCATTTGGTAAAAAGGAGAAACGAAAGGTGTAACACATTTCGAACTGGTGCAAAGGTTTATTGCAGCAAAAAAATATTTTGGGGTTAGGTGCACTTTAAGAACTGGTTTGCACAATGTCATTAAGTTTTGCTATTTCTGGAAAAAATCATTAAAATCAGTAGTTGCTAACAATAGTAACCATAAGGTGCATGTAGATCAGTTGACTGCTTGGACAAACTGACAGTTGTCTCTGATTCTCTAAGGTCAGCAAATTATAAAGCGGTTGCGTGACAAACTGTTCAGTGCCATATTGAGGCAGGAAACAGCGTTTTTTGACAAAACAAGAACTGGAGAACTCATCAATCGCTTGTCAGCAGACACCATTCTTGTCGGCAAGGCTGTGACAGATAACGTATCTGATGGGTTACGAGCTGTCGCTCAGTCAGTGGCTGGTGTTTCTATGATGGTGAGTATGAAAGACTGTCAGTAGATTGTATTCTTTCGATACAGTCCTGAGCTGAGTTACAAGAGGCACTTTGGCCTACATGTAATGGTTACAGTTCCAGACCCTGGAGTGAGATTAGTGCTGTGTTCTTGGACACTTCACATGCATAGTGCCTCTCTTCACTCAGGTGTATAAATGAATACCGGCAAATTTAATGCTGGTGGTAACCCTGTGATGGACTAGCATCTCGTCCAGGCGGACCAGGGAGTAGAAATAATACTCTAAGTTGCTTCATGATAAGGAAACTGAGAGAACTTCCGGCCAGTAGAATCAAACCCAGTCTTAGCCTAAATGTACCTGACCCGTAGCTACCAGTCCTGAGCTATTGAGAGAAAATAAATTATAATAATGAGGATCAGTTAGGATGGTGAGAGTGGTGAGAGCACTCGCCTCCCACCAATTTGGCGTGGGTTCGACTCTGGCTGGTGCCATGTACAGTACACTCTAAAGTATGTTACTACCCTCTCACCTCATGTCATCTCATCTCGTGATACAAGATTCTCGTTTCGAGAGATGAGACTCTCGCAAGATGCTTCAAAAACTGTAAGTACAGTACTGTTACAGTGCTCTATTAAACTTTCCAAGAACAACAATATAAAGCGAGCGAGCATGCCAATTTGTATTACTATGCAGAATTCATATTTCATGAAAAATGCATTGTTTTCTGTTTAAATCAAAATAGTTTCATTTGTGGCTTTTTAAATCAGTGTTTCCCATTGTGTTATCTGACGTTGAGTCTGCAAAGTCGCCCGTGTGTGAACAATGGGCGTGATATGGCATTACATGAATCTTGTATCCTTTTATTAAACGTTTTAGTCAGAAATGAGATGAGAGGTGGTAACTCACTTTTGAGCGGTACTGTATGGGTTGAGTTTGATGTTAGTTTTCGCTTTGCTCTGAGGATCGAGGCAATTATAATTAGGGCCATAAAAGATCTTGTAGGATATTTTGCTGAAAAACACGGTTGTTTGGTAAGAAATTTTACATTTCAGACAAACTATAAAAAATAAGGCTTTTCACATTTTAGTCACACTTTGTTATTGTGTTTGAAATGGTTGTATCATTCATCTTCCAGTTTTATGTTTCACCCAAGCTGGCAAGCATTGTCCTTGGAATTGTGCCTCCTGTAGCAGTTGCCATTGTTATGTATGGCCGTTATCTACGAAATATCACAAAGAAAACACAGGACTCTCTAGCTCAGTCAACACAGGTAATTATGATAATTATTAGATCTAGATAATTATCATAAGATAATAATGAATTCTAATTAATGCAGAGTCTGGGTTGTTGCCAATACACATTGTTTTTTTTCCTAATTTCTTTATCTTGAGCTCTTTTATTTATTCAATATATTTTTTTGATTAATTTTTTTTTTGTGAAATGAAACTTGAAGTTGGCCCGTAGCTTAATTTATGTACAAGTGCGACAATATGTAGGAGTTTTTATGGTACTCAGATTTTGGTCATGAACTCAAGATTATTTTTTTAGTGCAGAGTGCACTATTGGGATGATGTGTTGTGGGCTGTCCTCTTCTAACCCACTAAGGCACTAATGTGTAAACTTTAATTTTTTTGTTTAATTAATTAATATCAATTAATTAATTAGTCTTGCAGAGGGGGTGGAGGGTTGGTAGAAACCTGTGAGCACTGCACTATGTAAAGCGCGGACATCTGCACTGCTGCTTCTTGAATATCACTATGGTAGATAGCCAACGAGGCGCGAAGCGCCAAGTTGGCTATAACCATCTCATATCCAACAAGTACGAGTGGAATAATTGTTTTATTAAAAACGCTCAAAAAATGTTGTACAAACATTGCGAAAAATGCATTCTTTTACGTGTACACCTACCATATTTGTAGGTCAATGGTATATGAGCTCATATACCATTTCCTCTAAACCAATCAGAACTCAGGAAATGCAATATACCATAGCTAGTTTTTAATAACGTTGTATATAAATATAATTTTAAGTGTTTTTTACAAGTGATGGCGCCAACAGAATAGAACTTACTATTCCATGGCTATTCGATAATTAAATTAGTTCTTTTCTCTTTCAACTTTCTCATCAGATATTTAACGTTCTACCAGTTATCTGCGATCTTCAAAAAAAGAAATTTGTTTCTTCTAAGATTTAATCTTAATTTTCTTTGAGAAATCAAAAGTATCATGTTACTGAGCTAAAAGCAAAACATTTAATTAATCGAACTGACTCATCCCCAGTCGCAATAGCAAGACGCGATGGATGATTTAAATTTCATAAGAGACAACTGGGGACGAGTCAGCTGTCGCCATGAGTACTGTCACCTAATGTAAATGACCATCCTAAAGGCCATTGCAAATGAAGAAACGTTGTTGTGGCCACAATTGTATCCCTGTTTCCCGAGAACACAAACTATGTTTCTGGTTTTTGTTTCAGAAACATTTTGTGTTTGCAAAAAATATTTCCCAGTTTGCTCGAAAGGAGCAACAATGTACCCGCAACAATGTGTCCTTGTTTTCCATGGCCTTATGTGTTGCACATGTTCACTCTGCACTATCTGAGATTGTCTCACTAGTTTACTTTAATTCTAGGTTGCAGAAGAGAGAATCAGCAATATTCGAACAGTAAGAGCTTTTGGTCAAGAGTTAAAAGAAATCCAAACGTATGTAACAGCAAAATTAATGTAGATTTTGATGCTTGGAATATTATGATCCAAATTATTATTAAGTTTGAATTAATATGAATATCAACAATGCAAAAACAAATACACATTATATTTCCACTTGTGTTTAGGGCAGAAATTACCTCTTACATTACCGGTAATTACTCTTAACATGGTTCAGAGCAATTTGGTCTTTTTCTTTTGTTCTGGTGTGGTGATATCAATTATTATACAAAACTCAGTACAAATGAATGTAAAAATTAATGTCAAAGCCATATTCATTTTACATACTCTCATCGAAACCCAGCGATTGGCCAATGAGAGCACATGCACATAGTATCTCAGTTGTTTTATAACATAAAATAACAAAACAAGGAAAAATGCCAGACTGTGTGAAGGGTAAAATTGAACCGCATGCAAAAACTGCAGGTACTAGCTGTTTGTAATTATTACCGGTAAGAAAAATCTGGATCATCAAAACAGTCTATATTGTAAAAAAAATTTAAAAAGCTGTTAAAAAAGTTCATCTTTCGAATTAATACAACACTGAAAATGTTTTAACATCTTTTTGTTGGAATTTTATGTACTCAGTTAAAACTCTAAGAAATGCCCATTTGGTCTACATTGTTATTAACTTTTATTGAAGAAGTAAATTATTAAATAGTTGACTAGCATGTTCTCTTTCTAGCAACTTAATACATTTTTTTAACAAACAGGTATGCTGAAAGTGTAGAAGATGTGTTTAAGTTGGCAAAGAAAGAGGCAGTTGCAAGAGCTATATTCTTTGGATTTGTAAGTTGTCTGCCAGTGTTACCCAATTTCTGATTTGTTAGAACAGAAATTATATGAAAACTTAGGAACTGTCGGCTAAAATTTATATTTTGTGATTTGGACAATGATGCATGAAACTCCACAAGGTTGACCCTTAAAAAAATTTTGGCGAGATCTTGGTGAGATTCTCAGTGAGTTTTTCATATGGCACACCGAGATCTCCCCATGAATCTTGGTTGGCATTCCG
>OX393565.1:6179880-6204222 GCA_947652115.1 Blastomussa wellsi | reverse complement strand
GGCTAGCTTGTGTGAAAACCTAAGAGGAAAATCCCATTATTCCCAGTACTGCAGTCTACAGTGCTTTATAGTCTGAAATAGATCATTTTGACTGTCATGCAACAAAAAATAAATCAAACATCATTCAGTCAATGATCGAAGTCAAGAAAAAGAGATGTTATAGGAGATAAGTAAACATTAATTTCTCCAAACCGCAGATGGCAAAATCATTTAACATTGGGGCATTCCTACTGTTATTGTTATAACTGGTCAAGCTCCTGTAAATATCATAGGGTCAACCTCCAGTTTTCCTTTTCAAGATGTCTTGTAATTTTTAGTTCCTTCATCTTGAATAAACACGTTATGTATGTATGTATGGATCTGTCCCTAACACCGCAGTAGCTGCGTTAGAGAAAACTTCTCATAAGCAACCAGCTCCAGTTACAAGTACCTCTTGCACTCTGACTGTTTTTTCCTTATGAGTTAGAGCTTCCACTGTACAGGTTTTGAATTACAGTGTAAGGTTTTCGCATCCCAGTTTGAGTATCAGATGATCATGTTATAAGAAAAAATGTTGTTTTACCTCTGAGAACTCACTTCTTTTACAACGTTGTGGGTGGCGTGGTGGCCTAATGGTTCCTGCACTGTACTCTGGATTGGATAGTCCAAGTTCAAGCCCTGGCCGGGTCACTGCATTGTATTCTTAGGCAAGGCACTTAACTCTCACAGTGCCTCTCTCCACCCAGGTGTATAAATGGGTACTGGCAAAATAATGCTTAGGGGTAAACCCTGCAATGGACTAGCATCCCATCCATGCGGGGTAGAAATATGCCAAGCTGGTTAATGCTTCAGAAACCGGTTTACGCTCCTGCAGTATGGGTCATTTTGGGACAAGACTTTACTTATTCTTTCTTGACAAAGTTTCAGAGGAATGTAGACTCACTGTAAGGTCAGTCTTTGTTGTGTTAAACATAATTTAATCACTTTTAATTATCATTAACCATGTTCAAAATAGTTATTGTCACTGGTTTTAATTTCAGACGGGACTGTCAGGTAACGTCATCATGCTCTCTGTCCTGTACAGTGGTGGAATGATGATGACGGACGCACAGATCTCGGTTGGAGATCTCACATCTTTTCTGCTGTATGCTGGATTTGTGGGAATATCATTTGGAGGTATAACGCAATGGGCAGCTTTCTTCAAGTCAATCAGTTTTTATAATAAACGAACTGAACACTTACAGTGCTGAGTACCCAATGGTTGCCGCTTGAGAAAGTTCTTGATTAAATTTTGACATTTTTTCCAGTTTCTGTTTGAACCGGCCAAACAACACACGGGAACTATACAGGGCGGGGATGTTAAAACTGTCAAATTCACCATTCACTCTCATGGGCGAATGAACGTCAATTTGTTGCACTTTCATTGGCCATTTGACAACAGAAGTTGTCAAAAAGATGTGAAAAGTTAATCAAAATTTTGGGAATGTAACACTGTAAACCACAGCTGCACAGCAAAAGAAGAAAGTTGTCAGCAGGTCCAAAGTACATTGTTTCAATTGGTAGCTATTCTTTGCACCCTTGTCAATGACAATTGAAAATGATTAAATAAATTGATGTGGCCAATTATAAGGAGAATATATTTGCCTGACCCCACCCACCTCCCGCCTGTGTAGACTTTGGCCTTTTAGGCCATTACCTAAGGACTTCAAATCCTAGGACTTAAAATCCTATATCAGTCTGTGGAGACAATGGAAATGAAATGACAGTCTGATTTTTGCAAGATAGAGAAAAATTTATCCATTGCTGTTGTAGTGGCCTAATGGTTAGTACACTAAACTCTTTGTTTTATTGAGCAAGGCACTTTACTCTTATAGCACAGGGGCAGTTCTAGGGGGAGGGTGCAGGGGGTGCGCACCCCTCCCTGGGATGACCTGAGGCTTTCTAATATAACTAGTGTTCTGCTTACGTCACCTATCAGTTATGTCATTCCTTTGTGGTGCACCCCCTCCGAAGAAAAATCCTGGATCCCCCCCTGTAGCACCTATACCTCTCTTCACAAATTGTACAACCCTGCAATCTATTCCAGAGGGGAGTAGAAATACTCCTAGCCACTTCATGCTAGGATACCAGGATAAGCCTAATGGGCCACTAGGGCGGAGTAGGCTCTTTTTCTATTCATTGTTAAATGGAATACAGTATGTTGCTTACCATACATCTCATTTTCTTTTTGTGCCACTAAATAGTGAGTCAGACCGTTTAAACTTCTCCTCCTTCCAGGCCTGAGCTCGTTTTATTCAGAACTTATGAAAGGGATTGGTGCAAGCGGACGTTTGTGGCAATTAATTGATAGGAACCCCACCATACCGCTCACAGGTGAGATATTTTCAGGCTTTACTGTCGCCATTTCAATAACACATTTTTACCATAACTGCACAGAAATTCTTGCATGCTCATTGGAGTGAAACTTCATGTATCAGCTCATAGTGCCAACCCAACGAACTTGAAAATTTAGTGATGAACAATAAAGGCAACAGAGTGTTTCTGCCTTGAAACTATCGGACTGATAATTGCCCCTTGGAAATTTGATGTCCTTAAAACTAGGCTAGCATATTTGCCCTTGAAGCTTTGCCACTTCTTGGGCTAATATTTGTTTTAAGAACATCAAATTTCCGTGGGGCAACTATCAGACCGCTAGTTCCAAGACAGAAGCACTCTATTGTTTAAACAGAACTTCACGGAATATTTAACATTTTGAGTGCCACTCAGTTTTTATCCTGTTTCTTCCTCATTCTTAAATTATCCAGGAGGGTTGCGACCAGCTATGTATGACTTAAACAGAGGCATTCAATTTAAGGATGTCCACTTCACTTATCCATCACGACCAGATGCACCAATCTTCCAAGGATTGAACCTTGCTGTTCCTGCAGGATCTATTACAGCAGTTGTTGGACCGAGTGGTTCTGGAAAGAGCACCCTGGGTTCACTACTGCTTCGGCTGTATGACCCGGAGCAGGGTCAGGTAATAGTTGGCGGGCATGACGTGCGAACACTCTCTCCTGATTGGCTAAGAGGCGCAATTGGAACAGTTCATCAGGTGTGTGTAGTTTTCACACCAGATTGGTTGCTCAGATGTACATTTTCTATACATGTAAATATTAACAATTAGATTTTGAGCCCAAGTTTTCTATGAGTGAATTGTGTCAATGTGTGGACTTCTCATGTTCCCCGGCCATCCATAAAAAATGCAATTTGTTGTTTTACTATTGAACTGGTGTAACATTATGTATTCAAAGAGAGTCACTTGTATTGTGCTTTTGCAACAATGCACAAGGACAGGTTCTTATTTATGTTATAAAATGTTGAAGAAATTATATTGTGTGCCCTCCAACTTGACATAAGTTGTGTGCATAATTTATAACTCAAGAAAGCACGCACATGACTTAGCCGCGTACTTTATGGAGCTGTAATGAACTCTGACATTGCACATTTCCTCAAACATTTAAACTCTACAGATGACCTTGATCTAGAGCAGCATGACGTATACAGTCAGGGTTTGTACAGGTCATGGAAAACCTGGAAAGTCATGGAATTTTAGAATTCATTCTCCAGGCCTGGAAAGTCATGGAATTAATTTTAAGTGTGGGTCATGGAAAGTTAATAATTATGTTTATTAAAAGAGTACACATAATCTATTTATACGTTTTTTTGTGAAGAAATTGAAAAAACATACTCAAAATGAAAGATGATTTCCAAGAAAGTGCTCAAATTTATTAATAAGGCCATGGAAAACGTGGATAAATCATCACGGAGAGTCATGGAATTTCAAAACCTCAAAAGAGTACGAACCCTGGTACTGATCATTGTTGCATGGTTTTCTTTTAAGGAACCAATTCTGTTCTCAAGTTCTGTTGCTGACAACATTGCATATGGAGCAAGCACAGGTCAACAAGTGAGCAGTGATGACATCATGGATGCTGCAGTGCAGGCTAATGCCTATGGGTTCATTAAAAGCTTCCCTAAAGGATTTGACACTGTTGTTGGTGAAAGAGGGCAAATGCTTTCAGGTTTGTGAAATAAACTAAATGTAACTGAAACTTTTGAACTGGAAATTAAAGAAGAGTGTACCATAAAGAGACACTGTCATGGAAATTATTCGACTTCTTCTAGTAAAATGACCACAAAATTATGACTGAGTTCTTTCACCCGTACAGAAAATTCTCCTAGAACATAAAGTTAGGTATATTAAGGAAATTGTTTAAGAAAGAGGGCGACCATAAATAGTTTTCATCAGCTTTTTCAAATCACTAGGGCAAAACTTGAAAAAGTCAGCCTTACTTTTTCAAGTTGAGATCTAAAGCTCCTTATGGTTTCTCAATGATATCACTCTATATACAGCTTCAGTGCACTGGCATAGTAATTTTAAAAAGACCTGACCACTGTTTGTAGGTTTCCACTGCCATAAACACGTTTTTGGGCTGTTGAATTTTTGAAGTTACCCTCGTGACAGTGTCCCTTTAATTAGCTAATCACAGGGTTTTAATTGCAAGCACCTTGAAAGTCCTTGAAACTCATAATAAAAATTTGAGGCCTTAAAAGTCCTTGAAAATTGCAGTCCCTGCTGGAAAGTCCTTGGAATGTGTATCTAATCTGAATCAACCTAGACTTTTACCTGTCTGGGAGGCATACTCGCTACTATGAGCAGCTGATTTAACACTGGATTTTGCAGTGCGTGGAGAGTCCTTGAAAATGAAAAATGTGTCCTTCAATTTTTAGTTCAAAAAAGGGTACGAACCCAGCTGTTAAATTATTATAATTGCTACTTAGACTTGCAGATAATTAACAATTATCCTGCGAAATTGTGAGGAATATAATATCGCCTGATGCTTAGCCGATGAGGCCTCAAGATTGAGCAGGATCTAATTGTTTTATTATTCAACAAATTGTCAACGAAGAGCATTTTACAGCTATAAAAGATGCCATTATGCAGCGCTTTGCGAGACTTCTTCCAAATTATCGTTACTTAATGCATATCGCAGAATATATGTCAGCTGCAGTTGACGGATATTGAGAGCAAAGTGACCATATATGGGCAAAATGACAATTTGTTGAATAATAACTTTTGCTAGCCTGTATCATGTTAGTAGGCATTGGGGAAAATGTAGTAATTGGATCTAGCTACTTGATTGCGATATTAATTAGGAAAAGGTGCACTTTTGGTAGTTGCATACAATATTTCAGTATCAATAATAAAAGTCAGTAACAGCATAATCCTTCATGTGATATGTGAATTAATTTTATTTTACTGGTTCTGTTTTTTTTTTCTCAGGAGGCCAAAGGCAGAGAATTGCAATTGCTAGGGCAATTTTAAAGGTTGGTGAAACCAGTTCATTCCATTGTACCCTGGTAAATGGTCACTGGCAAGATAGCAAGTATACCTTTGTTAATGACGTATCAAAAAATCTCCAGAAGCTTAAAAAGACACAAATACATGTAACAGCAAGTTTCATTTAGATGTTATGATTATCATACAATAATAGACCTATTCGGCTAACATGTTTACCTACTTGTTGTTACCCAATTCAGATCATGTGATGATTCATTTGGGAGGTAACAATTGTTTTGTTCGTACATACTTGCATGTAATCAGTTGTGTATGACAAATTGCACAATTGTAACCTCCCAAATGAATCATCACATGACCTGAATTGGGTGGCAACAAGGATGTAAACACGTTAGCCGAATTGGTCTATTGGTCATACAGTACCACTCAAAAGGACTCAAAAACTAATTTGACAGTGTCAACTCAATCCTCAACTGTTTATCATTGCCAAATTTTCTTGTCGATTCTACAATCTGGCTTCAGTTCATTTTGTGTTAATTCTTATAATATTTGGTGGTACTTCATGATATGAGGTAGTAATGTCACCCTGTTGGCTTGAAAGGATAACCATCTTGAGGTTTGTTTTTCAGAATCCTTCCATTCTACTGCTTGATGAGGCTACAAGGTACTGAGTAATTGCATACGCCATTCTTTTTTTGCACTGCACAACTTTTTTTTGTAAAATATACAGTGATGGATTAGAAGTCTACAGTGATGGCTGCAGTGGATTAGAAGTCTTTTCCCCACTCCTATCCTCCTGCCACCACTTTTGAGTCCATCTCAAAAGTGCTGAAATGATAGCGGAACTCCGGTGGCCCAAACAGCCACAGGGCAGAGCCCCATAACCATAGAAGCTGGAAAACCATGCTTGCGTAGGTAGAAACAGGAGAACCATCGAGTTGGCAATTAATTCTGATACTATCGGCAATGAAATCTTCCTTAATTGAGGTGTTGTGTATGGGGGTAGTAGTCATTTAGATCATCTTCTAAAATTATTTTAGGCTTGGCTAAATCTATGTATAAAATGAAGCAAAATGTGTACAGTTATGGAATGTTAACTTTTGATGCCACACTAAATCATCAGTATGTCCACATCTTTATTTACCTTCGTGTTGATGAGGCTTGTTAGGCCTCTACCAATACTATGTTAATATGCCAAGCATTTTCCCAGCCCAAACGTCACGTCACAACAGACCAGACCACAACACCAGCAGCTCCATGGTTCTTTAACATCCCTAGCTGACCATATTGTAAAAAATGAGACGAGGCCTATGGTTTATCACCCTTATACAATTTGCAGATGTCATCACAGCACATTATCCTCAGTTATTTTAATACCATGAGTGTTGGTCCAGTCCGGGAATGAAACCCTAGACCTTCTGCACAGTGATACGATGCTCTACCAACTGAGCTAACCAGGCGGCTGTACGAGTATAAATGTTAATCTCCAGTTGGCTGGCAAAATGCAGTCAGCAGCACGGCACAGTGTGCCATGAAAATAATAAACTTATTAGCTCACACTAGCTGTGGAATACACTTGGCAAAGATTGCTCTTCATGTAGAAAGGACTATGCAGGTCCATACAATAAAGACCTTGGGTACAGCCCTTATCCTCGGTATTTTCTGCTTGCAGTGCCTTGGATGCTGAAAGTGAACACTTGGTTCAAGAGGCACTGGAAAGGTTAATGAAGGGTCGCACTGTCATCACCATTGCACATCGCCTCTCGACCATCAAAAATGCCGACAACATTGTTGTATTAAGTGATGGACAAATCTCAGAGGCTGGCTCATATGGCAAGCTGATGGATCAACCCAATGGTTTATTTAGGAAGTTGGTCGAGAAACAGACTATTGCTCTTCAATAACCAACTGTCTGAAGTTCTTGTCAGGTCAGCTACCAATTTTTGGGAACATGTTGTCAAATGTTAACTATCCAGACTTTTTGGCATTGAAAATCGTCTCAATAATCAGGATAAACAATGTAAAAAGTCTAGATTTAACAAAAGCATGAATCTAAAGAAATCACCTCGTAAGTTTGGATAATTAATAAGCCTGGAAGTGGGAGGTTTGGATAAGGCTTGAGTTTGTGCTCTGGCCAGGCTAGGCCCAACTGTTAACACTCTCTCTCCCCACCCAGAGGTTGGATGTTGCCTGTAAGTGGGTACCAGCAAATGTAATGTTGATGAGTAACCCGGGATGGACTATCTAGTATGCCATCTAGGAGAAATAGAAACACTCCTAGTCACTTCAGGCTACAGAAACCAGGATAACCACTTTTTTGTGGTGCGGGCCACTAGGATTGAAGGGGCTCATAATGGTTTACACATCCCTGTCTTTCTGAATTCTAGTGCAGCAACACCGACAATGCTGAAGGGTAACTGTTGGGATAAATGTGCATAGATTTTAACAATTAACAAATTGATGTCCACATTACGTCAAAATTGGTTGCCATAGCAATGTCAAAAGAGGTCGAAGATGCCCTACATTTGACCTTTCCAGGTTAATAACTTTAAATCTACTTGACAGTTTTTCCTTTTTATATAACTATTTCTTCTAGGTTGACAAAATTTCTACAACTTTTTAAAAAAATTCTGTCAATAGGTTTCAAAGCTACATTATTTTGTCATAAATTTAAGATGGCTATGAAACCTACCAACATAATTTTTTAAAAGTTTGCAAGTGTTTCTTCTGTCAATTAGACAAAAATATATCAATATATCTGCATCATCGGCCAAGCTGTGATAGAATGCCAAAGACTGGAAGCTTTAAACTATCATGAGCCACATTAACACAGACTTGTCATGAAAGTGTGGAAATTAGGCCACTTCGAAAAATACCATAATACTCTTTTTTTGTCCCCCAACTATAAGCATTGTTTCCAGGGAATAAGCATTGTTTCCAGTTTCTCATGGGACTTACAATGGTCCCAAGAGAAAACAAAAACAATTCTCATGCAAAATTTTGGGGACAAACAAAGAGTATTATGGTATTTTCTGACGGGGCGTATAACTGCTGTCAGAAGTCAAAGTGTTACATGTTCTCCCAACATGGGTGATGCATTGCGTGTTTTTTTAATTAATCAATTAAAATTGAGTTAATTTTCACAACTGGTTGTCATCAACAGTGAAGTTGTTTTCCATTCCCCCAGTGGTCTTAAATTCAGCCATTTCATCACTTTTTGGTCACATTTAAGTTGAATGTTATTCCTACAAAAATTACTTGGTAAGAATACCATCAGAGATTTACAGTACCGCTCAAATGTAAGTTACCACCTCTCGTCTCATTTTTCGCGAGACGAGTCTCGTTTCTCGCGATATGAGGCTCATTTCCTGCGAGACAAGTCTCGTTTCTCGCGAGAAGGTTCTCGTTTCTCTCGAGAATCACTGAAGCGTTTAGTATGGAATATATTACTCGCAAGAAAGCAGCTTCCATGTAAAAGATTTTTGTTTGCAGTCCATAACCGACCGGCGACGCGCTCTTAAAAGATATGGTTGTTTTTGAGATTTTTGACACTTCACGGCAGGTGCCGGTGAGCTTGATTACACTAAAATAGACCAAATTTGAAGAAACAATGTTTAATGTCTTTAATCGAGGTGCTTTTCGATGCGTCGTTCACATTCATTCAATTTTTGACAGGGGAAAGTTTTGCTCTCGGCACACATCAGCGAGACAATTAAAACGAGCTTCAAAAACTCGAGAGAATCTATGACGCGGAAATTTTGTTTAGTAAGTTTTAAGATTTAGTCTGTGTCGAAAGATTGCTGATTTAACAACGTTTGTTACATTTGAGCTGATAGACAGTGCACTGAATTGGCTTGTTTACATGCGAGCAATTGAATCGAAACTTGACGCGTCACTAAACTTTAGTGCTCTCATCTGAAATGCAAAACTTGAATGAAAACAATTTCAAAAATCGAAATTGAGACACGGTAAAAGTGCTTACGCAAAACTGCACAGGATGTTTTTACTTCACGACAGACAGCGCATTGAATTTGCAAGTTCATTTCATTATTGGTGTTGACTTGACAAGAATCTCAGCCTACCCCTCCCTTCAAAGGTAATTTTAGTCACAGGCAGTTTTGCCAGACTAACTTGAAGAGAATGTGAGGGGAAGGTTTGGCTTGGTGAAGCTCATCACTAAACTTAATTAAGCTGTGGCACATGTTGTGTCCTTGGCTGCCCTTATGCCATTTGCCACTGAATTGTGGCTTTATTTATGCTTGTAGAGATGGGATTTGGAATGTACAGGTTTCTTTGTTGATTGGGATGTCAAAGTGCAGCATGGTTTAATGACAGGTGAAATGTAATTCTAAATGTAGAGGTCGTCTTGGCATTAAATTCTTGGGGAAGACAGTTAATATGACAATGTCGTAGTTTGCTCTTGCAATACACAGGGACAGATCCATTAGTTTTCTTAGGAGGGGTGCACCAGGGAATGACTTAACCACCAACAAACCACATAGGAATTTTTTGTAAAATACTAGTAATATTAGAAAGTGTCCCACTGAGAAGTAGCAATGCCCTTCAGGCATTATACATGGAGGGTCCATCACATTGTAAACCCAAAAAAATATATGAGCCTGGATTTTTTGACCCAAAAATACCTGGCATCAAAATTTCCTACACAAAAAATACAATACTTAAACACCTCAATATGAATTTATTCAATCAAACACTCTTCTAATTCATGATTTTGTGGCCCCAAAAAAGAGTATTGACCTAAAAAACATGTGACAGATCTTTTGACCCAGAAAAATACAGAGCATGTAAATTTTCAACCCAAAAAAATATGTCAGACCTCCCAGTCATGCATAATGCGAGTTCCATGTTGCCATGTGTCTGTTGAGTAATGGATCACTGATGACAGCTATATCGCCTTGTGTCACTTTTGTTCTAACCACATTTTGATGTCATCAGTGATCTATTACAGAACAGACACATGGCAATATGGAATGTATTTGTTAAGTAGCTAGAGCAATTCATGTAATAACCAATTAATTAGACCATAAGCTTGGTGTGTAATCCTTGTGCTGAGTATTATAATCTTAACTGAAACAAAAATGTAGCAAAGAACTAGAAATCAAAACTACAGAGACAATGTTTAACCTGTTCAGAGGTGAGACCATCCCCCTTCTTTTTCGTTTATTGTCGAATACGTTTTCTGATTTTGGGTGGGTTGGTCAGAAAATAAATAAAATGCCCCCCCCCCCCCCAAAAAAAAAAAAAGTTGCAAAGAGTCGACTGGCAGGGGCAGCAACAAGTAAAGAGTTTGTTTTCATATTTTTCTCCTACACGGACAAAAAGCCTCTCATGGGAGAGTGACATGTTTAAACTGGAAATCTGTATGGGCAAAACGATGTCTATATTTCAGATTAAAGGTGAAAAAAGTTATCTTCCTCATAACTTTTTTTGGAAAACGTAAAGATTTGGATCGGTCAGGCGACTCTAAACAGAGAAAAAAAGGGGATGGCCTAATAGTGAGTAGGATTTCTGTTTTTTCCCTTTTTTTTCTGGTGGAATTTTTCTTTCCTTTGATACGACAATCAAACCTGAGATACTGGTATACAAAAATTATCTAGAGCTGCCCAGATATTTTTTGATGATACTATTAGGTAATGGCCTGTTTTTGTTTTGTCCAAATAACAAGGTACAATATTGTCTGTATGAAAATATAATAAAACATTGTTGACGAAACATACCAATCAGTGTTTGATAAGCTGTTTGTGTCTACTGCTACAATGCATTCCTTATCCACCCTTCCTCTGCTGAGTCCAAGTGTGACCCCTTAAGCCTGGTTTTCACTAGCGATGGAGTCACAAGCATAACAAGCAAGTGACAATCAAATTGTCTGAGTTGTAAGCAGAGCTCTGATTCCGCCTATGACTCCATACTTTGCCATATTTTCCAAGATTGCAAAAGTAAGCATTTTTAAACTCCAGTTTCCCAGGCATCCGAGGAAATATGAAAATAAATCTAATTGCAAGTTACTCAGTTAGTTAGGTGACAATTCTGATTCAGATGTTTCAACTTGTTCATGACCAGTAACAGCAGTGATGATGTCATCAGGCCACACCCTTGGTCATATGACTACTACTGAAAAAATATTTTAAGCTCTCAGGCAAATTGATTGATTTAACATTTTAATTTCAATCCTTACTATGCTATGCATAGATTTTGTTTTATAATATTTCTAAAAGGTCAGATTTTGAGAGAATTTCAAAAAAATTGACAACTTAGTAATTTTCTGGAAAATATCGTGAATTTGAAAAAGGAATGCATAGTTATGTTTCCAACGTTGGCTCTAATCGAAACTCGTCGAAAAAAGGCTCAATTTAAAGTTAGGATTTAAAGAAACTGGAAGTGCGCAAGATATATGTTGGAAGTTACCCTATCAGCGTGTGCAATTTACAGTAGCAGCGCACTTTGGTAACATTAAGCAAAGCTACGTGGAGTTATTTTTTTGTTTCTTTTGCTCCAGTTGTCATGAAGCTCTTTGGAACCTCCAATTTCATTGGGTTTTTGATACCACAAAGCTCTATTGTTTTAGGGCTAGGGCCATTGTTATTATTGTTTGTATATAATGCGCCAGTCATTTGAAACCCCCGAATTCCCCCCCCTCACCCCCCCCCCCCCCCCCCTGGGCATGAGCGGGGCATTCACTTTTTATGCAAGTGAAAGCAAGTGAAGTCCACGGTCCCCGAGAGAAAAGTGAATGGTGAACTCCCCTGCCCCTATATGATCCACACAGATGGTACTTCCTTGTAGAAAACTTGTTATAGCCAAGCATAACAAGGGATGACGATAAGGGATGATAAAAACATTGGCAGCTGTGAAATGAACACGTTGATTTCAGAGCAGCTAGCAATATACTTGCAAAGGCCTCTCAATGGACAAGGAAGAAGACGACTATTTGAAAATTGCCAAATCAACTTTTTATTTTTTAATAAAGGTTATTTAATAAAACCTATTTCTGTTTTATAACTTATGTTACAAAATGCAAGATCGCAATCAAAACTTATGTTTTTTAATAGCAATACAGTCTTCTGACGTCTGGAATTACTCAAGCATATTCAGAAACAAATGTCTTTCTTGTCAAAACGAATTCCTGGGTTAGAGGATAACTTAGCAATGAAACACAACAGGCAACAACCATTTTCAACGTTCTCCATGAGATACTTCTTAAAAAAAGACAACCAGGGTAAGTGTAAAATGACAGGTACTTTTGGTGCTACAGCAATATTTTGGAAGTTTTGTAAATAGGAACTTTGTACTAAAACAAAAAATTGTCATAATGTATGCAAAATTACTATGCGGCACAAAAATGCAAACCGCTGACCATGGAGTGACTGCCCCGCTTATTCCCCGGTCCGGGATGTGAAGACTGTGATTTCAGGCGCATCCCCCGTCTAACGGGAGACCAAAATGGAGTGAATCTGAAGTGAAAGTCCCCTCATTACCCCGCTCAGGCCCGAGGGGGGGTCCTGGGGTTTCAAATTACTGGTGCATAATTTTCCCAGCCAATCCAATGAGATGTTCCAAAGAACTTCGTGGCAACCCTTTTGCAATTTTTCTCTAGCTGTTTTTCTCTTATTTTTGTCTTTTCTTGTACTTTTTTTTGTATTTTGCAGCTTGTGAAACAAAGAAAAAACATCTGAAATGTTAGCGAATTTGCAAGTTAATGAGTTGTTTTTATTTTCCGCCCGCAGGCTGACATTAGTATACCGGAAGTGAAATTTCACCTCCTTAACAACGTGTGCAGCTTGCGCGCATGAATCGGTTAATGCAGAAAGTTAATCATTGTACAAGTCCAACTTGCAAACCAGATAACTACAATGAGGTTTCTACAATAATTGTCCTTCCTTAGAATGTAATATACTAAACATTTGCCTTCCACACAGGCATAGAGATTACAAATTTTATCCTTGGAAATAATATCCACAACATACAAGCAACAGCCTTGTGTCTCCAGGTGCTTACCCTATTATCAAAAGGTATTTCAAGGTCGGTACACCAAGTGCCGGGAGAGAACATCCTTACTATCCTTCAGCAGGAAGCCCTGGTTAAGACAAAGGAAAACATTTTCATACTATATATAGCGCTAATATCTAGTATATATATAGCTAATATCCTGAAAATGATCATGATCTCATGTTGACTGATGACTGGCTAAATAAATACTGATGAATGTTTCTGCTTTCGAATAAAATTATGCTTATAAAACTCAGCAAAAATCTTGAAATGATACCCCGTCTACGATGATTCCACCCCTGTTTTAGGACTTGAAATTATATATCCTGTTCAGGACTGAGGAGTCAAAAACCATACCCTGTCCAGCAACAGGTCCCCGTATAGCTCATAGAAGGGAGTACCCGACCATTTTCTGAAGATTTCCGAAGATTCTAAAAGGTCACACGGACATTTCAGAATATTTTTTGAGGATTACCGAAGGTTTCCGAAGACTTCCGAGGTAGAACCGAATATGTTTCAACTGTACACCAATAAATTGAAGTACAGTTGGGTCAAACATGTCATCAAACATGAGGTCATCGATATCATCACATGTAAAATTATCGTAATTTTACATGTGTTCAATGGTTGTCTCGAAAACTCAGGCCTCAAAACCTCAGATCCCTCGAAAACTCAGACCTCAGACCTCAGACCCCTCAAAAACTCAGACCACTCGAAAACTCAGACCTCGAAACCTCAGTCCCTCGAAAACTCAGACCTCAGACCCCTCGAAAACTCAGACCACTCGAAAACTCAGACCTCGAAAACTCAGACCCCTCGAAAATTCAACTCAGACCCCTTGAAAACTCAGACCTCGAAAACCAGTCCCACTGAAGACCCGTCTGAATGAAAACCCACTATTGCACGTGGTCACTGGTCTAAGCGCTCCTCTTTGTATGAATTAAAATGTCAATTGAGCATGCGAGAATTTGACAGTTAAGTGCGAGATTGTATAACGAAATCAACAGTTCCAGGAGTTTCTGAAATAATGAATGTTCTATAAATGATACCAGTAACTTGATTCATTTCATTGTTATGTATTCCACTCTTGAAATGCAAATTGAGAAAATTAGACTGATGAAATAACACACTTCGCCATTCAGACTGATCTCTTAATCCGTTTCAAGGCAAACTCCGTATGTGAAATGCACGACAAATTTATTCACCCCGTATCACGCGGGTAATCTCCCGCCAGAATTTAATTTTGCCGGGGGACTTGACACTCGCCATGTCAAAAATTATTTTGAATCCATAGTCAAAATACTATTACAGTCTTTCCCGTAAAACCGTGAACACCAGAAATGTTTATGGAATGTTATTGTGTTACAAAGAAAAAGCCAATCAGGTGTGAGAAAACTAAACCGCAAACAGCAACAGTCATTAGTTTGTGGTTTTGAGGTTTGTTCGCGTGTTCTGAACTTTGCTGCGATTGGTCACTACACAATAAACATTCCAGAAATTTTTTCTGGTGTTCACGGTTTTACGGGAAAGACTGTAATTGTATAAGACTCCAAATAAAACATGTCTGTCTGTCTGTCTGTATCTCCGAGCTCCCCAAAATCTTGAAAAAGCAACACTCTGCTTCGGAAAGTGTCGCTGACGTAAAAACATTTGATTGTAACGTACTGCCAGGCAAAGAGTGCTCGGGCAAGGTGCTTTTGGCAATGTCTACACCCCAGAAAATAGCCCGAAAATAGACAGGATTGTACGAATGTTACAGTGCGATGCGCCTAACTGTGGCCACCCAACAAACTTTTTTGACAAGTTATAATTAGCCAATCAGAGAGAACGAATTTGTTTGCGCTGCCCCGCCTCCTAGGAATCTTCAAAACTGTTCTCACGAAACCTGTCATGCTTTTAACAAGGAGGCGGGACAATTCAAACAAATTCACTCTGATTGGCTAACTTGTCAAAAAGGTTTGTTGGGTGGCTACAGTTAGGCGCGTCGCGCTGTAAGCGATTCTGCAAAATTAGAGCTCTTTGCTGTTGTTATTGCCAGACTTTTTGAATAAATTTATTCAATTTGGATATATTTCTCATGTGTGACGATTGCGTGACACAACAATTTCTCACGTGTGTTGGTGACTTTTTCAAGGGGTCTGAGTTTTCAAGGTCTGAGTTTCCGAGGGAACGGAGTTTTCGAGGTCTGAGTTTTCGAGGGGTCTGAGGTCTGAGGTTTCGAGGTCTGAGTTTTCAAGACACCCCGTGTGCAATTTCTGTTTTTCTAAAATGTGAAGAAGCGGCTGCCGTTTAGTTAACAACTGCACTGCTATGCTACTCACATTCTATTTAACAATTAGATTATGAGCTTGAGATTTCTATCGCATAGAAATCGAGAGCGAATAATGTAATTATTGTAGTATAAATCTACTAGTCGTTCAAAACTAAATTTCACCAGTAAACTGTCTAAATCTTCTTCACGGACATTTTGAAAACGTAAAGAAGTGGCCACCATTTTGTTGACAACCGCACTGCTATGCTGCTCACTATCTATCAAAGAATAGATAGTGGGTGGAGTAGCCAATCAGAGAATGGCATTCGTGATAGAATGCTAGTAGACTTATACTAACACAGAATAGATAGTGGGTAGCGTAGCCAATCAGGAACGGCATTCATTATAGAATATTAGTAGATTTATACTAAGACAGAATAGATAGTGGGTAGCATAGCCAATTAGGGAATGGCATTCATGATAGAACGTTAGTAGATTTATACTAAAATAAAATATAAATACTGACGTGACTAGGGCCCCAAGGGGGCACTCGCAGAATACATGATGCGGAGGTCTGACATTTTTTTTACATGCTCGGTATTTTTTTGGGTCAAGAGATCTTTCACATATTTTTAAGAACTATGGGCCACATCTGCGAGCAAAATTTTTGTTGTGATCAGTGGATCAGAAAAATATCCATTCGAACTGTCAGGAACGTGCAAAAAATTGAATTTTTTTGTAGCCTGTGTAGCAGACGCATAAAAGGGTGGGGGGGAGGCTGGTGAATCGGGAGTAAAACGTGGCGGGGGGTCCGCACGTTTTCCTCCCGATTCACCAGTCCCCCTCCCACCCTTTTATGCGCCAGCTACGCAGGCTAATTTTTGTATTTTGGGGGGGGGGGTAAGAAATTTTAATGCCAGGTATGTTTTTGGGTCTAAAATTTAAGGTTTGTGTATTTTTGGGGGTTTGCAATGTGAAGCTCTGTCGAACTCTCAACCACCCCCGCCCCCCTCCTTCATATATAATGCGAGTACCCCTCCTGGGACTATTGCAAAAAATTGTCCGTAAGCCTGTGAGCTACCACAAGAGCTGACATCCATGCATGGCCTGTCTCAAATCGGCTTAAACTTGGATTTTTTTCGCAATTGACTTACCGTTCGGCTGCGTTTAATTGGTTTTATCCGAGACGTTGCACATTCATCATTTATAATATATACAAATGAAGAAAGTCGGTCGCTTGTTCATGATATAAACATATATCTAGCCCAAAGGTTCTTTGTTCCTGACATGACAAACCATACTTACCACTAACATTGATACTTACCCAAAAGGAACAGATTGTAGAGCAGAATTCGTTGTATAATCACTTCCTCGACAATTCGCGCCTTCTCTCCGAGACTGACGTACTGTCCTCATGGTCAACAATACATCGCGCGCGGGCTCACAGGGCTAGCACATAAAACCGTGCAAATTTTCATAGTGCAAAAAAGAATGCTTCTTTCTGTACTTTGTTTTTTATGACAAATAAGTTCTATCATTTGAAAAAAAAAATGTTTATGTAGGAAAAAAAAAATTGGAGATGCGGGGAGTCGAACCCCGGGCATCTCGCATGCGAAGCGAGCGCTCTACCACTGAGCTACATCCCCAACGACGAACTTGAGTGGAGCAATTAATATATGTGAACGAAGAACATGGGTCATATTTCACAGTTAATTGTTGTATTAGTTGTGTTTGCCCCTTTCGTATCATTTTCTGTTATTGTGCAAAAGCACATGAACATAATGAAATAGCGGTAAAATCGGATACGATAAGATCCGATAATACTTCATGTAACATGAGATGTTACCTGCCAACTCTCACGCATTATGCGCGAGTCTCACGCCTGCGGATCTAAAATTGTGATCTCAAGCATTCACACCAATTTCTCACGCCTAACTGGCAATAGTGAGTGCAATTTCTTAAAAGCCGATTAAATAAAAATTCATTTTTTTTCGGCAAAAAAACAGTTGGTGAGTCCAGCAAAAAAGCGTGTCCAATCTTTGTCCGTTTTAATTTAATTATATTTTAATTTAATTATCATATAACCTGGAAGTTATCTTAGTTGGTATCGCGATACCAACTCGTCGAAAATCTTTCTACACCTTCGGTTATCTTCGGACGTCTTCGGAAATCTTCGGAAGCCGTCCATAAATCCTGGGAAATTCAGGTTCTGTGGAGACGAAAAATATCACGCATTTTACTGAAAAAAAAGTTGGCAGGTATACGAATCGTTTGAGGGAAGTGTAATCTGTGTGACCAAAGGCTCGATTACCAGCCGCTGTTCGTGAAACGGAGCCCGCGCTCCTCCCCGAGGAACGAAAACCGGACTCGAGAGAGCGGCGGCAATCGAACGGCGAAAATTGGGTGAGTGATGTGTGGGCAACATTGTGTTTAGCCTGCGTAGCTGGCGGGATTTCGACCATGAATGATTCGTTTCGACGGCGGAGCCGCGAGGAATCGTCTCACCATTCTTCTCGGGCTTTGCCGTTCTCTTCTCGGTACATTCTCTGCCGCTCAAACAAACCACTCCCGCCAGTTACGCAGACTATGTTGTGTTCACCTGTGTTTTTTCCGCTGGAACATGGTTACATCTATAGCCAAATACGACTGGATAGTGTAACTCACATATAATAGTTAATCCCCAAGGGTCAAAATTTTAGGAGAAAATTTCCCACAGTGCTTATCAGGAAAAGAAACAAAAACTGAGTTTGCGAGACATCAACATGACCGAAACCGATAAAGCAGCGATGTAACCGTGGGCAGCTGTTTCGCCCTAACTGGGGCTGGTCAGCACGTAACCAACGCGAACGCCAACCCGCCAAAAATGACCCGATGTGGCCTCCGAATCACGCGTTGTCACATCACGTGTCTCGGGGATCGCGGGAACAAGAAGACAAAGTTTTACGTTGAAGTCTCGCAAAGCAAAATGTAGTAGATGGCCAGACCATCTGAACATGTAACATGCATGCATGGGCAAACTCATGCTAGGTGAAAAGGCATAGCACACTTAGCACATCGGATCTGAAAACGGCAAAGTAGAAACGAAAACTGCAAAGGACCACGAACGATAATGTTGCTGACTTACGCAGGATCTACAAGAGACCTATTCAGCCAAAAATAAACTGTATTGTGTATGTTACAGCTTATTATTTTTTATTTTTATTTTAACCAAGCGCGAGGGCCGTACTGAAAGAATACCTGCCCGAGGTCTTGACAGTAGGGACAGTGGAGAAAAGACCGTAAGCGCCTGAGCTTGCTTGGATAAGAGATTTTATATTACACAACTGAAAACGTTTTTTCTTTTCTTTTTTTCTTCTTCCCGCGTCACGAAGAATGAAAAAGCCCTGGAAATGACGTTGCTCGAACCCAAGCCTACCCTCCCTCGACTCCACCCCTCCTCCCTTTTTAATTACGCCTACCACACAGGCTAAAGAAAGCTAAAGAACCCCGAGACTGTTCACAGCTGCTCTAATTTTTCAACGCAAAAGAACGCGTGTGAGCAAAAAAAAACACCCTCACAACCACGAAGTAAAATCCATCATTCTCAAAAACTTTAAATTACTTCAAAATGATCCAGACACTGGTAGAATCTTTTCGCAACCTCCATTAATTTCATTCAAACGCGACAAAAACATAGGTAACTTTTTAGTCAGAAGTGCATTCCAAACAAGTGATACACCCGGAACTTTTAAATGCGCTCACGCACGATGCAAAACATGCCCTTTCATTCACAACGTTGACAAAATATCGGGACCCAAGCGATCTATCAAAATCACTGATCATTTCACCTGTACCTCAGCCAATGCCATCTACTGCATAACTTGCACTCTTTGCAAAAAGTTATACATCGGCGAAACAGGGAGACGACTTGGCGACCGATTCCGAGAACACCTTCGCGACGTAGAGAAAGACGACAAAAATGCATCGAAACCGGTCGCGAGACACTTCAATATCTTCCAAATCATTCTAAGCAGCATATGGCAGTCTGCGGCCTTTCCCTTCACCAAGGAAACACGTACGGAAAGCCGAAAAACTCTGGAACAAAAATTTATTTTCAAATCGGCACTCTTAATCCTCACGGTATCAACGAACGCTTTTCATTCAACTAATTTATTCCGTTGTTTTCACGTTACCAGGCACCAGCCAATAGCGAAGCTCCATCTTTCTGTATACAAAAAAACACACGACCCACAATTCTTTGATTCGCTCCGACGAAGGGCTAACGCTCGAAACGTCAGCTCTTGAATCTCGGTGGCCAATTCACATTATCAACCCAGTTGATAAAATCAAATTATAATATCGATTTTAGCCAATCAAATTCGTGAATTCCCTAGTTTCCAGTCCACGTGAGACGACACGGCCATATAATAAGCTTGTAGGCATCCACGCGTGTATGTAGATGGCCACTACTCAACTAAGCTACCTGTATCGCACAGGTTAAATTGAAATTAATAGGTACACTACGGTTTGGTATCGCATTCTTGGAGGTCTTGGCCAATTTTTCGACAATCAGAATAATGATGAAATGAATGAAATGATCTTCTCAGTGTAAAAGCAATTTAAGCAGTTACATTTTTAACCCTAAAAAAGTTCAAGGCTACACAACAGCAATCAAACCAATGACTTCCAAAAATACCGGTGCGAAAATCTACCAACTGAGCTATTAAAGCCTTGTTCCAGTGGGAGCAGGCCAAAGATTGTACGTTTAAATATCCTACAGATGGAGTAGGTGACATAATGAAAATATTTATGTGAAACCGTGAATCATTTTTTTTTAGGATAGAAGTCGTCTAGTTAGAACGGTTAAGGGAACCTTTCCTTTAAGGTCAGAGGTCGTATGGAGTCTTATGTCGAAGGAACGTATTAATTGTTAACTGCTCAAATTAATGAGGGCACTATTAAACTCATTACAGTTCTTTTGCCGTGTGTCTGGACGCGTTGAGGTTCCTTCCAATCAGTTCAGTAGATCGGTGAATGTTTCGTCTAACAAAGCCATTGTTGTAGTTGTTTCTAGTAAAAACACGCCCAAGGTAATAGTTTTCGTTGGATTAACTGTCTTGTGAGTTGCAATCTAGTTGCGCAGTGTATAACACGGGGTAAAACACATCATGCTGGGCTCACAACAAATGCTCGGGATACTTATCTAGCTTGGAGGGGAACCACCTTCCTTGCTAGCAGAGCCTCTTAGCCCGGAAGGAACCACCGAGAGCGGACGAGGGAAATCTGGGAAATTGACAAATGGTAAACGCCTCAGGGTACACAAATGAGTCATGGATGAACGCGGGATGTTGCTTTGGTAAACACGAAAGAAGTGCACTAGAATTCGCCGAGCGGCAGGTACAAAACGCAGGTTACAGGTCACAAGTCAGAGGTAGGAAAAAAGGAAAACTCAACAATTACAGAATTACAAACGTACTCTTTAACGAGCACCAGGGCCCCTGCATTCTGTATTGCCTTCTGTAATTGTTGAGATTTCCTTTTTCCTATCTCTGCCTTGTGACTTGTGTTTTGTACCTGCCGTGATGAGTCAGCTATCGTCTTCGTTTGGCCCGGGCCAAAGTCGTTTAATACTATCTGAATTTTGAAGTAACAACGCGTGTAACCACATCCCCAACTGCAACGACATCAGCGAAGGTATAAGGAATAATGTATAAATATTGTTTCCTCATGTGGAAATCTGATATACATAAAAGTACTTTTATTTGGATATATGATAGTAACCGCGTAGCACCCATAAAATGAATTAATTATACATTTTTTGTCTGTGTTTGGGTGCCGAAAGTAGGCAATACTGCCGATTAATCAAATAACTCTGGGTTACTTCCCTGAAGTGACTTTCAAATTTTCTCCAGGGCTTATATTTGGCGGGGTATTCTAAGTATTGCCCACTTCCGGCACCGAAACACACACTTCCGGCGCAAAATTAGACTCACAACCACCCTAAAGTGGAAGCCCTACCCAGGAGGCCGTAAGTATGTCATTTCCCTCGTGGTGTCGGTCGTTGTTGGTTGTCTCATCAATGAAGTCGTGCGAAAAATCCTAAAATAATGGAGAAAACCCTTATGATTGCCTCTGCTAGCGCACTTAGTGCCTCTGCGCTGACATACCTAGCTTGTCGTTATCTTTCTAGAAGACGTGAAGCAAAAGAAAACGTTTACGAGACGGAAAAGTTAATCGGCGAATACCTCATCTTCCATTTTGGCAAACCTGATGAACTGTTGCCGTACGGTTTTGGACCGTATGAATCTCTTGATTTTCCAAAGCGGTGCGCGTTGGAGTGTATAAAACATACCGATGTAAGTAAATGCTTTAATTGGTTTGCTCGCTATATTAAATGGAGATGCATAACCTCGTTCCTCAGCTAAAATTTTATATAGCTCCACTTTTGTAGTATGTTTTCATTACCGTGTAAATTGTCAGTTAGATCAAGACTTGAAACTTTGTAACGAAAATGAAATCTTCAAATCAGACTGATCCATCCATACTCAGGTAACAAATTATACAGCTGACATCAATGATCAGCTCCGGGGCTGTACGTACTCCGGGGAAGGGTGGGGAGAGGGATAGGGGGTACTTGACCCATATTTGGGTATAAGGGTGCACCCTGTTTATGACAAAAATAACGTCAAACACCTATGTTTAGGACAAAGAAAAAACTTTTTTTGTACATTTATTTATAGTGCTAATATCTAGTCCTTAAAATGATCTAGTAAGTTAGTACTGATAAACGTTTCCAACTCGTTCCCAGGGTCCCTCATCTTCCTGCCCTTTATTCAGGCTTCTTCTTTCCAATTGCTTAAATTGCACTTTCCTCTCCCCGCCCCCCCTCCTCTCGCTCCTGGAGGGCAGGAAGATGAGAGACCCTGGGAACGAGGTTGGAATGTTTCTGATTTCAGATATGCTTAAAAGCCATACCCTGTCAAGGATGACTTCATACCCTGTTTGGGATATGCTCGCTTGAAATTATACCGTAGAATCCCGGTTATAAGCCCCCCCGGTTATAAGCCCCCCCGATTATAAGCCCACCTCTCTGCTAATAGAAATTTCCTCCCGGTTATAAGCCCACCCGATTATAAGCCCACCTCTCTGCTAATAGAAATTTCCTCCCGGTTATACCCCTGTTATACCGGGTACCGTATACAGTTAAAATAATTAGGCGGTACATTAGCGACATATTTTAGACGTTTTTTTCCTCCCTATTATAAGCCCCCCGGGTTATAAGCCCCCCCGATTATAGGCCCACCCAAAAACCCTTACGAAATTGTATAAGCCCAGGGCTTATAACCGGGATTCTACGGTATACCCTCTTCTGGACTTGGGGGTTAAAAACCATACCCTATCCAGCGACATGTCCATATATAGAACATGTAAGGGAGTATCCCAGGGGCTGTACTCACTTTGAGCTCGTTTTTCAATTTTGTTGTAGGAAAATATACCAAGTATAGCACTTGACATTGGCTGTGCTGTGGGTCGTTCGACTTTTGAACTTGCCAAGAAATTTAATCAAGTAGTGGGGATTGATTTCTCACATGGCTTTATTGGTGCCTGTAATAAGCTTAAGACGTATGGAAAATTATCCTACACTGTGCGGACAGAAGGAAATCTTGTATCAGAACATGTGGCAGAGGTCGACCCTGACATTGTAGGTTAAACCTGGTTTGTTTGGTAAAGTGTAATGTGCTGTCTAAACAATCTTTTCATTTTTTCTGCTTTAATCAAAACTATAACAAAATTCTCTAATGCGATTGGTTATCATTGGCACGATATGAGAGAACAGTTTGTGTGTCATGCTTGTAACTGGGCAGTTTATACTAATGGGACAGTTTACGCATCATGCCTGTTTGTGTAATTGGATTGTGCACATCATTTGTGCATGCTATTAACAATTAAGACTATCTAAATTTCGTTTTGGGTTTGTGACGATAATTTTAACAATATCTGAACAAAATGTGTTGACCAGCTTTTTGTCTACTGGGAACACGTTTCCATTACCAAGTACAAACTTTACTCTGATTGGATACTGTAGTAACACTGTTTCGTTTCTGAGCAAATGAAACAAAACCTACTCTGTGAAAGTTAGAATACAATCATAGGCATATGGGCACCTACGGACTTCAGGGTGGGGCTGTAGCCCCCCTGCCTGAAAAAATACACAATTTCCAAATGCGTCAGCATTAAAGCGGTTTACAACCACCCAAAACTGCTACTGTTGTTGCCCGAAAAATGTCGAAAATTGTCAAAACTGCAACCCCCCCCCCTCCCTCCCTCTCCCCTGGCTCACATGCCTATGAATACAATCCACCATGAGAAAAAAAGGCAACTGTTACATTTACCTAATAATTCTTAGCATGTGAAACCCTAAAAATGCTTATGAAAAAAGCACAGAAAAGCCTTCAAACTCAGCAAGAACAATGTTGTTAGTACAGGTGCAACAAATGCCATCAAATCATAGTTTTCTTTATTCCCTATGTGTTGAAGCTGATTAAATAAATGAAGTGATCCTCTCAGTGTAAAAGCAATTCAATCAATTGCATTTTTTACCCCAAAAAACATTCAAGGCTATATTGGGAATTATCAAACCCACAACCTCCAAAATACTGGTGTGACACTCTATCAACTGAGTTATAAAGCCTTGATACCTTGGGACCAAGCCAAAAATTGCAGGCTTAATTATCCCACAGATGGAGTGGTTGACTCAATGACATAATGAATACATTTATGTGAA
>OX393565.1:5892380-6174880 GCA_947652115.1 Blastomussa wellsi | reverse complement strand
TTCCAGCAGCTTGCTAGAAAAAAACTACTTTCTGTTAAATTTGTATTTTTTTTGCTAACAGAATCTTTGGCTTGGAGGCTATAAAGATGGTGAAGGAAAAGCTGTTACAGGTTTTGACAAGATGAAAAGCTACCTTGGACCAAACTTTGAGCTGATTGAAGACAAGCCAATGCCATTCTTCATTAGGGAAACTGCTCAAAAAAATCAGTGGACTGTGGCACATACAACAATTTGGAAACGAAGAAAGTCCTCTTAAGTCCATGGCCTGAAATGCTTGTCATGCATTAACTGAATTTAGTAGAAACTTGCATTTTGAAAGTGTCAAAATAATCTGTGCAATCAATTCAATTTGTTTCTCCCTCATTGGCCATTCATCGACAGTCAATGTGCAAGATTCTTGCCACATTCTAGGATTCAAAAAGTGGTATCCAAATTATTTATGTTGGAAAATGGAAAAGCTATCTCATTTTTGGTGTGATAAATTAAAAAGGTTTCCTTTAATTAAAACAATTGGATTTTCAGAGTCAACCCGAACTTATCCCAATTCGTCTTCATACACCACACAACAAAGTGAAAGGTGGGGCAGCAGGGGATGAACCCATCCCATGTTGGCAGTTGCACTCCCTTTCTCAGTCAACATCTCTCGCCACTTTGTATGGTGCACTGTACAAAGATGAAGATGACTGGGACCGGGTCAGAGTCTATCAGATACATTCTCGTCCCCAGAGCCGCTTGTCCCTCATAGCCTGCTGGGCCTGTGCACGAGGAACAAGTGGCTCTGGGGACACATGATTTGATTCGTTGAAATCAAACAAAGGGAGTCCAATCACATCAGCCATTTTAAACGTGCTAACAATAAAGGATTTTAAAACGGTTGATGTGATTGGACTCCCTTTGTTTGATTTCAGCGAATCAAATTGTGTCCCCAGAGCCACTTGTTCCTCGTGCACAGGCCCAGTCAGCTAAGAGGGACAAGCAGCTCTGGGGACGAGAATGAATCGGATACTGATGCAGGGATGCTGCACTCCCACCAATGTGGCCTGGGTGTGATTCCCGGACCCATCATCATGCGAGTTGAGTTTGTTGTTGGTTCTCATCCTTGCTCTGAGGGTTTTTGTCCAGGTTTTCCATTTTTCCTCCCTCCACAAAAACCAACTCTTCCAAATTCCAATTCCATCTGGGATTCGAAGGCCACAGGTTTGTCAGTTGCAAGACTGTCACATGCTTCTCTTGTTAAACAAGGTCAATTCTTTTTTATTTTATGCAGATCAGAATCCAGTTGTAAAGCCAGAATCATGCTAGCATGGTTAAGTCACAGGGTTTGATCTGCCAGCCAAGTTGCTTTTAGTCTGTTTCTTAATTTTCAACTTGTGATTTAATGTAAATGATGAAATACAAATGTCAAATACAGAAACTGACATTGTTGTTGACAATGAGGACCTTCATTGAGTATGACTTTCCAAATGGGTGCATATGCCAACTTTTTGATCACGTTTCATTGGGGAGGAGTGAGAGCTCTGGGAACTTAAAAATAAAAGGGTTTACGTCTAGAGCCAAGTGGCTCAAACTGCCAGAGCTTGATCTGCAGTCGGGTGCGCTAACCATTAGGCCACTGCGTCTCCCACGGCAACTTAACTGCCACGGCAACTTAACTAGATTGAAATTCAAGTTGTACAGTCCTTGATCTTCATTCTCTCCGAAGGTCCTAGACTTGCCTACAAGTTGAGCTCACAATTATTATAAAGTCTATTGGCAGTTGGAGGAACTGGCCATCTGGGTTGAGTGTTTTTAATGTGTCCAGTTAATTCAACATGGGTACAAAGGGAAGTCCCTTCTGGAAGCTCCCAGAACTCATGAATTTTTCATTGCATGGATTCGGGAAAGAAAAACATCAATTTCTTTACAGTGCAAGAAAAAACTACTCAGATAATCTAAAGAAAAGGGGGAGATTGGAATGGTGATTGAATCCCTGCCCTCTGTCACTCAACCCACCCCACCCCCCTCCCTCCCACCACCACCTGACATCATGAGTCAGCACTTTGTGTGCTCGTGAGGTCACTGTAAAAATTTACTTTTATTATTGTAGTTACAGCTAAGGCATAGCTGTTCACACCTATATATAACCTATTTCAAACAGAGACAAGAACAACTGCACTCTGACTTCTTCGCGAGTCACGATGTCAGTCGACATGAATTCTCCCTACAGAAGCTCTGTTGCGTCAACAATCTACGAACTCTTCTCTTCTGTCTCGATCTTGATATAGTTATCCTTCGCTTCAGACTGTTGCAGCTTTTTCGCCTCGATGCTCAGTATTCCATCCTTCGGAAGACGAGACTTAAACGAGTCGCGGTCGATATTCCTGGGTAAAGAATACGCGCGAACAAAGTGGCGCGTGGAAGAGCCTTCGTCGCTGTTGACATCTTGCTTGCCTTCTATCAATAATTCTCCATCTTCATAGCGGATAGTGATTTCTTCTGGTTTAAATTTGGACACATCAAAAGACACCTTGAAGCTGCTACGATCTTCCACAAGGTTTTCGGTCGATTTTTTCGCCTCCTTCGCCCCATCTTTGCCGTCTTTTTTCGCTGAACCTTCCCCGCTTTCTGAAAACTCAACGTACGTGTAACTTGTGCCAAGAGTAGGAGCCCTGAACCACGGAGAATGGAAAGAATCCCACAGTGACGGAAAGAATCGATCGTAGCCTTGCCAAATTTCAGGGCTATGCCTGGAGATAAGTACAAACAGAAACAAACTGTATAAATAATACGACAAATTGCTGAAACTAGAAATGTTTACCTTCGTAAACAAATGGCAGAGCAGCCACACAAATCTGCATCCATGCAGTATTCAACTGAAAAATTTGATGAAATGAAATTAAATCGAAATTTGAACTTACCGAATGCGGTGCATAGCTGGCCATAGCATACGAAACTTTGGAAACAAGGACATTGTAAAGCCTGCGGAGTAGAAATCTTCTCAACAAAGATCTGATGCAACTGCCACCAAGATTTTCTTCGTGCAGCTGATAAACAAACTTCGCGGGATAATGACATTGCCAAATATGGAAGTTTCACCGGAAGTGTCATCAGCAGAAACAAAAGCCCAGTAATGCTCGGTCATGATGATGATGATGAAACGATGGGCGTTTATTACGATTCCCTCTTTTTCGGCACAACTTGACCAGTTAGTATTGACGTAACGCATTCGTTTGCACAGTATTTTATTTTTCATGAGGTTATTGTACACTTGCTACAGACTATCGCTCTTCTTTTCAGGTCTTTGGCAGGTCACGCAAACCTGCAGGCGGAGTGTTGCGTGACAGGCGACCCAAATAACAGCTGACTGCAAAACTAGGGGTAGACAGAAGTACATAATTATAAACTAACCTTTTGGCCTCCAAAAGTTGCACGTTTTTGAATTAAAGTTAATTGTGTGGAAAGTTTTCTTGTTTTGTATCAGTTTTCCATGACAGAATGTTCCAGAAATTTCTAGACTATTTTAAAACGTTTGCTTTGTTGACCAGACGAAAACAGTACACAGTGATGTCATTAGCTAAAATAGGTTTTTATTGAAGTTCTGGAAGATTCTACTATAACATGTTTGTGTGCAGGTCTAAGCCCATTTAATAGCGCGACACTGAAACCCTTGCAGTTTCAGGGGATTAGGGCGGGAAGACGTCTGACACTTCAGACCAGGTGTTTTCAGTATGGCTGACTGATTCACTGCCCGTGAGATCGGCTGAACATTTGTTTTTACCAGGGTCAGTTTAAGGATCCAAAACAGTTTCTGGATTTGCCATACTGCTTCCCGCTGCTGGGCTGACGGGCATCCTCAAAACATAGTCTGTTTTTCCTGGCGCACTATTTCCTCGCCTTAATCCTTCCTCCCGCGGCTGTAATCCTTTACCGCAATCTAGCTAAATAAGGTGTGAACTCTTGCAGGGAAGAGAGCGAGGTTGGGTGTGTTTGTAGCTGGACGCATTGGAAACACAAAGAAACGAGGCAATGAACTGGGGAACGCACAGCGCAACCGCGGACAATCAAGCGCATGGGGAACCCACAGCGAAGACGGAGTGTGCAGGGGTGAGGAGGGGGGATGACCAGGAAACGCACTGGAAGTGTACAGGGGTGGGGAGGGGGTGGTTAGGAAACGCACTGGGCGAATGCATAGTGTTACACTTAGGGCATAGTTAGAAGAGGAGACTAACTATGCTTAGGCCCACACGCATCGTTGAGGGACACAACAAATTCTCGGAATACTTATATATCTAGGAAGGAGCCACCGAGAGCGGACGAGGTTCTTCTTGAGGTTTCTGACGAAACCCAGAGAAATCTGGGACAAACAAATGGTAAACGCCAAAGCGTACACCAGCGGGAGGCTGCTTAGCACGAATCTTCTCAATCTTCTCCATCCTCACTCATCCTTGTTCCATTTTGGTTTAGTATCACTCCTTCGGTGTTTTTCTTCTTTAGCAAGCTATTATTTTTAGGTTTCCTACATTTTTAAAGGTAATTTAGGTTGTTGAAGAAATGACTTAAAATATCGTGACATTGAAGTAATAACGGGTTTAGTACTACTAAGGGCCTGATTACATGGACCGGGCTGGCCCGGTTAGCCGGACTTGTTTCAGGTTGCCGAGATCTCGGTACGTCTGTTAAACACAACAAAAATCAACTTCGCGATTACATGACAACCGGGCCAGCCCGGTTAGCCGACAAAGCAAACCATCCCGGCAAAGCGGCCAGCCCGGCTCATATAATCAGGCCCTAACTATGTACTAACGCAATCTTTGAAAAAAGGTAAAAACGAGATCACACTTTTGAATAATATCCGACGAGTCCTCGTATAGTTAAAATTCTTTCAGTATCATGGAGGGATGTATTCTTTATACGTAGCTCTTAAAATTCACTAGAAAATAGAAGGATGGTGATAAAAACTCGTAAGGTTGTTGTTGTTTTTTTTGGCCTTGATCGCTTCGCCATGCCGCGTCACTGCAGTGCGCGCACTCATGTCAGCGCCCACACATGGAGAGATAGGCGACAAATTGACCAAACATAGCGCGCGCTTTGTCGTGGGATGTTTCGGCAGTACTTCTGCTCATCGGCACAAAATGTGCCCAGCACATGGACATGAAGATCTGAAGTAAATTTTTCAAGGAAGGATGGAGCCATAACTAGTTTTTAGCTATTTTTCGAAGCCACAAGGGCTAAACTCAGTTGAAAAAGCCAGCCTGTATTGTTCAAGTTGAGATCCAAAGATCTTGGTGTTATCACAAAGATATCACTTCTTTTAAAGCTTCAATAGACCTTTTTCATAATGGCGGACGATTTTAATTATTCTTTTGTATATGTGTTAATTAGCCCTACTAACCTCACTTTAACGAAAAAATTCTATTGAATTTTGCACATGCTGACGAGGTTAGTAGGGCTCATTATCATAAGAATAAAAGAATAATTTGTCGGGCGCCATTATGAAAAGGGTCTATACACTGGCATATTAATTTGTAACAAAACTGTCACACTATTTGCAGGTTTCTATTGGTTTAAATACAGCATTGGGCTCTTTCGTTTTGGATTAAGCAATGGCAATTTGACTGAATGGAGTCCAATTCGGTCTGTAAATCATACGAGTGATTAACAAAATCGGACGACCGCGGGAGTCCGATTTGATTTATCGCGAGTATGGCTACAGACAGAATTGGACGACACTCAAAGTAACAAAAGTCGAGAAAAACTTCCGCAAAGCAAAACCTTTGACGATTTATCATCACTGTAATAAAAAAGCGATGTTTCAAAATGAAAGTTCTAGGAATATCAAGGAGTTTCAGTCCTACTAAAGAACCGAAGAAAGAACACGCGCACGCGCAGAACGCAAACCTTGTTATTGGACACCTTCTGGTAATCCTCCATTTTACAGAATCACCATCTTAGAGATTCCCCCTTTCAGAGATTGCCACTTTTAGTAATTCCCCCTCTTAGCGATTTCCCCTTTTAGAGATTCCCCCTTTCAGTAATTCCCCCTCTTAGAGATTCCCCCTTTCAGTAATTCCCCATTTAGAGATTCCCTGTTTTAGTAATTCCCCTTTTAGAAAATTCCCCTTTCAGTAAATCCCCCATTTAGAGATTCACCCTTTTAGAGATTCCACATTTAGAGATTCTCCGTTTTAGTAATTCCTCTTTTAGAGATTTCCCCTTTAAGTAATTCCCCCATTTAGAGATTCGCCCTTTTAGAGATTCCCCTTTAGAGATTCCCGATTCCTTTCCCAGTTCCTCGTTCCTCGCTCCTCATTTCCTGATTCTTCGTTCCTTCTTTTACGGATAGCCATTCCTTCTGAGACGGTTTCAGTCTGTGGTCAATATTAACTTTAATATGTAATCAAACCACTGAAAGACGCACAAAAAGAACATTTTTCTTTCACGAAAGCAATTTACTTCAAAATTCTAATTTGTACCGATCATTAACTGAGTCCTGGAACACGTAACATAATAATAATAATAAAAAATTTCACAAGAGGTTTCAAATCGTCGCATCTTTAATGTAAAACTCCAGAGTGACAAAGAAATCACGGTCGACGAGGAGTCCCGGGGGTGCGGAATAGACCGCTAAATAAGAAAAAATGGCAAATTCTCGAGATGTGCCCGGGGGGCGGGGGGGTGGTAACAAGTAGAATTGAACCACGTATAACGCTAAACGCGGTAGAGAAACATCACTTGGTCCCTACCAGAGATTGAATAATGTTTCCAAAAATGTAGATTTCATTGGCATCGGTGTTACCATTGACCGGAAATCGGTGACTTAATAATTAGGACCGGAAGAGACATTTGTATCTGTGGTTTTTATTAAGTGATTATCTTGATTGACAGTTGTAATCGGAGAGAGTTTTTTTTTTGATCATGGCACAATGTAAATCGAATAGGAAAATATCAAGGAGTGGACATCGACATTAAAGAGGCTAAAATACATATTCGTGGTGTGGAATCAGTGGAATCAATCGTGAGAGAGTGAGTGAGAGTGTACCGCGCACATTTTCGGTACATTTGTGGTGCCGAGACCAGGATCGGAACTGTTATCGAGGAAACATTTGTGTACAACAACACGAGGCAAGCAAACATGAGTGATCCGGAGACCGAGGGCCCAAGCGAAGACGAACAGCGCCTGGAAAAGGACATAGACAAGGAAATCAACAAACTAAAATACTTTTTGGAGGAAACAGATGAAATGATTCAAGTTGGAGATTACATAGAGATGGAAATCGCCGACAAAAGGGCAGGAAAACTCATCGCCAAGTTATCGGATCTTGTTGCGCAAACAGAGGAATTGAAAATTGATCGTGGTTTGTCATCTCGCTCGGTGAGACAGTGGAAAAAAGAGGTCAGATCCAAGTACGCTGTATTGGTTGAGGACAAGGAAAAGCTTGCAAGAACCTTAAAGAACAAACAGGAACAACAAAGCGAGGAAAGCGAACGGCGGAAAGAAGGCACAAGGCGTGAACAACAAATGGAAGACGAACGGCGATTGATCGAGTTTCGCGAACGACAACAGGAATACGAGCGGCAGTGTTTACAAGAGAAACTCGAGGCGGAGTTGGATATGGCAAAGAAAAAGCTGGAAATCGAAACAAACGCCCGTGCTACAAGCGCTAAACTACCGAAATTAAAGATTACGCCATTCAAGGGAACGCCCACCGACTGGGTGCGGTTTGAAAATATGTTCGTCACGCAAGTCCATGTGAAACCGATAAGTCCAGAAGAAAAATTCGGCTATCTTTTGGAGATGGTTACCCCTGCAGTGCGTGGGAAAATCGGAAATCTCAAACCCAGCGAGATCGGGTACAAAATAGCATGGGAACGATTGAAGACCGAGTATGGTCAAAACAAGCTAGTGGTTAATGCACACGTACAAGAAATCGTCAATCTTCCAAGCGTAAGAGGAACCCACTTTACAAGAATTCAAGAATTTTATGAAAATCTCAGCAGAAATTATGACGCGTTGATAACGATGGGAGAGGCAGAAATGTTGCAAGGTTTTGTTATCTCTACGCTTAACAAGCTACCCCACGTGAAGCCTGACTTGGTACGGACTGACGACAACTGGGAAAGCTGGAGAATGGAGCATCTGATAAACAACCTACAGGGGTGGCTGAAAAGGAACAGAATGGAAGAACAGCCAGGAACCGTCCGAGACAACAACAAGAGAGAGAGACTTTGGTATGCTGCAGAAGGAGAGGAGAACCAGCAATCAGATCAAACGAAATCCACACCCGTCTGTTTCTACTGCAAAAAGGGACACTGGGGAGACCGTTGTGAAACGTACAAGACACTGGAGAGCAGGAGGAAGTTTCTAACGGATAACCGATTGTGCTACAACTGTGGAAGAGGAGGACACATTGGCCATCATTGCCGAAGCCGTGGCTGTTTCAAGTGCAAAGGGAGACACCACACTAGCATCTGCGACAGAAACGAGAATCCTGTACTCACCGTGTACACGCCATCCGCCGAGGAGACACTCCCAGCTATTATCCCCGTTAAGATCAATGGAACCACACTATGGGCGTACCTTGACACAGGATCCGGCAGGAACTTCATCTCAGCAGAAGCAATCAAAAGGCTTAAGCTAAACCCAGTACGTCATGAAACTCGGCAAATTGTAACGTTAAGCGGAACACAGAAACAGTGCATGCCTATCTTCGACCTAACCATGGATTCAGTGGATGGACAGGCGAGAGAACGGATCGAAGTCACTGGAGCTAAGATGGCAGACTTCACGACTATCAGAAGAACAGACCTAAACACCCTGAAATGGAAGTACGAGCACACAAAGGACAAACGATTCTACAAGAGCACGGGAGATGACTACACAATCCATGTGATCCTGGGAGACAGTACGTACTGCCGAATCAAGACAGAAGAGGTGTTTAAGGGGAAACCTGGGGAGCCGATAGTCGAAGGGACGACCTTTGGGTGGGTCGTTCATGGCGGTGATCGTGCAACAGACGGATGCCTGTACACAAGAGAAGTGAGCGACTATGAACAGTTGTATAGCCTGGACGTGTTAGGAGTGGAAGACCGGGGAGAGAGCTCTCAGCTGGACGTACACAAAGAATTCATAGAGAACATTTCCAGAAAAGAAGATGGGAGGTACGAAGTGAATGTTCCTTGGATACCAGGACGGAAATTAGCAGAGACCAATGAAGTACAGAGCAGACAACGCCTTCAAAGAGTGGAGAGGAAGCTGGAGCAGAACACGAAGCTTAAAGAAGAGTACGAGAAGATCATCGCGACCCAGGAAGAAACCGGAGTTATTGAAAAGGTTCCTGAGCTTCCAACAGGGGAGCGCGTGTTCTACATGCCACACAAACCAGTAATAAGAGAGGATGCGGCTACAACAAAGGTCAGAATGGTGTTCGATGCAAGCGCCAAACCACACTATCTCGCGAACAGTATCAATGACTGCATGTACAGAGGACCGCCCTTACAGCCTCTCATGTGGGACATACTGATTAGAGCGCGAATGTCGAAAGATATCCTACTCGGGGACATAGAAAAGGCGTTTCTACAAGTTGGAATAAAGGAAGAAGACAGGGATGCATTCCGCTTCCTTTTCAAGAAAGATGGACGAGAAGAACACTACCGGTTCACGCGAGTACCTTTCGGAGCAGAGGCAAGCCCATTCATACTAGGAGCCACCCTTCATCATCACTGCAGCGTACAAACAGAAGAGTTTAAAGAAACAGTTCAAGCGCTACGAGAAAACACCTATGTGGACAACCTTATGAAAACTGGTCACGGGTCAGAAGAGTTGGACAAATTCAAGTCGGAAGCCACCCAGATATTGGAAGAGGCAAGATTTCCAGTACACAAATGGGAGTCCAACCTTCAAGAGCTAGAGAGTGACGGGATGGCCAATCCAAGCAAAATCCTAGGACTCGGATGGGACAAACAAAACGACACCATAGAAGTTACCATGCGACAACATGCTGAAGAAGAACACGTTACCAAGAAAACGATTCTCAGCCATTTGGGCAGCATTTACGACCCTCTTGGCCTATTGTCACCGACTACTGTGGAGGGGAAGCGGATCTACAGAGAAGCGTGTGACGAAAAGAACGGATGGAATGGAAAGATTTCAGAACCCCTAGAGAAACAGTGGACCAAGTGGGCGAAACAGTTAAAGAGCGTGACGGTGCCAAGAAGCATCATGAGGAACGTACCGAAGGCCAAAACAGTACACATTCACATATTCGCTGATGCAAGCAATCTGGCCTGTTGTGCTGCCGCAATAGCAGTCGTAGAACACAGTGCAGGCATGGTCAAGGGCCTTCTTACATCGAAATCAAGAATCTCCAAGCGAGACACTACCATAGCAAGATTGGAACTGATCAGTGGTCAAATGGCGGCGAACTTGGCAAAGAATGTCCACAATGCCCTGCGAGGATGGCCACTGTCAGACATCACGATCTGGATGGACAGCATGGTGGCCTTGTACTGGATCTTAAATCCCGGAAAGTCCTGGAAGGTGTTCGTCGAAAACAGAGTGCGGAAAATGGCCCAGATAACGGAAGAAATCGAAATCCAATGGAAGTATTGCCCCACAGAACGAAACCTCGCTGATCTGGGAAGTAGAGGCGCACCCCTGACCAAGATGGAAGAGAACGAATGGTATGAAGGACCGAGCTGGCTACTGACAAGGGAGGACTGGCCACCCCAGCCAATCCTTAATTGCACACCTAAGACACAAGAGGAAGAGAGGCCACTGAAGGATATTGTGGCGTACACAAGGGAGGAAGTGCCAGCCAAGACCAAGGAACAGGAAGCAGGCAGTACAGAAGACCGAGAGACAGATGAGTGGGGCGAACTACTCTCGCGAAACACGTATTGGAAAACACTGCGGATCACTGCCTGGGCGCTGAGGTTCAACACCAACTGCCGCGCCAAATCAAAGAAAGGCAAGAAGATGTCAGGCCCATTGGGTACCGAAGAACTCGCAGAAGCCAAACGACGCTGGGTGGAAAGAGCACAAAGAGGGATACCAGACGACTTGAAGAGGCCTGGGTGGGAGTTAGTCAGAGATAAGGAGACGAACCTCCTCAAATGCAATGGGAGAATCCAAGGATACCATCCAGTCTACCTAGAAGATACACAGTTGACTCGAAAGCTTATCCAGCACGTTCATACCCAAATACAGCACTTGGGTGTGGCCAACACAATGGCGACCTCGAGGGAAGAATGGTGGATACCTCGACTCCGCACCCTGGTGAAGAAGGAAATTCGCGACTGCAACGTGTGCAAGGTGTTCGCCACCAAACCGTACGGAGCGCCAACTACTTCCGCCCTTCCGGAGTTTCGTACTAATGTCAGTCGCCCTTTCCAGTACGTGGGTGTAGACTTTGCCGGACCGCTGAAATGCAAAGAAGGAAAGACGAAGGAGGAGAAGGCATATGTACTTATCTTCACATGTGCCACATCGAGAGCAGTTCACCTGGAACTTACCAAAAGCCAGACAGCCGAAGAATTCCAAAGGAAGCTAAACGCCTTCATAACAAGACGAACAAGACCTGAGCGCATCATTTCAGACAACGCTGCGACATTCAAGACAACGGCAACATGGATCAAAAGGATTCGCAAAAGTGAGAAGTTGCAAGATTTCCTTGCACAGCAAGAGATTACATGGCAGTTCAACCTCTCCAAGTCTCCATGGTGGGGAGGCATGTACGAAAGGCTCATCAAGGAAGTCAAGAAGACGGCGTACAAAACGCTAGGAAACACACACCTTACCTTTCAACAACTTGAAGTGGTGATCATGGACATCGAGAAGCATCTCAACAATCGACCCCTGACGTACGTTGAATGTGATGAGGGCCAACCACAAACCTTGACGCCAAACACACTCATGTGGGGCCAAAACGCTTATGACTTGGAGGATATTGAGATTGAAGAGGAGGAAGTCACCAAGCTATACCGACGCCTGAAGAATGCCAGAGAACACGCATGGAACCGGTGGCAGAAGGAGTATATCCACAGTTTGATGGAAGCGCACAGAGTGAACAGAAAGGACAAGCAACAAGTACCTGAGATTGGAGAGATAGTACTAGTGGTAGGAGAGAGCAGAAACCGAGGCGAGTGGAAAAAAGGAAAAGTGATCCAACTAGTCAAGGGGAGAGATGGTGTTGTGAGGGGAGTTGTCTTACTTCACCACGGGAACAGAATCCGACGCCCACTTCAACTCGTGTGCCCCCTTGAAATAAGGAGCTGCAGCAAGGAACCGGCAGAGGAAGACGAAAGTGAGAACCAAGAGCCAATCAGGAGTGTACAAAGAGGAAAGCAGCTGACGACGCGAGAGCGAAAATCAAGCTCATTGCAGACAGCGATTCTACACTTGATTGAACTTTGCGTTCTGAGTAGTAAAAATTAAGAACGTTAATTTTTAGGGGAGTGTGACCGGAAATCGGTGACTTAATAATTAGGACCGGAAGAGACATTTGTATCTGTGGTTTTTATTAAGTGATTATCTTGATTGACAGTTGTAATCGGAGAGAGTTTTTTTTTTGATCATGGCACAATGTAAATCGAATAGGAAAATATCAAGGAGTGGACATCGACATTAAAGAGGCTAAAATACATATTCGTGGTGTGGAATCAGTGGAATCAATCGTGAGAGAGTGAGTGAGAGTGTACCGCGCACATTTTCGGTACAACCATAGTCAACAAAAAATACGATAACGAAACTTTCCGTAACAAATGCAAAGGTACCCTATATTTTTATAATTATTTCGCACTCTTAAAATAGTCCAGTGCCTTTGAAATTTTCAGGGAAAGCACAACATGTTATACTTTCGATCTAGAGATTTTAAAAAAATTCTATCTACTAGTTTTTTCATGGACGCTCCCATATCAAAGGCGTTCCTTCTATGAAAAAAATGTGAATATTAAAGACATTACTTTTGAGTTCACAGAGAGAGATCTAGGGGAGCAAACTAGACGAAGCCTTTCAGGAAAGTTGTTCTATACCAAAGGTATAAAACATGGAAAGGACATTGTTTCAATCTGCAGGAAGTCGCTGGAATCAACGAACTAACAGATACTGAGTGGAACTTTTAAATTTTGACTTCAAAATATTCAACTCGCTTTTAATCAAAAACGCTCTCATAGAATTTTTCAAACTTTGCAGTGTTGAAGACCTACATGTCTACTACAAGGGATGTTGCTTCGTTTTAAAAGTTTAGGTCTCGATATCGAGAAAAATGTCGATTTTCAGAAACCATGACGTCATTGTTTCGTTGCTATGGTAACACCGATGCCAACGAAATCTACATTTTTGGAAACATTATTCAATCTCTGGTAAATGTACCAAAAATCCTGCCCGACCGACCCAAGATAGTGAAGTATTAGCTTTTTAAAGTTGGGTTGGTGTTGTTCTCAAAAATTGAGATGAGCCACCTTAAGTTCAAATTTAAAAATTTGCCCAGAAAAGATTGTTCGTCCTCTTTACTTTTTTCTCGTCAAATAGTTTCTGGGTCTTTCGTTTAGTATTTTTAGTAAAAACGTCAATGTTTTTTATATTTTCTTTTAGCTTTCTTACCGCAGAAATACTATGGCATTCGTAGTAAAACATAAAGATTTTTTTTACCTCTTGATATAATTATATAAACAACAGAAAGATGAAACATTTAACCAACAAATCGAACGTAAATTGAAAAGATAAATGTATTCGAACAAGTGGCCCACTTAAAACGTAACAAGAATACTCATTATTCACTGGAGTACCTGAATGGGCGGTTTTAAAAGAGTTTGAGCGTTGCGTTCTCGCTCTCATCTACCTCCAACTTTTGAGTTGCTCGTAGAAGAGTGAGAAATCTGCTTTCCGTCCGCCCCAAAGCCGGGTCGAAAACCACTTGTCGATGGAACGACACCCCGCCTTCCAAGGTTTGGACTTTGCTGGTGGGCTTTTTTCGACTTCTCCTTGCTTGTTTCCCCTAACTCTTTGCCATCATCAAATGTGGAATACTTGTTGTGGTTAACTGACGAAGACGGAGATGAACTAGACGGCGCATCCGTGAACTGGGGCTGTCGTTCTGAATACGATGGCGGAATCTCTGAAAGTTGTTGGCAAGATTTGAGGTACTTTTCATTAGTGTATTTCAGCATGCTGTTCGCCTTTTCTCTCCTTTCGCCGCGTTTTTTCGCCTTCCCTTTCTGTTCTTTTCCAGTGGTGGTCAAAACAACTGGCGTGTCTACCAACCACGAAAAGGACTGTCGTTGTCTCGGTGGGCCGTTGTCCTCTTGATTTCCGCTCGTGGCGTTGTCTGGATTGCCTTCGCTCGCTGTATCGTTGAGCTTGGCTGTTGAATTTTCTGCCGTTTCACTTGAGTCCATTTCTGTCTCGGACACCTTATGATGCTTGCCTCCATCGCGCGTTGAAAGCACCTTCGTACTGAATGATCCCATTTCGTTCAATTAATGACACTCGACCATAAAGCAAACTGAAAGGACCGTAATTTCGAGCGACTGATTTTTCACAGTTTTAATTGACAGTTCTGCCCAATGCGATGAGAACTTTCTGACGTAGCAATTTAGCAGGTCGGCAAGTCAAAAGGAATTTGTTGCAAGGATTTGAACATAAATAACAATCAGCAATTCAAAATCAGATCGGAACTCGCAAATTCTACCACACTTTGATTTTTTTTGGTGTTGTACCAACAAGAAAACGCATTTCCCTTGCTCTTTCCATTAACCTATTCTTTCCCGGAATGTTCACAAATAGTTAACAGAGGGGATCGCTTTGGCAAGGCGGTATAATTCAAAGGATTTATGACGTCAGACATAACTGGAGTACAGACGTCACTGCAGTAGCCTCCCACACTCCCCTGCGTGGGAGGCTATCACGGCAGCAATCCCTGGGGACACATCAAATTTCATGGCTCCATGGTACCGCTGACCGTGGAGCCCGTGGACTCTGGGAACGAGATTGGGGACACATCGTGATGAGAACTTCACAGAACGCGCAAAAATCATGGGATACCCTTCCTATAGTACCTTGCAACTCAGTCGAAAAATGGCTGCCTGGGTACCAGGCAAAAATCGTAAGTAAGAAGTGACAGAGATCGTTAAAGATTCATTGAAGTTTATTTCTTTTGCCAACAATTCTCCCTTACGGATAAATTACAAGTTGCAAACGATGTGTGGATTCTCAGTGTGTATCAAAACTTATGTACAAAATATAACAACTTCACTCACATTTCTTTTGTCACCCTTAGCCTATATTTCAAGTTCATTTTCTTTCTCAATTCAATCTTTCCGCGGGATCCAATATAACCAGAGGTTAATAACTGAAAACGCGGCGACTGGGATTCTTGAACGTATGTAACGCGACAACCGAACTAGCTAGTACGATTATTGAAATGTATCGCCATATCGTTAACGCAACAATTCCTGATCACTGAGTAAATTAAAACATTTCATATCCTAGTGTATAACTACTAACATTTAAGGGACAGCGTGCCGACAGGTTATCGAAAATCCTCTTTTCTAAATTACATTGCCAAATGAGACCGAAATAAACAAATTATTTGGATATAAAGGTTTTACAGAGTAAAGAACAGGTATTTTGGGGGAAGAAGCACAGATTTGAAGTGGACTACAGTTCGTCAAATTCGATTTTGCAACAGGATGCCATTGAAGAAATCAGAAATTTTGAATCTTTTTCTGCAACAGACGTGACATAATTTTTCATTTTAGTTTGTATTTTGGTTTTACCAATTTTAGTGTTTTTCTTTTCATTTCATTTTAAAGATAGTAAACCAAGTTCATGGCGACTCCACGCCCTACTTATGAAACACGATATATCAGACCCGACACTGTCCCTTTAAAACACAAAAACAATTTTAACAACTTCTATTAACGTATCACACAATTTCTATTAACGTATTACACAATTTCTATTTATGTATTACACAATTTATATCAACGTAACGTATATCATACAACTCTAGACAACTAATTTTCAATTCATCTTGAAAGCGATCTTGGTGCGGCTTCCACAGAATTTCGTTGATTTTCCAGGTGAGCTTTGTACAAGTCCCGGAACTCGTGTACAAAGTTGTATTGCTGTAAAAAAATGTACAAAATCTAGGGTAAGCAACACTTTAGGTAATTGCCTGTGTTTGCATTGTGTATCTTTACTGCGCAAAGTTTCACGCGCGATAGCGCGATCAGCGCGCGGACGCATTGAAACATGGCTGATCTTTGCGGGGTAAGCAAATCTTCATTTTCTCATAAACGAGTACAGTGACGTATAATTTTTCCTTTTGTTTTGAATTGAGCAATAACTTTCTTCCTGTACAAAAAATATACATCAATTACCAGTGTTGAAAATAAAAAAGAAGCAATCGTCGGAAACGTGAATTTGCAAGCAATCGTGAATGAATCATTATCATGAGGAATTTCTGTGTACTGAAGTGAGGTGCTGTCGCTCCAACACTACCGAGGGAATCCCCATTTTCAATTTAAAATTAAAGTTCCAATATCACCAACAATCGATCGGCAAATTTTGACAAAAATCTCAGAGTAGGTTCTATTTCTGTGGAATGAGACCCTAGTTAAAACTTGGTCCAGATTAAGTTTACAGCGATTTCAAGATATTCCGTAAAACACAGAAGCCCAACATTGCCGAATAAATAATGAGGTTATGGCGTACACTCTGCATCACACATGAGCCTGAGAAACTTCAGTTTTATTCCCAACAGTTGATCGACGCTTAAACTTTTGAGGTCTTAAATTAAATAAGTTCGCCGCAAATTAGAATATTAGATACCCGGCTGTACTTAATATTATAACTTGCAGTAAGTAAAGCAACACGTGACCCAAACCATATCACAGTTAATATTCTTCTGACAACCGAAAAATTGGGAAAATAGGCGGTAGGGTTCATTGTCGGGGAGGGCTTATATATGGGGACTTATTTTCCGATGGAAATTTACTTTTCAAAAATGTTCGGGCTTTTGTTTGAGGGTATACTCTGAAGTGTGTACACGAGATAAAATTCTCTGAACATAACGACATGGAACGAAAACGAGTTCTACTGCCGTACAGGCTTTTTTTTTCTGCAAAGTAAAACACAAAACAGTTTCTCCAACAGGGGAAGAGCAGGGTTTTCGTTTGAGGCCGGAGGCCGGACGTTTCGTCCGGTTGTTTCCCATTTCACGTCCGGTGCTTTGATACCAATATTTGCGAGGTTTTTTTTACTATTATACCTTTTTTACCTAAGCATCTCATTAACTTACTGACTAGAGAATAACAGAATAAGCAATTAAATTCTTCAAAATGGCCAAATTACTCTTTTTTCTTTGCTTTTCAAGCGGGATATTTTATCGGTTTTCCACCTTCACTTAAGGCATTCTCGTCCCCAGAGGCCGCGATCCTTTTGGTCAGCACCAAGGAATCGAGACCTCTGGCCACCCCCAGCTTGTGAGCATGCGCAGAGTACTCGTTCTGTAGGTTTCAGCCAATCAGAATTGTCAGATTCGACAATGAGTCCGTGATTCGCGGAGACGGCCAGAGGAGACGGCCAGAGGTCGTGATTCTTGGTGCTGACCAAAAGGATCGCGGCCTCTGGAGACGAGAATGCACGTAACTGAGAAAAAGCAAAGAGCCAGAAGCCGTTTCGTAACTTTGCTGGTAGTTTACTCTCTTAAATGGTCGGTGACCCCTACTTTTTTTCCATTAACTGATTTTATTTACAATTCTCGGCAGATTGTCAAAAAATGAACAAAAAATCAATGTGGGAAGTTTAAAACTCTTGAAGTTTTCTGCCCACAGGACATCGAATCCTTCCATCATGCGGCTGTTAAGTGAGTGGAAATGTGGTCGCTAAATGCTATTTTTTCTTCAAGGAACCACACCAATTGAATAAATTCACTTTATGGGTCCATTTGACAGAGATACGTTCATTTCAAAGATTTATTTCCAATATTTTTGTGCTTACAGACACTGTAGCCGTATCCGCTAACGAAGTGCGAGTTTTCAGAATTAGGGTATTCTTCTGGGCATGTTATCTCTGAAACGAAGTCGGTGACCCCCAATTTTTTTGCATTTCTTACAGTGGTGAGAGTTTCAGAGAAAAATCAATGGTAGAACATTTTTGCGCGAACGTCCTTAAACGGAATTAAAGTGAAAATTTCGTTATCATTCCTGCTCGGCCAAGTCTGACTTGTTAGTCTTCAGGGAAATCCCCCGGCAAAACCGGGACAAAACTCACAACACGTGTTAGTCTCGAACTGTTGAAGAAATGAATACGACAAATGATTTTTTCCTCCGGACGGCCAAGAGAAAACAAGGTAAATTTAAGGACATGATGACTCTGAATGAGTGTTTCATTGTATTGGCGCGGTGAGCATAGACTTGCCACAAGTCGACCTCATGAATTTCAGGGCATCAACAAGAACTCGGAAAAAATCCGACTCCGAGTTTGGTTTCCTGACCAAAACAATGTCTCACGGCTGCCCTTTGCTAATGAGGTCACTATTTACAAGGTTAAGCTTATGTTTCCCTTATCCAACCATGAAAATAGGACTTTCAAAGCTTTTTGACTTTGAAATAGAAAATGACAGATTGTATCTCAAGACAAACGAAAAAAGAATAACACAGGCGATCTCCATTCTTCCTCCCACTTTCCCTACCAATATTTTACTTTGTAAAGAGAATTTGAGTGAACTCCAGCATTGTCTGGGAAATTGATTCCTGGGTTCCAGAAACGCCGTCTGGGTGTTCTATTTTAAAAATTTCCAGCGGGAGCATGCATTCAAGCAAATTCTTTCTGTTGAATAGGAGTAAAAGTGTGAAAGATTAATTTATCAACATGACACGACAGGAATCGAACCCATGACCTCCCGAACACCGGGCGGGCGCTCATCCACTGAGCTACGAGAACTCCTGGAGAGCTAGCTCATTTTTACTGAGTTCTTATGTGACACGCGTCCCGCATACTGCTAGGATCAGCAATGTCGCTATCATCATGAGTTGTGGAAATGAGATTGATGGCAAATTTTCAGCTCGGTAAATTTAATGTGAAAGATTAATTTATCAACATGACACGAGCGTGGGTCAAAGAAAAATAAAAATTCTGAGTCCCCGATAGGAATCGAACCCATGACCTCCCGAACACCGGGCGGGCGCTCTATCCTTGCGTTATTCTAGTTTGATGGTGTTCATTTCATTTTGGTGTTTTGACAAGGTAACATGCAGTTCGGCATGGCACTCAGTAACGCGTTTTGGACTCAATAATTTATTTCTGGAGTCCAAGATGGCGGACGAGCAGGCAATGATAAGACGTCTTCTAAACAACTCGCTCGTTGCTATCATAAGGGAATTGGCTTCAGAAATACTTAACAGAATCGCAATGAGGTTAGCAAGGAGTTGACAGGCTATCACGGCTCCCGCTGTCTCGTAATGTGACAAGTCTGTGACCTTCAGAGAGTATGTCTTTTAGAGATTTACCTTTCCTGTAAGAAATGAAAGGTGGTTCCCTGCATATTTCTCTCAGCAATGGTTGATTCTCTATTATGTTGTGTGAAAATGAACACCATCAAACTAGAATAACGCAATAACAAAAGTGCAGGTCGTAATGTTCCAATAGCAGAATGTCACAACGCAATAACAAAAAAGCGATTTTCAATAGCAAGATTTCAGAACAAAATGACAAAAGTGCAGGTGTAATGTTCCAATGGAAAAATGTCAGAATGCAAGAACACAATTGAAAAGGGCAGGTCCCAATAGCAAGATACCAGAACGCAATAGAAAAAGAACAGTTTACAAAAGCAAGATATCGAAACTCAATTACAAAACGACAGGTTCAAATAGCAAAATACCAAGTACTAATTTTGGCGGTAATCACACTTCATACGGACGTGTCACATACCGGCGGTTTTGTCCGTCTGCGACGTAGGCTATGTTTTCGCATACCTTTTTACAGTCTTTCCTGTAAAACCGTGAACACCAGAAAAAATTTCTGGAATGTTTATTGTGTAGTGACCAATCGCAGCAAAGTTCAGGACACGCGAACAAACCTCAAAACCACAAACTAATGACCGTTGCTGTTTGCGGTTTAGTTTTCTCACACCTGATTGGCTTTTTCTTTGTAACACAATAACATTCCATAAACATTTCTGGTGTTCACGGTTTTACGAGAAAGACTGTAAGTCGGCTATTAAGGCATGGTCCGCCTAGATTAGCTATTGCTAATTGCGGGCATGCCCTTTTTGCAACATTTAATTTAAAAATAATAAAGTGTGAAGTGTGTGTATAGAAGACATTTTCTTCACCCTGATTGGTTGGACGTACCTTCACTGTCTGAAATGCCCGCTGGCCTCTTATTTGTCGCAACTTAGAGATGACGTAATCAGGAGTCATGACTTCATCCAAACTTAACAACAGGATTGATGAAGCTGATTAAATAAAAAGGACTTTTACGTGAAATGAACAACGAACGTGAACGAGAACAAAAATTGTTGAAACATTTTGTTTCGAATGTTGCAAATATACATAAAAGAAACAGCTGCTGTATTTTTAATTTAAACGCGGGATGGTATATTTGGTGGGAAATCAAAACAGCACTGTAGGTTGCACGCCGCACTAATAGTGAATGATGACAAACACGGAGGCAATTGTGGCGGGAAAACTACACGGACGTGCATGCAAAAAGGTGCATGCAACGCAGAACATGATGGCTTTCCAGCCTTCTCATTGGCTGTTTTTTTTCCATGGTAAGAGATTTATATTTTTCGTTATTATGAGAAGCTTTATCCCATATAATAAATCCTTCATTGACCAAGCTTGTTCGGTCAAAATGGCAGGAAATTGGCCTCATTCGGTTTTTGCGGACCTCGTGTCTTGGTCCATAAACACGCAAAAAAAGAACTTGGCCAATATCCAACCATCTGGACCTCACGCTTGGTCAATAACCTATATATGTGTTCTCAAAAAAAGAGATTCAACTTACAGACCCAGTGATCGTGATGTCTAGCCAGCATTTTGGAAAACAATTCAACCAAAAACTATTGATCACTCACCTAAACAAGAAATTCCTAAACCAGACACACAACTGAAAATTAAAAAAATTAAAAAAAATGATCGCTTAACCAACTGAAGGCTTCCGTACAAATATGTGTAGTGCCAATTTGTAGTGCCATTAATGATACATGACAGGGGGGGGGGGGTGTCTGATGGAGCTTCATGTTGCAAACCCAAAAAAATACACAAGCCTGACATGTTAGACCCCAGAAAATACCTGGCATAAAAATTTCCTACCCCAAAAATACAATACTCTATACAGATTTATTAAATCAAACAGAAATTTCGCTCGGAAATGTGACCCCAAAAAAATATGTCTAAAAAAATACATGACAGATCTCTTGACCCAAAAAAATGTCGGACCCTGCCGTCATGTATACTGCTAGTACCCCCTGGGGTACACCCCCACGGAAGTGACTTTTACTAAGACCCTTCCAACGACCCCTCTGGAAATTCAAATTCAGCTTTACACATGCCTTTAAAAGTTTTGGCCTTTGATAACCCCCCACCCCCAGGAATTCCAAACTGGGTTTGAAACATGATTTGTGCTCCTCTTAACCACCATATAATATACTTACTGTAAAAGTGTCCTACGTCCAAAACTGATACATTGTCTTAACTGCTCAATTATTTCACAGCATTCAACCATGGTGGGGACATTTCCTTCTTCAACTGGAAAATGATGTACTTCAAATCCAGCGCAATTCAACTCATCAACGAGATATGGAACCCTACACCTAGGGAGGCAACATGACAATCGAATACACCACTCTATGACAGTCAAATATGCAGCAGTACAGTACTACTATATGAATATGGTATATCAAATATATTTCCACAGTGTTATTGTATATGGTCATACAGTACATTAAGTTTCTCTAACAGACTTCATTACAATTCAAAGTGAATTCGTTTTGCATATACTGACAAAAGATGCCTGAAATTTGTACTAGCCAAAGTAGCAAGTGAAAACCCAAAACATACATTTACATTTTACATAAAATTCCTTACAATATTTGTAACAGCTTTTTACAAGTTTGTGGCTGCTTGGCGACCATTAATTTTGAGCTCTACTTAGGTTTGAATTTTTGCAAATTACCCTTCAGGACTCTTTCAGAGATGTGTAACAGGGGGCAGATCTAGGGAGAGGGTGCAGGGGATGCGCACACCCCACCCCCCCCCCCCCCCCACCTGAGATGACCTGCAACTTTCTAATATAACTAGTATTCTGCTTATGTCACCCATCAATTACGTCATTCCTTAGCGGTGCACCCCCTCATGAGAAAAATCCTAACAAATCTCTTGTAAACAATAATATGATCTCTCCGCTCTCCCTGCAGGGGGTATTTACGTCACCTTTTGTTGGGTATGCCCCACTGTGGAGGAAGAATTGAACAGTGCTGGTTATGCAATTTTTGGCGATAGTTAAAGTGGTTTTACCACGTGACTTTCTTTTGGTCTTATTTAATTTTAAACAGCAGCAAATGTATCAGTAATTGAAAACAGTTTTTAACAAAATGACACCCTTAATACTGTTGCTATGACAACAGTTTTGCCACTGGTACTGTTTTAATAAAAACTAATTAAAAATTCCCAGTTTTTGTCTTAAATCAAGAACCATCTACCGCAGCCAATCCAATGATGGGAATTAAGACGATAAAGGAACTATATGTCTGTTTCAGGTAGGACCCTTTGTCTCACTTCAGAGGTTGCAAGTGGGGATATTTGGTTTTTTTGACAGAGAGAGACTGGAGCTGAAAGAGTTGCTATGGCAACAATATTAAGGGTGTCATTTTGTTTCTTTTGGGTTGCACATTTGTGGTGCCAAGTTTCAAGAACACTGCTTCCATATTTCCAGAGTTATTTTTTATTCAGTATTTTTACCATTTTTTGTTGCAAACCTCATGACGTCATCACTAAATGTAATTTGCATAATAGGAAAATGTCAATATAGCTAAAACGAAAAAAGATATCTCAAAGAGAAAAAAGCCATTCTTCTGTATTTCGAAAGGCCTTTCAAATAAGCAGAAAACATTTTTCATGTCATATACACTTTTAATGTTTGTTACTTTTCTTGCATGATATGGTATTTTTTATTTTTGCATTTTTTATATATATATATATATATTTTTTTTTTTTTTTGCATGAGGTGGTATTTCTTATTTGATAGTAAAAGGTTACTTGCAACCCGAGAGTTTATTGTTGGCACTCATGAAAAGAAAAAGATGCAAAAGATTCCTTATTCATTCATTCATTCATTCATTCACTTCAGTATTGAAAAAGTACCTGACCATCTCCCGATGAGAGCAGAACACAAAAACATCAGAGATGTCAAGTGACTTTATTTGTGCTGCAAGGAAACAAGGATAAATTGTCCACTCAAGACAATGGCTAATTAGGTTACAGTGTATATATTTACCAATGGCTAAGAACACTCCATCCTGATTGATTCAATCATTAAATATGGTCAAAACCACTGTTTCACAGCAGTTTGTGTAATGTAAACTTAATAGTAACATAGGGTAAATCTCGGTAACAGCACAGGGAGTCATCATGCCAGAGCTTTCTCCATGAAGTTTCGGTAGAAATTCACTGCAAGCTATCCAACAGTATACTTTTTGTAAAGCATCTTTTGCTAATGGGGGAGGCTCAGTGGCCTAATGGTTAGTGCGCTGGATTCCGGATCGGACGGTCCAGGTTCAAGCCCTAGCCGGGGCATTGCGTTGTGTTCTTGGGCAAGACACTTGTGCCTCTCTCTCCCAGTGCCTCTCTCCACCCAGGTGTACAAATGGTGTATAAATGCTGGGGGGTAACCCTTCGATGGACTAGCATCCCATCCAGGGGGGAGTAGAAATATTCCTAGCTGCTTAATGCTACTGAAACTGGTATAAGCTCTGGAAGTATGGGCCACTAGGCACGAGGCTTTACCTTTTGTTGCTAATGGATGCACAGTGGTAGGGGTTTAAATATTTTTTTTTTAACAAGTTGTTACCAATGGTAGAATAGGTGGCAGCTACAACAAAAGGGGGAGTGAGCCCCCTTTGATCTAGGTGAAACAGTTTAATAATTTTTGGAGAATGTTAAATGATAATCTTACCTATATCTACACTTAAATTCCTATTTGTGTCTTTATATTTGCAACCTAAAATCCAAGAAAATATTTAACCGTATTATAAAGAAACAAAACCAAACCACTGGAGATAAAACAAACTGAAAGCTATTTAATCAACACATCGGCAAAATCTTAAAACTTCCTGAGTGTGTACCTGGAACTGGTCCATGCTAATTTTAGATTATTGCAAAGTCTAAATGCAGCTATTATTTTTGTTCTTTAACTTTAATTAGCACCCAGTAATCTCTGAGTTTACTGAGAAGCCTACTAATAATTAATAGTATTCTAAATTGAAATTACATTTGAGAGAATAATTTTACTTTACCTGGTAATCCACTTATACAAATAACTTCTGCACAGCACCCGGTAAAGGAAAGGTCAACCCTTAAATAATAGAAAGCAATATATTAACTTAGTGATCAATGATTTTATTGGGTAAAATAATTGTTACAGCAGGGCACTTTCAGGGAAACTGTAGCAGTACATGTTCCTCGTAATACAGATATTCACCTGTTATTTCACCCAAGGAGAAACGGCTTCTTACAAGTGAGAATAAGGGATGTTATTAAAACTTGTATCCAACCTGCACTCATGGAATAATAATTGTTAATTATCAGTGGTACGGTAAAGCGCCAATCTGTAAATATTTTATATGTAGAATAATATCCTTTGAAAAATCTACCAGGGTGAAGGACTTTGCTTTAGGTGTAAACAATGTTAAACATACCAGTACAACACACTAATTCAGATACACTGGTTTACACCAACTAGTGGCCGATCAGGCCAGAGCTTATCCCGGTTTCCTTAGCATGAAGCGGCAGAGAGTATCTTTACTCCCCCCAGGATGGGATGCTAGTCCATCGCAGGGTTACCCCCAGCAGTAAATTCTCCGGTACCCATTTATACACCTGGGTGAAGAGAGGCACAGTAAGAGTAAAGTGTTCTGCCCAAGAACACAACGCATTACCCCGGCCAGGGCTCAAGGACGGACAATCAGATCCGGAGTCCAGCACGCACTGACCATTAGGTCACCATGCCTCCCACAATCAATGACTAATCAGTTGATTACCCATCGATTACTCACTGATGTCGTTGATCATCGATTAATTATGCTCGGTGCTCATGTCGTTATGATTACGGTTATGCACAAGTGAAAACCAACCTTCTGGACACTTGGTTCAGAAACACCACAAAAAACAGGGCCAAAATACGACTGATTTATTAATAAAACCTTTACCAATGAGGAAAAGGAACTTAGCAAACAATGGGACATTCCATTTTTGTAACCAAAACCACCCATGGAAGGTATATTTCAGAAGTCAATATGGACAGTTGGAAAAAATGGAATGTCTATACATGACAGACGAGTACAAATTGAAGATAGCGCACCTTTCAAAACAATTAAACATTACTTGGGGAAATTTTACTCTCTAATTTATGTAACTTATAAAAACTGCATTAAACAGTTTTCATTGAGCTTACCAGTCAACTTGAAAAGGTGCGAGATTTTCAACATCATTTTCCTCGTCATCCGAGCTGTCAAAATCATTTCTTCTCACCGGGGAACGCTGAAAAAATCAATTAAATAAGTTAATAATTGAAAGCTAGCGTTATTTCCCCAGTAAGAGCACATTAGAACAGAAAATTATTTTGAAATACCTCAAAAACCATCTTTTCTTGACGAACACTTGATCATTATTCTCTTCAAAATTTCAAAACTTCGTCTTTTTCTTACGATGCGTTTGATTGGCCAGATTTCGTTAGACCCAGTTTCTTTCGCGTCTCAGAAGAGATTCTCCTTATTTGGAAACAAGAAAAGCGAACGAAGCGCGAAGGCTTCAGTTTTCACGTGTTGCAAGAAAATTTTCTTCCACTTTTTAAGGATACTTCAATCAAAATGGTAAGTTTTAAGTAGTTCAATCTGTACTTAGATTATTTAAATTCAACTTGCGTCATATTTTTAGAGGGTAGAGCTCGAGGCTGCGTAGTTTTGTGCACTGCATTGAATCTTCTTTGTCGTTGAACATTTTGTTTACGAAAGTTCAAGCTTATTGTATCACACATACACTGTAAGCTTTTGCTTCAGACAGCGTCTGTATACTAACTTTTTAAGAAATAAAGGGCTGCTGTTATAGTTGTTTATCCGTTGCAATTAAGATGAAGGTAATTTTCTTTTAAATCGATCTAATTCTTAATATTATTAGTAAGAAACGAAATATTACAATGGATAAGCTTAAAAACTTACGTAAGACTATCCAAATATTACAAGACTAAAAATGACTAAATTAATTACAGTCCCAGCAATAGGAAGGAGCACTACTATGATACTATAATGCAGCTATCAATGTAAATCCCTTGGGGGGGGGAGTGCGGGCATAGGTGGGGGATTTGACAGTTGTTATTATCCCATAGGGTGGGCTTTTGACCGTTTTAATGGCCTTTCTAGCAACATTTTATTGATCTTTTGACCATCTACAATTGCCCTGGGGCTGGGTATTTGAATAAACAATCTCAGCTCAGTTCAAATCCCCCACCTATGCCCACACTCCCCCCCCCCCCCCCCCCACAGGATTTACATTGATAGGTGCATAGGAACAAGGGAACAAAATTGAGGGATACACAGAGTGAACAAGGATGTAGGCTGTCAAACAAAATGAAAACACTATGGAGGACGTGGTAGAATGTGCTAGAAAGCTATGTTATTTGCTGCATGCAACTAGCAATAGCAAGTGAAGACTAGAACTTGCACAGTAGCTATTCTTGGTTTTCATGTGACGTCATAAAATTCTGAAATCAAAATTCGCTAGGCCTACTAAGTTTTCGTTGCTGCTAGGTGTAAGGTGAACTAAAAATATATCTTTTCGCAAATTTTTAACCTCGACAGTGTCCTTCGTTTTTAAAACAGAGCATCTTGAATATTCGAGTTCTTCGCTGTATGACATCGAGCTGAGTGCCGCGACAAAGCTATTTTGTTTAACAAAAGCCTATCCTTTCGAATTTGAGCAGTTATAACATTTCAGATAATAATAAGTGGTGTTTATGAGGAAGTACAATAGCTCAAGAGCCAACAGTAGTCGCTATCGTAGCAAAACTGAATTCCAGATGGTTTCACGTGCATCACGGCGGCCATATTTGTGCCCCTCGGAAGGACACAAATATGGCGTCTCCATGCTAAGCTTTGTAAATTTGTGTGGAAAGTTTCGGCAAATAACTGGCGAGCGGCGCGTCGCACAGTCCTGAGACTTGGAGAAATTGTTTATTTATTTATCATCTACACTATCTAAAGTTCTTAGCTTCTGTAGCTGATTTTTGTTTCGAATTTAGTTTTTGCGTGACTAGTGAAAACCACCAATATGTAGGAAAGGTGGTGTAAAAATACTGGCATGGTGAGCATGCCTGTAAACAAAACATAAAAAGCGTTTGATGGCTTTGTAAAGTACCCAGCTTACAATATATGTGACTTTTCCCTGTTTGTAATGCAAGTCTGCCGAGTCACCAGATCATCACCTTGTAAAGGCCAGTGGTCCTCATAAACTTCCCAACATTCAGGGTTCGTACAGGTAATGGCAAACCCTGAAAGTTGGAATTTTAGAATGTCATTTTTCCAGGCCTGGTAGGTCATGGAATTTAAGTGTGGGTCATGGCAAGTCATCAAAAATTATGTCAATTGAAAAAGTATGAAATAAATAAGGTTTTATCTTGAAGAAAATGGTAAAAACTTACCCAAAATGAAAGATGATTTCCACGAAAGTGGTCACATTTAGATCATGGAAAACTTGGAGAAGTAATGGAATTTCAAAAGCACAAAGGAGTACGAACCCTGACATTACTAATCAAGCTCAATCGAACCAAAAAAGAACTTCTGTTTGAGTTCAATTGGGTTTGATGTCAGAGCTAATCAAACCCAGTTGAACTCAATGAAACACATACAGGAAAAAAAATCTAAAGTTGTCCCAAAATACCCTAAATGAACCCAATTGAAGGCTCTATTGCGTTCAATTGCTCAAAAATTTTTGTGAAAGTTTAATTCTGTTTGATTACTGAACCCAATCGAACAAAATCACCTGATTGAGTTTGATTACGTTCAATTTTCCAAAAAGTAGTTATACTGGGAGGAGGTGTGGTGTGACATTTTGTACTTCGAATTCCGGACAACAAAAAAAATCAACCCTTCGGTTTTCATTTTTCAAACAGTGCAAACAAAAATAATGAGGGTTCTGATTCCTTAGCTTGTCGGGGGTTCGGATAAAAAGTGTGAGGTCCCAAGCCTGAACAGGGGCTATTTGATCAAAGGGTGCCGGATAAATCACTATTCAGTCCAGCAGTGAAAACCCTATCAAACTTTGCGCACTATGCACAAGTCTCGCACCAGTAGATCCAATGTCAATTAATCTCTCAAGGTCCCAGCCAGGGCTTAATTTACGTGGACCACTCTACAAGTACCTGGAGTCCATTAGACCATCACCACTCCCATGGCAGGGCTGCAAATAACTGTCAAAATTTGCCGATGTCCAATGCAGCCCCAACTGTGGTCGGACAGAATATCCAGACATTTTACACCTTCCGTTGCAAATGCAGATGTTTTGCGTTGATGGCGCTTTATCAAGGAGCTCTGTAATATGATGTCTGATGACATTACTGTTTCCTCTGATTGAAATGGTGATGAAGTCAGACACATGGCCTTTCATGGGAAAAAACTATTTGCAGCCCTGCACAGTAAGTTCTCCTATAGCTTACAGGTATTTACCACATTGTAATTTTTCTTTTCACAGTCACACACAATCCTTCTAATTCAACCTACTGCAAAGCCAGACTCAAGAACATACTCAGACTATGAGACAAAAGATGAATGCATGGAAGGTAGGATAAAGTGATAATATCCTTTGAGTGACAAGTGTCATTTTGGTAATTTTTTTTAATTATTGCTGATTTTCACTCCAAAGCTACTGAGTAAATTAAAAGTCGTGAATTTGGAATATTATACAGAAGACTACCTTTAGTTAGTTTTCACAACACGTTCATTTCACGATTTTGGTGGTCATACATGTATTTGGTGGGCACTTAATTTTCGAGATGTCATAAAAATTTCATAACCCAAATCACTTTGATTTCATGATTTTTCTAACATTACAAGTTTGGTCATCAGTTCCTTGACAAGTTAATTCCCATTATTTTCTTCAATTTTGGTAAAAACAACTTTATTACATGTCTGATGTGATAAAGCAACAATACTAGCAAAAAGCAGTGATTTCTTTTGGTGAAGATGTCTTCATGATTTCTAATGGCAACGGAACCACTTACAGTGTGATAGTTAAAGTGCACCTAACGCCAAAATATTTTTTCGCTGAAAAAACCTTTGCACCAGTTCAAAACGTATTGCACGTTTCGCTTCTCCTTTTAACAAACTTGTTCCACAACCGAGTCATAAGGGGCATGGGTCTATTCCTGATATGACGTCGCAAACTGATTTGCATCGCATCAAGTCTTTGTAAACATGCATGAAATCAGTTTTTGATGTCACATCAGAAATAGACCCATTCCCCTTATGACTCGGTCGTGGAACAAATGATGCACAGTTTTTCGTAACTTCTGAATGCTATAAATAGTCAGAATTTTGTTAAAAAGAGAAAGGAAAGGTGCAATGCGTTTCGAACAAGTGCAAAGGTTTATTTTAGTGAAAAAAATATTTTGGGGTTAGGTGCACTTTAAAGACAACGGTGGAAATGGAATCTTAATAGAATTGTTTAAATCTTCCTACGTAAGATGTTATTGGTAATAAAATCATAGAGACAGTCACTTTATTTTCACTAAAACATCAGGAATTCACTTCTGATACAAACAGCAGTCTAAAAAGCAGTATGAACTTTTGGACATTCACAAAAACACATCACAATTCCTCAACTGTTCAGATTGCTGGAACAACTTCATGTATCAACAGCAACATTTCTTCCAAACTCCCAGGGTTCCAGATATGTTTTCCAGGCAAGGTGTCAACGCAAAAACCCTCTGCTCCCCATTTTCTATAAATTTGCCAGGTCAAGTAGCTGACATTGTCAGGGTTTTGACCTGAGACCCCTCTCTCATCTAGGACACCATTCTCATCATCAGAGCCACTTGTCCCTCTTCGCCGGCTGGACCTGTGCATGAGGAACAAGTGGCTGTGGTGACACATGATTTGATTGGCTGAAATCTAACAAAGGAAGTCCAATCACTTCAGCCATTTTAAACCCTAATGTATTATAATATTAATAGTTTAAAACGGTTGATTTGATTGGACTCGCTTTGTTAGATTTCAGCCAATTAAATGATGTGTCACCAGAGTCACTTGTTCCTCGTGCACAGGCCCAGGCGGCTAAGAGGGACAAGTGACTCTGGGGACGAGAATGCTCCCAAGCTCGCAGAGTTCATTCCCAAGGCTCACTCTACCTGTGAATGTAGTTTAATGTAAATTCATTGTACAGAATGAAGCTTCTTCGCTTGAAAATTGTGCATCATTTTTATGTTCCATATTCTTTTGACTTTTTCAGGTGTCTGCAAGATATTTGAAGAATACCTAAAGAAATCCAACCCAAGCACGCCATCCATCACCTACGATATAAGTCAACTGTTTGATTACATCGACAACTTGACTGACCTGTCTTGCTTGGTGTACCATTCTAAAAAGTCCCTTTCTAAGTTATGTTTAAGTCTTATTTAGAAATTAAACTCATCACCAATAGATGAGCTTGGGAGCTGGTGCCTGAAGGATTGGTGGAGCCGGGCAACAACTAGCTCAGAAAAGGAGGTAACCATGGCAACCCTGCGAGCGGTCACCACCATTGCACCGTCACACTGACTGACTCAATGGAATACTTACCAACCAATACTTACCTAACCCATCCAAACTTGAGGGAGGGTGGAGTGGGCACAAACGGCTTCAGAATGCACTGCAAGCAAGCTAAGTGCAGCGAAATATCTACGCGAATTGTGCAAGCAAGCAAAAGCACCAAAATCGCGAGGTGCCCAAGCTTAACACGTAGTCGCACCAGTTCACCTGCGACAAATGTCTGCTGACCTAACTTGTCGTGAGGTTAACTTTGCCTAAATGTTATTTAGCCACATTTAAGAGGTGCTGCATTCTGATAAGTTTGAGTATCGGATATTCCCCAGTTTTAGCTGGGGCCTATTCAGTCAGGTGATGTGTTTAGACCAATCATATGCAGCCAAAATAGTTGATGGGTTGTATTGATTGCATGCAAGTGTTGTTGTCAACTATCTTCAAAGTGGATTTTGATGACTGGATTTTGATGACTGTCTATGTTTTGGTTGCTTTGTTCGTTTTCCAATCAACAGACGATGCCAAAAGGAGCCTTATTATGAGCCACACAACAAGGAGTGGATAAAAGAAAACATCTATATCATGTTAAGAAAGCAAGCTGGAAAATAACACTGCAAAATTAGACATTTGTACAGTACACTTCAGTTGATCACCAGCCAGCAGAATGCTAACAAACTGCTCACTCGTTTAATTCCTCTGTTCATCTTGTAACAGTAAACATCATTTGATTGTAATCTTATTAAAAAAAATTTTGTCTCTTTAGGTTGAAATTTTATGGTTTTTTTAAGGAAAAGCACTAGAATGTTCACAACGTCTAAATCTCAATGCAAAAGAACACGATAAACAAGAAACCAGTGCGAAGTATACAAAGTAATTACAAAAAAAATAAAAAAATCTAAAGAACGCCTGATCACAGATTAGGGGTGCAGCGCCCAATGGTTTGCGCACTGTACTCCAGATCTAATAGTCAAGGTTCGAGCCCTGCTTAGGCAACTGTGTTGTGCTCTTGGGCAAGACCTTCACTTTCACAATGCCTATCTCCACCCGGGAGTGCATTGAATAAATTGGTGTATCAGTTAATTGTTGGGGCAACCTGACCGAATGCTGGGGGGTACCTTGCAATGGACTAGCATCCCATCCAGGGGAAGTAGAAATACTCCTTGCTGCTTCGTGCTACAGAAACTGGAAGGAGTTGACTGCCGGCAGGGCTTCAAAGGCTTTACCACAATCAATCCTCAATCCCAGAGTGGTCCTACTTGTGAAGAAAGTAGGGAAGGCCTACAGACTAGTCTGGCCTTGGATGTCAAGACAAACCCTGGCATAACAAACAAAACATAATTCTACCAGAGGAGAAACCTGCACCATTCCATACATATCAAGTGATCGATAAACTGGATTTTAAGCATGGAACAATGTCAGGAAGGGCCTTAGACTAACCAACTAGCTAGAAAGTCGGTAGCAAAATGTTTGATTTTCGCTTCCAGGTTTAGCATAACCTGCAACCAGGCATCTTTTTTGTTTTTAACGAAGGAACAAGTATAAGAAGGGAGGGAAGGAATGATCGCAGGTTAGGTTTAGCATTCCTCTAGCCACTTTGGCAAATGAAAAAAACTAAGAACATTCAACCGTTTTTTTGTAAATAATATTAACAGTATCTGAACTGCAAAAATACTTTTGTCTAGTAAATCTGACATGTACATGTATGTCACAGCACGACAAACCAGTAAGTTAAAAAGTTAGTATAGAGTCTAGATCAGGGTTTGAAAAGGTGGTAGTGTTGATCAATAACAAGGCAATTTCTTATAAATAGCAATTTTTAATTGTGACGCACCACTAAAAATGCAAATGATGTATTAAGTAAACATGACTTATTAAAAAGCCTACCCTTATTAACCCATTGGCTCCCGTGCCGACCAAACTGGCCATAACAAACATTGCCTTTTGTTCGGCTTCTGACATCATCTTTTAGCAAAAAAGGCATCACTTATACTCAATCTCTGCAGGAGGAAAAGATCTTTCCAATGATACCCAGATCAGAGTGACGGAGTTAATTGATCATGAAATACACATGGACATTTGAGTAAAGGACTCTGAGAAAAATAGCCTCAACTACCCTTGGATACTCCATGGCAAGAATTTCATGTTTGGATCACGCTTTCTTGGGAAATTTTGGACTGAATCGAAGGCAAGCCTAGTAGAAGACCAACAACTGCAACAAAATGATAAGAAAAGGAGAAAACAATGGAAAAAAAGCCTTAAGACACGTCACTTTTTAACCCAAAAATTATTGCCAAATTTTGCCTTTTGTGCATGCCAAAGCAAGTGTCATAAAACATGACGCTAGTGGAAAGACATTCATGTTTTCATGTTCCAACGAAGTTTTGAGTACATGAGGGCAGATTTAGCTCACAACAGACCAAAAATGTCACAAATGTCCAAAAAAGGACTTTTTCCAAAAATCTCCAGGAGTCAATGGGTTAAATATATATATTTAAAATAACATTAATCAAGCCAGTAAATTTTACTACACTTGAGATAGTGTGTCCAGATTTTTTTTCTGCATGTGGTGCAAATTAAAGCATCCACTTCTTAACGAAAGTTAAACGATCCATGGGCTATTAACAGCTCTTGAATACTTCATAATTATACATATGTTATCTTTGATTATTAACACATTAAATATTGGCTGAAATATTTTTTTTGTTTTACATCTGTACACTTGGACTAATATCTTGCCTTGGAGTGAATCAAGTTCATGCCAAGCTCCTTCAACCAGAATGTTTCCTAAAACCTTGCCTATAGTTAATGAATTTACACAATGTGCATGTTAAAAAATTTCAGCTATAGACAAAGTTAATTATTTTCCACGCAGTTACAATATTGGGTCTTAAGATGTTAAGCTAGAATGCGATACAAAGAGGGTTGCAAAAAGGTGGGGGGAGTACATCCAAAACTTATTTTGATCAGTATTGCAGTTATAGCTAGCTCATTTCAAAGCAGTGTCTCTTTTCTGGTTATAAGCCTCTCCATTTATCAGCCCTCCTAAAACCCTATGGAGAGTTGTGTATGCCAGGGCTTATACAAAGTGGCAGTTTACTATATCCCATAACTCTTGTACTCTTTCAGTCTTGTTTCACGTGGCTGGAAGCCTCCACACACCCCCTCTTTAGCCTTTACCCAAACACCTGCATACAAGGCTTAGATTTGAAGTAAATTTGTACCTCCCAATGTCAAGCTAATGGGGTAACTAAAAGGTTTGACCTCCAATATGAAAAGAACATCCTTTAAAAACTTAAATTCTTGGTTTGTGTGGCCCTGGAGCATACAGCAGTCGTGATGCTTCAGGTCTCCGTCGTGATTTCCGCCCTCTCCACACGAGTGTGACAACAATGATCACCACAGCTGTCAAGGACACAGCCAGAGCTACAGCGGCAGTGGGAGGGAAGTCGCCAGATGATGAGTCGTCAACATCGCCATCGTCACTAAAGTTACTCGTGACAATCAAGCTGTTTGTTTTCGTGAACAGGTATGGCTTATCCTATAAAACATACAGTACATATAAACAAAATCTGTTAAAACTGATGTCCACCATATACATTGTCCATTATTTTGTAAGTAATAGTGGTAATAGGGCCGAGTGGAGTTCAATTCTGTCTTATCACACAAGTGATTAACAAAAACAGACAACCCCTAGCAGGAGTCCAATTTGTTTATAATCACAAGTATGATTACCCTGACAGAATTGGGCAACACAAAATCCTGTTACCAGTAAATCATAACTACAACAAAATTCAAAGAAACTTTAGACAAAGCAAAGCCTGTTGATGATTTATCATCCCTATGATAAAACAGCCATTTTGAAACTGAAGATTTTAGAAATGTCAGGGAATATTTGGTCACAAAAATGAATCACGTGTATACAGAGATATAATGTACCATACCTTTGAAGGGCATTTCAGTGTCTCCTGATCTCCCCATTGCTTTGTCTTTGAACCAAGTGGCTCCAACTGCAAATCAGCATTTAAGGTAATTACAACCAGTAAATAATATTCAAGATTCTCCAGGTTAATTGTTCTGCAACAAGAAGTAACTAGCACAGGAGTATTGCAGCTACTACCTCTGGATCAGATGCTAGACAGGTACTCCCCGAAATTGTGTCAGCAGGTTTCCAAACAATTTGTGTGCAGTGTACCCAACTACACTGCCAGGAATAATGGGGAGTGACAACTCTACTAAATCCATCACGAATTTCTTGGAGACATTATAGAAAAATCTCAAACTTCCCAAGATTTTAGCTATATCACTTCATGTTTCCCCGAAAAATCCTGAGCCTCCTGATTCACGGCAAAATATTTACATTCCCCGGAGAATTATGTTTTCTCTCAAAACGGGCCTTCTTAGAGTTTAGACCCCCCAGAAGAACATGCAGGCTAGCCTAGGTATTCGTAGTGGTTCAATGTTGAACTACTGGTTATCCTATTAAGTTTTTCTCTAGCATACCATATTCTTCCACAAAGCTAATGCGGCCGCTGCATGGCCATGTACTGTGAAGTGCAGGCAGTCCACACCGAAAAAGGATTGCACTAATTTACCATCCTGGCAATAAAAGAAAACAATTCCAGTTTGTTGTACAAATTATATGACAAACATCCCTTCTTAAGTTTCTTCCTGGTTTATTATAACATTTACTAATGACTCTTTTTTGAAATGGTACTGTAAACTATTCTTTTAATGTTTACTTTTATTTGAAGTCAATTTTAGAGTGGTTTTTATTTACTGTCACCTACACATATATCTGACATATAAACCATCTGCAATATCTGCATTTCAGTTGCAACACCACTGCAACAATAGCAGTGTAAATTATTAAGTTACACAGACAATTTTAACTCGATCATGATCATCCCCATCATCATCATCACCACCACCTTTCCACCATGCATTACAATAAAAGCTTCACGACTTGTGAAATAAATCAGTAATACCGTGCATGTACCTCAGATTTTGGTGGCATGTGAAGGGCAGGTTGAATGACCACAGTGAAGCTGTCCTTTGTTTCATACAGTCCACTGTTCACCAGTTCCTCCAACAGATGCTATAATAATTATTATAATGAGGGAAAAGGTTGCACTTGTTAATCTTTTACATGACAATAATTTATGCAGTGGCAATTTACTGCAGCTGAAAAGTGATCCAGGGCTGAAAATATTTTTTCTATGACATTACGGTGTTGTGGTCCGGCCTTGTATCATGGGTTGGTGCTTATCATAGGGATAACCTCACTGCACCTTTCCCCCTTGGACGGACTTGTCCAAGAAAACTGAGTATGAGTACATGTGCCTGATCATGACTAAGTTACCCAGACAAAACCCAGTATTGAGGTTGGATGTCACAATACAGTACTGATTGACAATGCGTTGTTAGTGCAAAACATCGGCATTGTTTTGGGAAGCAAAAAAAAAGTAATTGCTGTCCAACCACAGTTGGGATCTCAAATTTCAGTTGGCTATATTGTCTGATAGTATAATGTCCAGAGGTGAATAATAAGAATGGGACGTTTTGATTGGAAGAGAAGCTTGGCTTATGAGACTTTATTCACCACGCGAAACAGTGAATATAGCATTTTGAGGCTTGGTTACTATTCCATGCCACCTTTGTTATCCAGGCATGTAAGATGCACCTATCAATTTTAAGCCGCTGGGGGAGGGGAGGCCGGGCATAGGAAGGGGATCTGACAGTAGTTATCGCCCCATAGTAGGGACTTTTGACCGTTTCAATGGCATTTCTAGCAACATTTTATTGACTTTTAGTTACTATTTTGACAATCCTAAAATGCCCTGGGGTAACGCATTTGAACAGAAACTCTCAGCTCACCTATGCCTGGCCTCTCCCCACTGGCTTAACATTGATAGGTGCATAAACATGGCAGACTCTTGATGAAAGAAAATTTTCCTTTATTCATAAGAAATCGCTCCAGGTCCAGATATTCAAGACACCGATAATATTGGAGAATGATAACTAAAGCCTTTGGACCAAAAAAATTTTCAAGAAATGGTTTTTGAAGGTGTCTTGAAAGTGATCATAAACACAGTGGTTCACACGTCCAGGACAAAATGTGTCAGATCAAGTGACCAAAATTAATTTCTCTTCAGACAGAATCTACTCATTTCAGAAACGACAACCACAAGCTTCCATAAGTTACCAATAATCAAACAAAGGTAGCAGATGAGTGTATGTACTAGTGTTATTTTTGATCCATTTTAATGCCTAACATGTGTGAATTGAGTCACTTGTGTCTCCCTTCTTATGTTTTAGTTCTTTAGTTATGTAGTTCTTGATATTCACCTCTGGAAATTATGCTTTAAACAATTATTCACTTAAGGCTCAGTGAACATCGGCGAATTTTCCCTGAAACAAAGTCGTGGGGAATATTCGCCAAATAATTGTTGATTGTCTGACTGTTATTGGCAGCCCTGTGATCATGCCTCAAACAGGCCCTGCATTTACTATAGGTAAACTATTACTGAACTAGTAATAACCAAAGGTTAGGAAGATTTGGCGAGGACGATGCATTGTGCTTTTGGTTAATAAAGTGTAACAGAGGTGTACTAAGTTGTATTCAGTGGCACATGATGACTTTGTTTGGTAAAATCTGCTTTGCCAGGCTACAACCCTTCCTCTGCCCTGCCCCCTTTTCCTTTATGTTTGCCACATAATACTATACTGGAGAAAAGCATATTAAATAAATTATTTGCAATGTGAATAGAATTATTGTCTTTCTTTTCGGGCAATAAGAATAATAATTAATTTGATAGTAAAACTTGTAGTCACGTGTTATGCAACAGTGATCGTTATGTAATTATAACACATGGCACGCGTGGGGCCTGTGGAAGGGGTATGGCTGTTTCAATATATTGAACCCCTTGCTTGTACATGTCATGACTTGTGACCTGGCAACAAAGCAGTCATTCATTCATTCGTTCTTGCTTTTCTTAGCTGGATGATGTGTTCGATTTTGCATCCAACTACCATTAAAGCTTGCATGAGCAATAGCAATACGTAAACGCCAGGGACTAACTCTCCCAAAAGCGTGGATTGGTATAGCACCAAGTGAAAAAAACAGCAGGAATTATATAAATATTACGTTGCAACACCAAGGTCCAAAATATGTGCGATCAAATTACGCTTTGCATCCCATACATGCTTAGTGGAAGAACATCAGAATGCAGCAAAAATCGAGTCAAGACAAAACTGCCGCGCATGTGTTTGTGATGGCAACATTGAGATTAGGATTGCGGGTGACAAATTCATCTTAAAAAATCACCTCAAGGAAAAAGAAACTATAAAGGCAATGCGCTTGCCAGGTACCTTGTATTTTTTAGCTGCCTTGGCTAGTTTGGATCTTTCTGCATCACCTTCTTTCAGACACGGACAAGGATTCCTGCACAAAAAATAAAGCATTACTTGACAGTCACATGACTGTTATTAAAACTGTTAGCAGGAAATGGACCAGATTACACCTGTGAGTCATCTCAATTCACCAATTAGTACAGTCATGTACATCAAGTACTAGAAGACTTGACACTTAAATAAAGTTAAAAGTTTCCATTTCTCAGCTGACAGTTAAAATTTTGGCCAGTTAACCCCATGCACACCCTCTTAATAACAAGTTACCAGTAGTTATAAGCATGATAACAACACTAAAACCTACCATCCCATAATTTGGCAAGACTTTGAACTGTGTTGATATAACTCATACAAAGAAGAAACGTCCATGGGTGGAACCAAATTCACAAACAGCCTGGGAACCTATATATGACAACAACATACTGTTAAATTAGGAAAGAAACATTGGTTTTGTAAATAAAAAAAGATAAGGCCAAATGGACCACCCCCCTAGGGCAGTTTCTATAGATAGCAATATCAGGGTTGCCACTTATCAGAAACTAATAAGTTCCCTGACTATTCCCTGACCTTTGAACAATTTTCCCTGACCTTAGAGTAGATAAATACAGGGTTTGTACCCCTTTTCACGACAAATTTCCAGGACTTTTCCAGGCCTCATATCTAATTTTACAGGACTCCAAAATTCACATTAAACCCTTTTTCTTCCAAGATCCCAATATAAATTCTCCCAGCTGTGACCCTCGCATTTCTTATAAAGTTTGTTCAGAAAAATTCATTTCTTGATTTTAATATATTTCCAGGACTTTCCAGGACCTGTAATCTTTCTCCAGGACTTTCCAGTCCTGGAAAATGACATAATAAAATTTCAGTTCCATTCTAATTTTCCAGGTTTTCCAGAGTAAAGAAACAACAGAAACCACTGGCCAAAATTACTGCTCCTGCACATGCCACTCGAACAGTATCAAAATCAATCGTGTTCCATCATGTCATCTGAAAGGAAATAAAATCTCTGACTTTTCACTGCCTTTACCAAACATCTAACATTTTCCCTGACATGCTCTTCAATTTCCCGACATTCTTTAGGCTACATGTACAGCCCATACTTAGTAGAACATGCGATAGTAGCTGCAAAGGGCCTATTAGGAGTCAGCCTCCACACAAACCAGCAAGGCCAATGCACCTCCCGAGGAGTGGGGGATGGGGGTATTCCCACATAATGTGCCAGGGATGGGGTATTGGTTTCTTGAGGTTTTCTCTCCTTAAATGGGGTATCATTTTTGCCCCTTTTGGAATTGTTCCTGGTGTGTTCCTTAGATAGAGTACCTAAATTGTATCGTCTAAAATTGCAGTGCATTTAATGGCAAGCTAAATGCAAAAGCAAGTTAACAATCTTTTTAGAATATTTTAATGTTACAGCAATGAAATGTTGACCTGTTCTTAGTTTTCATTTTTTCTTTGAATAGGTTGTCATTTTGTGGGATTTGAACCTTAAATAGGCTATCAGATTCAGTTTTCTTTACCATTAAATAGGATGAGGGTAAACTTATTAAGAACCTTTGCAGCACACACTTATCCCAAATTTAAGGCAGTACACGGTCACCCAGGGTGCACTTACCATATACTTTACCAAAACATAGTAAATTAATATAAAAATGCACAAACAAAGCTGTGTTTCTGCTTTTTATCAAGCTTTGCATTAAGCACAGAGTTTCTTACCTCTTCTTGAAGGTACTTAAGTGTGCGCATCACATATTTTATAAATGAGCTGGCACTGAATGTATCCTGAAAATGATAAATGGTATTTATTTACTATTCAACCCTTTGGTTTTGTTTAGGACTACTAGACAGTATGTTTAAGTAATGGTTCGCGTAAGAACTACTGCAAAAACAATAGGCCCAGTGCAGTGGGAGCCGTTTGAGTTTCCTGATCCAATTAATTATTTGGCTCTGATTGGCCTTGAAGTCATTAGGCGTGAAATTCAAATTGAAAAGTTAAAATTCTAGCTTTCGGAAAAGATTTTTGACACAAAAAAGTATGTGCCTCTACTGTCTCGTATCCTACACTAGTGTGCAAACTTATGAGAAAATCGAATGTGCAGAAGCCTCAAAAAATCGTTTTTAGCTTCAGAATACCTGGCCACTTATTTGTATGTCATTGAATAAGAATAGTGTCCATTGTGTTATTCCTTGTTCTATAAAAGGTCCCCTACACATGTAAATGAAGTGGCCGGGTATTCTGAAGTTGCTCCTTTTCCTCTTCCTGTTCTTGTTTTTTGAAGCGTCGTATTTGCAGCTAAACGAAGTTCATTTGCAGTCACAACATGCAAATTTTCAAATTGTCCGCTGAAACCTCTCCATGATGCCACATCTTGTGATTTAAACACGCATATTAAACGGTGAAATGGCCCATTTCAAGAAAACATGAAAGCCAGAAGAATATGGATTGGAAACTATATACACTATTTATACTATATACATACAATATCTATTAAACTATTTACAATATCGACAAGCAATGAGATCATCAATCGAAGATGGCGGTCGAGTAGAACTAACTTCGGAAACTTCTTAAAACCCGACTTCCGCACGTTCGAATCTTCTGAAACTTCACCAAGTAATAGAACAATAGATTTTCTTCCATAAAGGGAAGAAACTTCTGCTAAAATCGACCTTCTTCGTCTAACAATGGGAAAAATAAACCTTTTAGCCAATCAAAGAAGCAGAATTTAATTAGTTAATTCAATTAAAGTGATGCTCTATTGCTCATGCGTTGCGCACTGCCCCTTTCCTTCTTACGCGATACATTACTTAAACATCTAAGATAGTCTGGGTAAACAATCTGTAATACTGTACATGAAAGTTATAATATGGCAAATGCCATTACACTGCGGGTATATACCTCATCTTTGCAGACTTGACAGAGATCTTCTGTCCCAATCCAAATGGTGAGAAGCTTCCAGTCATTCTGGTAGTCAATATCCTGTAAGTTATAAAAGCAAATGTTGTTGAGTCAATTGTTGACAGCAAGTTATGAATAAGATCAACACATCAGAACAAGAAGTGAAAGTGGATCAGTTAATATTAATAGAAAATTTTCACAGAATAACGACCTTTATCAATATGGAACAAAATTTAAACCTTTATGCTCAGCTATGGCATGCCCATGCAGATACACAAGTATAGGCATACCAGCCGGGGAGGTGTGGTGGGGGACTGCAGCCTCCCCCCCTCCCTCCCCCCACTTTGAAAAATTTTCGACATTTTCTGGGCAAAACTCTCACGATTCAGGCAACAGCAGTTTCAATTTCTGGGTGCCAGTTGTACATGCATACAATAGTCATGTTCAATGCTATCACATTCAGAAATTGTGTGTGTTTTTTTTTCTCGGGCAGGGAGGGTAGAGCCCATCCAAGACCAAAGGTGCCTGTACGTCTATGTACACAAGATACTGAGCATGAATGGAGTGAGATTTACCTTCTTAGCTTTTAGTTTCAACACCAGGTCTTTTGCTTGATCTTCAAGATCCCTTTTAGAACAAAACAATACAATCATGATCATAAAACCAACAACCTACTTACTGTCTAATAATTACTACCACGTTTGAGCTACAACATATGAACAGCTAATGTTTTGTTTAGGATTACCAGAAATGTGAAGCCATCCTTTGCCATTGGAATTTATCCCAAAAATGTAAAGATGTCAACAACGCTAACAAAACTTGTGTTTCAATTTCAGAAACACACAGGCAGAGCTTTAAAAACTTGAAATGTTGATGTGCCAAACATCATTGGTGAAGTTGAAAATGCAACAGTTTGTCTGCACAAACTTGAATATTTTATGGGTGTCAAAATGCAGAAAAAGTTAGCCGTTCACACTAGCTCAAAAATGGTAGTAAGCATCTATTTGGTGATGCTTTCTGTAATCTGTCTATTACAGCACGACACGCCTTAGTGTGACCACCCAACAAACTTTTTTGACAAGTTATAATTATCCAATCAGAGAGCGCAAATTTGTTTGAGCTGTCCTGCCTCCTTGCAATGTTCAAAGCTTTTGTCACAAAACCTGTCGAATCACAATTGTGAAAAAGGTTGTATTTTGACAAGGAAGTGGTACAACTCAAACAAATTCGCGCTCTCGGTTTGGCAAACATGTAAAAAAGTTGGGTGGCCACACTAAGGTGCATCATGCTTTAAGATACATGATAATTAACTAAGTTAAACTTAACTTAGGTGATTCCTTGGTAATTATGAAGCGTTGTGTATCCTTGCTGCACAGAATTTTACATGTAATTTAAGTGCATGTGACTTTTTCCCAAAAGCTGAAGTAAATAAAGAACGGTTCTTTCAAATGGTCGGTTCCTCTACTCAAACCAGCTGCCTACTTCAAATTTTATTGATTAATCTTGTTTATTTTTTTTTATTTTAACCACACACCTTGCAGAAGCATCAAGGAAAGCAACATTAAGATGTGCATTAAAGTTATCCTTGCTTGCTGAAGTCTGAGCCCCCTTCAATGATGGATTAAATTGTCTAATAATATCTGTAAAGTGAAAAAAAATTACAACTTACTATTGTTAGCTTAAAACTTGAACTTGAGTTTGAATATTGTGGTCATAAGTCAAGGATCAAGCTGTCTATTTTACAGACTGTTTCTTAATGAAATACTTTGTTCACCAGAGGGTTCGTTAACTAATAACGTTGAGTTGTCATGTGGATGCCAGTAATAAAAAATAAAAGAGAAAATTAATATCAGGGCTGCAGACGTCAGTCGGGCATCGAACAATGGCTGACCAAAATTTGCTAAGGTCCAATCAAATCTCAACACTGGTCGGAGAAAACACCCGGACAATATTTTTTTCTTTTGTCCTCCAGCAGAAACGCCAATGTTTTGCATTGACAACGTGTTAATTATCAAGCATGACATCCAATCTCACTTCAGTTTTCACTGATCAAAATGGTACTGGTCAGTGCCTAAGTCGGACACATGACAGATGATATGTTGCAGGTCATTTTGTTCCAGGTTAGGTTAATCTGTTTCCAAACAAGGTCAATTTGTTTCAACCCGTAGGCCAACTTGTTTCAACCATAATTAAGTTGTTTCAACCTTGGTCAATTTGGGGCAGGTAAAAAACACAGTTCACAGGTCACAGTGAAAGGTTATTGTTTTACCAATACAGAAACAACCCTAACCATGTACAAATGCTAACATTAAACTTTTGTTCAGGCCTAATTAGGCAAATATTGGCTTAAGGGCATTCGTGCTAATTCAGGGTTCGTACTCTTTTGAGCTTTTGAAATTCCATGACTTTCCATGACCTTTTCCAAGACTTGTCAAAGTTTTCCATGACCTAAATTTGAGCATTTTCTAGGAAATCATCTTTCATTTTGGGTACGTTTTTACTATTTTCTTCACAAGAAAACCGAATTGATTTTGTACCTTTTTAATAAACTTAATTTCCATTACTTTCCATGACCCATACTCAAAGTCCATGCCTTTCCAGGCCTGGAAAATGAAATTCTAAAATTCCACGACTTTCCAGGGTTTCCATGACCTATACGAACCCTGCAATTGTTTGTGCTGAGGAAAAACAAAGGGCCAGAAGCCGCTTCGTAGCTTTGCTGATAGTTTACTCTCTTAAATGGTCGGTGACCCCACCTTTTTTTTCCATGAACTGATTTTATTTACAATTGTCGGCAGATTGTCAAAAAATAACCAAAAAGTCAATGTGGGAAGTTTAAAAATTTGGAAGTTTTCTGCCCACAAGACATCGAACCCTGCCATATTACGGCTGTTTGGCGAGTGGAAATGTGGTCTCCAACTGCAATTTTTTTTCTTTAAGGAACCACACCAATTGAATAAGTTCACTTTATGGGTCCATTTAAACAACATTTGACAGAAATGTGTTCATTTCAAAGATTTATTTGCAATATTTTAGTGCTTACAGACACTGTAGCCGTATCCAATCCAGTGACACCCAATTTTTTTGCATTTCTGACATCAGTTACTCATTATCTTTCAGTGGTGAGAGTTTCAGAAGAAAATCCATGGTAGAAAATGTTTGCACGGACGTCCTTAAATGAATGTTTAGGATACTTTCTGTATTGGTGATACAATGACCTAAACTAAAATAAAATACAAACTAAAATAGTTAAAAACACTCACTTGGTATAGTTATTGTTTGGTTTAGTTGATTTGCTCCTCCAATGCTATAATTAAGAGAACAAGATGTATATGTTGTGGTTTAAATTTATCCTTGGTTTAAAAATTTTTTAAACCAGTTTGATGTTTATTTCCTTTTGTTTCAGATTATGATAATCAACATGAGACAATGAAGTAATTACCAGGGCTGTAATTAAGGGCCGTAACCCGTAACACCTGTTACGGCTGAGTATGCTTGATTTTCCCTTGGTGCTACGGGTGAAATTACCTGTTGTTGATAGAATTTAACCACAAAGTAACAAGTTTGCTACGGGTGTGGAGAACGAGGCTACAGGTGACACAAAACTTAATGACAGCCCTGATTACCTAGTGAAGTCACTGGCCCTGTGCGCAGAAATTCAAGATTAGAACACTTCAAGGCAAACTCTACATGTACGATAATTATAAATTTAATTACACATTATTCATGGTGAATGAATAATTTATCATACCTCCATGAGATGCCTTTATACTCATTAAAATATCCATTTGTTGATGTGGCTCTTGCTCCAAGTCCCAACTTAAAAATTAATAAGTGGTTGTAAATTTAAAACAAGAATATGACTTATAGTAACAACAATGATGTCCAAGAAAATAAATTTACACTGTTATGACATTGCTTCATTATCAATGATAAAGTTAAAGTCTGCATTATAAGCCTAGTAGACCATCAGGCTGGAGGTTATCCCAGTTTCCTTAGCATGAAGCGACTGAGAGTATTGCTAATTCCCCCTGTATAGGATACCTGTCCACTGCAGGCTTACCCCCCCCCCCCCTCCACCCTCCCCCATCTTTAAATTTGCTGGTACACATTTATACACCTGGGTGGAGACTGAGGCATTGTGAGGAGTAATTAAAAGGGAAAGGACATAACAGAAAGAACCTAGCCAGGGCTCGAACCCCAACCACTCACCGACCGATAACTACTGTTTAGCACACCAACCATTATGCCACTATACAATCCATCAATGATATTTAAACAAGTCTGTGCACTAAACGCACACAAGTGCCTCAGGTGACTAACTTTTGTCTTTGGCCGACCAGATGAACTTATTTTTTCATATAATCTTTAGTGCTGGGCATCCTGGATCTTATGGTTTGGAACCTTCAGGCTCCTAGTAATTTTTCTTAGAGCACAGCCTTGTTAAAGCAGATATTATTTGATGCATCTATGTTATAACTTACTGTAAAGGAATCACCCATTGCAGCAACAATTTTGACATCCGATGGATACAACTGGTGAACTGGAAAATAATTAATCATCATGAACAACAACATTTGTCGCATTTTTAAGTCCGAAGTGATATAACGGTTGCCACAGGTCAGGAAAAATCAGCATAGAATTGGCATCAACAAGAACTTAATGTGAATTGGCATCAACAAAAACTTAATGTGACTGTGTGATGCAGTTAAGAGCTGTATGGTTATGTGTGCATGTCAACATTTGACTGAGTAACCACGCGACGCAGTTCCAGTCAAGACCCACATTTGACCCTTGCTCACCATAGAGTCTCCAGTAGCTCAGTGGTTAGAGCATCTGACTAGATCACGGAGGGTCATGGGTTCAAATTCCATCTGGGGCTCGGATTTTTTCCGAGTTCTTGTTGATGCCAATTCTATGTTGATTTATTTCTTCATTAACAAGAACAAATTACAAACCTGTTTTTGAAGCTTGATGAGGATTTTGCACTATTGGACAATAATCTTTTGTTCCAATTGGCTGTAAGAAAGCAGAAAAACGCATTAAAGTGCTATCAGGCAGATTTAGGCAAATAACTTGTTAAAAATGGGTTCGATCTAAAGAATCTGTTACACAAAGCATTGCAGCTTGGGTTGTGAAAATTAAACGCGCCATAAATTGACTTTACTAGAGCATTGTTGAGAAATGTCATAATTAATTTTATATTACTTGCATTTGCGGCATTGGTCATTTTTTGAGACATGCACTGTCAGAAAAGTTCACTTCTCAAGTGACTAATTATAAATAATAATAAATATATCAATAATTAACTCATCAATGCATGAGGAATAAGACAACAAATCCAGTTATCAGATGCTTGAGAAATTCATGGTCATACTATCTTGTGATTTGAGCAGCATTATTAATAACTATCAAAATCACTAGTATGGTAAAACAGCAAAATTGTTGCATGGATTGATTTTGCGAGCATCCTGTCAGCGATGATGTGGTTTTAATGGTCACTTCATGGCCATGTAAACATTGTTTTTCCAGAATTTATATTGAACAATATTGACTCTATCGAGCCAATTCAGCTTGAAAGAAAGGCAGGTTTTGTTCACTTTTACTGGATTTCATACTGTTTTGTAGCAGAGAGTATCCGAAAGTCACGAAGCTTTCTGTCTACCTTAAAGCTTTATTTAGTTGAAAACTACATCAAGGTAAGATATACAAAGCCCAAAGAGTTCTGGTCGCCCACTTGGCTACTAATTTATGAATCGTGATCGCCAGCACAGTAATTTTAGTCGCAATGGCGACTGTATTAGGCGCAATTTCGTGCCCCGCAATTTCATGTTTGTTTTAGTAATGTTGTGTGCAGAATGATTACCAGAACTGTAAGTGAGTTATACTGCAAAAAGTAATAGGACAAATTTGCAGCAACCAGAGATGCGTAGGATCAATTAGAAACCTCACCTGCAGAAGATGTCGTGGTTCTTTCCATCCTTTTATCCCAGCCTTGTCCTTCATGTACAAGACATAGGTGTACAGCTCTGCCAAGTTACTCGGTGTTTTAAGAGCTTTGGCTGTCTCCACATCAGACACTAGAATTCATAATTTGCTTGTCAGATAAATTGTTGTTGAGGTTAGGGGGTAACCATTCTAACTGTGTTTCACTGAAATGTGTGGATTTCCAGATTTTGGGCTGTCTGCATTGTGTCCACAGTATTAAGGGCAGATGGCATTGTTGCACATTGAGCACAAATGTCTGCATTGCACCCCAAGTATCAATGGCAGTATTGCTGCACAGCATATTCATTATATAATGATTCACTTGCTGATCTGAGCAGCTCAGACTCACAGCAGCTGAGAATTTGGCATTTTGTTTACGTGTCAAGACGAAGGTGATGTGTTTAATTATGACCGGCGCTGTTTCTGCATCAACCTCTTTAGTCGAACTATAATCCAACTGACAACAAGTGTGCATACAATTACATATGCACTCTGTTCGTGTTCTGGAATAAAATATAGTCCACAGCTTATCTCATTTTCCTAAACATGAAGATTTATGAAGAGACTAGGAGTATTTCTACTCGCCTAGGATGGTCATCGCAGGGTTATTCCCCCCCCCCCCCCCCCAGCATTATTTCACCAGTACCCATTTATACACCTGGGTGGAGAGAGGCACTGTGAGAGTTAAGTGTCTTGTGTGCCCAAGAACACAAATTAGTCCCCAGGCCAATGCTCAAACCACTAACCATTAGGCCACCTATCACTGTAGACGATAAAAACTTCTGCACACATTTTCTCACCTAAAACATCAATGGTAGCTGAAACATCACCATAGACACATGAATATGTTCCAAGAGCAGCAAGAGTGACATTTGAGAATGAAATAGCAGTTTTTGACAGATCACTGGACCAATAGCGCATGCTTTTAACTTCCTCAGTCGACTTGGGACCCACTTTGTACCACTTCACAAATCCATCCCTCGTGTCCCAGTGTACTTCGCCATTTGGCAATGGTGGTGAGATGTCGCAAACCAATCTTAGAATGCTTTTCAAGTGTCTCTTGTCCATTATTACCTCTGAAGTGTCAACATTTTCTTGCCTTGGATCCTCCCATAAATACCCAACTTTTACAGAAGTGGCATTTACTGTCAGTGGCGATAAGCCATAAACAAGACCTTGTATCAGAAAATAAGAGTTAATCCTTGTTAAGAGCTTATACAAAAGCTGCATCTTCATGAAGAGAGGGTTAGTCTTGTAATAAATCTCTTATTAAAATAATAAGCTTGGTTGAAAACTATACTGGGAGAATTTTAGTCCTCTAAACATTATATGTAATATATCAAACACGAGGGACAGTGTTTCATCACATTTCCAAACACCAAGAAGAGGGTTGAAAATATGACACTCAGCGGAGTATTTTTGACGAACTTCAAGGCGTTTGGAAATGTGATGAAACACTGTCTCGAGTGTTTGATATATCTTCTCAATCGAAACTAAAACTACGGAGAAAACGAAGAAATAAAATCGTAAAAATCTATGCTAATTAAGTTCATATTTCCAAACACGGTTACGGTTCTGATTTCCTTTGTTTTCACGTGATGAATTATTAATGAGTTTGAGATATAGGTAGGACCAATAATCTGACTAGTACAACCCTAATTGTGCTTGGTTGAATTGATATCATGTTACTTTATTACGTCCTTTGAGGTATAAAGACAGACAGAGCTCTCTTAACTAGGTTGACTGAAATAGTTGTCATGACCACATAAAATAAATGTGATCACACTTCTTTAAAAATGTTCATAATTTAAGAAAAAGAGGTTATTTTCTGTGTATTAATATTTCTAAAAAATGTGCAAGAATCTAAAACATCACAACTATGTATCTTACATATTCTCACTTAACATGCCTATTGACCAACAATTGTGGAAGAAGCCACACAATAAGGTTTGGACGATAAAATATATTACTTTCTCCTACCAAACCACGTTTCTACCTGATGAGATGTGGTCTCGTTTGTCAAAAGTGGCAATTCCACATATCATTGAAAGAAACTCCTGTTGTTATAAATAACAATAGAAAGCTCTGTATTTTACCAACCAAACATCTAGTTATTTTGTTGTTGTTGTTGTTGTTTTTTAAAAGCCCTTATTAGTTCACTTTCAATTAAAATATATAAACGCCACAGTTCATTGCAAAAAAATCTTATTACAGACATTTTGCCATCTTGCAATTATTTGAACTTAGAATTTATAAATTTTATGATAAAAAGCAGATTTGAAGTCATTTTAACGTGTATCATTTAACAGCAATTCAGTAAATTCAATGCGATGTGATCGATTGTTGTATTAAAATTTTTGTTTACCGAAATTAAACACATCGAACACTGAGCACTAAATACCGATATTTATTTAGGAATATGACAATAATAAAGAGGCATTGATTATGCATTTCATAATTCTCGTTTTAACCAAACAACAGTCGAAATTAATATTAGAGACGCCACATTGTTTACAGCAGCGACCAGTGTCTGCCGACTTTTTTCCAAACAAAGCTCCTCGTAAATCTTTGGGAATTGTTTCAGATATAAATGGAAATTTACGTTCATAAAATAGTCTTAAACACTCAAATAATAGCAAAAAGGTAAGTACTTACTGCTGCCGACGAGAAATGCATAAAAAATCCACAGTTTCCAAGCATTTATTACAGTCGCCATCTTCTTTTCAGTTACTTTATGGAATCTGCGCCCGCGACACGGTTTCCTTTCCTTTTCCAGCGGAAACTTTTAAAGTCAATCCCAGGCTCCTGCCGTTTATTTTCATCAGGAGCCATAATCGATCATGGCTCCTGTTTTCATATGAGAGTTGCAAAGCGCAAGCTTTATTCATTACGCGTGCCACGATGAACATACATTAAAACAAGAAAAACCTTTTTAAAAAAAAAGTGCCTGAATTTTTTGTTCATGTAGTCCTGTAAGTCATCAGCAATGACAGGGATTTTGCATTTAATGACACTTCATTAATTTGTTTTTAAGCCACGGATAAGCGCGAACTAAAAAGGGGAAACAACTTGGGACGAGGTCGACATAACGAAACACTTTCGAGAAAATATCAACAATACTTGAACGATGGAAAGCAAGATCATTATGGTATGCGCGAAAAAATTGTTTATCTCGTTGCTACCACTTGTAATAATTGTCATCTTGGCAGAAGGTCGATTTAACTCACAGGTTCCAAAGAATGAACCGACTGAGGAATTCAAGGAAAAAGGCAGGGAGAAAGGTACGCATATACCGCACTCTTTTTTCTGAGTTCAGTACTGTTTTGTCGTTTTTCAGTTTTGTTCGTAAAAGACAAGCGGAATATGTTTCAGTTTTCACTGTAACGATTATCGAGCCATTTTTCAATTTTGGTAAGTAAATTTCACGAAGAAGTACACCATTTGATTTCTTAGAAAAATGGGCAACTGTTTCATGTGCAATGTCAACCAGAGTTCACTCTAATGCAATCTTTGGTATTTCAACCCCTGATTTTAACCAAAAGAGGACTGAGAAATTTCGTTATTTGGCAACAGAACAAGACAAATATAATTTTTTTTTCATATCTTTTCCTTAAAGATTACGTCCGCCGTAAGATCATTCACGGTGGCTCTCACTCCGACGAAACAAACATTTGCGGTTTGGTAAGCAAAGAACGACATTTTGGACAAGGTACACTGAAGGTTATGATATGGGGAATTTCTTACAACTATTAGTTTTTCACATTTTGCACTGATCCCTATGTGCAAATCAGCTAATTTTCTATCCATTCAAACGGCTACCTTGAAAAATCAAACACTACCAAATCCTAGCTGTCCTTAGACTACGAGCAGTCCCTTTTTTTAGCCCGTCGAGCGCGAAGCGAAAATATGGCCGCACGAAACCTGCGCCCACGCGGCTAGCTCAAAGCTATTATCCCATGCTACATGTGAACGGACCTGATCGAAATTATGCTTCGTCAGGTTTTAGTGGTAGTTTAAGTTAACTTGATACGAAACTTATTTGAAATAAGTTGTGACCAGCTATGAAGATTACACCAATAAATCATGTCATAGATGATCCGTCATCATTATGTCATCCATCCCATCTCCAGTACATTCATGGTCTTGGCTGTACTTTTATTTAGTTAAGTAATGATAATTTTCCACTTTGTTGATCATTAATATTCCTTTTGCAGGGATAGACTTGCAGGTCATTCGTAGAAATGTTAATCTTTGCCGCATCACTGCTGCCCACGCAAAAGAAACGCCAGATCACCGCTCCGGAATGGTAAAAACTAGATTATTTATGCTATATCACAATCCTTTGGCTTTATTTTCAAGATTCCCATCTCCTGGTATATTAACTGCATGCGCGTTTGAATGATTCTACCGACTCCATAGCAACAATTTTTTAACATTCTGATATTATGCTCGGAGAAATTCTGCCAGTAGACTATGCTTTGATTGCTTTGACCAGAATTGGTCATAATTTCATTAGACCTCAGTAGCGATGTTCAGTGGCGACCCCTTACCCTGGTGAAAGAAAGATTTAACGGGCAAAAAAAAAGCAATTAATTCAAAAATCCCGCTTTCAGGTCGAGCCGAATTAAAATACCTGAGGTGCGTAATTTCTACGAGCACCACCGGAGGCCAATTTAACCCGAAAGCAAACTAATTTAGAAAGGCCTGGCTCAGTATTTATAAATGCAAGCTCAGTTTCGTTGTCTCCGCGTACAGTAAATATTACTTAGTCATAATTATATATATCCCCTTCGTTTCAGCTTCGACAAAAGGCTGCGTGTGCTAGTAAGATTTTTTGTAGGCGGATCAAAACAGTATTCTTGTACAACGTCGTTCAAGTTTGTGTGCTTTTCAATTACCAGTCAGGCGATTCATTATTTCTTTCATATAAGAACCATGGGCGGATCTAGTATTTCAATAAACCTATCATATGCGGAAGTAGGCAGAAAACGTATTTTAAAAAGAACATTATGGCCCATCATGTTTTGTATCAAGTTGCTTGCGGCATGCTTGTGAGGCCTGCTCTCCGTGCCCTCGTGTCTCGGACGAGAAGTCGCGCCAACCAATTCTTGGAATTTTGGCCTCAAGAAAAACAATGAACGTAGAGGGTCATAACGAGTTAACGGTGCCGTTAGCCTACATTTGCTCATTTAACAAAACAAAGACTCTCAGCCTGGGGTATGTTGAAGCAGGTTCTTAAAATGTGGTCAACATCAATTTCAAAGTTCTAATAGAAAAAGGAGTGTATCTTCTGAGCAGAAACTTTATTTCACTACTGTTTAAATTTACATTAAAGTCATCCTATTCTTCCTCAGCCGTGCAAGGTCTCTCGAATGTGCAAAGTGAATGAAAGTTCAGTTGAAACGCTATCTCTGTTGGACGGTCTAGAAGAGGTCACAAGCGCTCTTAACTGCCTCTGTCTGGATCCTCGACCTGCTTGTCACAGTCACCAGAATATCCAGGTTTTCCACTGGGGGACAGCGTATAAGAAAATTGTCGATGTTGGCCAGTGCGTTGGTTCGTGCATCAAAGGTGCATAAAATGATACTGGTAGCAAGCGAGTTCGTCTTTTAATTTTTTTTGTTTCGGGTAGAGAGCGTGTGCGCAACTGTACAGTAGACTGTGCGCAGTCTAAAGTGCGGAGAATGAACGCAATACAAAGGCGTCCGCGAATATTTGTCGCATCAGCAAAACTACAATATTTGGTCTTTTTGGACCCTTTTGCTAACTGAGAGAAGCTAGTACTTTAATTAGTAGTCGAATTCGGGGAAAAGTATTTCAAGCGTATGTCCGCTTTGTAAAAACACCTCATAGTTTTCCCCAGGGAGGGTACTCGCATTATACATGACGGGGAGGTCCGATGTATTATTTTGGGTGGGAAATTTTTTTAAATTTAATTTCTTGGGTCTAAAATTTCGGGCTCGTGTATTTTTTTGGATTTGCAATATGAAGCTCCGTCGGACCCCCCGACATGTAAAGTGCGAGTACCCCCATCCCCCCCTCCCTGGGTAATTTTCAAGGTGATATGAGCCAGGCGGAGCTTATCCCAGTTTCCTTAGCATAAAACGACTCCCCCTGGATGGGATGCTAGGTCCATCACAGGGTCGGACACACTATGCAACACATCGCTGCGACACGTCGCCGCGACAAGTCACTTCGTCTGTACTGCTGCAGCAACAAGTCGCTTGTTTGGTGCACGCAAGCGAATTTGGAAGAGGGGAAATGTGAACTAGAAAACAATTGACGCTCCCTCATTGGTTGATTTAAATTTTTTGTCGCAGCGATTTGTCGCACAAGCTGTGCACACGCTGCGACAAGGCTGCTTGCGCTTAGTTTGGTCGCTGCGATCTGTCGCACGAATTCAAACTGGTTTTAATTTCTTGAGACAGATCGCAGCGACAAAATTCCGTCGCAGCGACAAAGATTTTCACGTCACACGAGGCGATTTGTTGCAGCAACCTGTCGCGGCGACGAGTCGCGGCGATTTGTCGCATAGTGTGTCTCGACCTTTATAGCCACCTCGCCTCCGACAGAAAACAGTAATTTTTTACGTGGACATGTTAGCTTATTTTGAATGGGATCCGGCCTCAGGCCCACTGCAGTGTTATTCGATAATCCTTTTTCTTGTTGCAGGAAAGAAAACTTGTCAGCCCATCGCCAGTAAAATTGTCAGAGTCAAAGGCCCGAAAGGTAATGCGTGGTTCAATTCTACCTGTAACCATCCCCCGGGACAAGTCCAGCCCTTTCGGCCCGGGGGTGGGGAATTGTTTCAAACGGTCTTGTCCCGGGGATAGGGGAGTGTGGCAAATCTGAAGTACCTTCTCGATGTTCTTGCTGGTACGTCACTCGCCTATCAGTTGACATGAATGTGCCGCACACTGCATGAAATGGCATGTATACGGAGGTATAATGAGACCGTATACATAATGTGTACGGAAAGGTATACCTCGGTTTCCTTATACTAGTGTATACTGATCCTGGTATTTTTGTTGGCCAACCCAGAAATATACTGATCATTATACAGACCGTATACATCCTGCCACGTCCTTATATTATATTGTCCTTATATCAATAGATATACTGAGTGTGTACGGCTTGAGGAAGGCTCCTTATACAAGACTATTTCATGCAGTGGTACCGCTCGAAAGAGACTGACTATTTCCAGGAAAAGTCTGTAAAAATTGTAGCCGACTGCATGGTCAGAGAATAATCTTTTAAAATTTAAATACGCTTTTGAAGGTTTTTTGCTTTCCCTTTAATCAGTATACTGTTTTGTTCGCTGGTTGCAAACTCATTTCTTTCCTGTTCATCTTGACGAAGTGGCGAAAAGTACGGGATAGATTTTTTTCTTCTTTCTTTATAAAATAAAGTCTTCGTGATTTCTTATGCTATATTTAGTCTCTTTTATTCATGATAAATATAATCTAGAAAAGCGTTCAAATTCGTGAGGAGACGTGCAACAAGTCGGCCCTTTAACGACGACGTCGCGATAACAAGTAGCCATTAAAGTCGCGGTCGTTTTCAGAGAAGTGTAGGTTGCAAAAGAAGGCTTCTTTTGCTATTTTTACAGAAATCAATAATTTTATCTCGATTTTGTGCACAAAATGTCGTACTTGTGGTCGACGAGGAGTCCCGGAGGTGGGGAATTGTCCTTCCCTGTGTGCCCGGGGGTGGGGAATAGACCGCTAAATAACAAATGATCGGAAGAATTGGATATCGATCGGTTCCTCTGGGTGATAAGATCCGCTGCAAGAACTATTCAGAATTTCGAATGTGACCATTGAGCTTCCAGGCGGGGAACACATAAAGGCCGTTTTCGGCCTCACACAATTTGATTCAAATTCATTAAATAATACTTCCTCAATGATGCTTACAAATGCACGTCCTCTCAGTTTCTGAGTAGAATGGAATCAGTTCAACAGTTAATTCAAAAATTTCTGGCCCATTCATAGGTGCTTATTGTGTGGAAAAAGTCGTGAAGTGCGGCTGCGCACGAAGCTGTCGCCACATGCCATTCCATCGGTTGTTCAATGCTGTGGCATTTGGCGCGAAGACTGATACTAACAAAACACTGAAACAGGTGAGAGGTGAAAAACAAAGGAGATTTTGAGCCCTTATATAAGGACATTCTTTGTTACTTCTTACCACCCTACCGCAAAGTGCACCTAACCCCAAAATATTTTTTCACTGGAAAAAACCTTTGCACCAGCTCGAAACGTATTGCATGTTTCGCTTCTCCTTTTCACCAAATTCTGACTATTGATAGCATTCAAAAGTTACGAAAACTGTGCATCATTTGTTCCACGACCGAGTCATAAGGGGCGTGGGTCTATTCCTGATATTACGTCGCAAACTGATTTGCATCGCATCAAGTCTTTGTAAACATGCATGCAAATCAGTTTTTGATGTCATATCAGGAATAGACCCACGACACTTATGACTCGGTCGTGAAACAAATGATGGACAGTTTTTCGTAACTTCTGAATGCTATAAATAGTCAGAATTTTGTAGAAAGGATAAATGAATGGTGCAATGCGTTTCGAACAAGTGAAAAGGTTTATTTTAGTGAAAAATATATTTTGGGGTTAGGTGCACTTTAAAATAACAATAATGCACTTTATTTGAGTGTCTTCTGTATCTAGCACTGACGTACTAATTGGGGACACTGTAAAGCACAAATGAAATCAAATCAAATTATATTAAATGAAATGTAAATGTTGGTTTTTGTGGAGAGTGGAAAACTGGAGTTCCCTGAGAAAAACCTTTCGGACCCTTTCGGAACCAAGCAGAGAACCAGAAAGGCACACATATGACACCGGGGCCAGGAATCGAACATTGGTGGAAAGCGAGCGCTCTCACCACTGCGCCAACCCTGCTCCCCAATGCCGTATTTTCTCGGTTAGACGCCATCGACATTTATTTAAAGTAGTAACAATCTGCAAGACCACTGCAACTAACCGATGAGAAGTGCCGGACTTACTCTTATAGACCTGGATCAGTAAATTATTGACAAGCAAAATATAAACAGCAGACTGATCCTGAGACCCAATTAAAGGGCTTCATAAAAAAATAAGTCAAAAAAATAACTGACATGCGTGTTTACAAAACAATCGAGCAGTTTATAAGAAGAGGGATAGAATATTCATATTGATCTCTATTTGCATTTAACGGACTGCAGCTACTCTTATATTTAATTTCACCAGGTAAAAAGATTTCCAAGACATTCTTGGTTCTATAATCTTTAAAACGATGCATAAGACTTAGGCACTTCCCTCAAATTACGCGCGCGTGAGGATCTTAAGAGGCTCGCGTAACATGGACTTAAGTCGCCGTTTAATACAAATCGTCGATAAAAATCGCCCCGTGTAAATACCGGACGAGACATTTTGTCAAGTGCTGGCCTGCGTCCACTGAAGTTTACATGCCATAAAAACTTTCATTGAACAGGATCTTACATAAAACGATCCCTTCCCTCGACGTAAGTCAGCTGGTACAGGTATTTTAGTAATGACGCTCCATTGATCCTTGTCAGGGTCATAGCATTCAATTTCTCCCCTTCCACCCCAGTTGCACCACAAACCGTCCACTACATAAACCCTGCCATCGACGCACATTATGTTCATGCTGTTAATTGTCCTCATCGAGCTTGACATTAAGTGCCATTCATTTGTTATTTCGTAGTACACTTGAAAACCAGAACAAGGAAAAGTATTCAACCTTCCACCAGTAATAAAAAGTTTCCCGTTTGCGGCCGTTCCGGAAGCCATATGTCTACCTTCTTGAAGATTAGCTAGTTTGTCCCATTTTCTTTTGCTGAGATCGTATCTGTAAACATCGGCTAAGACCATGTGCGTTTCTTGGAGTTGAATGCAGGCGCCAGTGAAGTAGATAAAATTCTCTTTAGCGACAATGCAGATTCCTCTCCTTGGACCTAGACGAAATGATGGTATGTCTTCCCCGGAGTTCGATTCTGGTTTGTACTTCGTTATATGACTTGCACGCCGGCATCCTTATTGGTTGCTCCAAATCTATCCAAAAACCATCCTTTGGTTGGTTACCTGTCACGTGAGTGAAAATATTCCATACAAATGGATACTTAAGGTAGCGTTGACTCTAATCATTAGTTTGTTTTCTTTACAGGGTGGAAAATCCCCTCTGGTACCCAGGCTCTGATGTCCCGTCCAAAGTGTGCATGCTGTCCTCAACCGGGGAAACTGGAAGGAAATGCCGTCCCAGGTCCTTTGGGGTCCAAGTTCTGTTTGCTAAGCGTGGTGAACCCAAGACTAAGGTCATAAATAGCTGCAAATGCAATTAATGTGAATCTCGTATAATTCGTATTCAACCGAATTTTTTAGTTGATTATTACATCTGTTTCCATGCCATGTCGCAGTCGATTTCAGTTTAATTTATTTAGTTGTATTTCTTTATCAGTTTAATGGATCGCTTATCTATGTTGTTTTGAAGGTTGAAACGAGTTTAGCATATTCCGTATTTTCTCAGACTTTGAGAATAGCATAACAGAAGTGTTCATTTTCTATTCATCAAATACAGTAGTTATAAAAAGGGTAAAAGGCTGAAATTTCGCGGAAACATATTCTATTATTGACAAAAGTGTATTGTTCCGCATAATACGCAGTTGTGGGGAGTTCTAAAACTCATACGGAAGTGAACCAGCTATGCGGAAAAGGAACACAAGAGCGAAAATGTAACTTTTCGGGGGTGTGCTGGGGAGGGGTGGGGGGTGTGCCGCGAATTAGGTTCTTCAGGCTACGTTTACACGAACCCGTTTTCCAATCGACGCGGTTTCAACCGCATCGAAAACGACACAGTTTCGAAGTGTTTACACAGAGCCATCTAACCGTTTTCCAAGTGTTTTCCAAAACGTTTTGCATAACCAAGCGCTACTTTCCGAGCGAATTTAACCATGTTTTCTATTTGAGAGCCGGCCAATTTCACGCTAATTGGAAATCGTTTTCAAATCTATGCGGTTTCCCAATTTCAGCCATTTACGCGAGAAATGAAACCGTATCGTTTTGAAAACGCTCCACTTTTGACAGCGTTTTCAAAACTACCCGGTTTCAATTCAGCGCCGTGTAAACAAAAGGCGTAAACGCATCGAAAGCGATGCGATTACAAATAAAACCGCGTTCGTGTAAACGCAGCCTAAATCCTGTCCCTATTTAGCGATAAATAAAAGTGACTTTATTTGACATGCACCCTATTTAGGCTCACACTCGAAAAATGATACCCTTTTCAAGGAATTGCGAAGACTAACTGCCAGAGGTGTTAATAAACTATTTTTTCTTACTTTACTTACTAAGAAAGGTATGAACGGGCTAAAGGATTGTTCAGTTTAAAGATACCGTTTCTTTTATCTTTCCGAATACACACTGCAATTTTTAGACGATACAATTTGGGTAGGATCAATGCCCCGCGGCACATACCTATATAGCCCATATATATGAGAGTACCCTTCTGGGCACCCGGGCCTTCATTGATTTGATATTATATTTATGACTGGATTTATGTAAACCGGGTCAAAGGAAATTGTGAGCGAAACTCCTGAGAAGCTGTATTTTCTCACCAAAAGCGGTTGTTTTATCTCCAGAAACTCTCTCCAATGTCGACGCTATAAAATTTAAAAGGATTGGCAGCTTCTATTCTCTTTGGTGACTCACTTATCCGAAAGTTCAGTGCTAGTATTACTGTTATTATTACTCTGTCTTGATTCAACCGCAGAACTCGGTCAGATAAATTTGACATGACACTATAGTTCTGAAGGCATATTTTCGCAAGGACTCACGGTGTCAATGGGCACTATTCTTAACTCAAATCAACGCAAATTACTCTAACCTATGTCTTTTCGGAGCAAGAAGATATTGTAGTTTGGGCAAAACAACAAAATCACGAAGTCTACTAATTCAATTAAATTATTATTTACAACATAAAATGGCATTACGGACTTAAAAATTTCCAGCGCAAGAGTGGACCCGGCAAGCCATGCATGGTCTCAAATGAACTGAGGAATAGTGTGTAACCTCAAGGATTCGCTTGATTTTTAGGCAGCTCCGGATTAAAGCTGAGAAATGTACTTTGATTAGTGACCCGCACATGATTCATGTCGGTCAGCGACCGGAAACTACGCTTCCGAACTGAACAAATCGCCGTTAAGACCAGCGGAAAACCGATCTGGCACTTCTACCTAGCGGCAAAATCTCCATACCTTCATTGGACTTAATGATGTCCTCCGGCAAACTTCCTTTAGACGGCAGGAATCGTAAACCTACAGATCAGCTACCGCGCGGTATCAAAAATTCAAACCGATGAACTCATCGAGCTGGGGCCTGGGGAAAAATGGCCAAAAATAACGGGTGGGGTGCGGGAGGGAGGGGGGAGTGGGCTACAGTAGAAAGTACCAGACATCACGAATTTGGCATGGGAACATTATGGAGGGTAAAATTGACCGACGGTTACTTCGCAAAACAAACAAAGTAGATCGAAATCTCATACATTTCCTCTATTGCCTCAAGCCACTTTTCTGCTAAATCAAGACAGATTATTAATATTATTATTATCATTATTATTACTATTATTATTAATATTGCTATTATTATTATGGATTTTCTTTTCGCTCCCTTCTTGACCCGATTTTTAGGCCTAATTAACATGCCTAACAAGTCTTCGTCGTTACAACGTGAGAAGGGGGTCATTAATTCTTTGACCTGGTTTTCATAAATCCAGTTATATTTAATATTCAGTTATTCGCCCCCCCCCCCCCCCCTCCCCCTTTGGATGATTTGGTATATTTGGGAGGAAGGGGTTTTTCTGAAAGGAGAAGGAAATAAGAAATAGTGAAACTTTCAATAGTGTAGCTTAAAAAGTTAGAATTTGAAGTTTAAAATCAGAATATACACACCCAGAAGATATCTCAACCACTCGAGGAAGTGTTTCATCGCATTTTTAAACAACTCGAAACTCGTCAAAAATGCTCCGCTGCTCTCTTCCCAGTGTTTGGAAATGTGGAAACTCTCTCGACTGTTTGATATATAACATGAAACAATTTTTGAGCTGAAATTCCTTTTTGTACTATGCTCGAACAGACACAGCAAATTACAATCAAGTATCGATCAAGCAAAACAAGAATCCAAAAAATTACACTGCTGCGTGGAATTTTTTTTCTAATTTACTGTACATGCAGCGGATACCGTCGGTAAAACTACAATCTACTTGCAAACTTATATTATAGTCACTGTCAATAACGCGAATAATGTTAAGTAAGGATGTTAACATGGAGAAATTGAAAATCAACAATATAATAGTTTTGTTTGTATGCAGACCGGTCCATAACATCCGGGCTTTTAACACTAAGGGGGGAGCATTTTAAAACGGATTACTCAATTTCTGATGTATGATGTATCTACAACCTTTGAATCGTTTGCCGGACTGTGAATATCTCGATTGGGAGAGCCTTTTTGATGAAGAGTACCTAAGTTTAAAGTGAATCCGGTCTCATTTTACACAAACGGCAGTTTTTACCGTGAAGAGGTCTTTGGACGAGTGACGACTAGCGAGCTTGTCAATAGCCACTATGCTGTTTCACAGGCATGTGCACTCGCTGACTGCCATATTGGAAAGCTCGTCAATTTTAGGTTCACCATCCTTGAAGTAGAGGACGACCAATGGTTCGTAAAACTTCGGGACGCAGCAGGGGTCCCCTGGGGCGTTAGGATTGATTTTGTTGTACAGAGCCATAATGGAGGTGTGGTGGTTCTGCTTTTCAGTTCCCCACAGCAAGGGACACTGTCCAGCACAATAGTTTGCGTAGAAACCTTTCGGTGCGTGCAGCCATTTCCAGCGTAAATCCTTTTCAAAGTCGATGTACAGCGAGCGAAGACAGCAGCGCTTCTCTCTCGGTCGCTTCTTGCAGTAACCGGAATCCAGGGATCGCCTGTTTCTTCGTCTCGTCGACTGAACTCGTTCGCGGGGCACAAACCACACCAGAATATTTGGCCACGGTTCTTCGTCTTCTCCGTGCGCCTTTTTAGGTGCCGGTCCTCCGAGATAAATCGGAGAAACATCCACCTCTTTGCTTGCAGATACAGAGCCTGTTACAGTCACTGTGATACCATGATTCATCTTGGAACCATCAAGCCACTTCTGAACCAGGGACGTGATATTAAAAGATATCCACTCCTCTTTACTGGATAGGCTCCACTTGAAATCAAGCGCATTGGAGCAGCCATTCTTTGTGTTGTTGTCATTTTCTCTGTTGTTTTCACAGACATCAATGCGCACATCACTCGGTGGTTGTTGTTTGTTTGGTGTCTGATAAATCCGCAGCTCCGCTAAAGACACTCGTGCACTCTCCGTTGCAAGCTTGGTGACGTTGAATCTTAAGGAGTACACATCTTTGACCATGTTTTCTTTCGAACCTACGAGAGGTTTTTAATTGGTTGTGTTATATCAATGTTGTTTATTTTATTTTTTTAAATTCAGCTTTTTCAAAACCTCATTTCCTGGCATTGCAATAAGTATAGAAAAAACTATTCAGTGGATAAGTGCTGGCAAAACAAACTCGGCGCTATCCACTGGACTGGATAGCGTTATCCACGCTTTGATCAACCGGCACCTGAAGACCTGAAACATATTTCTAAGAATTTACTGAAGCAATTAAGCACATTTCTCTGACAAAAACAAACTCAGAATACTTACTTGGCAAGACCGTTCTAGCAACCTCTTTTTCCAGTACGAGTCGTCCAACTCTCTTAGCAAAGAATTCTTCATCTACGTCAGCTTGGGAACGGCACAACTTCGATTCGCGTAAGAGCTTGTCTTTTTCTTGTACCGCGCTTCTGTACGTCTGCATTACATCACGGGTGATGTTCATAAAAACCTTTTCTTCGTTCGGTGGCTGCGTCAGGCCGAGCTTTGCCAATATCTGTCCATGGACGGCCATTAGCCTTTTCTCTCGCTCTATTCTGCTGTTGCAGGTTTTGCATCCAGTTATCAAAGCCACGCCAACAACATTCATCCATATCAAAAAACAAATATACAACGAAAGGAGTTTGTATGACAACATCGACATTTTGTCAACTTAGATTACTTTAGCATGGGAAAATAAGTGATGAATGTGATAATAGGTGCACGTGAGAGTAAAGACGATTAAGAGGCTCTTGAATAGACAATCCTTTGTGAGCACTTCTTTTGATAATTAAAGCCGACCATTATGCGAATGGAACAATACTAATAGTCCAGGAGTAGTCATTAGCTGTTAACAGAGAAAAATATGAATTATTTTGCGGGAGTATAATGGGTCATACAAATGCACTTTAGTAGGCAACGTTTGATTGTTCAGGCCACCTGCAAAGTTATGGTATCCGCAAATTCGTGGAACAGGTTGGGAAAAGGAAAGTAAGACATACAAACAGTCGACATTATATTTTCTATCCTTCTTTAATGTTATCAACACTTAGGAATTCTTTTACAAGAAGAGAGAAGACCTCACTAGAACACATAAGGTAATACACGGTCTCTGGACTGAAATTACGCTGAAGAAAAAAAAAAAGACGGAGGGATCGGTGATCAACATTTCATTACAAGAGTTGTTCGCAAATGTAGCTGTAGATTTCTTTAAAATAACTCAGTGCTGGACTTGAATTAAATTCATGGCTTTACCATTGGTTTTATATTGTTTCCCTGAGGAATTAAACAGGATTAATCATTGCTTGATTGAATGGTCCACCAGCTTATTTGTGTCTACAAGATAAACGTTTTTGTATTTTTTTCTCGGTTCCTTTTTTCAGTTATGTTGTTGCTTAGTTGAATAACATTTTATCGCAATACATTCTGCAATTTGCTTACATCGGGCCATGATGGGGGACGGCTACTGTTAGAGTTATCTTCATAGAGTTATAGCGTGGAGTTAGAGTTAAGGACTGCCCGAAAATCTTTAATTCAGGATTTTGGCAGTCCTTAACTCTAAGCCATAACCCTACTGAAATAACTAGTTGACCTCGCCATGATGCATTTTTAACTTTTTTGTCATTCACACCATCAGTTAATTGTTTATATGATAAACATTGTTTTCAGATTTTTGGCCATTTCCATTTGCTAACCAGCCACACTGCTTTATATTTTCCCCTCTCCTCTCGTTTCCTTGTCTTCCTCTTAGAGCTATCTTACAGAGTTCTGTCAGCCGCGTTTCCGGCAGTTCTTTTTTTAAGTTTTTTCATGCACTTTCAATTTGTGTGAATCGTAGACTGACTAACGGCACGTACACGACTCAACAACAGTCACAATCTTCCCGCCGACGGTTTGTTCTCTGGTGGATTCTGGGTAACATTGCTTTGGCCTCGACTTGGTGCGGATTGCGCAATGCTTGGTTTTCGACCCAGACCCGTCTCGGTCGTTTATCCTGGAAAATGAAAAAGAAGACAGCTTATAACGAGGCGAATTACTTTCACTCACTGATGCAAAACAATATTCTCAACACATATCGTCTTAGCATTGTATTGATGTTATGAAGAGAAATTACATTTTGATCACTCACTAAATACTTACCAGAAAAGACACTCTCCTTTTACGTGACCTGAGCAAGATCCAACGCAGCGTCCAACATCAATGATCTTAAAAAATAAAACCAAAAAAATAAATAAATAAATAAATAACTTACCTTAAAGGGTCCTAGTCAGCCACACCTTTGTTATTGTTTACATGCGAAAATTTTAGTATTCTATTTTACGCGGATCGTATCAAAACGAAAGAAATCACTTAGAAACTCGTTAAAGGTAATTTAAACACTTTAAGTAACATAACCTACAGCAATACAATACAATTTCGCTTCGTCATACAATTGCCATAATTTCAATGGCGGAGGCTGACTTGGCCCCTTTAAACGCTGTTTTCTATCAAAGCCTTTAAACGGATTAACGCGAGACCTCCTCAAAAAGGCGTCGCCTTTTATTCACTAACCACGAAAAGAGTTTTATATCATTTTACAAACTCCACACTGACGTTCAATTAGAGCATAAGAGAGAAAATTTCAATTGATTGTCGTAAAACAAGACCAAAGTAATCACTTGAGGTAATCACAAAGGACGCAGACAAGTAAACCAAGCAATAAACTCGAAGCATGTACGTGAACTGAGCCAGGATGAAATGTGTGTGACGGCGACGGGCACGTTTCCCTTTCGTTAACAAGCGATGCCATTATAGCGAATGTTTCTGGGTATCATCGAATTTTTTCCCACAGAAAAGAAAGAAAAATTGTACGTCGATGACCAGATACGAACATGGAAACATGCCTACATTCTTATCTCACCACTACACTACCACTACACTATCAGGCTGGCCCGCCAAATCCTCGCAAAATTTAATTATAAAAAGTGACTTTCTTAATCTATTTTACTTTACTATTGCCCCAGCCAACAAATAAAGCTAACCGCAAGTAAACCAGTTAGAAAGTGAGCAATTGAGCAATTTGAGAGTGTTTATTGGTCTATCAACAAATTATAACCAGTTTCTACCCTAGTCCAGGCCTACACTAGAGCAGATATAGCATCGTCAATTCCGAAGAAAAGCTTGGTTACCAATTATGGTATCGACCGTTAAAAATGGCATTGCTTGTTTACGAAAGGGAAATGAGCGACGACGACTCACGAGGACGGCGCGAAATTTCTTACCTAATATTTTCGTTTAATGCTTTCTTTTAATAAATGATGAACGACTGATTTCATCCGTAAGTTCCCGCATTAGAGAAGTTATTAAAATCAGCAGAGGTTCTGCTAAGTTAAATGATTCAACTCTCACCTTTGTCACTGAGATGTTGTTATGTTGGACTTCAAAGGCCTCGTTATGAGTAACTCTGTAGCACTTACTTTGACATGCGCACGACTGGATCACTTCAACACACTTGGCGCCTGAAACGTAAGAGTCGTTGTTTATACGCCAGACTGATTTCAAAAGTTTTGAAAATTCGAGGTGATTCTGCCCTGAAACCGCTCCTAGGAATTTTTTTAAACTTTGCAAAACCTCGTATCGTGAGTTCCTTTTTGAGTTATAAGCACTTAAAGCTAAAATTAAGGGTGTTTAAAATAGGTTTTACCATTGCTATGGTAACCAGTAATGTCAAGAAAACGATCACAACTTTTTCATCAATGATTGTGAATTTGTTTGATACCATTATTGAAACATTGACCCATTAAATGATAAGAGCTGGAATGTGCTGGCAACTGTTGTGGGTCAAAAACAAATTTCAGACAGACACAGAGGATTTAATATGTTTGATTTTTGGTCTTTGTTTACTCACCATTCGGTCCCATAACTGTCACAACCTTAAAAGAAGTTGGTCTGCAATCTACTCCACTAGAACCTGCAAACACAAGGAACAGTTGATTATAAAACTGAAACCTCTGTGTAGTGTGCAAAGTAATTTCTCCAAAGCGAACACGTACAGAGTCCAGCCCTTATAAACTTTTATCACTGTGCTTCATCTATTGGTCGACTGAAATGAAAGTTCGCGATGTACTCGAGAAGCTAAAGATCACTCCAGGTTGAATAAAACTTCGATTGCAACACGATCATATTTGTTTTCTTACATGAGAATGGAATGAGCATATTCAGTTCGATTGGTTTAATTTTTGTAAAAGGTTCGAATCTCAAGAGAGACCACGGCAGAATGGTTTATTTTCAACGTGAGTTCAGAACTCAAGGCTTGCTCATAAACCATAACTCACCTTGGCACTTTCCAGTACATTGACCGACATCAACCCTTGTCTCAAACTCTGTTCCCTTGAAAAAGATGTGCTCACTGGCCATGCGCTGACAGTCCCTTTCACGTGAAATGCACGTGCAGCTTAAAGCGCTTGTGGCGTCACGAACCCCACTAAATGTTCTGATGGCTTTTACTTCTGACAGCGAGGCCATGCAATGGTCTGTTCCAGGACAAATCTCCTGAAGAAAGAAAATTTAATAGTGAGCGAACATAAGGGGACGCCTTTGTTTACAAAACCTGCATGGCTCTTTTGAGGTAAAATGAATTCCTTTAAGATCCATGGACAGCCTTGTGATCCATTAACTTGTGTCTCTACAAAATGTTTGGTCTGAAGTCGGACCTAGTATATTAATTACGCCAGCGTACCTTGGGCGCGGTCCTTTTCTCAAAGACAGTCTCTGCTACTAAGCTGCTTAAATCTTATCTTACTCTGCCGCATAAGAGCATAAGAGGGTTGCTCAAACTTGACGGCGTTTGAGTTGGCTGAACGAATAAGAACCATATGGTTTGTTGTGCCGGTGAAAAAGGTTGCATTTTAAATTTTGGAGCACTTCAGAGGCAAGACTCCTGCAGCTGAACAAAAGTGACTTAGCTGATTAACCAGCTAAAGGTTGTGAAGAAGTTCATAAACTATTTGTGCGTCGTGAAACGGAAACTTCTTGTTCAGAGAGAAAGACATGTATTTTTATTAAAAAAATCTCTGGATAAATACCTGATTTTCACGTGAGTGCCCCACTTCTCTTGCGGTATCTACAAGACTTGCTTCACAATTGGCCACTTGGAATGTTTGCCCAATTCCTGAAACAGAGTACGTGCAAATTTTAATCATGACGGGAATTGACGGAAAGTACGTGTTATGCCCTTCGGGAAATTGTACTTGTCATCAAGTGTTTTGATTCTCCTGGAAAAGATATTGCTTGAGTTTGTCTTCACTTGTACTGAGAAGCAATCAAACATCCGTTTCCTCCGTTATTTCTCTGTCATAGCTTCTCTCCGATATAGCGTCTATTACCAACTCGTAAATACGTTGTGTCTTTCCCAATAGAAATTATGCCAAAAAATGCAGCACTAAACATCAATATCCACCACGACTAACGAAAAGCAAAAATAACCGAATCTGAACAGCTAAAGTCAGGTGTTAGCGTTCAGTAATTATTTATTTTCAGCATATATTTCGGAAGCGCTGTATCGATATAATAATGAAGTCGAATTCGGCGGCGATCGTTAATTTGATAAAACAATACTCAATCCTGTTGAGCTCAAACTCTTTTATTACGGCCCGGCTCAGTTTGCGTATTTCAGTGTTGTTTTTCTTTGAGCGTTGATATTGCTGTTCAACAGTGTCGCCTCTTCGCTCCAGCAATCATGGAAATTGCTGTATGTTTACCTCTTTTTGGAAGAGACGATAAACAACTATAGTGATATTAAGCATCATTTAATTTAAGTGTCGCTGAGGAGTCATAACACTTGATCTTAAGAGCAGCCGTTCCGTTGAGGTTAATATCTAGTTTCTTCCTTCAACTCTATGTTCATGTATTCCAGCCACCAAGGTCAACAGAGAGAATTTCCCCTGAAATTCAGTCCCGTAGCTGTTGCTTAGTTACCTTAATCCCTACTCAGAATTCCAGCCGTAATCTAGAACAGTGTACATTTATCAATTAAACGTTTTCCTCAAGCAGTAATATAATGAAAACATTAGTTACCTCTATGCACTTTGCCTGAGGTCACCCTGTGGCATACTCTCTTGACCAATTTTTGTTCCTGAAGCCAAAGGCCTATAGCGCTGTCGGGAAGTGATTTCAATCGGCCATCTGAAGGGAAGAGAAGAGTTGTTATCAGTTTATTTCATTTTTTTAAAATCTGGATTATTGGATCGATAATGCAATTCAAGAGTTTTCATTGGCTTCGCCATCACGGTATATGAGCTCATATATCGTGGACCACAAATATGGGCAGGTGTGCAGATCAGTTAAAACAGCTGGGAGTTCAAATATGTACAACAATTTTCACTTGAGTGTCGAAAGTAACTTGTGTTTGCTTTGCATAACTACGCTCAGTGATTGGTTTACAAATCTCGCGCCACTTTTTGAACCAATCAGAAGTAAAAACAGAACCAATCGTGACTCGCGTGCGCTCGTTTTCCCGCGCTTCCTGATGGATTCATCTACTGTATTTCCTTCGCGTTTTGATTTGTTCACTGGGTTGTTTTTCTCCTTTGTGATTACGTCACCTAAATAAAATATAACAAGACTCTGGAATCTGATTTGTTCTTAGCACGCCCAATCGAGCAGGAGTGTCCAGTTACAAAGTAGTAATAACAAGATTTGCTTGCTGCGCATGCGCGCAATCTTTATTTATTATTGCGGTTGAATACTCCTTGTTATTATTCAACATATTGTCATATATATGGTCATTATGTTCTCAAATAACGATAATTCGGAAAAGTCTCGCAAAGCATCTACCGCATAACGGCAACAGCTGTAAAATGCTCTTCGTTGGCAGTTTGTTGAATAATAAAACAATTATCCTGCTCAATCATGCGGAATATCGCCGCAGGATAATTGTTAAATATTCCTGGAGCTTTCAATTTCAAAAATCGCTTTTTTTATAGTGCTGATAAATCGTCAACAGGTTTTACGTTGCCTCAGTTTTTTTTCTTGAATTTTTTTTTATAGGTATGATTGATTAGTAATAAGACTTCGTGTGCTCCAATTCTGTCTGTAATAATACTCGTGATAAACAAATCGGACTCCCACTGCGCGGTCGACTAATTTTGTTAAGCCTGGGAACTAGGCTACAACAGTGATAATGTTTTCTGCGGTATTCCGTGTTCTACTGGGATCCGTCATTTCAACCGCAACCATGTTCGGTTAATTTGTTTAAAATGAGATTATAATAATTGATTATCCATTATTAACAAATACTGATCAACCGAAACAAGTCGATAAACTGAAAAAGTTGTTTAACACATAAATAGAACGCAAAAAACTCGACTAACTAAATAGCAAAATGATTGAGCAGAATAGAACACGGCCTCAATTATTTCTCCCTCACAAAAAACTCCTGCTTGTTCCTTAACTTTGAACAAATACAAATGGTTAGGATTAAATCAACTTTTAAATTAAAATAAAAAAGTCCTTTTTTCCGATCCAACCACCGACACTAAAGCGAGTGGAACAGCCGCGTTTAAATGGGTTAAGAAGTAAACTGTAGTTTTTAGCCGCTTCCGGAGAAAGATTAATAATCATGTTGTCGCGATTTTCCGTGGGAATATGTTTAAAATCACTGTTCAATGGCACAGAAAAACCGACAACAGACAACAAACGGGCCAATTCAAATCCCTTAACCCAACCACCAATTCAACGTGTGAGGCATGGAAATTTGATCGTATTAAAGAGCGGCAGTATTAAAGAGATTCTGACTGAGTATTTTTACTGTTTTAGGCCACTGTGTCTGTCTGTAACAAGTTAGGTGGTCGAGGACCGTCGAGGTGGCTGGCGTGAAAGCTAGAGTTAACTACATGTGACATGAAAAGATAAGCTTATGGCGGTTTTATGGGCTTCTGTCTGTGCCGGTTTTTTTCCGTGTGATCTCACAGGATCTAATTACCCGTTATTTCGATCGAGCCGCTATAAACGCCAAAGAGACTCCAACTGGTTTCGAAGAACTGTGAAGAGCTTTCACTCAACGTCGACACTGCTACTTCTGTAAAACACACGCACTGTGGATTCAAATCTACCGGCATTTGAATTTAGACATGTTTAATTTACGGCCTGAAAAACATTGACGGACGATACTTGATTTTTACAGCATGCCGTTCTGTAGCTCACAAGCAAAGCAGAAATTAAAATCACAGAGAAAACGGCGAAAACTAGCTCGCGAAACACAAGCTGTTCTTGGTTTGAAAAACGAGAAAAAAGAAGACTGACTGACAAACCTTGCTCAAGTGTGTTCCGTTGTTCTTCTTTCCTTCCAAAAACGCTTGATGAAAGACACAAAAATACAAAAATTAGTCGAGACATTTTGAGGACCCGTTCGTCTTCTGGGGCACAGCGAAATGATGGAATGCTAGGAGCTAATGTTATAAGTATTGCTTATATATCTTGATTTTTGCCACTTTGACTTTTGTTTGTTTATGTCGCGTGTCTTAACAATACTGTCTAGATGATAATTATAGGGACTGTCTGAAAATGAAATAGTTCTGCTAATAAACATTTTATAAAATACAGTTATTTTTTGCTAATGTGCGTTTCATTGTTGCAATTTGATTGTTTACGTCGCGTGTTTTGACAATACTGTCTAGATGAGAATGTAACAATCATCTTAAGATGAATAAAATTGGTAATTGACTGTTTTTGCTAATGTGGCGTTAATTGTAACTTAAACAATTTGTTATTCAAGTCACAGAGTGTCATAAAAAAAACTGCCTAGCCTGAGAATGTAAATGTTTTCCTGATAAGTAAACGAGAAATAATTTTAATTTACGGTTTTGTCATATGACCTTACATCCGCCCGATTTTTGCTAGTCCAGTCATTGAATTCTCGTTTCTCTTTTCATCACATAACAATATTGTCTTGACAACTTTAGTTAATAGAGAATGGTTGTCGAAAGTATTAAATTCTGTGTTTGTTTTGGTTTTGAATTACTACGCTCAGTGATTGGTTTAAAAATTTCGCGCCACTTTTTCAACCAATCAGGAGTAAAACCAAAACCAATTGCGACTCGCGCGTGCATGTTTCCCCGCGCTTTGTGTCGGCTACGCGTAATTCTTGATTGGTTCACTGGATTGTGTCCGTCTTTTGTGATTGACCAAAGTAATTACTTTGGTTTTGGTTTATGGTTCTCAATAGAAACTCGCCCTGAGCTATTTACCCGGGAATAAAAATAATATTGTTTCAAAGTTTGTACCATACCTACGTATACCAGAATACCGCCATGACTGCCGCTTTGGAGGGGCTGGTTAAATTTCTCTGAATGAGATGTCGATGCTAGGGCTAGAGTTGAAAATTTCCACCTGTAAAAGCTTTAATAGGCAATTGGGACTGGAACTTCTTGAACGAAAAGTTGTGGAAGTTTGTTACATGCAAATCTTTCCCGCTCTTTTGTTTCCTTTTTAACGCATTTTTGTTCTCTGTTTAACGCATTTTTGTTCTCTGTTTAACGCAATTCCTTTACGTGAAAGCGTGTAGACAACAAAGACGACTTAACACGAGGTTCGCTTTGTGAGCCTTTTATAAAATCTAAAACGCCGACGAGCCATGTGTCAAAGATCTTGCTTTGTTTTGTTATTGAGACACCACACATTAAAGAGCGGCACTTGAACAGACCAAAAGATCCCTTTCTGAAATTCACAGAAAACCGACTGACTCACCTAATGTTTTAGCTACCGCAAGAATTTATAACGGATTTTTGCAAACTACTCACCTTCCAAGAGACACCGAAATTTCGGCGTAACCGCAAAAGAGCACCTTTACGTGGCTCCGGCGGAAAAAACCGGCGCATCAAAAGACAGAACGCACGTCAAAAGGCGCATGACAAAAGCAGGTCAACACAATATCCCCGACATGCTAATTAGACTGAGATATTTCTTTCACCAAGTACAACAAATAATATTGAATTTGTCTGATGAAAGAAAGAGTTATAGAGACGTATTGAATTTTTAATAGCGCTACGGAGCAATATTTTTTTTGAGCCAGTTTCAACAGGTACCGCAATCTACATGGCAAGTTACACAGTTATTCACTTTGAAGAACATTAAAAGCTATTACCATTTAAAAATCTGTAAAGCTTAATGGTTTTTTTAGCTTATTTTCTTTTTCTTTAGTTCCATCTTTTCGATGTGAATCATAGATCCGAACGAGAATTTCCTATCTAAGACCAGCATTTCCTATCAATACCACAGATTCGAAAGATAAATGGACTGTGTTATGCAGTCTAATATAATCGATCTTATCTGTGGGTTAACTCAAGAATGCACTTTATGTAAGCAGTTTTAAGTATATTTGGTTTTCGGTATATCACAGGGAAAACCGTACGCGTGTGTCATTATGAGACGGGGGATAAAATTCCTCTTATATGAAGTATATAAAAATAAATATAAGGACTGAAAACGGGTGATATTTCCCATTAGCATTTTCACCTTATTTGGTATAAACGCTGGCGACAGTAAATGGAAGCAAAGGTGGGTCGGGTTTATTTATATAAAAAGTAAAGATAGAACTATTGTGTGGCAAAATAGAACTGTTGCCTGAAATAGGTCGACAGACTAATAGTTACAAGAAATTCAAGAGACAGACTTTTGTTTAGTTGCATGGCTAGCTTATGGTATCTGGGGTACCCTCTCGACAATTTTGTTTCTTTCCTACATAAATCAAGTGGTATATCGCATTCCGGTTTATCACCCGGCTTACGGGAACTGAATTCGACTTTCGATTCCATTGTTAAAATATTTCAGAATTCCTTACACTATACACTATTTTAAAACCGGAAATTTGGACTTAATAATAAAGCGAACATTCAAACTGGACATGGGGTTTGCCTTATTGGTTAAGCATATGTTATGCAGATAAAAATTGCGGGTAAAAATATTCAAGCTACTTTTTTAATGGGACACAAATTACTCGTTAATTTAGGCACAAACTACCGTTAATTAAGAGATAATTTGAACACGTTTTTAAACAAGTTAGCCAGAATTTACAGTCGATTTCAGTGCAGCGTGAAGACTATGGTTTTCAAAACATCAATCGCCCGTCAATCACTCGCCCAAGTGAACTGGTGATAAATTGACAGAAGGCTTGGAATTGAAATTTATGTCGCTCTGAACTTTAAAAAAGACTTAGTAATATAGAAAAAGGAAATTTGACCAAATGTGGGTGCAGGCATAAAACTTATTTGTCCCAACTTTTCTGATCGCTTTGGGTGAATGATGTTTTGAGAACTCGGGACTACACACGGCACTGAAATAATAATGATTAATAATAATGATAATGATAATGATAATGATAATGATAATGACAATGACAATGACAATGACAATGACAATGACAATGACAATGACAATGACAATGACAATGACAATGACAATGATAATGATAATGATAATGATAATGATAATATGTGGCATTTATATAGCGCTTTTTCCACGAAGTCTTAAAGCGCTTTACTACAATTTGTGGTGAACTTTTCAGACTGCATTATAGGTGTTAATAGCAGCCGCACAGTTTATAAAGTTATTTTCAAGAACATTAGGATTCACAGCTGCCCCCAGAATTGAATAAGTGACAGACCACCACACCGGGGGCTACGCCCTACTCTTTCCGAGCAGTTTGTGGGTTCTTTAACGCCCCACACAAGTGCTGTGAAACGGAGCCTACTGTTTGTCGTCCTTATCCGAGAAGACTAGAAAGTCTAACGTCCATTTGCAGATTTTTATTATAGTGACCTATAACTACCGTCAGTTTTTGTCTGAACGTTAACAGGAGTTTGAATGATTCACGGGCGGAAACACATACGCTATAATTGGTTCTACTGAAGTACATATGTACAAGTTATCGGTTGTGTTGTCAACGTTTCATGATGCTCTGGCTCATTCGTTTTCTTTCGCCTACACATAATACATTTCTTTCTCAGCTTTCTGGAGAAAACTCGAAGGGTTTAATATACGCACTTCTCTTCATGCCATGCAATCGTCAGTGTTAAGAAGGGATTTTAGGAGAAGTCTTGTGTTTACTGGGAACAAACTTGGTTAAAAATCTATCGAGTTACAAAAGCTTTCATTTCTGACTCGACTGCTCGAGCGAGGTTTCCCTCTGGAGTTAACGTTCGCCGAAAAACGTCTTAACCAAAGTAAATTTCGTATCAAGAAGACAAAACTGTAACTGATTCAATAATGTTTTGCCGTTTGTCATTGCCCGTAAACCGGCTTCTTACAATCTTGAAAAGATTCTCAAGAACCACTGGCACCCCATAACTGAGAACCTTAAACTCGCACAAATATATTTTTATAATTTGGTTTTATCAACTGGGTTGATAATGTCAATTGGCCACCGTAAAGAGATTCAAGAGCTGAAGTTTCGAGCGTTAGCCCTTCGCCGGAGCGACGACGAAGGGCTAACGCTCGAAACGTCAGCTCTTGAATCTCTTTACGGTGGCCAATTGACATTATCAACCCAGTTGATAAAACCAAATTATATTGTTATACTCCCAACCGACGCAGCACCACAGTTTCTTTAGAAACTTACCCCCTCTATTCAAATATATTTTTGACTATCCAATCGTCTCTTATCAAAAGGGCAAGTTTCTAAAAACCTTTTGGTCAGAGTGAAAATTCCCTCACGTAATTAACAAAATTTCACAAGGTAAGTGTCGAGTAACAATGTTATAAAACCTAAGAAGCCACTTATACACAGTTAATAAAATTCTGAGCAATCCTAATTTGTTCATTCAGAAATTGAAAGACTTTACCTGACCACTTTCCACTCTTCTTGGTCGCACAGTCGCTAGCACTCGCTCCTCGCGCGACCCTCTTCGCCGCGCACTTTGCACTCGCGCCCAAGTTGCAAGCTTCAGTTTTACATTAACACACTTGATAGCTGGCAGATGCACTTTTTTTACAAGGGTTTAAGTTTTAGACCAAAAAGGGACAAAACTACAATTGGTCTGTTCGGTCACTAGACGGGATTAAAATCTCAAAGGATTTGGGATGTGCAAAAATGTACAAAAACCAAATACTACTTACTGACGTATATTCTCCATATTTTCAAGGAGTTAGTAAGCCTCCCTTCCAATCTATCAGAACAGCTAAAGACAGTTTGCATTTCTTTTCAAATTCAGCTTTTTTATTGAGGTTTGAAATCCGATAAACTGGTTGTCATAATCTAAATCTGACATACCCTTGATGAAGAAGCTCCGGCACCGACAATTCATTCAAACTCTCACGATCTCAGTTTCCTTTAAGCATTATATTTCAAATTTGCAAAGGAAGATCGATCTATAATTTTCTTACAGTTTAAGCCACTAGTTTGTCTTACTAAGCCAGCTTGGAATTCACCCCAAGTATACACCACTGTGTCCGCCATCAAACCGCAAGTTTTGTGTTTCAGCGCAACTCAGTTGTTTTCCTTGTTCACTTTTCGATCTTTGGCGACCACAATTATCTTCCGTTTGACAAATATCCTGCATGAACAAAATCTTCACCCCTTCATCACTAACAAAATTAATCCGGTTAAATGAACGTTAAATACAGATTTGTGGATAATCCGACTGCAGAGAGAAAATTCGACAATTTTATCTTGTCATCTCCTGCTTTTTTCCTTCAATTTGCCAGCCGGTATAGTGTTGACCAACTTTCGATGAGCTTTATGAGGTAATTTATTACGAAAGCTTGTTGCGTACGTTTGTAAACAAAATTCGGTTATGCGTCATACAAGAAATCCCTTACGTAGAACTGTTCTTTTTTCCGTGTAGATCACAAGCATCGACAACCAGATTTCGTCAGTTGTTTTCTTTTTATAACCGTTTGGTAACGCTGTTTATTTGCTGAGGGCGTCGTAAGAACTGGAGTGGAATTACAGTATTGTTGGTGGATAATATTTAAAATCTTGGTAAATTTAAACACCAGTTACATAGCCACCTCAAATTGTGCGACTCAGTTCTAATTTTTGTTTTTTAAGGAACTGTGCAAATTAATATTCATTCTTCCAACTGTTGACAGTTTCGTGCTAATTCAAAACATTTCCTAGATCCTTCCCAGAACTATGACCTCGATAAGTTTTAGCAAGTCATTTGTCCTTTTTTTTAATTTTGATTTTCAGCCACTGATTAATTTCCACTTTGCTCTGTTTGCTCAGCATGTATTGCCATTAATACTACCGTACTGAAAAACCAACGCAGGTTATGTGTAATAAAATGGCTTAACGAGTTACAAAAACAGTTTTTAAGAAGGAAAAAGGCGGGAACGATCATTAAAAGAAGGTGGGCGTTTGTTAAAAAGTGTTTTAATGCTCTATCTTTAAATTCCCAAGGGCGGATAAAATATAAATTCTCAGCTTTTGCGATATACGTTAAGGGGACTCGTGTGACGCACTGCCAAAATGACGCAGAATTTCTTGAGTTTGTCACCGGCGCGCAATTCATCTCAATCTTTCTTTGTTCCTTTAATTTATTATTACCTTTTTGAGTATTGAGTATGAATATTATTTCGAGTTTCCCAACAATTTAAAGGAAGCATTTTATGCTGCAAAATCGTGATATCTTTTTTGTTAAGAGAAAACTTTAAGACGATCTTTGCAGTGCAAGCGGGTAAATTATCTCCGTTTATCTTCTTTAAATTGTCTAATCGCAAAGCGTTACCAGAGAAGTTAACTAAAGAATAATTCGCTGATTAAGCGTTGTTAACAATATTAAGCGGTTCATACTGATTGCTTGCCTCCAACAGGACTAGCTAGTAAATTTGGCGTGATTTGTTAGTGACTCCGGAATTCTCAACCGGGCCCTTTTCGTCGCTTGTTGTTGAGTTTAACGACAGTTAGATTAGTTTATTACTGTACTAACATGCTGATTGGGACATTCGGCACATTTCTGAGAGCAACGCACGATAAAGTCCCCTTGTATTGAAATAGGAACTCGTTTAATTTTAATTTACTTTCAAATTAACTCCAAGCAATCAAATGTCTCTCGTTTTGGCTTTAAGATCTGTTTTAGTATACTACTCATTATTTTAACAGCTGTATTGCAGAAGAGCATTGAACAAAGGTCAACGAACGGTTAGAAAACTGGTCTGATACGGTTGAGAGAGAGCCAGAGAAATATCTTCCTGAAGGTCGTATAGGGATTAGCGTAACTGATCAGTTCAAAGCTCAAACACGGACTTAAAAATACTCAACATATTATTATCAGCGATATTGATCTACAAAGCAAAAAATGACTAGAATTTGAATTATTAAACGGGATTTAGCCTTAAACTGAAGTCAACTCGTGACAAGTTGCGAGAACGTATCTGGTATTAAGATTTTGGAAATGCGGTTTAGTTCGAGAGTAAAAAAAAATAATAAGACTTGTAAGGACTTCTTAATTCCTAAGACTTCTAAGAAAGTTGGCAAGTCGGTTTAGTGCTGAATAGTAAGCCATGTTCTTCATTATTTAATTATCAGTTTCAACGGTCAGTTTCCTTCCCTGTGTTGTTGTGTAGATCAATTTGCTTTATTGTTTTTACTGCCTTTTATCTATTGCTATTCAAAACAGGCTAAGAACTTAATCGGATAAGTTACAAAAATCATACTAAGAGTGAAAAAACTCGTTAAAACTCATAAAAAACAAGATTTCTAATGTAAGAAGGATTGCCAACAATGTAATTTCAAGAGTAAGCTTTCCCATACGTATCGTTCAGTGGTGTCCCCAAATTCGTAACGTTAGAAAACCACCTTGCTTTTTACAAATATCCCGACCCAACGTGAAAGAAATGGAACAGCAATTGACTCAGTCTATCCATTTTCTATCGATTGTAAGCTTTGTTTGTGAACAGAAACGGCAGCGAACTTTTCGCATTGCGTTCTTCTTTGCACGTGTTTTCAATGCAGCGTTTTGAGGAAAATTGGATTTGAGTTCAGCTTTGAATCTTGTTTGATTCGTTGCCGGCATTGTTTAAAGACTCAACACCGTATGCAGCCTCTGAACTTGAACAAACCACAATTATGTTGATCATTTCCTCTGCGCAAACCTCCGATTTGTAAATAAATCGTTCTGAGTGTTACTATCCGGCCTTAGCCCATTTAACAAATGACTCGAACAATAGGTGCTAATGTGAGGACCTTGTTTTTTCAGTCTCGCAGGCTCCAGTGACAACAGAAACTTGACTCGAGGCTCCAATTTGGCGAAGATTGAAATTGCATTTGTTAAGCTGCAAAGTTTGTTTTGATCTGAAAGCAATTTTGTTTGTTTTCCTTTGCTGCGGGAGAAATGAAACCTGAACGAATTTTTTAAATAAATTAAAAAGGGGCCAAACACTTCCATTCAGGTGAACAATTTTTGTGTCCGGAAACTTCACAAACTCCGCAACCAATGAACATTTCGATTGGAGTAGCCTAAACATAGATATTCATTATCGAATTTATGGCGAATTTCCGGATATTTTTACTGATATGGTTATAAAACGAGGTACCAGGTAACAGCAATAGGGCTATTTTAAATTCCTCCCTATCTTTGACGATCTAGCAACTCAACAGCTACTCGTTTCAAAACGAACTATTGATGTATTATTAATAACAATTGTAATTTGTGGCTACAATTGCGATTTTATCATAACATACACTTACAAAGAAACAAACTTACCAACCAGGATCAACTATCGGCTTATGTGACTTATTGACGTCATACCAGTCATATGGTCATGAAATATCAGCCCACTGCGCGAGCGGTGACCGACCAGACAAAATTTTCACAAGCGAGTTAAATATCGAAAATCGATCTAAGTTTAAACCGCTATTAAATAGGCCCTTGAAATAATTCCGGCCAGAGTAATTTTAAAAAGCTGAAATAGCTAAATCAAATCGGCGATTCAGCATGCCAGATATGTGAGCACACAGAAGCCGACATGTCAAAAATATAACGATAAAGTGTTTATCTCGTGATGTAATGAACTTATTTATATAATATAAATTCTTATACCAATTTGTATAATTAGCAAGAGAAGACTGCATACAGGTACGTAACACTGGGTTCCATATATTGTAAAAATGCTTCTTCTCTTAACAATCCCAGCCAATGGTGTAGTGATAATTCTATAAGCCTTCAATGAGGGGCCTTCAATTATAACAAAATTAACCATTCAATTTTAATGACTGAGTAAAAATACTACTTAATTTCGTCAGAAATTTTATCGATACGTCTACCGGATTCGTCTTACCAACGCCACTAAGTCACCAAAAGGATCATATCATTTTTCCAACGTGATTGAACAATTAGGAGGTAAATATAACTAAAAGAATTTGCTGCATACATTAATTTATTTTACTAAAATTATTCATCGCTTGCGCTATTTTCACAATATCAGACTTACACGCTCTTTACGGCTCGGGGAAAACCCCTCCCACGTCTAAAATAATATTTTAAAGTCAAAATTAATTTACGATTACGTTAGGATGTAGAAATGTTTTTACGAATACGCCTAGCTATACTAAGAGAGCTCTATTTTTTTAAAATTTAATCCTCGCCATTGTTGATGCGACAATTCTAGTATTTGCAGGAAAAAGTTGTTTGTCTAAGCTAATGTTTTGCATAGTATTTTACGCTCAGATGATCTGACAGAATTCTAGCGTTGCTTAGAAGAACTGAGATGTTTAATTAGTACTTATTTAGGCCTTATTTGCTTGGGAAAATAAAAATGAAATAATTAAGGCCTCACTTCCGAGAAGGAATTGAAGAAACCAAACCCGACCTTCGTAAATCACTAAACGTCGGTCTTAAATTTGGAAGTGTGTCTTTTTGGCGACAAGGTGAATCTAACCCTTTCATGCAGAACCGGTCAGTCAGTGCATTAAACACAAACGTTTTTGTAAATAATTGTTTAATCGGAGACGGCGATGCTTCCTGCTAGAAAGAAACATCCATTTACTAACCTCGTATTAATTTGTTCCTTTTTACGTCAGAAATGTATGCTTCACTAACCGGAACACTTCTCAAGTACGACTAACTGAAAATAATATAACGCCGACTATTGTAAGATTTGCGTTAACATTTTATGACCATGCGAATTGAATGGCTGACCCTTGTGAAGCAATTGGAGTGGTTCGCGAAATTAGCCACAGTACCCCGACAACACTCCCACACTACCCTCGCTTTCCGCATTCACGGCGAAAAAACTCGTTTTAAAAGCTCCAATTCCGGTGTTTGCTATTACGTGATTCTGTGACACCTTCGGGGTGGGGCTCTTCGGCAGGCCTTATTGTTCGTTATTTGTATCAGGAAACATCCTTCGGAGCGAGGACGTGGAATGTTCGGCATCTCGACCACTCGACGATGTCTGTCATTGTAGGGCTCGCGTGTCCGGCCGAGGTAAGCATGGATATAAAAGCTGGATAACTGGCTGAGACGGCTTAATCAGTACACGCATCAGTGAGGTCAACAGCACCAGAATTCCACCATTTACAAAGAGAGTGGCATCGCAGGTACCACTGAGATCTCGTACAAACTCGTATCAAGATGGCGTGGGAAAAACTCTGGACAAGAATTATTTATGTCACATGTCTGTCATCGTGAGTAGGCTATTTTATCATTTATTTCACAAACGGAGTTCTTCTTTACTTTGATTTGGAGAGCCACTTTAATTTCAAATTTTTAATCCCGTTCTTTACTTTGATTCGTAGATGTCTTGCAATGCCCACAAGAAAATCGACTCCTTACTATTCGGTAAGTACCTTACATTTTTTTTTTCGTATTTTGCTTTCTGAATCGGTCGCACTCGCTTGCATATTGAAAAGACCCTTGAAGCCCAACTTAACATCGTTTGCACAAAATGTCTTGAAAAATTGAAAAAAGACATCGGCTTGAACTTTAATAAGTTTTGCAGATAGTTTTCTTTGGCACGTTTTTAGAACGAGTTTTAAAACAGTTGTTGAAGTTGTCTGGAATTCTTAGTTCAATGCTGAATATTTAAGTAAAAAGGCCTCACATTTCGACTTCCCTCAAGGAATTTACGTCATTCGAGCAATATCAAGAAGATTCGTATCAGCCAGGGCACTGTTATCGCCTCTCAATGCTTAGGAACCAATGCACAAAAATATCAGTCTGAGAGGGAGAGAACAGGGACTACAATTTAACCGCAAGGAATTTTACCGCGAGTTAAATCGCGGCTGCAACATAATAAAATCCTCATGTCAGAGGTTAATAATCATCTCAAATACAATGGTTCTTGTATGTATTTACCGGCTGTCCTGTTATTTGACACTGTTGTTTTTCTTGGCAATTCGCGGGAGCTTTGTCATGCTTGTCAAATGCGACAATCGATCTTCCACTCGTTGGCGGAAAAACAACTTAAAAACCCACGCAATCTCACGGCTTACCGCCACGCGCGAGGTCCACGGAATGTTTACCCTGCGCGGTCTCTGTTTCACAGAAAACGCCGCAAGAACCTTTGAAAGACTAGTAGCAAACAAACTGATATATCCTGCATGAGTCCACCGAAACCACAACGCAAAGCCTGCCGCCGAACGTTCGCTCGCCTTGGTAGGTCCGCACTAAAATTAAACGTAATTAATTTTGTTTGCTTTTATTTTAAGAACACGCAAGTCCTGGAGAACAGTGGAATTAACCCAAAAGATGTAATGAATAACAATGTCGTTGGAATCCACAAGTACAAAAGATTGTACTCCAGAAATAGTGCCAAGTTTGTGCGAATTCAAAATGGTAAAGTGGACGGCTATGGTGACAAACACGAGCTTAATGGTGAGTTTTGTCAACCGGTGCTGCTCTTGTCTCTCTTTCCGCCGACCTTTTCATTTTTAATTAACGCTCAAAATGGAACAAAGGGATCTTAATTTTATTTAATGGCCAGTAAACCGGTTAACACGGACGAGATTTGCACTACCTCAAGCGAGATTTCAAGAAATTCTACCGACAATCGCGTTCCCATGTAAACGACCGGCGATAGTATGGTAACGGTCGCCAACGCATGATTTAAAATTTTAATCTATTTAATACTTGAATCATCCGCAAATCATCATTTTAGCCCGGCTTTTTAGTCTGCACGAGTTATCTTTTAGGAACTGTACGGTTGAGAACTTGAAATATTTTTAACAACACTTTCATGTTTGCCTCTCGCGTGCGCGCGATGAGGAACATAACGTGTCACAGGTAACGCAATTCTCAGATGCGTGACAGCATAGCTTATTACATATTGTGATGATATTATCTCTTGTTTTGTAGTTAAGATCAAGGTGGAATCGGTGGGATCTGGGGGTCAAATTATATTGAAGTCCTATGATGGAAGTGTCTATGTGTGTCTCGACCAGCATGGATCAGTCGTAGCAAAAGTAAGTTTTTTTAACATTTAGTTTGCACTATCAGGTAAAATTAAGTCAGCTTCAACATCTGGTTTCTATATCTGATGTTCTTAATGCAAGTTAAAATGCCCAGCTGGGCAATGTCCATACTATAGAGTCGACCGTCTCCACGAAAAGCGATTTTTTGTATTGGTGTCGTTGCGGGTTCATTGTAATGATCGGCGTTGCAATGTATTGCAAACTTTATGTACCCCCTGAGGCGAAACCCATGTATGGGGCTATGTAGAAATTTGGCACCGGTTTGTATGGTGGTTTGGCTCAGTTTTCAAAAGCTTCGTGAGAAAAAAAAAACACAATAGGAAACCCTATAAAACTATTCACTGCATGACGAAGCATATGGACCACTTTTGATCCCAAATACAAGGGTGGGGATTTCTCACGGAAATGGGAGCGATATGAAAGTTGCCTTACACGGTTTTAAAACTGGACGGATGGTCAAGGAAATTTTTTTTGACCGGATGAGATTCACAAACTACGTTATTTGTCACGGATGTACGCAGAGGAGAACAGTTTGTGCAAGTTGGTATTTTCGTTAGGAAGAATGTCTGTTTTAAACACTGAAGTATGCGATGACTGTTCAATGAACTTCTGAGGAAAAACGTCTAGACCGCAGGCAGATGGGACAGTCGGGTAACCTCCCATGAAGAGAAGTAAAAGACTTGAAAGGCCAACATTGGCCAAGAGAGAGAGCTAACAATGGAATATATACACATTTAAAAACATGAGCTATATTGTATTATCATGCGCTATGGAAACACAGCGAGAGAAACCGATATTAAATATGGCATCGGGAAATAGATCTGAAACATTAGAAACAGATGACTTTTGAGTTGAGGCATTGGGCTGCAAAGAGGAAATGAAAGAAAGACGTATTCACGTACAGACAAAATTACGTGATGAGGGGGAGAGATGGGATCAAATTAACGATACTCAGTCGTACTGGCGTCCGGGGAGGGGGGGTGGATGGTACTCCGTTATACGTTATATCAATAGGGCCGCGCCGCTGGATAGGGTATGGTTTTTAACCCCTCAGTCCTGAAAATGGTATATAATTTGAAGCGAGTCTCTCCTAAACAGTGTATGAAGTCGTCCTAGACAAGTATGGCTTCAAGACTTTCGTCGAGTTTTAAGCATATCCGAAATCGGAAATATTCACCAGTATCTATTTAGCCGGTCATCAGTCAACATGAAATCATTTTCACGACCAGATATTAGCGCTAAAGTAGGAAAAAACGTTTCATTTTTCCTAAACAGGATAGTTGTTCGACGTTATTTTTCTCCTAAACACGGTCAGTGTTTCAAACCTGCAGCGGCACCCCTATACCCAAACATAGGTCAACCACCCTCCCCCGGACCGACGAACGACGTACCATGAAGCTAAAGAATGAAAAGTGTTAGTACAACTTATCAGGAAAACCGGCCCGACGATTAGTAATTGTGAGACACAATCACTTAATGCGTATCGTCTGTTAGCCGGTTAAACGATCACAAAACGGTGCTTTCATGTTCTGAGTGAGCAATAATAGGATGCCGAGACAGATCATATCGTCTAGCCGAGTACTTAGAAGGCATCGATAGAACAGAGGTACCGAGACAACACTGAAACGCCAATCTCTGTGCCAAATTTACAACGATGCGGTAAAGCAAAAAAGCAATTTCCAAGTTAGCCAGAACTCGTGGAGATTGTTGAAAAGTATTCACAGCGCAACTTGCTCCAGTCACGCTACCAGCTAGAGTCACCTGGCTTCTACTCCCATGGGGCTTACCTTTTCCCACGACCAATACTCAATACCCGCTCCCTCACACAGGCGTCGCTTATGATAGAACAATTTCGATATTTTAAAGTTCAGCCTAAAACAATAGACCTCAGCAGTGATGTCTATTGTTTAGGCTGAATTTTTATAGCCTGTGTACAAGTACACGGCGAGATTAGAACATAAGACTTAACCGCCGATTGTTGTATTGACCCACAGCCGTCCCGACAAGGCAAGACAGATCAAGGCTGCGTATTTTTTCAAGAACTTTCATCCAAAGGATACACACGATTTCGTTTAAAGCTGATCAAGCAATGGTATCTAGCGATTACCAGAGATGGGAGAACAAAATCGGCGAGAAAAACATCCCCATGGCAGCGATCGGTCCAGTTTATAGAATATAACTGATATTAGTGGTATTTGGCATGTACTAAAACCAGGAACACCGGAACACCACAAAACATGGAACACGGGAACACCACGGAACACCTGAAATACCATAAAATGCCAGTAAATTTCTGGTGTTCCGGGGTGTTTCGGTGTTCCATGTTTTGTGGTGTTCTGGAGTTACTGGTTTTGGTACATGCCGTGGTATTTATTCTTTTTAAATATGGAGTTCAAGAAATTATTTAAATAAATTATTTATTGAAGAATATATATTTATTGTTTAGAGAAAAAACATTATATTGTTAGACTTTTCAATATCAGATCGTTATGATCTGAGTGTACGAGTTTTCGGTGGCAACACTGCGTGGCTCATGGAACATTAAGTGTCAGGAGCCGAATAACAAAGAATGAGCTAAATTTAGGTATAATACAAGATATTTGCATAGCTATTATATTGAAATTTACAAGAAAATAATTCATTTTAGTATATTGAATTATACAGCGTATTCGATATTCGAAAAACGTTTCTTTGGTCGAAAGAGAAACTACAAGATGTTTTTACTATTATTTTCTACAAAAGATAATCATTCTTTTCTCAAAGTAATATAAAGAATATGTAATTAATTGTCAAAAAATAGTTGTAAAAAAGTTGTAAACTGTTCGTCTGCATGTAAAATAATTGTTCAATTCCTTAGTTATATTCATCTCTGTAATATTTGATATAATTTATATAAATATTTTTAAATTATTTTCAATGGCCGCAGGCCTCTAACTTTTATTAATTATTTATTCAGTTGTTTATTTATTTATTATTTATGAAAGAGTAAGAAGATTGTATCTATTTATTTCCAAAGAGTATTCTTATAATAAACTATTTATTTTAGAAGAAACGTATTTTTGAAATTGAAAAGAACCAGTCAAAGACTTTTACATGATTTTCCAAGTAATAAAGTGATTTTCTTACAAATCCCGAAGTAAGTACATCACACTAGAGCATGAAACAATTACTACTCGAAGAAAAACGTGTAACCGGTGCGGTAAAATATGCAACTGGCCCCAAGCGCGTATGCGCTCGTACGCAGACTTCACCTTACCAAGCGCGGGAAAATATGCAACGCTTTCCAAGCGTGGGAAAACATGTCACCGATACAAAGCAAAAGAAGACATACAACGGGCGCAAAGCGCGGGAAAACATATTATTGCCGTCAAGCGCGGGAAAACATGTAAAGGGTATCAAATGCGCTGTTTTCTCTGAATATTTATCTTCAGCAATTACTCTACAATCGCTCTTAAAATCGCTCTATTCTAGCAAAGTAGAATGCGCAACTCATTGATCTTTTTATTTTGCGCGCTTCAGTGTCGTATTTATCTCAAGTTATGTAAGCTTTCATTCAAATTTCATTCAAAGCATTTTCCTGTCGTCAAATGGCAAAAAGCGTTTAATTTTCATTTATGAAATAGAATATACAGACCTCTTACAAAGACATAGCCTCAAGGCGAGAGAGAGAGGAAAATGAAAAGCGCGAAGCGTTCACTAACCTTGAGCGAAAAAATACTGATAAGTAGAAATAAATTATATAGATTCTGTTCTTTCCAATTTTGATTCTCGAAATATAGCGTAGAGAAATACCGACGAGAGCAACATAGTCAAAATTAGTCTACCTTTCAAAGCTAATGCTATTCGGAGGCAGTTGCGTGATCTTAGCAATAAGATTGGCCCCACATTGCAGCCAGTTTTTGTAAGCAGGAAATTAAACCAAGACCTCAAATCTAAAGAAGCCAAGCCGTCAACTGTTAATCAGTAATGCGTTGTTTATCATTTTGTATGTGCTCTGTGCGATGCAGATTATGTCGGCTACACAGCCCTACACCTTTTTCAATGAACACAAAAATTCGGCAATCGGCAAGCATTTTCATGAAGCGCATAGTAGCAGCGATCTGTTGAATGAGAGCCACTTCAAGATTCTGAGAAAGTGCCAAGGCAAATTTGATTGTTTAGTGTTTGAAATGCTTTACATCAAACAATTCAAACCAAATTTGAACGTCCAAACGGATTCCATACGTGCGAAACGTTTAACTTGTAAATTATTTTTCATCATTTATTGTCCGCCTTAGTATTTAAGAACGTAGTTTTTCCAAAACTTGATAATGACGTTATGGTAACGTCGTCGGTTTTAATTTATCGGTTTTAAGCCTTTTTACCTTTTTAAATTTTTAAAATTTTTCAATTTTATTACGTTTTTAAGAAATGTTTTGTCGCAATTCTTTAAATGTGAAAAAGACTGTAAAATCCTTAAAATTATTCTGGTACCCGAACTTGTCCACTAAAAACTGAAGTTATTCGATTTCCTATCGGATTTCGTCTTAAAACATTGGAAACGGTAGTAGTTGTAGCAGTAGCGGTAGTGGTAGTGGAAGTGGAAGTGGGAGTGGTAGCGGGAGCGGGAGCGGGAGCGGAAGCGGTAGCAGTAGCAGTAGAAGTAGTAGTAGTAGTAGAGGCAGTGGCAGTGGCAGCGACAGCGGCAGCAACAGCAGGAGCAGTAGCAGGAGCAGGAGCGGGAGCGGGAGCGGAAGCGGTAGCAGTAGCAGTAGAAGTAGTAGTAGTAGTAGAGGCAGCGGCAGCGGCAGCGGCAGCAGCAGCAGCAGAAGTAGCAGCAGCAGTAGCTAGCAGCAGCAGTAGCAGTAGCAGTAGCAGTACAGTAGCAGTAGCAGCAGCAGCAGTAGCAGCAGCAGTAGCAGTAGCAGTAGCAGTAGCAGAAGTAGCAGTAGCAGTAGCAGCAGGAGCAGTAGCAGCAGCAGCAGAAGTAGCAGCAGCAGAAGTAGCAGCAGAAGTAGCAGCAGTAGCAGTAGCAGTAGCAGTAGCAGTAGCAGCAGGAGCAGTAGCAGTAGCAGCAGCAGCAGCATAAGTAGCAGCAGCAGCAGTAGCAGTAGCAGCAGCAGGAGCAGTAGCAGTAGCAGTACAGTAGCAGTAGCAGCAGCAGCAGTAGCAGCAGCAGTAGCAGTAGCAGTAGCAGTAGCAGAAGTAGCAGTAGCAGTAGCAGCAGGAGCAGTAGCAGCAGCAGCAGAAGTAGCAGCAGCAGTAGCAGCAGAAGTAGCAGCAGTAGCAGTAGCAGTAGCAGTAGCAGTAGCAGCAGGAGCAGTAGCAGTAGCAGCAGCAGCAGCATAAGTAGCAGCAGCAGCAGTAGCAGTAGCAGCAGCAGGAGCAGTAGCAGTAGCAGTACAGTAGCAGTAGCAGCAGCAGCAGTAGCAGCAGCAGCAGTAGCAGTAGCAGCAGCAGTAGCAGTAGCAGTAGCAGTAGCAGAAGTAGCAGTAGCAGGAGCAGCAGGAGCAGGAGCAGGAGCAGTAGCAGCAGCAGCAGAAGTAGCAGCAGCAGTAGCAGTAGCAGCAGCAGGAGCAGTAGCAGTAGCAGTAGCAGTAGCAGCAGAAGCAGTAGCAGTAGCAGCAGCAGTAGCAGTAGCAGTAGCAGTAGCAGTAGCAGTAGCAGCAGCAGCAGTAGCAGCAGCAGCAGCAGTAGCAGTAGCAGTAGCAGAAGTAGCAGTAGCAGTAGCAGTAGCAGTAGCGGCAGCAACAGCAGTAGCAGTAGCAGCACCAGTAGCAGCAGCAGCAGCAGTAGCAGTAGCAGTAGCAGTAGCAGTAGCAGTAGTAGCAGCAGCAGGAGCAGTAGTAGCAGCAGCAGCAGTAGCAGCAGCAGTAGCAGCAGTAGCAGTACCAGTAGCGGTAGCAGCAGGAGCAGGAGCACTAGCAGTAGCAGCAGCAGCAGAAGTAGCAGCAGCAGTAGCTAGCAGCAGCAGTAGCAGTAGCAGTAGCAGTAGCAGTAGCAGTAGCAGTAGCAGTAGCAGCAGGAGCAGTAGCAGCAGCAGCAGTAGCAGCAGCAGTAGCAGCAGCAGCAGTAGCAGTAGCAGCAGCAGGAGCAGTAGCAGTAGCAGTACAGTAGCAGTAGCAGCAGCAGCAGTAGCAGCAGCAGTAGCAGTAGCAGTAGCAGTAGCAGAAGTAGCAGTAGCAGTAGCAGCAGGAGCAGTAGCAGTAGCAGCAGCAGCAGCATAAGTAGCAGCAGCAGCAGTAGCAGTAGCAGCAGCAGGAGCAGTAGCAGTAGCAGTACAGTAGCAGTAGCAGCAGCAGCAGTAGCAGCAGCAGTAGCAGTAGCAGTAGCAGTAGCAGAAGTAGCAGTAGCAGTAGCAGCAGGAGCAGTAGCAGCAGCAGCAGAAGTAGCAGCAGCAGTAGCAGCAGAAGTAGCAGCAGTAGCAGTAGCAGTAGCAGTAGCAGTAGCAGCAGGAGCAGTAGCAGTAGCAGCAGCAGCAGCATAAGTAGCAGCAGCAGCAGTAGCAGTAGCAGCAGCAGGAGCAGTAGCAGTAGCAGTACAGTAGCAGTAGCAGCAGCAGCAGTAGCAGCAGCAGTAGCAGTAGCAGTAGCAGTAGCAGAAGTAGCAGTAGCAGTAGCAGCAGGAGCAGTAGCAGCAGCAGCAGAAGTAGCAGCAGCAGTAGCAGCAGAAGTAGCAGCAGTAGCAGTAGCAGTAGCAGTAGCAGTAGCAGCAGGAGCAGTAGCAGTAGCAGCAGCAGCAGCATAAGTAGCAGCAGCAGCAGTAGCAGTAGCAGCAGCAGGAGCAGTAGCAGTAGCAGTACAGTAGCAGTAGCAGCAGCAGCAGTAGCAGCAGCAGCAGTAGCAGTAGCAGCAGCAGTAGCAGTAGCAGTAGCAGTAGCAGAAGTAGCAGTAGCAGGAGCAGCAGGAGCAGGAGCAGGAGCAGTAGCAGCAGCAGCAGAAGTAGCAGCAGCAGTAGCAGTAGCAGCAGCAGGAGCAGTAGCAGTAGCAGTAGCAGTAGCAGCAGAAGCAGTAGCAGTAGCAGCAGCAGTAGCAGTAGCAGTAGCAGTAGCAGTAGCAGTAGCAGCAGCAGCAGTAGCAGCAGCAGCAGCAGTAGCAGTAGCAGTAGCAGAAGTAGCAGTAGCAGTAGCAGTAGCAGTAGCGGCAGCAACAGCAGTAGCAGTAGCAGCACCAGTAGCAGCAGCAGCAGCAGTAGCAGTAGCAGTAGCAGTAGCAGTAGCAGTAGTAGCAGCAGCAGGAGCAGTAGTAGCAGCAGCAGCAGTAGCAGCAGCAGTAGCAGCAGTAGCAGTACCAGTAGCGGTAGCAGCAGGAGCAGGAGCACTAGCAGTAGCAGCAGCAGCAGAAGTAGCAGCAGCAGTAGCTAGCAGCAGCAGTAGCAGTAGCAGTAGCAGTAGCAGTAGCAGTAGCAGTAGCAGTAGCAGCAGGAGCAGTAGCAGCAGCAGCAGTAGCAGCAGCAGTAGCAGCAGTAGCAGTAGCAGTAGCAGTAGCAGCAGGAGCAGGAGCAGTAGCAGTAGCAGCAGCAGCAGCAGAAGTAGCAGCAGCAGTAGCAGTAGCAGCAGCAGGAGCAGTAGCAGGAGCACTACAGTAGCAGTAGCAGCAGCAGCGGTAGCAGCAGCAGCAGCAGTAGCAGTAGCAGAAGTAGCAGTAGCAGTAGCAGCAGGAGCAGGAGCAGGAGCAGTAGCAGCAGCAGCAGCAGAAGTAGCAGCAGCAGTAGCAGCAGCAGTAGCAGCATTAGCAGTAGCAGTAGCAGCAGGAGCAGAAGTAGCAGCAGCAGTAGCAGTAGCAGCAGCAGGAGCAGTAGCAGTAGCAGTACAGTAGCAGTAGCAGCAGCAGCAGTAGCAGTAGCAGCAGCAGTAGCAGTAGCAGTAGCAGTAGCAGTAACAAAAGCAGCAGTAGCAGGAACAGGAGCAGTAGTAGTAGCAGCAGCAGGAGCAGTAGCAGTAGCAGTAGCAGTAGCAGTAGCAGTAGCAGCAGCAGCAGTAGCAGTAGCAGTAGCAGCAGCAGTAGTAGTAGCAGTAGCAGAAGTAGCAGTAGCAGTAGCAGCAGGAGCAGGAGCAGGAGCAGGAGCAGTAGCAGCAGCAGGAGAAGTAGCAGCAGCAGTAGCAGTAGCAGCAGCAGGAGCAGTAGCAGTAGCAGTAGCAGTAGCAGTAGCAGCAGCAGCAGCAGCAGCAGGAGCAGGAGCATGAGCAGTAGTAGTAGCAGTAGCAGGACCAGTAGCAGTAGCAGTAACAAAAGCAGCAGTAGCAGGAACAGGAGCAGTAGTAGTAGCAGCAGCAGGAGCAGTAGCAGTAGCAGTAGCAGTAGCAGTATAGTAAAACGTTATTTATATGCACGGAAAATCATCAGTTGAGGTTTGCAAGTTGAAAACTAAACTATTTACAACTGCTTTACATGATTGCCGTGTGGGAATCGGGCATAATGTGTCCCTTTTTCAGATTTGTCCACACGAGAAAGGAAGCCCTGATATTGCATTTTTTTTCTTCTTTATTTCAGGTTCAAATATGCATGTTTTCTCGTAATCGTTCGCGTCGCGTGGACCGTTTCCGTAATCCTTGGATAATCACTGCTATTAAAATAAACACGAACACTCGCAAAATGTTAGCTGACTAGTGAGACTGAAAGATAAACAGCCTGTAATGTGGCGCGCTGTGAACTCCTAACATATTTTACAGAATAATCAAATTGGCGGCATGCATAACTGTTCTCAGATTCGTTAATCCCTTTTCCATTATAACATCTGTCTGGACTCCTGCATCTGTTCCTTTACGCATCGAAAAATCTACCATCTCCCTTTTAGTTCCACACCCTCTTCAAAGCTTGGATTCATAATAAATAATATAGTAACACATTGAAAATCCAAGGGACGCTTTTCGGTTAATAGAAACTGCATGATAATGATAAAAATAAATTGTCGTAATGAAAATAAATTGTTTTAGATGACTTTGCGGGCGAATGCCAAGATCGAAATTGATGTCGGCTTGAAAAAATTGAGTCGACGTTTTCCCATTGCATCTCATACGAAATCAGCACTAACCTATTTTGCCTCGTCCTTCTGTTCTGAATTCACTTGATGTTATAAGATTAGTGATTTAGAAACAATTTCAGTATTGAAGTTAGAAGTTTAATTTAGCTAATTCTGACCAAACGTCCTGAAAAATCGTGATAAACTCCATGATACTTCCCCTGTTTTCTGTCTTCTCAACCCGGCACGGAAACGTATCAACATATTCTTTGTGGCTTGGTTGGGCTCCTGGCATCCTGACCTTAACCAATAGGTAGCAGAGGCGGCGGAGCGTTTTGAAACATGGGGTGGGGGGCGGGGCTCATATCGCACACGAAGCCAAGCACATACCTCTCATGATTCGAATTTTTCAAAATGTCTTTCGCGTTGTTCATTTGCACGAGCAAACTTCTTTGCAATGTCTACAGTGGTCAATGTAAATGAAGGGGGAGGCAGTTGTTTAGACGATACTGATTCATGGTGCTTCTAAGGTAGGTTTTTAGGCGACGTAGGGAAGAAAAAGTGCGCTCGGAAGTCGCCGATGCCACAGGTAATGTCAAATACAATCTTAGCAGTTTGCGGACCTCTCCTAGTATCGTTTTGGTGACAGGAGGTTTGTTGAAAGCTTCGCAAATGGTTCTTATAGTTGTAACCTGACGTACTTCGGGAAGCGTAGTTTTCATCCGTCGATTCGCTCCGACGAAGGGCTAACGCTCGAAACGTCAGCTCTTGAATCTCTTTACGGTGGCCAATTGACATTATCAACCCAGTTGATATTATATTGTTATACTTCCCACCGACGCAGCACCACAGTTTCTTTAGAAACTTACCCCCTCTATTCATTTATTATATGAAATACTGAGCTGAGGGCATGGCCTCATGATGGTGTCGCGAGAAGTCGCCACCAAGTCGTGGATTTCGTATCTCCATTAATGCCGGGATCGCTGACAAATTGGTTGTGTTTTATTTTTAACTTGTTCATGAAAAATCTAACGGCTTAACAATGTGGTTATCGATATCTGTGGGACCCTGTAAAGAAGGGGAACTTTTCGTGAGTGACAGACCTAGTCGTTTTAATAGACATCAGATTGAACTATTTACATTTAATTTCAGTTCATCCATAATCTCTTGTTTGAGCCGGCAAATCCTAATCGATCCAACTAACTTTTCCCAACGGCACGAAATGGCATCGCTGGCACGCGACACACGCTGACACGCACGCAAAACTTTCACGCGAGACAGTCGCGCGCGATAGAGGTAAAAAAAAAAGCCGAGTAAAGCTATTTACCACTTTTACTGAAAATGTAATTATATGAATCGTTCTTCTTTATCCCATTGCCACCGAGGAAACGATTATTTTGGACAGCTAATAAATCAACAAGTATAACAATCAGGAAGAAACCAATCGTGAGAGTGATCCGCGATGTCTTATATTGCACGTGCGATATACACCACCACCACATAGCGGCTTGCAACGTTCTGGGCGAGATTGGTAAAGCGAGAACCATGGTTTACGGCCGGCGTTTATGGTGGTTTCGTTCTTTCGTCTGCGTGGGAGTGGTTTGTGTGTGTGGAAGACGGGGCCGGGGATTTTCTCGAAAAATCCCTGTGAACACATGTAGGACACGTAGCTAGTATTAAAATAGGGATGTGTTTATTTTTCCTTTCAGCGAACAAAAGTTACCTGCCTGTATAATTGACATACAGGAACTCCTTTTTCTGTGCCCCCCCCCCCCCCCCCCCCCCCGCAAGGTAATTTTGGCAGTTTACTGGCAAGGACACCTACGAAAAATGAGAACGTTTTATTTTTAAATATAAGCGGAATCAAAACACACTGAGTTACCTTCTGGAGTCAGCGAGCCGCCATTTAAATGAAAGTCCGGAAGGTTTAACAGTACGTATATTTTATAGCCCCGTAATAACATCTTTAGCTCGACAATAAGCGAATTGGCGCCAAATTTATTTCCGTAAGATTTGTTCAAATAATTGTGTAATTAGTATTTTCAGTAAGCTGCACCATGCACGTTCTAAACAGCAAAATTTATCAAGACATATTTAAGATTACACTGTTCCGATTTCCGCAAAAAAAGGTCGTTGACAAGTTTTCTAAAGAAAACTGCCTCTAAAAATTTCTCTTTGAAAAGCTGACATATAAAGTCGTGTTTCTTAATATGAACCGGAAGAGCGCCTCTGGAGCGCGAAAAACACATTTCCTATTTCGATAAAATAAACATTCATATTTCTGTGAAATCATCTCTCTAAAGCCGGTCAGTCTATGCCGCAGTCAGTCAACTGGCAACACTGACCGAAAGCCGGTTCACAAACACATTGCTATAACCCAGAGTTGATTTCTACAGGAATTAAATAGCCCCTTGAGGGCGGCCGGGCTTCTAACGTTAACATCGTAAGTTTCGATGAGTTTGTTCAAGTCTAAAGGATTTTACACCATTTTTATGGGATTTTATACCAGAACGCAAGCTCGGTATGGTTTGCAAGTCGATTTTTAATGCAGTGAGTGCAGGTTCTTGAAAGCAGTTAGAAAACCTACAGAATTAAAGTTGGGGTTAAATTTCGACGCAACAATGTTGCGTATCGGATAAGGCTAATGTTATCATTTCTCCAGTTACGATTATATGTTTTGATTGTATCAACTTGTTCTACACGGAGGCCAGTTTATCTCTTGCTACTTAACTTAACTCGAAAGTTTTCAGTTACCGTAACTGATTGAAGTGCTTCACTTATAAAGACGACAAAAGAAACTTCTACGTACTAAAAGAAAAATTATATCCTTTTTTCTGGGAACGGAAAGTGTTAAATTGAGTCGTCAGCTAGGGCCTTAGTCGTCGTGAATGAATCGAAGTCACTGCGAAGTCAACTTTGACTCTGCATAAAATGGCCTACAATTAGGAAACCTTGAAATAAGACTCAAATAATAGTTTACCAAGGTAGAAAAACACCAAAGAGATAACAATAAACTGAGAGGAAACAAGGAGGCTTTGAATTGGGAAGATTGAGAAGGATTGTAATTAACAAATCTGAAAAGTTTTGCTAAACTTTACAAAATGTGTCATCCGAGACTCAACTCCTTTAATTGAGGTTGGTGGTGAGTGAGTGATAAGCATAGGTGATGAGTATTTGGGGTAGAGTGGTATTTTATATCTGGATGGAAAATTGCACAGGCACTTATTTTGTTGAAAGTGATCGCTTGGGCGGGCCGGACTCTGCTCTGTCGCGGAGTGTGTCCGTCCGCCGTCCGTGACAGGGCGGTCACTGGGGGCGGTGCAGGATTAGGCGGTGCTCTCTGACAGCAGAGTCACGTACAGCCGCACCAAAATCTCGTACGGAGTGGCCCAGTAACCCCGCCCAGCTTTCAGGCTTTAAGGCTTCTTTATTCCAATTGCTTAAATTAGAAATTCACTGCGATGGTCATCTCTTACTTTCATCTGCTTCCACAATTCATATATGAATTATTTCATATACTTTACGTCAAGGATAACGATAACAATAACGATAACGTTAACGATAATGAGTGATAGTGACGATGATAATGATGATGATGATGATGATGATGATGATGATGATGATGATGACGATGATGGTTATGATGATGATGATGATGATGATGACGATAGAATGATTTATATGTTCCTAACATATTCATCCATCCGTCCGCGTCCGTCCGTCCGTCCATCATCCCATTATTTCCCTTGGCTACCCCACCCCTCCATCCCTCCTCGCACAGTTTGACTCACCGCTTGCATAGTGTACGTCCGTGTGGTTGTGTTTTTATGTTTTTCAATATTTTGAAGCTAATCTTCTTGCATTACCATAATGCTATAATATTTGCTGCCTGTTTCTACAAGTCGAAAACCCACGATTCTGGGCGTAATTTTTCACCCATGATATTAAAAGGTAATCAAATCGTATCACTACTCGTGAAATTTAATAGGAAGTAATTTCGCTTGCGTTTTGCCAAAATTATGACAAAACGCGCGTGAACTTATTTCCTAATTTCACTCGTGACCAGTTGCGTGACGAGATGCTGACCAGAATGCACCGCGAAGCATTCGTAGTAACTTGCTAGCAACTGAATCGACGACCAATTTTGTGAGAAATTAGATTGAAAGAACTCAAATAATTATACCTATCGCAATGTTGTATTCACATCCAGGAATGTTCCCTTAACGACTCCGTAATGTACCACAGCGTCTACTTTTACGTCGTAAACTGACGGACATCTCCCGGAAGATGGAATCCGCGCGCAAAACTGTGGAAGGCTGGCAGACAAATTGTCAAGGTAAATTCCACTTTTGACATTGCAGAATGAGTCATGATGAAGCTGATGAAGAGTCTCTCGAGTCGCATGTTAAAGGACTTGTGCTTGAGAAGGAAATAGGAAAAGGCTCTTATGGAAAAGTCTACAAGGCCGTCTGGAATGGCCGCCAGGTTGCAGCCAAGAGGTTTCACTCCGTGTTCTTTGAAAATGGTTTCAGCCAAGTGGTGGATCAGTATATGGAAGACTTTCAGCGCGAATGGGATGTTCTAAACATGCTCAACCATCCCAACGTAGTTAAACTGCATACGGTTTTGTTTCCTAAGGGATTTTCTCCCATTATCGTAACAGAGCTTTTGCACTGTGATTTAGAAAAATATATCAAAGAGTCCACCTCATCCCCTAAAATTCCAAACATAAACCTGATATGCATAGCCTTGGATGTGATTCAAGGCCTCCAGTACATGCATAGCTTGTCTCCACCTGTCGTCCATCGTGACCTAGCAACAAAGAATATATTACTGACTGTGAACGGCACTGCCAAGATTGCTGATATGGGCGTGGCCAAAGTATTTGCCGCAGGATGTGACATCTATGCCACTCGTGTGCCAGGAACACCAGTTTATGCAGCTCCAGAAACCTACCCTGTTATGAGAAATTTTGAAGTGGTACGTGACCCGAAGTATGGTCCCAAAGTTGATGTCTTTTCATTCGGTGTGGTTTTGCTAGCAATGGTTGTTGGTCATGAACCTGTGGTATGGCCAATAACTCCTATCAAGAATGGTAAGTTGTATTCATTTGTATAAAATAACTGAGACTTACTACATGAATAGAGGGGGTAAGTTTCTAAAGAAACTGTGGTGCTGCGTCGGTGGGAAGTATAACAATATAATTTGGTTTTATCAACTGTGTTGATAATGTCAATTGGCCACCGTAAAGAGATTCGAGTGCTGATGTTTCGAGCGTTAGCCCTTCATCGGAGTGAATCAAGGAATTATGGGCCTTGTGTGGTTTATATACAGAAAGATGGAGCTTCGCTATTGGCTGGTGCCTGGTACCGTGAAAACAACGGAATAAATTAGTTGAATGAAAAGCGTTCGTTGATACCGTGAGGATTAAGAGTGCCAATTTGAAAAATAAACTTTTTTCTAGAGTTTTGCGGTTTTCCGTGCTTGCTTGGTGAAGGGAAAGGCCGCAGACTGCCACATGTTGCTTGGAATGATTTGGGAGATTGAAGTGTCTCGCGACCGGTTTGGATGCCTTTTTTGTTGTCTTTCTCTACGTCCTGAAGGTGTTCTTGGAATCGGTCGCCTAGTCGTCTCCCTGTTTCGCCGATGTATAACTTTTTGCAAAGAGTGCAAGTTATGCAGTAGATGACATTGGCTGAGGTACAGGTGAAATGATCAGTGATCTTGATAGATCGCTTGGGTCCCGATATTTTGTCAACGTTGTGAATGAAAGGGCATGTTTTGCATCGTGCGCGAGCGCATGTAAAAGTTCCGGGTTGATCACTTGTTTGGAATGCACTTCTGACTAAAAAGTTACCTATGTTTTTGTCTCATTTGAATGAAATTAATGGAGGTTGCGAAAAGATTCTACCAGTATCGGGATCATTTTGAAGCAATTTAAAGTTTTTGAGAATGAGGGATTTTACTGCGTGGTTGTGCGGGTGAAATGTGAGGGTGAATGGAATTCTATCGTTGTTTTCTCTCTGTGATGTTTGTAGTGCTGACTGTCGATCAATTTGTTGGGCGCGATGATGGCCCGCTTGAACAACAGAAGCAGGATAGCCGCATTTGTCAAAGAAATTGCACATTTCCTCTGATGTTAAGGAAAAATCAGAGTCGTCACTACAAAGACGGCAAAGTCTAAGAAACTGAGAATAAGGTATTATATTCTTGGCATGTGATGGATGTGAAGATTACTTTCCGATACTTCCTTAGCATTTCTGGATATCAAAGTTTCTATCGAAGGCAACGGTTTATGCACCAATGTGCACTGCAAACCCACAGATTCTCATAGTTATTTGTTGTACATTATTTGTTGTAGGTTTGCATACTGTCTTGAATTCTCCCAACCACCCTCGTGTGAGGCTTTATTACTTAAATAAAATTTGTCCACGAATGTTTACATTACCCATTTCATCAATAAATAAATTCATCATGTGCTACACTCATGCACTCTGAAGCTATGGTAAATTGAAGCAATGTTTGTAAAAGAGCAAAAGCTCTTGCAGTAATTCCCAATGAGAAAGCTTGCTCACAGGCCAGGAATGGGTTTGAATGAAGGCAACAGTGTATTGCCATGGAAGATATCTTCAGACCTCAACAAATCAAGAACGTTTGATGTTTGTGTATTGTTCAAGACTTGAAATCCAAGTGTTGAATAAAGTGAATGTTCATAATGTGACTGCCAGTGAATACCTGACGAAGTTCTGTTGTTTGGAACAGATTGCTGTTGATTTTTTTAACAGATTTCTTGAGCAGTTTGAACAGTATCCTGCAAACAAGTGACAATCTATTTTGACCAGCTAGCTGTACACACATCGTTCATGAATGACTGTCTCCTGTGTTAATCTCACCTGTTGAAGAAATCAATGATCGATGCAATAGGCCACTTTGGAATATACCGTAATGCTCTTTGTTGTCCCCCAAAATTTTACGTAAGCATTGTTTTTGTTTTCTCTTGGGACCATTGCAAGTCCCATGAGAAACTGGAAACAATGCTTATGCAAAATTTTGGGGGACAAACAAAGAGTATTATGGTATTTTCCAAAGTGGGCTGTATGTCATAAAGAGACATATTTACATATTTACAGACAGTTGTTCCCGAACTGAATACAAGCACTGGTATTTTGTACTTACGGTGCACTCGCTAAAAACAAGAAACTTCTTGAGAAAAATGAGACGCATCAACTGAGAAATGAGATATGTCTTGCGAGAAGGTGGTACCTTACATTTGAGCGGTACTGTAAGCAGGGGTTTCAAAACAAGCCATTGACCACCTGAGTTCCACCAAATTATGTAGACAGTAATAATGCTCATAGAAATCAACTAGCAGTAAACAAGCAAGTTAACAATACATTTAGTGCTCTGGACTTCTAATTGAATAGTCTTGGCTCAAGGCCCGGCCAGTGTCATTGTGTTTTGCTCTTGGGCAAGACACTTTATTCCCACATTGTCTCTTCCCAAGTATATAATTATATGTCTTATTAGACGTTTTGTTGTGTAGTAGTGCTGTGTATTTTTACAAGTTGTCGTATTTTGACAAGCCCAAAATGCACGTCAAAATACAAACAACGAGTAAAACTTCTCAGCGATGCTACAAAACAAAACATCTAATAAGAGATTTATTATCCAACATGCCAAATTATTATGTCCATGCTGGCAAATTTCTAACCGGTTCTCTGTAGTTCAATGTGCTCATTTCCGAAGGCTGTGGCAAATAATTGAACTGCAAGACACTGACAAATCACAATATTTTGTGAAAACTGAGTTCAATAATTGTTTTATCATTCAAGAACTTAATTTGTTTTAGTTTTACAGAATTACCTTCAGTAACGTTCAATCGCCTGCTTTCTTGATGAAGTAATAGAGACAAAACCCTAACTTCACATTCGATCATGATACGAGCTAGTCTTTACCCAATTCTCCTTCTTTCAGTCAATGCCGAAGGAGAATATTTTGAATTATTTTCCTTTGTTGTATTCCTGCTGTGTTTTTGAAGTTTAATAGGCAACTTCTCTCACAACTATGCATGAGCAGACTATTATTACCATTGGACGCTAATGCTGATGAGCAGACCATTATACGTAGGCAGTTATTTGTAGGTCACTTGGTAGGGTCTGGGTGAATGCATAGGTGGGAAAAAATGAATTGAATGATAATACTATTCCTTGGCATAATTAGAGAATTTTTTCATGCAGCACATCTGTACATTCCATAAACACCTTAATCAAACAACAACAACAAAATTTTATTGGTGAAAAATATAAGTAATTACATTAGTTTCCCCCCGCAAATAGCTTACAAACTAATCGAGGCGGGGAGATCTAAAGACATTTTACAAATACAAGGTTTATCTATAGATGGACTAAATAACAGAGAAAACACTACTATGCAATACATAGAATAGACTAACATAAAGCAAAAACAAATATATTAAGCTAACGAAAAGAGGCTAACCTAAAGTATTAAATAAAGTAAGAAGAATTTTCAGAACTTGGGTCTTGCTCTTCTGTAACATTTATGTCTTTACTCAAGACAAGCAATGGATGTTGTTGGCAGATTGTAAAAATCTGTTTATAAGAAATTATTTCTCACATTTTTGTTGACACATGCTGCCTATTTTGATGTTGATGTTTTGGTGTTGCTATGGCAATGTTCTTGGTTCCAGGTCTCTTTTATTTGGCAGTGACAATTACTGTTTTTGACGTTTACCAAACATTGTCCAATTCCTAAATGGCAATAAGGAGACTTATTATATACTCAACAAAATATCTTGTTTCTGATTGGCCAATGGCGAATGCATAAATAGGTTGTAGAGTGCAATCCAGGTTATAGTGTCAATACGGAAGTTGCTATGGAAACACCGGGGAAGTGCCAAATTTGAACACCGAAGTGAAAAAAAAATGGCTGACAGTCGGTTTGCTTTGTCAAACCAAAACATCGTTGAGCAACTTAAAGAAATTGCGAAAAACCAAAACACGTTGAAAGCTACACAGACCTGGTTGAATGTCTGGCAAACATGGGCAACTTAAAGAAAACTAAACCCAAAACTGGTAGAATACGAGCACGAACAACTAGATAAAAGCAAAGTAGCGCATTTGAGTAATTTTGTTGAGAATATAATAAATAAAAAATCGTATGAACCTGCTCGTGCATTTCGTGATTTATGGTCACTCGTGATGTTTTGAAAGTTCTCAAAATTGCACTCGCCTACGGCGAGTGCAATTTTGAGAACTTTCAAAACATCACGAGTGACAATAAATCACGAAATGCACGAGCAGGTTCATACGATTTCCTATACATAGTACAATGTGGACATTGTGTGTGTTTTGCATAGGTTCATGTACCTCTTCTTCTTATCAAGCATTATAATATAGATAGGACTCTGCGCACGCTCTAATTGGTCAAAAACTCATGTTTTATCAGAGTATAAAACATAGAAAAAGTGTGTTTTATTGTTTTTCATCAGCTTTACTCTAGTGAAAATTCGCAAGGGGTGGCAGCAAACATTTTCTATAAAGAAATTCCGGACAAAATTCTGAGTAAAGCTGCAGAGATTGTCGAAGAAGTTTCTTAGTTCGAGATGAAAGTAGAAGAAGCGAAATTAAATTGCTTCAGTTTATCAATCATGCGTGTTTTTACTCGCGGCGTATAAAATCTATATATCATATCCCTCGTGTTCTCAAATGCCCGTCGTGTTTTATGACAATATAATACATGGCTTAGGCTTCTTTATTTGCTAAATAAAGAACACAATATCTGCTCTTCGATGTTTGTTGCTAACTCCTATGTTACTCTTTCAATGTCACTCTTTCAATGTCATGTCGCACGCCAGAATTAAAATAATAAATTAAAATTGGCCTTTTTGGTCACTCAAAGTATTTTCTTCTTTTCCTTCTCAGTAAGAAATAATTTGATAATTACAATTTGTAATAGTTTTTACTGTTAGTATTAAAACCCTGCCCTCTTCATGGAGATGCCAAATAATGGAATGTGAGAGTTTAAAAACTTGCCCATTTTTCTATTTTGTTTTTCTGTTTTTTTTTTTTGATTTTCAATTTTCCATTTACAGTTTGAGGGTGTATAAATTGGTTCTGGCAATGTGTGTGTGTAGGGGGAGGGGACAATCTGTGTGTGTGTGTGGAGGGAAGGTGCATTTTGCAGTAGCGTTTGTGCAGATGGTATTTAATATTAAAAGTAAATATAACTTTTTCTTCCTTATACATTTATCTCTCATAATTGCAGATGGTGAGCTGATCAGTGAACATGATCGGCGGAAAACTGACATCCTTGACATGGGGGAGCATTTCCTACAAGGTCTGGTGTTAAGTTGTTTGGAGAATGAAAGTACATGTCGTCCATCAGTAAATGAAATTAAAGCAGAACTAGAGAAACAGAAGTGGAACTTGGTCCGACATTCTTACCCCTGTGAAGTGGATGAAGCTGTGATTGAGAAGGTTGCACGCCAAGTGTCGTATGATTACAAATTTAAGGTCCTATTTATTGGAAATAGGGGGGTCGGAAAATCTTGCTTGTTTCAACGCTTTCAAAACCCGCTTTACAACATTTTCATGAGTACCATGACAATAGGCTTAGAAATTGACCAGGAGTCATTCAGATATGGCTCCAAGCTCGTACATTTAGAGGTAATCGACACAGCAGGACAGGAGCAATTCTTTGCATTGCAAGCGATGTATTTTCGCGGTGCCCATGGTATTTTTCTTGTGTATGATGTGACAAATCGTGAAACCTTTGCTGACATTCCGAGGTGGCTAGATCTTGCTCGACTCTACTGCACAGAAAGCAATGCTTTGATAATTCTGATTGGGAACAAGATAGATCAGGCTGATAATCGTCAAGTTTCTTACGAGGAAGGCCAAGCGCTGGCCAGACATCATGGACTAAGCCACATGGAGGCTAGTGCATTGGACGTGGGAAGAATCGAGGAAATGTACAAGACAATGATTCAACTTCTCACAAGATCTGTTGACCTGGGCCAAATAAAAATTGAGCTTCGTAACACAGAGGGGAAAGTCAAGTTGAAAAAGGTGCCAAAGAAATCTACATGTAACATCTGTAAATAAGGAAAATCACAAGAGCAAGGATCCATCTATGGTACCTTTCATAAAAAAATATCCAGTCTAAACTTGCACAAGTTAAGGCGATTCCTCAGAATCTGTCGAACGATTTTTTGAAGCTTTTCCTGAATGTTCCCTTCTAATCACTGTTTCGAAAAATGCAATAAAAAAAGATAGGTCACTGTGTTCGCAAATAAGATATGATGGGCCAATGTTACCCCACTTATGGCTCTAACAGTGCTTATTAGGTGCGTTATTTTGCAGTAGCTGAAAGGAACGATTATTAACGGAATACTTGGCAAAAACTTGACAGCCAACAACTATCCATTTACCTCCTTTTTATTTTTTATTTTTTTTAACTTAAAGATGATAATTTGTGTGCCAAAATTATGCAATAAAAAATATAGGTCACCTTGCTTGTTTACAAGAATAAATATAAGTTATTTCTGTTAAGTGTGATAATTTCCTATCAGAGAAGCATGTTTATGGAATTTTTTGTTTACATACTTAACTACATATTAGTGAAGATCACTTTTATACTGAAAAGGCAGATCAATAAATAGAATACTGTAGAAAGCATAATTACCAAAAGTTTACTTGTAATTTTGTAGTTCTAGAAAAATATTTCCATATTTCCAGGAAAAAAGGATTCAAAATTCGTAGGGGATGGGGTGGAGGGTCTCAAAGACCAAAAATCCTAAAGAATTGTGTGATGCTAAATTGCAGTTTCCAGAGGGGAGGGAGAGGGGAGGTCTGAGAAAAAAATCCCATCTGTAGGAGGGGTATTGGTATTTTATTGACCTACCACAATGTGACAGCTAGAGCATGTGGAATGAGTTTTAGCTCAAAACTTAAGTGCCTCCAGAGTAAAAAGAGTTTAATAAGTGTGCAAATTGACAGCTGTCTGTTACTTTCTTGTTCCAATTTAATGTTTTCTTAGCATAGTACCCCCCCCCCCTTTTTTTTTCAGGCAAATCAATCCAGTATACTGAAACAAGATAAGATAAGATAACTTTCTTCATACACGGTATTTCCATCAGCTTATTTAGAAGTATTTATGGTAATCAACTAACTACCTATCTTCCTAGCTACAAAAAAGGTATAAAATACAAAAGAATAAAAACTGCTTTTCATGGAGGCCGTGTCAAAGATGACATCATTGGCCTAATATGTCTAGTTGGACAAGTCCGTTACCGACAGGCCCTGATATTTACCTCAAAAAGACAAGCTGATCACATGTTCTCCAGAATGTAAAATGTTTACTAGATGTAGCTGTTTATTGAAAGAATGCAAAGTAAGCTACTCAAAACACTCAAAAAGGCCTTGAACAAAAATTTTCACAGGACTTGTATTATCAGAACATATCTTCAGCTATTATATTTTCACCAATTACGTGATTTATATGCATAATTTCCTGTATAACAGCAATAGAAATTGATATCATAATAAAGATAAGGAAACACAATAATTGTAACTTTTTAAAAAAAGAATCAAAGAAACTCTTCTTGTTGTCAGAAAAGACACTAAAATCATTTTTGATTAAGAGATGAACAGTAATAAAAATAATTAAATAGTTAATAAGTTTCTTGTCCCTTGCTTATTTTAATTCATTCATCTTTTTCCCTCCCCACCCACAACACTTGTTTTCTGTCATAAAATAAATTGTTTGTTTTGGTCTCAAACCTGTGTCTTATTCTCTCACAGTATTTATAAGTGGAATATCAATTGAGAACTTGCTGAGGATCATAAAATATCAGTTGTTCACAAACTTGTTAATTAGCACTTTGATAATTTTGTCAATTTTGTTTTTGATTACGTTACATTCAAGCCTTTCCCGTCATCAACGTTGTCTAATTTTCAGTAAATTTCCACAAAATTAAATCATTCTTGTTGGACTCACTGTCATTACAGATTATGTTCTACTTTCTGGCAAAAAATAAAAGAATAACAAAAAAAATAACTACATCCCTTCGAAGAATTCAAGGAAAGCTTAAAGGAGTTATGTCACCGTTCGTGCACTTTGAACAATTTAGCCTAATTTTTCAAAATCGTCATTTCCAATCCGTTTCAATCTTCACCATCCTCAGCCATCCTTGTTCCTTTTCGGTTTAGTATCCCTCCTTTGGTGCTTTTCGCTCTTGGCAAACTATTATTTCTAGGTTTCCTACATTTTAAGGGTGATTTAGATTGTCGAAGAAATGACTCAAAATATTGTGACGTAGCTCCTTTAACATTTTTTGTTTGTGAAATGAACAGAAAACATCCCGAGTAGAAATAATAATATTGTAGTAGTGTTATCATGGGAGGATCTATAAATTCAATTTAGAAGCAAGGGCATGACAGACTGTAACACAACTTCGGCGAATGCCCTGTCAGTTGTCAAAGGTCATTGCCAAGAAAATAATACCAGTACTTCCTCATCGGTTTTAGACTGCGAGCAGTCTCTCTTGTGCTCCAAAATCCCCTCGAAAATAGCACTTGCAAATTTTCGCTTTTGCTACGGATTTTGGAGCAAAATAGACACTGTTCGCAGTCTACATAGGTTTACCAGTTTTCTTCATTGAAGGGGAAGTATCATGGAGTTTATCGCGATTTTGGTCAGAATTAGCTAAATTTAAACTTCTTACATCTCAGTCAATAGGAAAAGAAATTATACCTGTTACTGCTGCTAAGGATCTTGGCATTTACATTGACCAGTCACTAACTTATAATGATCACATTACTAAAACTGTCTCTACCTGCCTACATAAACTTACACAAATAAATAGAATTAAACACTTGCTGGATAAGAAAACAATGCTTCTCCTTATGAGTTCCTTTGTCTTCAGTAAACTATATTACTGCTCAACTGTCTGGTCAAATACTAGTAAACATAACATCAAGAAACTCCAGTTAGAACAGAACTTCGCTGCCGTATTGAGGCCCTCTTAGGGTAAATTCCAACAGGCGACACGGCTCTGAACCGGCGACATGAAGGGGCTGAAATGACGGCGAACGACAAGCCGCTCACGCGAAATTACGACAGCGGCATGTGAACCGTCCGAAATTGCGACGTGGAAATGTTTCAAATTCAGACGGGGGACATAAAGACCCCCCCCAACAGGGCCTCCGTATTGTGGGTAAGTCTGCAGTCGGGCCTAGTGACCCATCAGGCCGGAGCTTATCCCGGTTTCTGTAGCATGAAGCGACAGAGAGTATTTCTACTCCCCCCTGGATGGGATGCTAGTCCATCGCAGGGTTACCCCCCAGCAGTAAATTCGCCGGTACCCATTTATACACCTGGGTGAAGAGAGGCACTGTGAGAGTAAAGTGTCTTGCCCAAGAACACACCTCAGTCGGACCGTCCGATCCAGAGTCCAGCGCACTAACCATTAGGCCACTGCGACTCCCCCTCCGTATTGTACTCGGCCTCAAAAAGTTTTCACATTTCACAAGGTATCAAAACCCTGAATTGGCTGCCTGTTAATGACAGACTTTACTTGAACGACGCTGTGATGATGTTTAAATGTGTTAATAAACTTGTTGCTGACTACTTAGTTGGGAAATTTACTCTGCGTTCTCAAATTCATACCAGGAATACTAGACAATGTAAGTTTGACAATGCAGTCAACTGAACATTCCAAGATGCCGTCGAGCCACTGGTCAGCGTTCTTTCGCCTACCGTGGTGCTAGGCTTTGGAACGACCTAAGTGATGATGTTAAGTGAAAACTTTTAGATCAACTATTGTTCGACTACTTTTTTCTGATTAATTTATTTATTCATTTTTTTTCTTCCTTATTAGATTTTACTAATTTTTATTCATATTTATTACCTTAGCTATCTGTCTATTTATGTAATTATAACAGTATTTTAGTCATCTAATCTAGCCTTGTAACCGAAAACCCTTGTAGGGAGTTACAATATGTTAGTACTGATTTCATATGAGATGAAATGCGTCGGCCCGACGTTTTCAAGTTGGCATCAACCTCGCTCTTGGCCATCTGCCCACAAAAACAGTTTCTATACATTACAATAGTCTTTCAAAGGATTTTTTAGCATTATCACGCAGCTTCTATTAACTGAAAAGCGTTCCTCGGATTTGTGATGTGTTACTAATCATAGCGTGAGACTGCCCCTTTAAATTTGCCTTCATTAAATTTTGTTCCAAAAAAAAGATGCTTTAGTTCTTTGATCAAAGAGCGTTCTTTGATTCACACTTCCGCGAGTCCAAGCCACATTCCACAGTCAGAGGAAAACCATACTCGCACAGCACGAGCGGGAAAACCCGCAATGCATCGCATGATTAAATTCCACCAATGAGCGTGCACTACTGAAACAAAATCTTTCTTCCGTGTATGAGAAAACCGGCTTCAGTGTAAAGTTCGCAACCAGTGGCTAAGAACAAGAAGAGATTTTCTGCCATATGGCTAAAATGGAAGAGAAACACGAATTAGAGAAAGACAGAAGTGATCGGTACGGCTTACGATCCGAGGAAGTTCCCGCACAGTTCCGCGAGATGTTTATTACTTCAGGTTATCGCAAACCTTACGGTTCAGCGCTGGATTGTTTGAAGAGTGCTTTCCTGCCAATGAACGAAACTGTGAATGTTTGGACTCACTTTGTGCCGTTGTTACTTTTCTTGGTTCGTTTTTCTTGGGTCTTCTGGAAATATCACTATTCGGAGACGTACGTCTACCCGCTGCTGTCGTTTGCTTTAGGAATCTGTGGCTTTTTGTTGATGAGTTCGGGCGCTCATCTCTTCAACTGCATGTCTCCTAGAATGCGCCATATCTGTTTCTTCTTCGATTATTCGGCGATAAGCGTCTACAGTGTCGGAGCCGGCCAGGCGTTTTATTTCTACAGCCGTTCGTTGAAGAGCGATAGCTTTCTCTTCAATTCCTCCAGCGCTTTCTTGACGATTTCTTGCTTAATTTCTGTCTTATCGACGTACACGTGTTGTGCTTCACGACACCGTTGGCCCAAAATCAAGTACGTCATTCGAACGTTCTGTTTTGTGGTCGCGTTCTTCTTCAACAGCTCGCCATATTTCCATCGGGTACTCGTGGATCCAGAACCCTTACTACAAACACAAGAAGAACTTCTCGCCCGTTCCTACTTCAAGCGTCATTCGTACTTCTATCTTATTTCCGCCTTGGCGAACATGTCGCGAATGCCTGAGCGGTTGATACCGGGTGTATTTGACATTATAGGACACAGCCATCATTTCTTACATGTTTTTACAGCGCTTGGGGCGGCGGACCAGTTTACTTCAATTCAAATCCAAATGGAATCGAGACGAAGTGATTTGGAGCGCTTTCCAGTGGCAACCTTTGGAAACAGTTTGGGTCTTATGTTGTCTATTTGTCTCATTAACTGTGGGATTGTGTTATGGTTCGGCAAGAATCTCCGATCGGACAAGGAAGAAGAACGTAAAGAAATCTGAAAGCCAAAACGATTTGTAGCAGCGATATATATATATATATAGAAAGGCTTTTGCCATAATGCTATAAAAATGAATTTCCTGTAAAACTGGTGTGTTTTATTTTACAAGTGTAAACAAGATTAGATAACGCCCAGCGACGAAGCATAAAATTAAATTTGATTTTTGTCGCTGGGAAAATGAAATGGATATGTGGTATTCTTGTAAACGTTATTTAATATACATGTTTTGGAAGTCATTAAAATTAGAAAATATCACTGCAAGAATTACTGCATCGCATGTCTTTGCTGACTTAGCCTGCGTGGCAAGCGTCCGAAGGGGAAGGAGATGGGGGGAAAACTAGCGATATCTTTTATTTATCTGAGAATCCCTTTGAATGCAAATCAAGCTTGATTCTGAATTTCAGCTGCAGGTATAAATTGCAGATTGTCTTTGCAAAAAAAAAAACAAAATTATAAGTTTTGTGGAAGCAGTTTTTAAGTTATTAGGGAAGTTACAGGTTAAAAACATCTTTAGTTGAATGATATTGCCTTCAAAATTAAGAATTGCTTTTATTAGCATCAGCAATAAGTGAAAAAATCTGTCAGTTTGTTTACAATAAGGATAATTCAAGTTAAGTTATTAATATTCATTGGCTAGTGGCCTTAGTTACTAGTCCAATTTCAATGAAGCACCTGTTGACCCTTCACTACAAATTGTGGTTTATTTTTAATGAAAACTATGGTAGTTTTGGCAGTATTATTTTTTGTCATAAGTTACTGCTATTCACCCAACTTCGCACTCCTGAACAAAGAAAAACAGTTTTTCTAACAGCAGGCCTTCCAACTCTCACGGTCTCACGGCTTTGCCTCTAAATCTCATAGTGAACCAGAAAATCTTGAAATTGCCAAAAAATTCCGTAAAGTATGAAGGAATATCGAAAAATCTGTGTTCATAACAGCTGAATAGACCAATTTCAATATTTTAAAATTCAGCCTAAGACAATAAGCCTCAGCACGAGGCTCTGGGGAATAAGCAATGAATCAAGTTTGAACTGAGGCTACGTCCACACTAATCCGGATAAATTTGAAAACGCAACTTTTTTTCCCGTGTTGGCCTTCCGTCCACACTAAAACGGCGTTTTCGGTCACCGAAAATTTGAAAACGCTGGCTAGGTGTGTTAGTGTGGACGGCGAAAACGGAACTTTTTGAAAACGCTGACATCAAAACAATCGAATAACGTTGCTCGGACAATGTGGGTATGTTCTTGCATGTATTAAGCGTTTCTTGCGAGGCAGCGTTTCAAAATCGATGGCGAAACAATTTGAAAACGGTATAATGTGGACAGAAAACATTTTATCCGCTTTCGAGGGGAAAACGCCGTTTTCAAATTTATCCGGCTTATGGCCTGATTACATGAGCCGGGCTGGGTTTCTTTGTCGGCTAACCGGGCCAGCTCGGCTCATGTAATCAGGCCCTAAGTGTGGACGTAGCCTGAAGTGCTACCGCGGTGCGCAGTCCCGCAGTCGAAAGTCTCTACGGCAGCCGTTATTAGGGGATTGCGTTACACTCGTCCAGTGGGGACAAGTGGTAACGCAATCCCCTAATAACGCGTGCATAGGAGGCTACGCAGTGGACGAATAAGCAATGAATTAAGTTTGAACTGAAGTGCTACCGCGGTGCGCAGTCCCGCAGTCGACGAATAAGCAATGAATTAAGTTGGAACTGAAGTGCTACCACGGTGCGCAGTCCCACATGTACAGTCGACGAATAAGCAATGAATTAAGTTTGAACTGAAGTGCTACCCCGGTGCGCAGTCCTACAGTTGATGAATAAGCAATGGAGTAAGTCTGAACTGAAGTGCAACCGCGGTACGCAGTCCCACAGTCGATGAAAAAGCTATGAACTAAGTGCTAATTTGAAGTGTTTGCGAGTTTTGAATTTATTCCTGTGTATGTGAGCTAGGGAAGCACTGTAAATCGAAAAGGGATGGTTTCACAATCAGCAGCCATTTTGATTTACTAGTTCGCACGAGTTCCCGGGCGTGCCTTGTATTCAATCCACATGGCATTTTTGTCTGTGATGGGGTTTGAACTGGGAAAAACGGTGTTTTTGGCGATCGCGTAACAGTGCATAGGAAATATTAGTCGACGGTCCTGAAGGGGTAAAATGGGAACTGGGATTGGCCTGTTTTTGCACTGTGAAAATGGGATTTGGGTGACTGGGACTGGGATTTGGTCACTGGGAATGGGAACAAATGTCAAAAATGGGAATGGGATAAATATATTTTACCCGTCACCAGGCTAGACATCACTTATTTCCTTGATTTAGAAATGTCAGAAAATTGTTCAAGCGCCTTGTTCGTGCCAATTTTTGGTATGTTTAGCCAGCACGTTTTATTTTCCCCGAATCAGCGGCCTCGATTTGTGGTGAATGATGTTTGTGTAAAATGGTGTGTGTAAAGCCAAGTAACAACAACAACAAAAAAAAATTATTTACAAATTTAAAGAAAGGTGTACGTTTGCAGAGCAGGCATATTTTTATAATACAAAAAAATGGCGGAAGCATAGTTCTCATGCCAGAATCCCACGACCTCTAGCGCCTGGTGATAGTGACTCTGAGGAAGAGGTAAAAAGCGTTCTTGGAACAACATTGGGCATGATCCGTCGAACCAGGCTTGGAAGAACACGTGGGATAAAGAGAATACGCTGCAGTTCATGTTTATTACAATGAAATAACTATGTATATATCTTCTTATTGACAAAGAGCCTATAGTTAATCACAACCTACATACAGATTATTCATTAAATAATGTGTAGATCGCGCGCACAATATGGCGTCAATCTCGAGAGACAAAGTTGCGAAGGAACTGTTCCACAAATACTTTGAAGAGACAAAAAGCAATATATTTTATGTGGAAGCGCGAAATCTCCTTATTTCTTGACAGTAATGTATAATAAAACAATTGTTAGAGCATTCATGTTGTGTGGTATCCGCAATGATCAAGATCTCGGTAAGAGAGTGTTAATATCATCCAAAGCAGGACATGACAAAAACCTCAGCCAATAATAGTTTCATAGTGCCATTTCAGTATTCGCACAGTCTGAAAGGATCCTATTCTCTTCAGAACGTCTTCACAAATCCTCGTGAAATTTTGTGTCTTTAATTAGTTGTGCCGCATTTTGAAGCCGTATTTTTGAAGCGATAAGAAATATGTATAACACTGGGATTTTTTCTGAATTCTGCTAGTGGGAATGGGATTTGAAAACTGGGAAGTGAGATTTGGAAAAAAATGGGCTGGGAAACGGGATTGGTACCCCCTTGAGGACACTCTTAGTCCTCAATAAATGGCATTTGAAGACGTCGACGTTCGTTAAAAAAACACAAGCGCTAGATTAATAATAATTGGAAAGTGCGGCAGAAAAGTCAGGGCTAACAGTCTTACTTTGAGAGCATAGCCTCTCGTCGCTGCAGCAAAAAAGCCCTGCCGTCCTAAAAATGTGACAAGTCCATTTTTCTTTTCAATTAAGAAGATCGTTATAAAATAGAGCAACGCGGTGTGTCAAAGGTGGCAAAAGTTCACCCATTGTCGTCTCCATAGCCCTTTTCGTTTCTCTTAGCCAGCGAGGCCTTGGTACGAGAAACGAAGGGCTCTGGGCTCAATGTAGGCTCTGGGGACATTAGTACAGTTCTTGCCAGGAGGCCCTCTATTTTGCAGGGATCGTGCAGGTCATGGAAAACCTGGAAAGTTATGGAATTTTAGAATTTCATTTTCCAGGCCTGGAAAGTCATGGAATTTAAGCGTGGGTCATGGAAAGTCATGGAAAATTATGTTTATTAAAAAGGGCAAAATTAATTATGTTTAATCGCAAAGGAAATGGCAAAAAATGTGCACAAAAGGAGAGATGATTTCCAAGAAAATGGTCAAATGTTGGTCATGGAAAACTTGGAGCAGTCATGAAAAAGGTCATGGAAAGTAATGGAATTCCAAAAGCTACAAAGACTACGAACCCTTCCTTGTCACACAGGATTTCCAGTCTGGATTCTAGGACTTCTGGACTTCATTTATATAGTATTGAATGCTGTTTCCACATGCCTTGCGCTGCAATATGATGGCCGGTGAACATTTTGACTTCCGTTCAAAATTTCTTTGTCCTCAAACAGCCAATAAAAAAATCAATTTTTTTGAAAGTCACATGTCCCCAGAGCCCTTAGATTTTCGGGCCAAGGCGCAGCCAGCTAAGAGAAACAAAAAGGACTATGGGGATGAGAATGAAGTTAGTTCACCAATCACCAGAAAGGATCAAGAGGGATAGAGCTGGTGGTATCTAAATCTCATCCCCGGAGCCAGCTTTTCTTTTGGTCAACACCAAGAACACAGAATTTGGCCCTAGACTCTGGCCCAGTCTAACGCAGACTCTGGGAGCGACGTTGCAGCCAATCAGTCTGAGAAGACCGGCAGAAAGTCCGTGAAATGCGGACTTCCGGGATTGGTCCTTTTATTCGTCCTGGCCAGAGTCCGTTTTCTTGGTGCTAGCCAAAAGAAAAGCGGGCTCTGGGGAAGGGATTGGTAGTATCTTTGCCCACCCCCCTCCCTCTCCTCCCCCACAGAAAAAAAGAGAAATTTTGAAAAACAGTAGCAAATTAAGAGTGAACAAGACTAGAGAATGGTGTCCACAGGGAAAACCATTTCAGCACATGACATGAATTATTTCCTCCTCTTATAACTGCACTGTGGTAGTGGCCAACTCGAAAGCTTTGCTCCTTTGGCCATTACACACTTCCCCTAAAAAATGGAATTTCACATTTGCTCTGTTCTTTTCTGCTACTTTTTTTTCTCTTCGTATGATTTGTTAAATTATTGTAATCGAAATAAGTGTGAATAAAAATACCTGTCTGTCATGTTGCTTTGACAACGGCTAGAATGCACCTTGAGTTGGAAACTGAGGAAAGCGTGACATTGGCTGTTTCCGAGGCCCAAAAGGAAGATGGCGGATGGGGAGTACCTCGTTTGCTTTTCGGAAAAATGTGATAAGGACGACGTAAAACAGCATATCATCGAATGCCTAACCCTTGCTGAGTTTAGCGTAAAGCAAGAAGAATCTGAGGGGAAAACATTACTGACCATTAGTGCATCATTCGAGCTGCTTGCCAAAAAGGTGAGGTCGGTTTGGAGTCTAGAGTTTATAAATACACGTTACTTAGAATCTCCTTCTCATTTCGTTTTGTAAATGAATGTGAAGCAATATTTACAAACGATTTTGTTTTAGGCGGAGGAAGTTGGTTTAGAGAAAACCACAAAGGCTGAAAACAAGGCAAGTTATCGAACGTCCTTTGGTACACTTGTTAAATATTGATGCTGTTTGTATTTATTAGCTCTTGCAAAGCCTTCATCTTTCGTAAAGTAAACTGGTCTTTTATGTTAATTTTTTGCACTGTTTTACTCGCACATAGTGAAAGCTACTAGATCAGGTACATGTTTATGTTGCCATTCACATTTTCAGGGCAAAAGTAATTTTTAATTTATTTGAAAATTATGGTATTCTAACGAACCAGTTTTAGTACAAGGTTCCTATTTACAAAACTTCCAAAATATTGCTGTAGCACAAAAAGTACCTGTCATTTTACACTTATCCTGGTTGTCTTGTTTTTAAGAAATATCTCATAGAGAACGTTGAAAATACCATTTCCGAGCCTCTAGATTTCAAAATTTTCTGGGGGAGGATGCCCCAAAACCCCCCTACAAACTCGCGCCTCTGGCGCGCATTTTCAAGGCCCCCCACTTTCAAATACGCTCCGCCGTCCCTGTGAACCTCTCTGTGTGCCTGCCTGTTGTAATCAATCACCCTCTGTAAGTGACCACTCAGACTTCTGGGTGGTTTAATTCCCCCAAGGTATCCCCTGGGACAAGTCCTACCTTTACAGCCCGGGGGCTGAATCATCCCCAGTCGTCTCTTATGAGAAAAAGGCAGACACGGAATGATGGGAAGGGGTCATCCATCGTGTCTTGCCATTTTTACATAGGAGATGACTGGGGACGAGTCTGGCTCAGGGGTGGCAAATTGTTTGAAGTGTTGCTGTTCCGAAGGAGGGGGAGGGGGTAGAAAATCGAAAATAACTTCTTGTTCTTTGTAGGCAGTATGTCCCTAGACTACGAGCAGTCCCTTTTTTCTTAGTACATCGAGAGCAAAGAGAACAAATGGCCGTGCAAAACCTGGGAGACGTGCCCACGCAGCGAGGCACAAAAAATGGGACTACCGACTAAGCCACAGCGTTCAGTTGATACAAATCCAGCTTATGGCAGAGAGGAGGATTTGAATCCAGGACTAGTGGATTAGAAGCCTAGTAGCCTGGCCAATGAGGCCACAGTACCTTTTATATACTGCAATCCACACACGCAGCTCAGGTCCAACTGTATATAAGTCAATGTTATGCAATTTTTATATGATTTTTCTTAGATCCGAGAACTTGCTGTTAACAAACTTGATCAGTATGTTGGAAGCGAAGATCCAGCCACATTTTTTACATCAGCCGAACGGGCATATTTACTTGAGATTTGCCTGGAGTCTGTGCGGTATAACAGAGTAAGTTGATCTCGTAATAGTATGTTGCATTTGCATAGAGGTTAAAACTTGATTCATTTCTACTCGCCCACAGGCTAGCAAACATGAACTTTTATTTTTTTGATTTATCCACTAACATGAATACAATAGATTTAACATAATAAGTACAGTGAACAAGAAATGGAAAGGGCAAAAATGTAGTGAACTAATTATATGCCCTTTTATTAAGTACGTTTATTTTAGGATAAAAAGAAAACTAGAGAGGAAAGGGTAAACGTATAGTAAATAAATATATAATGTTGGAATCATTAATACTGAGCAAAATAAAACTGGTAAAGTGTTAGCTGATTGTGTATAGTTAGAGGAATACCATTCCAATAATAGCATCCTAAAATAGTTGGACAAAATTTTCTTATATTTATTCTGAAAGATTCTGGATTTAGGTGTTGCAAGCTAGGACGCACTTCGGGTAGCGTAATCAATAATGATCCCTATATATTTAACACTAAATGACTGAATTCTAGGTACTGATGTGTTAATTTGAGAGGGGGATATAAATTATAATTATTTTTTTGCCGTGGTTGAAAAACCAAGTATTTTGTCTTACTTAAATTCAGGGTTAATCTGTTTGAGCTGGCAATTCAGAGTTTATCCTCTGTACTTTTACTAGCCTTTACTAGCCTTTACTAGCCTCAGGTTACCGGGCTAGCAGAAATGGCCTTTTACAAAATCCATATAGCAAGGACTAAAACTGGTGCCCCCTCCCTTTTTTCCACAAGAAATTGTAAATTATAATTTCTTTGTGATTTAGGAACTTTTGATGTCCCTTGGTGTTAAATTTAGAGGAGAGGGCTCGTTTGTCACAGATTGCTTGCACTCTAAGCCACCGATACTGGAGTCAGCTTTTCCTCTTCATCAAGCCAAGGAACAAGAGAAAATATGGAAACGAATGAAACAAAACGTGATTGTATGTCCATTGCAGGAGATCAGGGATTACTATGGTAAGTAAACTCTTTAAAAAAGATGGATAGAGTGGATAGGCACAAAAAAAAGAAAGCTAAAAGAATATTGACATTGGTGAAATAACTGTGTTGTCACCTTATAATTAGACAAGAATTTTGATGTAAAATTGAAATCTGAGCTTTTATAAAAAATTAATGATCTCCTTGAATCAGTGTTTTTTTTTCTCTGTAGGAGAAAGTGTTGCATTTTATTTTGCCTGGATGACATGTTTCACCTGGACTTTAGTACCAATAGCATTTGCAGGAGTTCTGTTGTATTTTTTCAAGCCTCGCGGTGTCACTGTTGATGACAACCCTTTGTTACCTTTGTACGAGGTCTTTATGGCTTTCTGGGCAATCAGCTTTCTTACCGTAAGTCCTGGATAGCTATGCTGCTTTGTCAGTACTTGACAGAATTTTGTAGTGAAAGGCACACTAGTTACTAATTTTATTGTATTTAAGAAAGAAAGTATCACTAGGGTTGAGGTACAGTGGCTCTGGAGCTTAATGGCCTGTCAGCATTGGCATTAAATTTTTCTGTACAATAATCACAATTAGTTTCTTTGGCATATTTAGCAACCCCGGTAACCCCTAGTACTCTTTTCTCATTACCTGACCAGAGCCTCAATGCACTGCGAGACTGTCTTGCACAGAATGCACAGCACAATGACTTTAGCCAGAGCTTTTACCCAGTCTGCTCAATCCAGAGTCCACAAGTTCCTACTCCTCCCATGCTGTTCATACTACCAGTAATATTGTTTACCTTAGGTATGGAAAAGAAAGGAATCTGAATACTCATTCTTGTGGCGAACACATGGACTTGAAAACTCAGAACTCCTGCGTCCTGAGTTTTTTGGTGAAGTACGTCCCAGCCCCATCACTGGAAAGCCTGAAAAGTATTTTCCCAGATGGAAAAGATGGCTGCGTTATGGCTTAAGTTTTGTGCTAACGTTGCCTGTCCTTTTGTTAGCTGTTGGTGCAATGCTGTGTTCGCTTAATTTCAATGGTTACATCAAGGATAAGGAGAGCCCTGTTTACATTGCATCTTTTGCTTATTTTGCAGAACCGGTAATTAACTCATTTACAATGCACATAAGTTTAATGAACAAGCTCATCAGTCCATTTATCTGTTCATCCCTCCATCCATCCGTCCATCTATATACTAATCAATTTCTTGCTGACATTTTTACAAAAATGGATTAATCGGATTGTGGAAGAAAAAAATGCTTGCAAATTAATGTTTAGTCTAACTAACAAAAATTTATGAATGTTGAAAATATTTCATCTGACTTTTTTCTTACCATATATTACCTGTAGTTTTATTTGTTTTGTTATTCCTGCAGGGTCACATTTTTGCAGCTGACAGCAAATACTATGGTTATCTTTTTCCTACTATTGGTCATTCAGTGGTCATCAATATATTGAACAAATTGTACCGTTCTGTGGCAAACTTTTGTACTGATCTTGAAAATCACAGGTAAAGAAACTGACGGTATTTACAGAATGAGGTAAATGTAAGGTAATAAAATATAAATTGGGGTCAACTGATGCTGATTGAAAAAGTTTAATAAAGGTTTCAAACATTTTGATCACTTAAAAAAATGCTTTTAACTGATGAAGGTCTCTGATAGAAGTGATCTAAGTAATCAGCGTCAATCCTGATTTGTATTTTTTATAGCATTATGCATGATTATGGCCATGGTATTTTCAGTCACACGTAAGGTAGTTCCTGAAGAGCAATCCATGTATAGAAAATATATGCCTTTCCACTTAGATGCTAAAAAAAAACGAGAAAACATGCAGATTCTGAGGGAAACTTTGCCTTTTCTTCCTGCCAAGTTTAATCTGAGTGCAATGTACATTGCATGATTCAGTGCCTCTCTTCACCAACATGCAGGAACATAAATTGAACAGCTAAGGGTATTTCTAACCCCCCCCCCCCCCCCCCACCCTGGCTGAGATGTTAGCCCATTGCAGGGTTACCCCCAGCATTAAATTTGCTGGTACCCTTTTATAAACCTGAGTGATAGGCATTGTCTTTAGATAAGTGTCTTGTCGGGCCAATAACACAATGCAGCACTGAGCTATCCAAACCACTGCTGCCTGGTCAATCAAGCCACTGTGTCTCGGCAGAAATGCAGACTTGCAAATTGCAATGCAAATTGTTGGCAGAACCTTTCAACCTCCTCACGATGTAAATATAATCATGCAGTTATATTTCAGTGACTTACTAAACTTGAGCTTATTTTACCTTTCGGTATTTGTTACATGTTACTAACAGAACAGAAAAGGACTGGGACAACTCCCTCATCATAAAACGTGTGTTGTTTGAGGTTTTTGACTGCTTCTTACCACTGTTCTACATCGCATTTTATCAACTTAATGTTGTTGCTCTGCGCAGAGAACTGGTTGGCCTGTTTTGGGGTTAGTATTTAGTGATTAAATTTCAACGTACAACTGTAGTCAAATTAATGATTAATGCTTGATGTTTAAACCAGCATTAAACTGGATCTCAAGCCATTTTGTGAATCTGCATTCCTTACTCTGCATCTGATTAATTGGAGGGGTTTCAATAAAATCCAGTTGTGGGCAGTCTATCACCGCTTATAAGACCTCTCACCGGCATCTTTGTGATGCCCAGGGTGCTGGAAATTGTATTTCTGAGCTTCTAGCCCCAGACCCATAGGGTATCAGTAGCCACTTGTTCCAAAAATTGTTGAAACCCAGCTGCTTTTGTGATGAGAATGCTATTGCTGGACTCCCAAAATGCCTGACAATTGAGCTGATTTACTAGCTACGGTCATTGAGATGAGAAACACGTAAAACACTTTTGCCCACGACATTTTGATTTAACAGTACCTAGTAATTTATTTGGTTGTGACTCTAGGTGATGAGATACGCCGCCTTATAACAGAATCATTTCTCCCATATTTGACGGAAAAAGGCCATGTCTGGAAAATGAAGAGAGAGTATGCTAAAAGTAAAAAAGATTCAGATGAACAAACCTTCATTCCTTCTCAGGTAAGAAACATATATTTAAAGTTTTTCCATAGAAGAAACTTACAGAGTTGAATAAAGTGTCATTTTAATAACAAAAATAATATTTAGTTGTTATATTTGATATTGCCAATTATTATTAAATTATTTCAATTACCATTTGCTCTTGTAATAGGACATATTAAGTCAACAAAGGGTAAACTTTATTATCTTTTTGTAAAAGCCATTTAATTTTTCATCTCTCCCAAAGAAATGAAGAATTAGAATGTTTGTTATACTGGGCTAAACTTTAATATGTCAACTGTAAATTATATCTAGACTGTCAAGTCTTGTTTGAGAAATGGAAAACAGGTTTGAAATCCATCCTGGCAATTATTTCTATCATGACAGGCTCAGCAGGACATTGTTTTAGAGGAATATGAACAGTTTGATGATTATCTGGAAATGGTTGTGCAGTTTGGGGTGAGTGATAATATTGCTTGTGCTACAGTCACAATTTCTGACATATTCTGCTTAAAACAATGAAACTTTATGAGTTTCTTGGATTCTCTGTTTCTCCGAGATCTAAAACCGTCACTTTTCAGAACAGTTATTACTGTAGAGCTCTGTGTTTATGGAATATTCTTACTACATGTACCTCCGCATCTCAGAGACTGTAGTATTCCCATAAGCCAATTTAAGAAGGAACTTTATTCCTATTATATGAACTTGACCGGTCTCTATTTTGATATTGATTGGCCTCAAATGGTTAAATCTCAAGTGCCTCACCTGTTGGCCTATTTCATCGCTTGCTGTTTCCACTTGCTGTTTAAAATAGCCTTATTCTCCTTGTTTATATATTGTTGTAATTTTAATTGGTTAAATTAACGGGGATCTTTTGTTGGAGCTGTCGCTCTGTAAGATTTACCCGGTGATTGTAATAGAACTGAAAATCATAGTAAATAAGAATGGTTTTCAAATGAATGTCGAAAGTAATCAGTGACTTGCTTTGGTTTTGCATTACTATGTTCAGTGATTGGTTTAAAAATTTCATTTATGCACCTGGGTTAAGGTAGAGGCGCACTATGTGAGTAAAGAGCCTTGTCCAAGAACACGGCACAATGCCCTGAAAAGGTATTTATCTATACACCTGGGTTAAGGTAGAGATGCACTATGTGAGTAAAGAGCCTTGTCCAAGAACACGGCACAATGCCCTGAAAAGGTAGTCATCTATTCACCTGGGTAAAGGTAGAGACGCACTATGTGAGTAAAGAGCCTTGTCTAAGAACACGGCACAATGCCCTGAAAAGGTATTCATCTACACACCTGGGTTAAGGTAGAGACGCACTATGTGAGTAAAGAGCCTTGTCCAAGGACACGGCACAATGCCCTGAAAAGGTATTCATCTACACACCTGGGTTAAGGTAGAGACGCACTATGTGAGTAAAGAGTCTTGTCTAAGAACACAGCACAATGCCCAAGACAGGTACAAGTGTATTGCTCAAGCACTCACTGCAGTACCCAGCCAGGGCTTGAATGCAGACTGCTTGATCTGGAGTCGGCAGCTCACTAACTATCCAGCTACTATGCCCCCAAGACCACAGTTGACTGTTCTTTGTTCTTTGTTTCCAGTATGTGACCCTGTTCGCATCTGCATTTCCACTTGCGGCAGTTGTGAGCATTGTCTTTTTGTTCATTGAAGGAAGAGCTGACTTGTTCAAACTACTTTACGTGTATCAGCGGCCACGAGTTAGACGGTAGGTCACTTCTGTATTTAACATGAAGTAACTTTAGTTTCCTTGGAAACAGCATTAATTGGTTCTTGAAGGAGTGTTCGACATTCACAGCTTACTTCTCTTTCAAGGAGAAGTGAAACACCACTTAGTAGTGGATGGACACTAAAATGTATTTTATCTTAGTTTGGTAATTCTTGTATTGCCACTCCGGCTTTGGAGAGATATATTTCTAATCGCAAGTTAACTCTGTTTGTAACATTAGACTTTGATGGCTGAAAAGAACATGTGAAAGTGATTAAATAGTGTTTTCTCCTTATAATAGGCCATTTCCGAGTTCCCTTTTCCCTCAGTTTCAAAACGAGTCTAAGTGCAAACCTATTCATATGGAAATGAGCTCATTTTGCATAAGAATGAAGATACAGGTAAAACACATTTTCATATGAATGATTTCGCACTTAGACTTGTTTTGACGCTGAGGCAAAAGAGAACTCGGAAATGGTCTATTGTACGTTATTAAAAGCTAGCTATGGTATATTGCATTTCCTGAGTTTTGATTGGTTGAGAGGCAATGGTATATCAGCCCATATACCATTGACCAACCAAAAAGGTACGTGTACGGGTAAAAGAATGTATTTTTGCAATGTTTGTACAATATTTTTGGGGCGTTTTTAATAAGACAATTATTCCACCCGCGCTTGTTGGATATGAGATGGTTATAGCCAACTTGGCGCTACGCGCCTCGTTGGCTATCTACCATCTCATATACAACGCGCGCTCGTGGAATAATTGTTAAATATCACTATTTTTTGCAGAATCTCCAATATTGGTGCATGGTTCAATGTTCTCTATGCCATGATGGTTCTCTCAATGCTCACAAACAGCTTAATTGTTGGATTCTCTTCTGAACAACTTGCTGTTTGGTGTCCCTGGATGTATGAGACTATTGACAATGACCAGTTCATTATTTCTGGTTATGGAAGGTAGCATAAATATTATTAGCAATACATATATCTTATTAGATGTTTTGTTGTGTATTTTTTGTTGTGTATTGCTGAGTTTTTTTAAAAGTTGTGTTGTATTTTGACGAGCCTGTAGTGCAAGTCAAAATACAAACTAGTAACAATTCTTAGCAATACAACACAACAAAACATCTAATAACAGATTTATTATCCAACACGCCAAATTGCTGTACGTGCGAGCGAATTTCTAACCAGTTTTATGGAGTACAAATACCTTGTGATATTTGTACTTGTTTTGGGCATTATTTGTACTCTATGAAGCACAGCTGGATACTAATTTTGCTTATCAGCCAGTTTGGTTAGGAATGAGGCTATGTAGTTGTGATGTTTGTTGCCTTGATTTTTTTAAAGTGGAAAACTTGATGTTTGGCATACATGTAACACCAAAGTTCTTGCTGAGATTATGTGGGTCACATTCACACAGTATACGCAGAAACAGGATTCGTACTCCTTTGAGCTTTTAAAATTCCGTGACTTTCCATGACCTTTTCCGTGACTTCTCCAAGTTTTCCATGACGTAAATTTGACTGTTTTCTTTTAATCATCTTTCCTTTTCCATGACTTTCCATGACCCACACTTAATAAATTCCATGGCTTTCCAGGCCTGGAAAATGAAATTGTAACATTCCATGACTTTCCAGGTTCTCTATGACCTGTACGGACACTGAGAAAGCCTTACTGCATTCTATTAATTCCTATGAACGATACGTCCAGAAAATATTACTGTGATGTTCATGTATGGAAATGATTTGCTCAAATCTGCTGGGCCCCTGGATTCTGCCAAATGGTTGTGGTTTATGTGAAATAAGGACTTCTTTTAAAGTAGGCATCATTGATGTTTTAATTTCATTTCTTTAGGTATGTTGTGGCCATTGTGTTTTGCATTGAGCATTTCCTGATTCTGTGTGCTGTATTTGCAAGATGCCTTGTGTGTGAAAAACCCAAGTGGGTACGAATTGCAATTGCTAAAGAAAACTACGAGAGAACACAAGAAGCAAAAGAGATGAAAGAGAAAACTGAGTAGCTTACATCATCAAATAATTTTTTGTTGATAACCACTTTTGTTCTGAAAGAGGTCAAAAATGGAAATGATAATTGCTATCAAAATATTAATTTTAAAAGATGAGTATCCTGATACTTGAAGAGCTCCAATTAGAATTTTTGTTTGAGGGACTCACTTCAGATTGTACCATCCTGCACTCTTATGGTGAGTTTGGCACTTTGGTTACGATTTTTGCTTTGCACTACTGAAAGATTGCACTTTACAGGAGTAACCTGAAGGGGAAGCAGTATAAACTTTGGATACAAACCAGTAAAATCAGGCATGCTTCAGTTCTAGAAATTTACTAAAATATTTGACACCATACTAGTTATGGAATAATTTATTGCCTCAATTTTTCATGAAATATTTATAGTTGAAAAATATTATTATCAGAAAGACTGAAGAAAAAATACTCTATTGATAGCAAATATATACATATTTAACTTAGGCTTTGTTGCTGTATTAGGCATGTAGAGACTAACTTTGAATAAATAGTACATTATTGGCATTATAGAAATAACAACTGTGGTAGGATCACACATGACAGTACTGCTTTTTATGCAAATATTTCATCTCCTGAAAACAAGTTTATTTCTGGAACATTGTCCCGGCTTGGTGAGGTATCCAGTCTTCTCTCTTTTCCATTCAGTGAAGCTTTCTGCACCAGAGGTGAAAAATGTGGCACAACTTGTTCTGTGGAAGAACCAAGTTAAATCTGTCATTGCTATGGTTTATATGTTGTAGTTTAAAATGAATAATCTCCAGGTCAAAATGATGTAATCCTAATCATCATGGTAAACACATGCCTGTCTTCTGAATTCAGCAACACCAATAATGCTGAAGGGTTACTTTTGGGATAAATGTGTGTATAAGTTACTAATGAACAAATTGATGCCCATGTGATGTCAAAATTCAAAATTCAATTTTGTCCGAAAGAGGTCAAAGATGCCCTATATTTGACTTTTTCAGGCTAATAACTTTAAAACTACTTGGTGAAACTTTTTATTAGCCGCGAGGCCATAGGCCTGGGTGGCTCTTACTCTACAAAGACTATATTAGTCTTGTGGTGACCCGTCCCAAACCATTCCTCGGCCATTGATTAAAGTGCATATGAATTTCTAAAATTCACATCTTCAAAGATAAGATCCCAAAGTTTGAAGCCGTTTGGATTAAAACTGACGATTTTATAAGCGATGAAAGTTGCGCTATTTTCCCCCAAAAATGTGCTTGGAATCGCGCGGTCAAAATACCACGTGAACTTGCATGATGACGTAGTGTTGCGGACAAAAATACTCCTTCCAATGTGGCGTCCAGTGCGAATATGCAGCAATCTATCTTGATCCTCGTCTAATTAACATGTTTTCTCCTCTTCCTCGGCCATCCAGAGAGGCCTAAGATGCGAGTTTAAACCCACTGAAAATCAATTACTTTTCGCACACTCAAGAGAATTTAGTGAGAACAACGAAAACAACGAGAAGCGCTTGTCCACAGGTTGGTACATTATAATATCGACCTACCGGAGGTTTTCTTGTGTGAAACTTCTTACGTTGCCATACATGAGGTATGAATCACACTTACCTTCTATTTTTTAAGGTAAAAAAAACTTTCCCCAAGAAGTCTCAATCCAGGGACGAAGGATTACCAAGCGAGAATCATCCCCACTACACCACCGGGCCAGCTGCCAAATTTCCAATTCTTTTGGCTACAAGACGCTGACCCTATTTAATATGAAGGCTAACCGCAAGCAACCTAAAGCTAATTTAGTCCAACCGAAGTGCCATGTAGGCCAACCAAAGTGCTTAGAAGGGTAGGTCGCCACAAAGCTTGGCTGAGAAAATGATAAACAACAACAACAATGTACCCTAGCCGTAATAGCCCCTAAAACAATGGAGCTTCATGCTAACAAGATCCAATGAAATTAAAGTTTCTGAATGGCTTCGTGACAACTGAGAAGGGTAACCGGAGAGCTATGTAGGCTAACCGAAGCACACAGTAGGTTAATCAGAGTGCTTAGTAGGCAAACCGGAGTGCTATATAGCCAGAGTGCTACCCAGGCTATGTGGTATAATTCATCACCAGGTGTCCACCTCCGGTAGGTCGATATTATTTTGTCCTGACCTTGTCCACATCACTACGTCACAACGCGGTTAACCGGACCCAGTCTCCTGGACATTTTTGAGGGCAAAATAGCACAACTCTGTGCATTCCTAGTCTCCTTTGCAGCTGTTTTTTGGGATGTCACGTTGCGTGACATCCCAAAAAATGGCTGCGAAGGAGACTAGTGCATTCCTAGAATCGTCAATTTTTACAATAAACATTTCAAACTGTGGAATAGTGCATTTCAAACAATATATTCTCCAAATATGCGAAAACAATTTTCGCTTCATATGCACTGTAAGAGTCAATTAATTTGTGGCTCTTGAATTAATTAATTAATTAATTACTCAACTTGGACAACGAAAAAGGCTGGCCAAATCGACATTTCTTATGAGAACATATTTAATTACCAAGGTATATAATTATTTGGTTTGCAAAATTCTTTGCTTTCCTTGTGGTATTATTTTTCTAGAAAAAAGCAGTTTGGGCTTTGTGCATGCACGGAAGATAAGTCTACTGGGAATGCATTTCATCATGTAACGTTAATAAATAAAGACCACCACGTCATTCACTGTACCATAAACACGCAGATAAGCCGCACCCTGAATTTGGCAACTCAACTTTTGAAAAAAAAGATTTTTGAAACAAATCAAACAAAATCCATGCGAGTCTTAAGATGTCTTCTTCATCGAATGCCAGAAAAAGATCAATCCTATTTCAAAGTTGGTAGAAACAATGTTCATTATATAAAGCGCTAAAATTGTGGGTAAGACTTCGAAGTATTTTTCTGTGTCAATGTTAATTGTGAGTTGACGTTCAATGAAGATATCTTAAGGCTCGACCTTGGATTTTGTTTGATTTCTTTTAAAAAATTTTTTTCCAAAGTTTGAGTTGCTGAATTCAGGGTCTGGCTTATCTGCGGGTGTTTACGGTATTTGTTTACCTTCTCAGAAAGGAACCTTTCCCATCTTTTTTCCTTCCCTTGCTTTGCTCACATACACCTGCCTTTATTCCCCAATGACAGAGAGCCTGGGTCTGCCCTCCGGGGGGGGGGGGGGGGGGGGAGAGGGAGACAAGATCACCACACTTTGGTTCAAAAAGAGCAAATTGTTGTATAATTGCATAATAGTGATCTAAGTAAACATTGCCCACTTCACTCTATGAGATGTGTCTACAGGATAGGGAATCATGGTAGTTTTATTCAACAAAACATTTACTAGATCATGAATCTCTGTAATTGAGCTTTCTGTGCATGTAGGATGTTCCATATTAACTTCATAGCAAGAAATTGACTATTAGTATACCTTTTTGTGGAGTCGAAGAAACCTTCACACTGCTGGGAGCTGCTTGTTGGGGTGTTGGTGGGGCTGAAATGGATGGTACCACAGGGGTGGGTGAGAGAAAGCTAAGGTTAACTGGATATGGTGACCTTGTGCTAGTGTCTCTTCCTGTAAGAGAAAACAAGATATATATCCTGTTTATGAGACAAAATGCTGAAACACTGATAGCTGTGTATTCCAAGAATGTATAATCTGTGAACAAATCTTCTAATATTGGCAAGACCACAACGACAAACCAATGAATGGTGCCGGATCTTTGTAGACGTGGATCAGTTAAAATCAAAAGATACTATGCAAAAAAACGGTAGAATGATCCCCACGGCGAAGAGAAAAAATTAACACAGAAATGAAATTGCATAAAAACAAGTATAATATTTCGGTTTGAAAAACAAACCTTCTACGGGGGCTTAAAAAAATGAATACAGCTGTTTCTCTTCGCTCCCTGCACTTAACACCCCTTGGGCCAGGAGCGGAGGGAGTTTTGCTGTATTCACAGGCTAAAGAATACAAGAACACAATGTAATAGTGTGTACCAAGTATCCAAGTATGAACAGGAAAATTGTCACAAATCAATGTCTTGGAATGGTATTTTACGAAGCCTTGTGGCAATAATTGTTTTGTGTTATTTGCGCTTTGCTGTTAGTGTTATCGCTGAGTTCATTTGGTGTTAGGGGTGAAGATGTTGATTGGTATTATGTTACACTGAAATACCAATCTGAATCAGGGATTTCAAAACAAGTCTGGCAACTGCAACTGGCTGAGTTCTGTTGGTCATATGTCACTTATTACTGTTGCTCTGGTCATAGTAATCAGCTTGCGACAACTATTAACATGCCAATAAATAAAAACAGGCAAAGCTGATTAATAGGATCCGATACTTCTGTTTTGTCACGCAAGTCCTTGCTTTAAATATATAAATAATGATTATTTAGGGAGAAGGCCACATCAGCCTCATCTGTTTTTTTTTTTTTCATGTGGGTCCTCTATCCAGGTCGAATTGGAATTTAGAAATATTTGTTTTTGAGGAGGGAGGAAAGCTAAAGAACCCAGAGAAAAACCCTCAGAGTGAGGAGAGATCAACCCACGTGGCACCAGAATTGTACCAGGGCCACACTGGTGGGAAGCGAGAGCTCTCACCACTGTGACACCCTCGCTCCCCTTGCTTTTACAACTGAATGCAGCCACTTACTCTTCAAAATATTTTGAAACCCCAGTTGAATTCTTCAGGTGATAACTTCATCGTAACGGCTGTTTGAAAACTTAATCACAGCCCTGGGGTTAACTTTATGCGATGTGTCCCACACATAAAACCCCTAACATAATTGAGCTTTTCATTCATGAGTGCATATGCCAGAGGTTTAGATTTATGTGTTGACTGACTTACAACCTGCAAAGCCAGTTGTTTGCTTACCATTGTGGAGTAGACCCCTTGAGGGACGTCTGTTGTCTCTGAAGTTGTCAATATCGGGCACAAATGGAACTGGTGACTGTGTTGCCTGTGGCCTCGTTGGCATCAGAAATGGTGAATTGGGCACATGATGGTATAGAAATGGAGAATGAGGGTAACTTATTGGTGCAGTCATCCCAGCTCTTGTGCGGAATAGCTATATATATAAATTACCTGTTGGAAATAAAGAAAACATTTTTATCACCAAAAACGCGAGCTTCAAAAACTAAATTTAGAATTACTTAAGGCTCAAGTCCGCATAGCATTTCAACATTTCATTCTTCCTTAAACACAGAAAATGAAGTGTTTACTGTTTGCTCATAACTGAGAAATTTACAAGCCTTTTAAAAGTAAAACCGTTGCAGATAATGTCAATTACAGCCTCTAGACGAGAAATATGGCTTTGACATGCATGCTCATCAGTCCGTTCGGAACACGAGCTTTCAATTTTTAATATGAACGCAGAAAACCAACTATGGTATGTCATATAGCACGCTGAAAATCTCCTAGTACTGACAGTATTTAGACCAAAACTTTATCCTTGACATAACAGTCACACCAAAGGTTACCTGTTTGACGCACTAACGTTTTAAGACACCAACCAATCTTGGTTTTACTTTACTTCTGACACAAAACCAAGTTAAATTCCTCGTCTCTTCTCTCTGGAAAATTCACAGGTTCCCCGCTCTTTTTTCCCGCCAGTTTTGGTCGGTATAACCCGAGACCAACATCGGAAAAATTTAGCCAATCGGTATATTAATCCAAGCATCGTAATAATAATCGGAATTTGTCGGGAGAAATCGGAATTTAATACCAGTACTTGCGTGGTGAACCTAAAAACTGCAACAAAATATGGCGGAACCATGGGTCAGTGTTTTCGTCGATGAGGTCGGTTGTAGAGCTAGAGGCTCCCGTAAACCGCAGGTAAAGTATTTTCTGGTTATAATAAAGATTCTCAGTACTTGCTCAGGCTAAGGCGATGGGCTAAAGATGTAGAAATATAGTTTGCAAATGCTTGCACACGTTTACAAAATGTGCGCACTAGTGTGCGGCAAATATATGCATCCTGCAGTCTTGATATCAGAGTAAATATTGTGTTGCCATTAGAACTAATCTTAAGCAAGCTAACCTGGGCGCAATTTAGGTAAACGGAGCCATAGGCTAAAAGTCTTCAGATCTACAAATTAAAGTACATGGCGAACTGATGTACCATTCTAGTCACTATCAGTGTGTCTTTATTCAGAATCAAGGAAATCACATCAAAATTTCTGGAGGAGCTGATGTCAGTGCACCCCCATCCCTTTTTATGCTCCGCACTGCTGTTTTCCAATTCAGCAACTCTTATGTACCAGTCAAATTGAAGGCTTCACCTCCCCTCCCCCTGGGAAATCCCCCAGGTATGTGAATTTGTGGGAAATTTTTGTTGAAAACCCCCCACCTCTGGCCAAAAAGCCATTCAAATGCTCTACAATAGGTCTATTTCAGGTGATTAAATGGTCCTGCCACCTGGAAAATTGATGACTGACCAGATTACCGTTAAGCCACCTCCCTTTTTTGTTTATCGTCTGGTAGGTGGTATATTGGGGGATAACACCCTTGGTTGAAATATTGCCTTTTAAAATTTCACAGTACCCCTCAAAGCTTTGCTTCTCGGCCAACTATATATACTAAATATTCCCCAGTTTTGGTTGGATCATGTGATGCATTTAGGCCAATCACACTCATAAAAAATATTTGATAGGTTATACATTCTATTACTGAAGTACAAGGTATCCATAAACTAAAAACAAATTGGAAAGCCAAACCCCAGACTAGTCACCATATGGACTGACCAGAGCCTGTGAATCATTTGGACTGTGCCAAGGTTCGAGGTCTCTCGCCAACTCCCATCACTGGAAGCCCAAAAATTCATGGACATATTGTCAAATCTGGCAAACCTGATTGGCTGAACATTACAGAACGAGCACCTGTGTATGCTCAAACATTGGGACTGGCCAGAGGTCTTGATCCCTGGTGCAGACAAGATTGTGAGCTGTGGGTCAAGAAATGCCTAACTCTCGACTGGGAAAATTGCCAAGAGTTTACTTTTACCTTCAGATATAATGTAGCATTAAAACTACTGGATACCTGGATACCCATTCACAATGAATTCTAAGACACACAAAACAAGAACATCTGGGGTCACTGTAAGCAGTGATAGCACACTGTTTGGAACAGCAAGAAAGAACACTATAGCAACATACTCAAAGAATCGCCCAGTTCAGGTTACCAACAAGTACCACTTCCCTACACCAGATGCACCTGAAGACTGGATACCATCTTCCAACAAAATTAACTCAAAGCAATGTACTGACAAGAAAGGTATGGTTCGCATTGAATCCAGTGTGGTTCAGTTTTACCATTTGGTTTATATTTCCTATGTTTTGGTGTACTGTGAAAGTAATACAATAAAAACTTGGCTAGCAAGTCAGGCAGCGAAAAAATGCGCAGAATGAATTGACGTAAAGCAAAGCTGTAAAACTACAAGTGGCCCTGCGCCAGATCCCAGCCACCCCGCACAACAACCCTGTGGGAAACAGCTGACCAGCAATATTGTTTTGCATTTAACTTACCCTAAATTACATTTAGCCACATTTAAAGGAAAAACCATTATACCAAGTGCCCAAGAACAAAACTGAACCCCAACATAATATTCTAAATATTGAGTGAAAATAGTACTAAACTGTTCATTTAACAATTATTGCTCTGAATGTGGTCACCACCTAGTTGTGGTGGGGTGGTTTGCATGTCTCTATAACCCCTATGGTGGCCATTTTGCCTGGAGTGTTGCACTCTTGGCTGGGTCATGACATGTATCAAACAGCCCAAAGAGTAGAGACCAAAAAAAGATTGATTTTCAGTCATCCAGATTAGTGCTTAAGACACTTGGTTGTCCATTAAAAAGCCCACTGTTACAGACCTTGGAAGCAATGATATAATATCAGAGCAATCTCCTGGAAACTGTCATTTCTTCCAAAGTGCAAGAAAAACAGATTCCCGAGTATTAACGAAACTCTTGCACTTGTGGAAAGGAAGCAATTGCTTACAGGCTATTGTTTTGTCAGCATTTATGTTACAGCATTTATTTTACAGGTTCCATGTCCCAGAACACCCCCTCAGCAAGACGTGGTTCCAGTCTCGCTCTCAGGAATATCAGTAATATCCCTTTAAAAAATACTTTGGGCGAAACACCATGTGCACCTAACCAGCAATCAAGACAGTTCAGTAAGATTTTGCATTACTTTACATTATAATTTTATTTCATGGTTGCTGCAGGTCAGGCAATGGTCAGGGAAAAAGATCAAACATCAAACAATAAAATCCCCTGGCTACTTTTTTACTTTCCCCACCTACTTGAAAAATTAGTGACAGCCCTGGGTACCACGATCCAGGGAATTTAATTTCAGGAGTAACTGGTCAGAATAAGCTTTGCCTGATGAGCTACTCCAGGCTTGAATGCAGACACACTCAGGCCATGCAAGTACGAAACAGACTCCTTCCTTGATTCATACAGGTGTTTTTTTTTTTTCATTATTACAGACTGGAGGTTAAGTCCAAGTGGGTTCTTGATACCCACTAAAGTAAGCTCAAGTAATGATAAAGACTGCCAAATATACAGAAAAGAATTGCAGAGGTATATAGCTCTTAAAATATTCAATGTCCATTTTATTAGGCTTATGTGGCATTTGTTTTCCTGGTTGTTTATGTTCTCCTTCAAATTGATTGCATTGTTTTCCTTTCAGGATTAACAGTTCCAAGAAGACATCAGCAAAGAAATCAAAAGTTTTAGTTTCTACAACTATATATTCTTCTAAGTCAATGTCGTGCTGCTCAGTGTGTGGCGGTGTGGCATGCAGTAATGGGCACTCGCTTTCTACCATCAAATCCATGTCATTGTGCAACTCTTTACCCGGCAGAGACATCTTAGATGACTTGATCTTGGGTGATGTGGGTAGAAATGATGAGTCAGCAGTTTCGCAGCCGCACAATTCAACCCTCGTTGAGGAGGACTGTAGTGTGGAGCTTAAAGACATAATACCTCAAGATCTATCAGCCATAATGGGTGAGAATTGATTTACTTGTTTCTATCAAAAGGAAAAGGTATAGTACATGTAACACAACTCATTATGATAGCGAAGGCTAGTCAATCGAGATCATGCAAATTACTCACCCTCCTTGGGGGGTACTCTCATTTGATATATGGAACATATACACAATTACAGGTGACTATATGCTGCAGAATAGTGTATGATTTTTTGAAGTTCTCAGTCCTTAAATAGGGTAGCATTTTTATCCTTTTGGCATTGAGTTGGTGTGATCCTTGAATAGGGTACCTAAATTGTAGCAGTTAAAATTGCATAGCATAAATGGCCAGGACAGGCAAAGGTTGAAAAAAATCTCAGTGTGGGTTCTATTTCTGTGGAATGACCTTATTCCCCAATCAAACGGCCATGATAGTTGATGATAGTTCCAGCTATCATCTCCGTTTGAACACGAACTATCATGCTCCATAATCAACTGTCATCCACTTTGAACTTGTTCAAAATATTCATGATAGTCTATGATAGTTTTCCCGTTTGAGCACGAACATGATAGTTGATGATAGTTTGATCAGGGCTTTAAAGAGGTTATCATTTTCCGTTTTCTTTATCCGTAAAAAGGTCTGATTCAGGGTTTCAGAACCATCATGGCACACACCACAAGGGAGCACTCCCCCCTGTGCTCATCCTCTATCTGACTAGTATATTGTTTGGTTTCCCTGACATCTCAGCAACTAACATGTAACAACAGGAGAACGTTGGACATTTGTCTTAACATTTCCTTTTGACTCAATGGATCATAGCCGCATGTGCTTTTTTGAACCTAGTCTGAAGTGTCAGACATCTTCCTGCCCCAATCCACCGAGGTGCAGGCGAGAAACAACTGGTCACCCGCGCTGCAGGGGACTATTTTGAACTAGCGTGGCCAAAAAATTGATAGGTCATTAGTAATCTATAGCTACTATCCAGGCATTCTTGGTCAACAGAATGATGAATCATGGATATCAAGTACGTTCATGTCTATATTGTGAAATTTTATCACCTCTTTTTAGAAGAGCCTGTGGATGAAGAACAGTATCACCCTCCCAAAAAGAGCAAAATAGATACAGAAATATGCAAGTTACATGATGGAGAGGTATGGTGTAGCATGCTTGCCTTTGAAGATCTGTTACTCCAGGATGGCTCAGAGGAAATGTTTCCAACTACTCTGTAATTTACACAATCATTGAACACATTTTCCATTGCGTCCCAATGTTTTGTCAGGTTTTGTCCACTTCATTCCTTCTCTAGTTGCACTGCCAATATCTGCACTGTAAAGACAGCTAATATTCACCATCCAGATAAAAGAGATCAGTTAACATGACTTTGAAGGTCACTGGAATGTAAAGTGCAATACGTTATGAAGGCAAATGGGATGTATAAACTGCTTTGAAAAACTTCCAACATTGTTGCAAGTTAACATAAAGTCACAAGGCAATTTTTCTTGCAAGGTGAAGAGAATTTGTCACCAAGTGACACATTTGTAATTTTTTTGCAAGTTGCAGCATGCATGCTGAAAGCCATTTCCTGTGAGTGAATAAATCACTCTGATTGGTTCATTTTGAACAAATTACTTGGCAAGTTGTGACTGACATGTCACATGCGCCAGCAGCGTCTCAAAACGTCTAGAGGATATACCCTACCCTCATTTCAACTCATAATGTGCACAACATTTGTTTCACTGAAGGTTGCAAATATGGGATGTTACACATAATAATTTGTTTGTTGTATTTCAAGTTGCAAGAAAAGTTGCCTTGTGTAACATGGCCTATTCTATTCCATCTACGTTCTTTAAAAATATTGTGAAAATTATAATTATATTGAAAACTAATTTTGTATTATTCAGGAGCCATGTTGCAATGCTTGCTGTCCTAGATGCAGCACCCCTACTGATCCGGAAAAAAATCAACCCTTAGATGCTGCAACGGTAAGTAATCAGATTAACACCCACCTCTAACATTTATTTGGTCCCAGTTGTTCTAAGGATAGATAATGCAACCCCAAGATAAATTGCTTTCTAGTGGAAAACTGTTGACAAAGTATTTGCTGAGCTACAAGCATTATCCAACCTCAACCATATAGACCATTCTGATATAAACCTCTTACTAACTGCGTTTGAGGGCCGTGCTGTAAATTGTGGCTTGCATTTTTCCTGATTATTATGACCAGAGTACCTGGCAGCATAATAGTCAAGTAACCAGTGGAACTCCGGCAGTCGCCAGCTTGTTTTGAAATCCCTTTCTAATGTAAACCAAGCTTAAGTAAATTCTGTTTCTTGGCTGCCATTTGAAATAAACTTGTGTAAACTGGCCCTAAATGTTTTAATGGTACTTCTCAAACTCAATAACAATTCATCAAGTTAAAACAAAGATAATAACCGAGAAGGAGGTTTGGAGACCCAGTCTTGATAGCACAGATTTTGACTATTTTTTCTGTTTAGTTTTTGTTTCGATTGAGAAGATATATCAAACACTTGAGACAGTGTTTCATCAGCCATCCAAACACCTTGAATATTGCCAAAAAAAGTCTGCTGCACATTGTATTTCAACTCTCGTCTCGCTGTTTGGATATCCGGATAAAACACAGTTTCTCGTGTTTGATATATTACATCTTCTTCTACCAACAGCCTGATGTCTCCCCAATAATTGCTAATGAGAAGAGTTTTGTCATCCCAGTCGAGAATAGGTCCACAGACCTGAGAAAGGTTAGGATTTAATGGCATGTTGTACCTCTGTGACTCTCATTCTTCATGTCTAATATTCAGTGGCTTCAGTAAACGGGTATCACCCTACTGTAACCTGCAGTGGATTAGCACCCCATTCAGGGGCTACTGATAATACAATAGTGTGGTTTGATCATTTGGGTGAGGGTAGTCCTGAGAAGGACTTTTGTCAGTGACAGTGACTGAGTTTCGACAACCTGAGTGGAAGTCATCAGAGTCATGATTGTGAAGAGTTGTTTGTCAGTCGAATGTTGTAAGCCTGGTTTGTGAAAACAGATATGTCAGTTTTGCCGTGATGTTATTGGTTTTAAGACTCAAGTACCAAAAGTTGATATCATGGGTCGTGATAGGTCGGTTTCGGTCTGTCTGTTTATGGGCCCTGTCATGAATTAGTTGACAACTACTGAAACTGTAAAACGACTAATTCAGATGCCCGGTTGCAGATTATGTTAACGTTTCTGTATACTGTTGATAATAATGGTGATGATGACCACAATGTGCCAATAAATTTAAATCAAATAATTAATTGATAGAAAACTTTGCAATTCAGTAATAAAAATTGTTACTGAACATTGTTTTAGAGTATTTGCCAAGAAGCGGAGACAAATGAAGCAGATGAACCTGATATAACTCCTGAGGCCATCTCTAAGAAAGTATGTAACCAGTTTTCTTACTCTTGGATGCATTCTTTAGTATTGAAAGAAGTGAGCTTTCAGGTGTTCCACTTTATCTTTGCCTAGAACAATATTTGTAATGAACAATTTTGAGTAATGTTAAACCACAATCAAGGTTGTCTTTAGTCTGTATATTTTGCTATATATGCAGCTTGAATGAAACGTGCTTGTTATGTAAGTCCAAGCTGTTAAGCTGACTGACATTATAATGCATTCTGGCTCAAGTAGCTTGTGGAAATAATTGTTCTCTTTACACTCACAGTTCTGTCAAAGCTTGAAAGACATCTTGACGGATTTTGTCAAATTTCATAGGAAATGAGATATCTTCAGATTTCACAGTCAATTGCACCCTTCCTTTGGTTTCCAAAAAGACTACTGAAGAGTAAGAACAAAAGGGTAACCTGAGTTCCTGCAAAAGGTCCTGGGCACAGGTCATGAACTGCTTATTTTTTTCAAAACATCCAGTGACCAAAAATTTAGCAAAACTTAATTTGATTGCTGGTTTGAATAGGCCAATTTCAAGTTCTCTTCTTTCTGTTTCAAAACGAGTCCAAGTGCGAAACTATTCATATGAAAATTTGTTTTACTTGCATGTTCATTTTCAAGCAAAGCAAACTAAAATGTCTTGTTGTTTTCCTTATTACTTTTTCTTGTCAGTAACTGTGCTCACATCGTGGGTGGCTCCACCTGAAATGTTCTGCAATTGGTATAGGATTTAATGGAGCCGAAACCAATTGTGGAATTACAAGCATTTTAGGCATCCTACTGATGAACGGTTATGGCAATTAGATATTTATTACAGGAGCCAACTTTGAGATTGTGGTCTGTCGCCTTTGAATTATATTCGTATGAATCCTTTCGCTCTTGGACTCGTCTTGAAACAAGAGGTAAAAGAAAACTGGGAAATGTCCTATTGAAGGACTTGTCCCTCAAAACGTTTAGTAGCATATTTGAAATTTTGTTTGATGGCAAAAATCATGAAGTCAAAATAGTGCAGTCATTGATGAGCTACACCAAGGCAGTCAATTTGTCCTAATATTTTTTTCTTTTTTCTCATAAAGGAATGTACTTGTGTAACCATTGAACCCAAACAAAAACGGAAGCTGGCATACTGCGTGGATAAGGGTAAAGCACCAGACTGCATTCTCTTGGATTTAATAAATAACCAAAAGCAGCCTGAAAAGTTGCTTTTCAAACAAGATAACAACTTATGGTGTCATTGGTCAAGTTTGCCTGTTGACATTCTCATTCATCTTCAGTGATTCCATTTAAAGTGACAGATTACAATATTACAATTTTTGTGAACTCTTCACTTCTTGATTTTGGTCTTGGTGAAGAATTGAAAAGAAGATGCAACTTGAAATAATTCAGATAATTTAATAGAGAATTACTTGCCATTAATTTTTGCAAGTTATTTATTACCGAAATAAAATGAATATTGTATGTTTAGCTTTGTCGTTACTGGTGTTCTTGCATAAGGGACAAACCATTTTGTTTTTGCAAAGGGGGGGGGGGGGGAGGTTGGGCAATTTTTGTGACAAGAATGGCTTTTCACCTTGAGGTTGTGCAATACTTTTTCTGGGACTGTGAGCTTGTGCCAGATTTTTTTAGCATCATCACAGGACCTTGACAGTAGGTGCTTGCAAGATTTTTTTGCATGGCTCCCTTTGCATGATATTTCTTGGGTGCTGGGTGATATTTCTCGGCTGATTCACAAATATATTGTTATGGCTTCATAGATGTTTGACTTAAAACCTGGAAAATAATTGATGCAAAACAAATTATAATTTATCATCTACCATTTTTTTCCAAAATGTTTTGTAAAAAAGGTTTTGACTGCCAAAAATATACGTGCAGTACTTTCCCTGTACATAAAACAATTATTTCACTTCCTGATTCAATGCAGCCGCCAAATTGGGACAACCTTTTGCACTGTGTAAATTAGCTTTACAAACTTTTTTTCCTTTTGCATCTCGTATATTTCACTTGGGAGTGAAGTAAGAAATACTTTTGAATATACAATAGTAAAATTTGAGAATAAAGTTAAAATCTAACACATTTTAATAATCGTAATGCAATGTGGGGAGAGGGGATTACAGAAGGTGGTAAAACAGAGGGAGGGGAGATTGGCAGTAGTGTAGCAGCTCGTAAGCTTGTAATTCAACTGGCAGCTGTTGCTATCGTTTTAGGGGCTAGGGGCATTCTTCCTGTTGTTTGTTCTACTGTTTTCATGCAGGGTATCAAGCCATTCATGTGAGACCTTACAAGTCGGGGCTGCTACATCGCTCAAGATTGGGGGTATTACAGTACTCAAAATGTGGCTTTATTGATGGTCAGGCTCTGTCCTGAGGGCCAAACCCTCACCCATTCATGGACTATCAATTTTTCTGCAGAAATGACAACCCTTAATATTTTAAGCACTACTCCTAGAATACCTGTGGTAGCAACAAACTGTTTTGGTTTTTAAAAAGCGTGGCTTCTTACCTGTCAAAAAGAAGAATATGGTAAGAACCTGCATTTGTCCAGGTTAGCCAAAACAGGTTTTTGCATACTCAACAGAATTTTAGGTTATTTTGGTTCTTAACAGATTCTTATTTCCTAAAGAAAGAATTATATCGTTGCTGATAGAGCAACTTTTGGTGGTATTCAGCCTTTGTCTTAAAATGAAATTTGTGATTTATATTTATGTGATCGTAACAAATAATATTTTATGATTTTCAACATTGGCATTAATTTTACATAGCAGCTAGAGTGATAAGACTTCTAGGTGTATCCAAAGAGGATCCGGGATTCCAACATATCATATTTCCCTACACTAACAAGTAAACATTTTAAACTGATTTTAGAAAAATTAATAAGAACCTGTTTTCAAAGGTTATGCTTGAGTGCTTCTTTTTAAATGGGGTATAACTGGCAAATTTCAGCCTACCTGGTTCTTAAAAACGGGTTTTTTACTGTACTTCATGAACTTGAATAATATAAAGGGATTTTTATGTCTATGGATTTAAGAGAAACCAAATATCTGAAACATCACTTTTTACAAAAAGTATAAATAAAAGACAATTATAATGATTTGATTTAAAATTCCCAATAGACAACCTTTGTTTCTGAGCCACAGGATAGATGCAGTTGTAAGTCACATGAATCAAAGTTGTCACTTTCAAGGTTTATAAAGTTGCACTGCAACTAAGTTTATGACAATCTGATGCAGATGGGTACCAAATACAAAGTTGTGATTAGTCAGCTTTCTTGGTAACCCAGAGACAGATGCAGTTGTGAGTGACTTGTGTAAAATTTGTCACTGTGTCCTGCTTGACAAGGTGGCCTCGTAACTACAACCTACTTGCACAAGCTTATCACAATCAGTGGGTGCAAGGTTTAAGTCCTTTCATTTCTTGCCATTAGATTTTTTGCTGCCTGCTGGCTTGGCAAAGAATGTGGGATCAAGTTGATCCAAGGGGACCCCTTTGGTAGCAAACAACCTCTGGGCCCTCTGTTGCAATGTCCCTCCGCATTTAAGCCCTCTATTCATAAGCTCCTCCTTTAAACAGTCCAATCCCAGAGATTCAAGTGCCTCTGCTGAGGTGTAGTTGTCAAGGTGAAACTCAACCTGGAAAGACAATAAATTTAATAAAAATAAGTTGATCACTTTGTACAAATTAGTAGAAATCATTGTGCTTAATCAAAATGCGGTTGACATTTTCTTCTAGTTTGTACAAGTCAAGTAAACCATTCTTTTCAGTTTTGTGATGGCCTGAATTGCAAGGGCAGCCCAGGGCCTGTCACTGAAATTGTCTAGTCTTGTATAATTTATTAAAAAATTACATGCAATTATGATGACAACCTAACCTTTTCCTGGGGCTGCTCCTCAGCAACATGATCACCAGTGCTAACAGTGTTTTCTGTTCCTTGGTTAGTTTGCAACAATGACTCTTTTTCCAGCATCCATTCTTGTGTACTTCTATCCTTTCTGTGATCACCTGTGTCAGCATCTGTTTCCAATGCATGTGTACCTATCACAGCTTGAATCTCCATGTCTGTAGATGTCTTTATCTGGTCTTCTGTGCCTCTTTCTAATGTTGGTGTGCCTGCAGTTTTTGTCATCTCTGTCTCCATATCCTCGGGTGCCTGAGGCGACCTTGATGGCTCAACTCGAGTGCTGGAAAACGACGTATCAGTTGAAGTACTGGCGCAGCTGCCAGGCTCAGCCTTGCTGTCGCTTTCTGAAACAGCAAATTCTTCATCATCATCGTCACTGTCTGGCAGTTCTTCCATTCCTAACCTGGAGACATGGACATTTGTGTAAGAAGGTTTACTGCTAAACAAACATGAACTTCAACTTAGTCTGCCTGTTAAGGGGGATCGATCTTAACTACAGTTGCAAGGTCACTTCACAGGACTGCAGTTGGTTACCTTTAAGGAGCTTGAAACAGTTGTCTCACTGTTATACAGTGTAGTACTTGTAAACGATGCAAGATTAAAGAAAAGTTCTTACGATCATTTGGGTAAAGTATGAATAGATTTAGAACTATGTTATTGGGTAATACTTTAAGAATGTTTATGATGTCATGGCAGTTACCATGGAAACACTTTAACAGTAACAAAAGAAACCCCAAATTTCATTTCTAAGTAGGTGACCTAAAAGGCTCCCTTAATTCTGCATTTGTCTGTCAGTATTAGAACAATCTGTGTTGTGGAAATTTAGCTATATTTAAAAAGGCGTTTTATAAATCACAAGAAATTTCACAACACAGTTTTTGCCCAAACGTTTCTATTTTAATTAGCACCTTGAATACAGGGGTTTCAAAATGTTTTGAAGTAGGTGTCGTCGACTGGAAGAGTAGGCAGCTGTTATAGGTGAGCTTTTTGGTCACAAGCCGATTGCTATGACCAGAGTAGCCGGTGGCATAATAGTCAAGTAGCCAGTGGAACTCCGGCAATTGCCGCCTTGTTTTGAAATCCCTGGGAATAACCTTAAGTTGTTCTGTTTGAGGTCAAGTTGTTGGTTTTGTTTACACTGTGAATAAGTCGCAACTTACCACATTCGACTCTTTTTGCCTCCTCTTGAAGTCGTAGGTTCATCTGGATGAACTCGTTTACCACATGTTTTCTCTGTAGAGCTCGACGAGACAGATGATGTTGAAGTACCAGTAGCTCTTAGTCCTACATCAATGGTAAATCAAATCAATGAAGCTGTACATAGCACATTTGAGCGTGTGAGGTCATCATGCTAAGAGTCAAGCATACTTATTATAATTATAATTATTTTGACTGACCAGAGCCTCACTCTTAGTCATCTACTTGATTATGATTCACACAAATGCAGCAACTGTACATCTTTTATATTCTTTTGTTAATGTACCTAAAATACAGTACCAATCAAATGTAAATTACCACCGTCTCATGAGAAATGAGTAGATATGAACGGCGCATCGTAAAGAACTTTGATAAAACATTGATTTCTTTCTGCAAATTTGGTCTTTCAGCATCAAGCTCATCAGCAATTTCCACAAAGTGACAAAGACCACAAAGATGACTTTCATTGGTTCCTACCTATAGACCTATTTCATAAATGGCTGCCAATTTTAAATTCTTTTGTGTGCATTTAAAGTAGCCTTTCTAATCTTGTTTGAAAGTAAAAATTCTTTTGATTTATGAACTAAAAAATGAGGCTAAAAAGGCTAATTTAAATGAATACAAAAGAATTTAAAATTGGCAGTCATTTATGAAATGGGTCTATGATCTATTAAAGAACACATGCACTGAAGACGTTTATAATTTGATCTTTATTACATGTATATAAAACTAATAGATTCCATGTTTCTGTGCATCTGTTCAGTAATAGATCACAGAAGACGTCAAATGTAGTAAGAAAATTAGTGACACACTCGGCTATCGCCTTGTGCGACACTTTTTGTTCTTACCACATTTTGACGTCAGTGATCTATTACTGAAAAGACACACACAGCAACACATAATGTATTTGGAAAATGGTCAATTTTGTTAATTTAACAAAATATGTAATAAAAGTGTCAAGTTACCTTGCTGAAGTGCATCCTCTACTCTCTCGGAGTTCTGTTGGATGTGTTGTGTGTACGACTGATCATCAAATGTGTGCTTTGGCATTGCTCTTCTTCTTGCCGACCTCTCCTGTTTCTTTTGTTCCTTTTCACGTTCTCTCTCGGCTTGTTTAGAAACCCATTCCGCAATCCTGCATGATACAAATAGAGACAGTTTTATACAAACACCTCTTTTAACAAATGTAATAAGGAATAAGAAGCGCATAGTTCAAATGGTACATGTTATGGGAGGCGCAGTGGCCTATTGGTTAGGACACTAGACTCTGGATCGAACACTCTAAGTTCAAGCCTCGGCCGGGGCACTGCGTTGTGTTCTTGAGCAAGACACTTCACTCTCATAGTGCTCCTCTTCACCAACGTGTATAAATGGATACTGGCGAATTTATTCCTGTGGGTAAGCCTGTGATGGACTAGCATCCCATCAAGGGAGAGTAGAAACACTCCTAGTCACTTCATGCTAAGGAAACCGAGATAAGCCCTGGTGTGAAGGGACACAAGAAGGGTTGTCACTAAGGGCCGGGGGACAGGGCATTCCCCTGGCTGCTAAGAGTTTGAGCCCTGGCTACTTTGAAAGAAAACCAAAACGCTGGAAAGTGAAAACTACATCAAACAACAAAATCCCCTGACTACGTTATTAGTGACAGCCCTGCACAAGGCTCATAGACAGATTTAACCTACCTTGTTTAACTATACTCAGAACTTATTACATTGCAAAGCATCCTTCAAGACCCAGGGGCAGTTACAAGGGTATATGTGAAAAAGTTAGAGCAAAAGCGAGGGGTCTGCTGGGGAAAGAGTCTGCTGCCTCCTGATTGTGCAGACAAACTCCTGTGTATTCTTCTGTACAGTCAGCGGTGTTTTTTACACACTTCAGAATCACTTCTGTATGGTTAAATACTATGTATTATTGTATTTTCTGATATTTTTTGGTAAACTGAAACTTTCCTGCACTGCATGCATTTTTTCGATGCATGGGCCAGACAAGTATGCCAAACGCGAAACATTTAAAAAAATGTTTTAGACTTTCCTCCCAAAATTGACCAAAGTAATAGTAAAAACTGGTATTTCAATGTTACTTTTTTTATCTGGGAGATTCTGTGGCCTGTATGGCAGATCATATTCTGTATGAGACTGCACTCTCAGATAATCCAAAATATGGATGGATGGATTCCTACTTTTTCTCGTCATTGATGTCCCTCATTCGTCTACCACTCAAGTCTCTACATGCCTCCCTGTTGGTTGTCTTCTCTATCTGGGCACCAAGGGCTCGCAGCATGGAACCAAATCCTCCCTTTCCACCTGGGAGAAGCAGTGTTGCATAACATACATCTCCAGCTTCAAGACGTAGTTTGCTGTCCTCAATGACAAGGCGGCCATTATGTAGCACACACAGTTCATCTGTAGGTATTCCCTGCCAATGAACATTGAAAATAACAAAAACAAGAGAAGGTGAAATTCATTGCAATAAAAAATACAATAGAGAAATTTTCAATTGAGAGTCATAAAACCAAAACCAAACTAATTATCCTGACGCAGGGTTCGAGACTAACGGTAGCCAACTAGCCACAGGCTAATGATATCAGTTTTGGCTGAGTAGGTTTTGCTCAGGAAGCAGAAAAGGTGTCCACAACTGGAGCAGGCCACTTACAGGAATGTGTAAATACAGAGTTTGTATAAGCTAGAGTTCAAACAGGGTTTTGCCCAGGTGGCCGTAAGTAGAGCTTACAAGAGTGTCCGGCCATCACCTCCCGACCAGAGACTCACCTGAGAACAGTGGTAGCTTTATAATAACTAAGTGTAACTCATGCTGTTTCTAATCATTTTAGCTCTTCAGTTGTGAATTTTCTTGCATGCAAAGTAATGTATAAAATCATGTTCTTGTGTAAGTTATACAAAGTCATAAGATAAGTCAGTTGGCAACCAAAATTTACGACCTGGTGACCAAACTTTTCCTGTTAGTCGCCAGCTGGCTCCCGAACGAAAAAGTTCATTTCGAGCCTTTTTTTGTGCTTTCACTAGCCATTTGGGCTAGTAAAAATTGCGAGGCACTGGAGTACTGGACGAAAAGTTATTTTGAATAAATAAGGCAAAATGATAGAAGAGAAACTAATAAAAAAACAGAAACTGTATGATTACAGTTTTTCCATTACGAAAACAATGAATGATGCTTCCTTGAGTGCGGACAAAATGTGGGGTAGGCCATGGCCTATCCTATGGCCTACCGGAGGTCACATTTAAATAAAATCAGTAAGAGTTGAATGAGTATGCTGCAAAGACTATTTTCAACCTCATAGGGAATGAAACAATGCAAATGCTTCCTGTACTCAGCCTTTAAAGCACCCTATCTCTTGCCTGTATTGCAAGTTCGAGTCATGAGTAAAGTTTGAGTCAATGCTTCTTTTTCTTTTGATAAATCTATAGTTTGGCTATAATTGCTTTTGTCAAACAAAATGTCGCAGAAGCAAAGAAAATAAACGACAACAAATCTGGGCGATCGCAACAATTTGTAGCTGAATATGTCGCACAATGCAAGATCTTTAGTTTGTAAAATACACAATACTAAGTAGAAATTCAGAAAAAAACTTTTTAAAGTAATTTTAACGTTGAATATTATCAATTGTGGTTTGAAAGACCCATAATGGACCACTACATGTACGAATTGCGCGTGTGTTATTGTTTTGATAAACGCAGGATCAAGGCGCCATTGTCTGATGGTTACTTTTCGACTCACATAAAAGATGGCAACTGCAGTTGACGCATGCAATGCATATTGGTCTGCCATGGGTCTTTAAACTATATTATAACAAAGGAGTTTCAATGCACAGAAAATTTAAACAGGCAAATTACAACTGTTTAAAAATCACCTCAAAAAGTGAAAAATCAGGTGTCAGAATGACAAAAGAAGGGTTCTGAAATGTCACTGATATATTGCTAGAAAATGACGAAAGACAAAAAGAAAAAAATAAATAAACACAACGAAGGCCACCCGTCCAAGAACTCACCGCGCATAACTGCCACATTTAAACCATATAATTTGGTTTTATCAACTGGGTTGATAATGTGAATTGGCCACTGTAAAGAGATTCAAGGGCTGACGTTTTGAGCATTAGCCCTTCATCGGAGCGAATCCGCTCGGATTCACTCCGACCAAGGGCTAACGCTCGAAACGTCAGCTCTTGAATCTCTTTACGGAGGCCAATTCACATTATCAACCCAGTTGATAAAACCAAATTATATTGTTATACTTCCCACCAATGCAGCACCACAGTTTCTTTAGAAACCTACCCCCTATATACATTTAAACCATGTTGCTCTCTCTTTGCATGACCTTGATCGTTTGTTGCTGATACGCCACAAGGAAGCACAAGTTGACGTCCGATCACTGAAGTTAAGCCCTGCTGGGCAGGGTTAGTATTGGGATGGGTGGCAGACAGGATAGCTTCCTTTTTCCTTTTTTGTTTGTCTAGTACGTAACTTTCAGTGACATTTCAGGTCCTTTCATTGCTGTTCTAACAGCTTCTTAATTTCACTTTTTGAGGTGAATTTACAAAGACGCCAATGCTTACAGTATTGGAGGAAAATTACCAGCTAGAATACAGTGCAAGCTTGGGTTACAATTTACAGTATGTGAAATGTCAAAGAGCGGTTTACCCCGGTGTAAAAAACTGTGACTTTTTTCTTTTCTATTGAGCTATTGTTTTTCTGTTCTATATTGTTTGGAGGTTCTTTGTTGTTTTACGTCACTGGTGAGTTTCACAGGTTTTTACACCGAGGATGAGCCCAACAAACAGCAAATGTAAAACATACATCAAATACATATCATCAGAGCATTGCCAAGCCTCGTTATTGCCATATCTTATGGAAAAATTGCCTCTTTCTTTAAAATATTACGGCAAAGTTTTGGTAATTTGGTTTGGCTGAATAAAAACAAAGGTGTATCCTTGTTCTAAGATTATAGTTAAAACTCACCCAGCAATAATTCGATGCTATCTGCTTTAGTTGCCTTCCATTGTCAACAAGACATTCGTCTAAATTCAAGCAATGAAGTCCGCGAAAAGTATACAAGAAGGCAGACATCTTGAATTTTTCGCGTGTTGCTTTGTGGGCATTGTTTGGTTCATTGTTTGTAGGTATGGTATCTAACCGCGTTAGGACTGAGGACCATAATGCAATATTTATTCCCGGCAGGGGAGGGGCAACCTCGTCCCAGGGCCACCCGCGTGGTGCTCACGACGAATGGCCCTGGTACAGGCTGTTTTATCGAGCGATACGATTGGTTTATTTATATGTCGAATATAATCTTGCATTTATAATTTGGTTTTATCAACTGGGTTGATAATGTGAATTGGCCACCGTAAAGAGATTCGAGAGCTGACGTTTCGAGCGTTAGCCCTTCGTTGGAGCGAATCAAGGAATTGTGGGTCGTGTGTTGTTTATATAAAGAAAGATGGAGCTTCGCTATTGGTTGGTGCCTGGTAACGTAAAAACAACGGAATAAATTAGTTGAATGAAAAGCGTTTGTACTGAGGTCGAAGGTCGTACTGTTTTTCCCCTTAGATTTATGGCCCAAGCGCGGCCCATAAATCGAAGGCGAAAAACAAGGGTCCATAAGGGACCGGTCATTATTTAGTGAAGTGGGGGCAGCATATTTGGGGTCAGGGTCACTATTTTTTAGCTCCATTTTGGGGAGGGCCATTTTTAGGAAAAGACCATGGAGGGGAGGGCTACAATTTTTTGAATAGTGGGGGTAAGTTTCTAAAGAGACTGTGGTGCTGCGTCGGTGGGAAGTATAACAATATAATTTGGTTTTATCAACTGGGTTGATAATGTCAATTGGCCACCGTAAAGAGATTCAAGTGCTGACGTTTCGAGCGTTAGCCCTTCGTCGGAGCGAATCAAGGAATTGTGCGTCGTGTGTTTTTATATACAGAAAGATGGAGCTTCGTTATTGGCTGGTGCCTGGTAACGTGAAAACTTCGGAATAAATTAGTTGAATGAAAAGCGGTCGTTGATACCGTGAGCTTTAAGAGTGCCGATTTGAAAAATAAATTTTTGTTCTAGAGTTTTACGGCTTTCCGTGTTTCCTTGGCGAAGGGAAAGGCCGCAGACTGCCATATGTTGCTTAGAATGATTTGGGAGATTGAAGTGTCTCGCGACCGGTTTCGATGCATTTTTGTCGTCTTTCTCTACGTCACGAAGGTGTTCTCGGAATCGGTCGCCAAGTCGTCTCCCTATTTCGCCGATGTATAACTTTTTGCAAAGAGTGCAAGTTGTACAGTAGATGGCAAACCTATCCTGAGCTGATGGCAAAGGATAGGTTTTAACCGCTCCGGCGGCATGTTCCCTCAACTGCACGCGGTTAACTTCTCAACAAAAACTCGGTTCCATCTCAATTGTTGTTCTAATTTCTTTCAAAGCTCTCCTTTTTGTAAATTGTGAACGCTAAAGTCAAAGAAAAATGCCGTGACCTACCAAGTCAGTCAGTGTTTTTTTCTTGTACAGCACCTAACCCCAAAATATTTTTTTGCTAAAATATACCACCTTTTTGCACCTTTCGTTTCTCCTTTTTACCAAATTCTGACTATTTATAGCATTCAAAAGTTACGATAAACTGTGCATCATTTGTTCCACGACCGAGTCAGAAGGGGCGTGGGTCTATTCCCGATTTGACGTCACAAACTGATTTGCATGCATGTTTCCAAAGAGTTGATGTGATGCAAATCATTTTGTGACGTCAAATCAGGAATAGACCCACGCCCCTTCTGACTCGGCCGTGTAACAAATGATGCACAGTTTTTCATAACGTTTGAATGCTATAAATAGCCAGAATTTGGTAAAAAGGAGAAACGAAAGGTGCAGTGCGTTCAAATTGGTGCAAAGGTTTATTCTACCGAAAAAAATATTTTGGGGTTAGGTGCACTTTAATACAAGGGAAACCACGACGGCGTCGTCAACGAGGACGTCGCCAAACAAAAGATTTAATGAGCAGAACAATAGTCCTGCACGTGCGTTATCCATCTTTGTTCATTTCTTTGTCGCCTCTGAAAACCAACGACGTGAAATGACTAAATTCTGAGTTGTGTTGAGAACGTGAACCGCAACGGCGAGTTTTTCATGTTTCTCGTTTGAATTAAATAAGCGCTGAAAAATCCATGTAGAAATTAGCGCTGGCGTTGGCGTCGCCGTCGTGGTTTCGTTAAGTCCCCACAATCAAATGTACAACGCGGCTGAGCAAAACAAAGCAAATAAGTACTATCATTTCCACAACTGAGAGCGGCAGTGGCTGAAGCACAGAATACAGAAACACGTACAGACCAAAGAAACGCGATCAACATATCTGTATTAAAACTGTTATAAATTCACGAAATGGTCCCTAAATTTATGTGATAAGAACTCAAGGGCCCTAGTCAGCCTCCGCCATTTTCGATGGCATCGAAATTATGGAAATTGTATAGCGAAGCGCAGTCGTATTGTATTGCCGTAGGTTGTAAGAAGTGTTTAAATTACCTTTAGCATGTTTAAATTACTAGAAGTGTTTAAATGAACTTTAGCATGTCTCTCAAGGGATTTCTTTCATTTCAGTATAATACTGAAATTTTCACATGCAAACAATAACAAAGGTGTGGCTGACTAGGGGCCCTTTAATTAGCTCTACCTAAATGATTAAAAGCAATTTCTTGAAGAAAGTCCACACTGCAGCAACATTTTTTCCAAAATTTCAACGATTTTCGAGACAAACTTGCACTTTTGAAAAACTGACATCCTGACGCTTTTAAAAAACCCATATCACAATCCGTTTCCATTCTCGCCATCTTTAGCCATCTTCTAGCTTCCTAATAGGTTCTAATCATTTCTCGAGTACTGCTCTACAAAATAAAACCATTGTTGTTCAGCTTCCAAAGATCGATGCATGTTTTGAGATTTCCAAAATCAGACATGCTAAAAATGACAAAAATGTCCCTTTAAACTGGATTCTTAAAACGAAAGTGGAACAGGCATGATTTATATCATATCGTTCTCAACACAATCGCTCAACCCGGCTCCCAAGTAGTGCATATTTCTGGATAATTACGAATGTGTATTTGGTTCCTGTGGCCGTGTATCCACTTAGTCTTATCACCATTACAAATCCTGAAGGATAACACAGGTTGAGGCCGGGGTGACCGAATTAACAGGGTTTGTGGGCCATAGGTGTTTGATCGGGACAGAAAAAGATGGACCGTAGTTTATTAGAATTGCTATAACCGGTGATCATGCGTTCTATATAGTTTTGCGTAGCTAAAAATAAGAACTCCTGATCGCAGGTTAGAACTGCTATTTCGAGCCACCCTCTTTAACATAAAAAATTTTATTTTACTACAAGAAGTGACCGTTTAAACTCAAAGTAATCTCACAGGAGTGTCTCACAAAAGGTATATAATTAACTGCCTCTTTTAAAAACCTATAACAAAGAAATGATGTCTAGCCAGAGATCAGAAATTCTATAATGCACTCTCTCGGTTTCAAAATGAAGTTGTTCCCTAATTTAAACAGGACTCCGTTTTGTGGTGACTGCACGGATCAGGGATGTTTTGTTGCAGTCCGCATTGAAGTGTGTTTGCACGGCTAATCCGCAATGCTAAATGTGTGCCTTCCAATGAGCACGTGATCGCATTTCTTTTTTACTTTAGCGTTCATAAGACAAAGCAAGGAAAGCTTTAAAAGAAATTACAATAAGAATTGTTCTAAGACTGACTTTACTAGAATTTCAGTGGAAAAGTTAATTGGTTTAATGAACACCTCTATTATCCCAATGGGAATTATTGAAAGTTGGCTTGCATAACTGACCAGGTTCGCAGTGTAAGAACTAATGATCTGTCGTTCGGTTATTTGATAAAAGCCGATTTCAGGGTTTACCTCGGTGTAAAAACCTGTGACTTTTTTGTTTGTTTTTGAGCTATTGTTTTTCTGTTCTATATTTTTTCGAGTTCTTTGTTGTTTTGTTCGTTTTACCTCACTCGTGAGTTTCACAGGTTTTTACACCGAGGATGAGCCAGATTTGAGATCTGTGAAGGATCTTCGTCCAGTTGACATGTTCTAGAAATATTTGTCCTCTGGCTATTTGAACAAAATATTTTTTCAGCGTGGCCGCGTGGTTGGAGTGTTGGACTTGAAATCAGTAATTCACGGGTTGAAGTCCCGTTCTGACCACTAGCTGGTGTTGTTCTCGGCAGCCACGAGTTCAACTCCTCGGCTACGCTTGTAAATAGCCAACTGGTCTGCCTCCTGCCAGTTGGGATTCTAAGCTCTGTTGTATTTATTTGCAACATTGTTTGCTTGTTTACATTGGCCCTGAAAAGCCTCATTGGGGACAACCTCGTTCCCAAGGTGTCTCACCTGGGAACGAGGTTCCATTGGGGAGTGGTCGATTAATGAGCTGCAGGGAAACGGGAATTTTGTTGCCAAGACCAAAAACGCCTGGAAGCACCATCGACTGCCTGCAAGGATTATAACACAATCAAATTTTTGTACAAACTCGAAAACTGTTAATGGATTAAAGTAGTTCTTGATCAGATTAACTCATGCACCAAAAGGTCAGTTCTAGATCAATTGTTATTTTATTTCTTTCAGAGTTTTCCTTTCTACGTACTATGAATTTAAACCAAAGAGAAATGTCGTCATGCAGGTACCCAGTGCGGGCACCGCCATTTCAACATTTCCAGACCGGGAGGGAGGTACCTGACCCACGTTAGGGGTGCCCAAGTTGAAGAGGTTTCAAACCCTGACTACCCTGTTAAGGAGAAAAACAACGTCACAGCCCTACCCTTCTAAGGGTGAAAGAAAGTGTTTTTTATACTTCAGCGCAAAAATATAGTCCTAAAAATGATGTTATGTTGACTGATGACTGCCGAAAAGCATACTGATCAACGTTTCTGATTTTGGATAGCCTTAAAGCTGGACAAATTTAAAGCCCCGAAGCCACACCGACCAAATCGTGAGTTGGAAGGTCTGTTAGAATGAAAAGGAGGCTCGGTAACAGAAACAAACCAAAGCATGACTACTACTGAAACCGTGGAATTTTTATTTCACACTTTTGTGGTTGAAACTGGATTACATTCTTTCTTCAATTTAGTCCGAATTCGAGTGGAAATATCCCAGTCAATAAGCGACTTACTCGTGCGTTTCCTGTTCAGATCAGCGACCATAGCAGCACCTAAACAAATATCCCCGAGTTCCATCACCATCTCTTTTCATGCTTGCATCCACCTTGAACACGTAGATCAGTTTATCATAATTCTCGTTCCACTCCGGAGCGCATTCGAAGGTTTCGTCAAACGTCACGTGATCCGTGTATCTTTCCCCCTTTGACAAGCACAGCAGCTCACTTATGCCCCACTTAGAATAGTCACTGATCGTGATCTGCCGCAAAAAAAGAAAGAAAAACATTGAACCACCATTTAAGTAAATATAATCAGCTGGAAAGCGGTTCTCTGCCTCCTCCGTTAGTGGGCTAGGTTTTTCCTGGAGTGTTGAAAGTAATTTGCTTTTTTCCGGTTTGTTTTGCAATGCTCAGGCCCAGTTCAGGCGAATCTCGGTCGTGCCGAACTCAATTCAGGAAGTTCGAAGAAAGCAAACTTTTGAAGCTCGGCACGGCATGTAAGCTCGACAAGCCCTGCCGTGCTACACGACTCCGTTCCAAACAAGCAAAACACAAAATTGATAAATTGTTTGAAATTATGTAAATTCCCGTGGGGAGGTAACATAATTGGACGTTTCCGAGTTTCCTTATACCAGAACATCGTTTAAAAATGAGTTTGCTTTGCATGAAAATGAACATGCAGGTAAAGCAAATTTTTATTCATATGCACGGCTTTGCTCTTAAGACTAGTTTTGGCACTGAGGCTAAAGAGAACTCGGAATTGGCCTAATAAGTTTCTCTGAGGGAGCGTTCGTGATTTATTGGTGGGGTGGGCGTTATGAGTGAGCCCTCATTCAAACTTTAGGCGCTTTAATTTTCAGAACACCCCAAAACTACAGAGTTTAAACGTGCGTACCTTCACGGTTTCGACAGTCTCGTCACCTCTGCGAAAATGCTGAAAAGATGTGGACCGACCTTGGGCAACAATCCCAACGACAGAAAAGAGAGTTAATTGTAAGGCTGTAAACTTCATCGTTTTGCTCAACGGATGCAACTTGGACACGAAGCTTTGCTGAACTAGAAAATAAATGAACAGTCAGTTTTCAATGGAAAATTTTAACAATGGCATCAATTTATAATCGGCTTCGCCCGCTAATCCCGAGTAGCTCGAGCCCGCTCTTCCCGCGAGCTACCAAGGCTAATTCTACAGAGCTGCCGGGTGCCATAAATAATTTTGGCGCCACTGATTGCAGAATCCTCTGGTAATTGTTCGTCCAGGCGTGAAAAATACGCAGCGCAAACTAAAAGCTGCAGTGTCGATCTTCAAAGCATCTATGGCCTGAAATGTATTCCAATAGTAAGAAATTACTCTAACAACTTCGGTAGAACCCCAATTGAAATCGCTTTGCACCAAATTAGTGTTAACAAAACAAAACTATGCTACCAGACTACTGGAAAGTGATTTATCTGATCAACAATCTCGCCCATGGCTACGAAGACAACACCACTGAAAACTAATTTGGCCGCCTGTGTAACAGTGACTTAAATGGGTCCCAGGAACAAAATAATTTTTCAAAATGTTAACTAGAGATTCAATTTTCTCAAAATCATGGTTGTTTCTCACATTTTATGGGGAGCATGAGACGAAAAATGAACGCTTGCTTGACAAAACTGATTGCAACAACTTGTTCTGACAAATTCGACAGAATACGGGATAACTATGCGGGGAAAACTGACTGGGTGCATGTTCTGGAGTAAATAGTTCTTCGAAGGTGTATTAACTTACCTTTCACGGTTTAGCCGACTTGTAGGGTTGCAGTTGTCTTGTGCACTCTGTTGTGATCGGCCAAACACTGATGCTATCTGACTGAACCTAACCTGGTATATTACATTCTCGTCCCCAGAGGCCGTGATCTTTTTGGAGGACGAGAATGAATATATAATTAGTGGCAGTGATTTGATGGGGACATCATGCTAGAATGTCACTTTGTTCTCGGGATTAGCGGCAGCTTAGAAGGATTGTTTGTTTGTCTGTTCATGCATTTTTATCACGACAATGGGATATATTTCCATTAAATCTCTCGTTTTCAGCTGAAACAGTCAAACCAGGAAGGGGCCTTTCTCCACTCCACCCCAGAGAGACAGAACGACTGAAACAACTTGAGGAAAAATTCGCGACAGCCAAGTTCAAGATTGACTTCTAATTCACTCGGACTTTCCATATATATATTCTTACATGCCGGATTAATCTAGCGAACATTACGTGAACACTGAATGGCTCATGTTCGGTGTAAAACGAACAATAACATCCTATTGTATCACTCTATTGTACAAGATGCAAATGACTCCTTTGTTTGTCGTTTTGCTTTCGTCCTATGCATTATGACGTCAGCAGTTCCGTTTTACATGGATCATAAACCCATTGAATGGCACATTGTCCGCGGGATTAGCGTCAACAGCTTTTTAATATGTGAAGAGTTTATCCAAAGTGTTATGTCTGAAGTTAATAAAGTTGATGCAGTCATCTTTTATCAGGGATATGAAAGCTTTTTGCCATTTAAACCCCCCTTTTTCAGCAGCGAGAAAGGGCAGGGCAGGTTTTCGCTCCCGGCGGCATGTGTCTTGAAGTACCCTCAACTGCACGCGATTAACTTCTAACCAAAAAGTCAGTTGGAATTCCATCTCAATTGTTATTCCTATTTCTTTCAACGCCCTCCTCTTTGTACAGTGTGAACGCTTAAAGTGTCTATACCGCCAAAAGCGATTGTTTTGGATTTGGTATCTCTAGAATGCGTAGAAAACTATTCTGAATTTTTTTTTTTCGATTCCGTCACTTTTCACCCCAAAATGGGGTTGGCCACGCCCAATGAGGTTGACCGCGTGATCGTAGATTGGTGATGAATGACGTAACTTCAGGCAATTCCCTTCTTTGAGTCAGCAGAATTTGAACACCTCACAACAACACATCTATCAGACATATTATTCGGATGAAATCCGTTACAATTAATCATACTTCTGAACTAACAGTGAAATGAACTGACAGGAAGATTTTACGATTCCTGACTTGACGTCATGACCCGTTTTAGAACCAGGACACTTTTTAAGAAGCAACTCGCGGTCATCTTCATTGGGCGTGGCCAACCCGGGAACTTTAAAGCTCTATTTTGTGGCAAAAAAGTTGCGGAATCCAAAAAATAAAATTGGAATACTTGCTTATGCAATATAAAGATACCAAAAGCATAAAAACCCTGTTGGCCATATAGACACTTTAAGTCAAAGAAAAAATTCCGTGACATACCAAGTCAGTTAGTGTTTTTTCTTGTACAGGCTTTTCTCGCAGTTACTAAGCGTACTTTACGGTAGCCGGCGGGATTTGAGGGTGCGAGCTACTCACTCAGCATTCGCGAGCGAAGCCCACGAGGTCAAGCGGCGAAGCACCCGACTCCTCACCAATCTCTCCACGGCTTTGCCGTTCCGACAACGAATCCCGCCGCGAATCCCGCCGCGAATCCCGCCAGCTGCGCAGGCTAACTTTACGGACAACATTGAGCTCCATATCGCCAGGGAAAGAGACAAACTGCCCTTTCACTTAAAACAATGGGAAAAGTTAATACATATTATTTTTCTAATTTGATTATCGATCATTCATTTTCATTCATCTAAAGAACCTACTTGTTTTGTAACAAAGGTTCTGTTGTCAATCAAGTGGCCCTGCAGTTTGTGTGTGTATGCGCGCGTGTCGCGTGCTGTTCGTGAGTTTGCGCGTATGTGTGAGACCATTTGTTGCTTGTTACCTATTTTAATTATTTAGCTGTTTTCTTTTCCACTCGCTTCTCTGTTATTTGTATTTTTTTAATTTGCCGCATTGTGTTGAAAATCGGGTGAATAAACTTTTTAAATGATAAAAACACAGTTCTATCACTTTTAAGCCATTGTTATCCATAAGGGTTTTTCTGCAAGGGTGTTTGGCACCCAGTATGCACACAAAATGAATCAGCCTGGAAGAGAAAATGTCCGTTTTCCTAATTGTAGAGAAAATAAGGTGAAAGGGGAATCAACCAGGATCAAGAAAACTACTATGTAAAGTGGCTGCCCAATGTTCCTTCAGTCGGGTACAGTTTGTCAGCCCGACAGTGCAATTCACTCTGGAGGAATTTTTTTCATCTAGCCTCTCCCCATGCACTTTTCTAATGGTCCGTCCCTTAGATATAGTTGCGAAAACCGGCGAAAATCTCGCCGCTCTTGAGTGATCTGATCGAATCCTTTTTCCGCTAATTATTCTTGCGGCGAAGTTCTGCACATGTTGCAATTTATGTATATTTGTCAGATGTATTAGACCAGACCGTGGAACAGAAAAACGTTTACTGAAGACAAGCGTGTTAATTGTAATTACTAGAAGGTTTGGATTGAAAGCGTACTCTGCCCGATTTATCTGAAAAGTCCTAGAAATGCAAGAAGCAGCGAGAGCTGTGATATGACAGGAAGGAAACTGAGAGGAAACTCAAAGTTCGTAGACTTGCTGGCAAAAAAAGCAAACTATTAAAATCATGGCTACCTCTGATTATTTGAAGATTTTATTTCACACTCAAACCTTGAAGCATTTTAACCACACTCTTCTTTTATCCCGCTCAAACTGAAACAATGAAATAATGGCTTAAATTCTGTCGGAAGATTTTACTTTTTATTTGGATCAGTGATGAGTATAGCAGCACCTAAATGCGTATAACGGAGATCCATCTTCAGTCATGCCTGCATCGACCTTAAAACGTGCTAACAGTTTATCATAATAAGCAGCTGGAACTTTATAACTGGGGCATACGAAGTTGTCGTTAGATGTCACGTGATCTGAGAATGTGTCTCCGCCGACTTCGTCCGAACGGCAATATACTTCAGTTAATGCCCAGTAAGAATAGTCTTCAACATCGACCTGCAGACAAACAAGAAAGACTGAACAGCCATTTAAAGAAACATAATAGGCATCTGGTGGAGCGTTTCTTGACTGAGTGCCAATCAATCGATATTTTTAGTGTCAATCGATTAATCAAATCAACTTTATTTAAAGAGGGTTACAGATGATAGTTGTTCAACTAATAAACTTGTGACCCACTTAAATTTACAATAATTAAATCTATTAAAAAGTAGTAATATTTTAAAACGGTACAAAAAGGAATCAAAATGTATAAGCTATAAGAAGGTAAATTCATATTGCTTATATTGCTCTATCTTAAAGTAAGCGCGTTCGACGTTTGGAGAACACAAGCCTAATCTTGTACAGTGCATTTATAGGCAGAATTAATCGAAATTCTGTTTCTCTGTTATGGACGAACAGTTGCGTCGCTTTAATTATTGTCCTCAATTTGTTTACGTGGTGATGCCCTCGCTTCGTACAACACGGCTTGCGTCTTTGAGCATTGTACACGAAGTTCACCATTAGCGCGTATTTTTTTGCGGAAACTTGGGCTGATGATTCGACGCGACTTTGAAGCCCTTTCGCTTTCGCTTTTGAGGTCCACGTTTAATTGCAGTGAGAACAGCTAAATTTCCTTGACTGTTTAATTTGCTGGTTTTCAAAAAGCAAAGAAGATCCTACGGTCTACGCAAGTTCAGTTATGTTCAGCAATAACCAGGGGTTGAACTTCAGTAAACACACTCTTGCAAGCTCTGATTACTCCGTGTAATCTGAATTAACTGAGTAAAAATCCTATCCCTAAGCTAATTTAAATTATAATATTTATGTAATGCATTAGTATTTTTAACTGATAGGTATTGGCAGATTGAAAAAACCGTATATTTTTCACTGTTTGTGTTGGTTTTCATTATATTTTACCTAGGCCAATCAGGTAAAACTACAAAAATTGTGCTTCGCTCGTTCTCATTTTCCCGCCCTTCCTACTGGCTGTGTGCATTTATTTGCTTCGAGTTTTGATCATGATCTTTTGTAATTGGCTAGAATGATTACTCTTTTTTTAAACTTGTCAAATTGAAAACTATTTTATTCCTGCACCATACAAGCCGAATATACAGCATTTTCTGAATTAAAGTGTAAATTAAAGCTATTCAGAAAAATATTACAAGTTTCTTTAACGTACCACGATAAGCCCCCTGCGAAAACGCTGAATGGATTTTGACTGGACTTGGGCAGCAAAGATGATGCCAACAACAACGAAGAGGATTTGTTTTGAGGATGTAAACTGCATCTTCCTTATTGATTACAAAGCTGCGCCTCTGTAAATCAACCAAAACTGTATATTTAACTTCAAATTAAAAATTCAGTAATTGCATTAACTTATAATTGAAAAAGGGAGGAGTAACTGTTGAAACGAGCTACCAGCTACCTCTTCATGTCAGATTTTGCCTCCGTAGATTAATTGGGAAATGTATATTGAAAATTATCATGAATGATTCCGTTCAGAATTATTAAGATTTTGTTATTGTTCGAAATGTTGGAAAGATAAAAATTTTAATTTCAAATTTCTTATGCGTGTGCGTTTGTTTCACTTTTTTGGCCCAAAAATTGCTTATATTGTTCAATCTTAAAGTAAGTGTGTTTGGAGTGCATTTAAAGGCAGAATTAATCGAAATTCTGTTTCTCTGTTATGGACGAAACGAAAACAGGAAAGGACAGTTCCCCAGCCCAACCGGATGGAATGAACGACTTAGAAAATCTGGGGCGATTACAATATTCAATATCAAAATCGACCTCACTCAATTAGCTCGCGGTCCAATTGAATCCCTGGGATTGGAATGTAATTAGAATCAACCTTTTATGAAGGACTTATCCACTAACTATGTCCAAGGCAATCATAATAGAAATTAATGAAGTTTGTCTGGCGATGATTTGTAGGGATAATGAACTGCACGAAAACAGAAACTTGGCTGCCAAGGCCGAAAGCGTCTGCAAGCAACATTGACTGCCTGCGACAACTATAAAAAAAATCCAATTTTTTGCCCAAACTTGAATTTTTGCGGACTATGAATGTAAATCAAAGACTGGGAACTGCCGTCATGCAGATACTGAGTCATCTTAATATTTCCCGCCAGGGAGGGAGGAACGTGACCCATATCTGGGCATATGGGTACCGCAAGAGGCCGGTTTCAACCCTGTTAAGGAGAATAGCCACACCCCTACCCTGTTCAGGGCAAAATAAACTGTTTTTTATACTAGAGTGCAAAAATCCAGCCTTGAAAATGATGTTATGTTGACTGACGACCAGCTAAAAGTGTACTGATGAACGTTTCTGTTTTCGGATATCCTTAACGAATATTATGCCGCGTATCGATCGAGCCGCCAATCCTCTGCGCAGCTATTTAATAAACCCAATTGTTTCACATATCAAATTCATTCTTGTTTCTCGCATTTTCCGACGGACACGAGGCGACCTATAAACGCTCGCTTGACAAAACTAAGATATTTAATCCGACTGCAGGAACACTGTCACAGTACTGTTCTCAAAACCGTGCGGGAAATAGTCAGTGGGTGCATGTTCCGGAGTAAAGTATTTGTCAATGGTGTAACTTACCTTGCAGGGCTGGGTGTAACCGACTTTGCAGAGTTGCAGTTGTCTAGTGCACTCTGTTATGGACTGCCAAAGACTGACGCTATCTCACTGAACCCAGCCTAATATATAAATGGCGGAGATTTCATGTTGCATTGTTCTCGGGATTAGCGGCAGCTTTTTGTGAAGGATTTAACATCTCATCCTCAATGTGAAAACCCGTGAAACTCACCAGTCTGACGTAGACAAAGAACGAAAGACAACAAAGAACTCAAAACAATATAGAACAGAAAAACAATAGCTCAAAAATAAAGAAAAAAGTCACAGGTTTTTACACCGAGGTAAACCCGATTTATCAAAGGTGCCGATGAAAAAAATGCTAATAAAGTTTGTCTGGTGTCAGCGTTTTGTTAAGAATTATCTAAAGCGAACATCATTGAAGTTAATCAAATTTGTGCATTCAGTAATTTTTTATCAGGTAGTAAAAGCTATTCCCATTGAACTCGCTATTTTTCAGCAGATCGAAAGAAAACAGCAAAGGATAGGTTTTAACCGCTCCGGCGGCATGTTCCCTCAACTGCACGCGGTTAACTTCTCAACAAAAAGTCGGTTCCATCTCAATTGTTATTCTAATTTATTTCAAAGCTCTCCTTTTTGTAAATTGTGAACGCTAAAGTCAAAGAAAAATGCCGTGGCATACCAAGTCAGTCAGTGTTTTTTTCTTGTACAGCACCTAACCCCAAAATATTTTTTTGCTAAAATATACCTTTGCACCAGTTTGAAACGCACTGCACCTTTCGTTTCTCCTTTTTACCAAATTCTGGCTATTTATAGCATTCAAACGTTATGAAAAACTGTGCATCATTTGTTACACGACCGAGTCAGAAGGGGCGTGGGTCTATTCCTGATTTGCATTGAAAATGATTTGGACATCAACTCTTTGTAAATTATAATTTGGTTTTATCAACTGGGTTGATAATGTCAATTGGCCACCGTAAAGAGATTCAAGAGCTGACGTTTCGAGCGTTAGCCCTTCGTCGGAGCGAATACGAAGGGCGAACGCTTCGCTCCGACGAAGGGCTAACGCTCGAAACGTCAGCTCTTGAATCTCTTTACGGTGGCCATCAACCCAGTTGATAAAACCAAATTATATTGTTATACTTCCCACCGACGCAGCACCACAGTTTCTTTAGAAACTTACCCCCTCCATTTCTTTGTAAATTAGTTTGTGACGTCAAATCGGGAATAGACCCACGCCCCTTCTGACTCGGTCGTGGAACAAATGAGTAACTTTTGAATGCTATAAATAGTCAGAATTTGGTAAAAAGGTGCAATGCGTTTCAAATTGGTGCAAAGGTTTATTCTAGCGAAAAAAATATTTTGGGGTTAGGTGCACTTTAATACAAGGGACTTAACGAAACCACGACGGCGACGTCAACGAGGACGTTGCCAAACAAAAGATTTAATGAGCAGAACAATAGTCCTGCACGTGCATTATCCATCTTTGTTCATTTCTTTGTCGCCTCTGCAAACCAACTACGTGAAATGACTAAATTCTGAGTTGTGTTGAGGACGTGAACCGCAACGGCGAGTTTTTCATGTTTCTCGTTTGAATTAAATAAGCGCTGAAAAATCCACGTAGAAATTAGCGCTGATACTGATAATCACACCAAACAAATTCTGATAGTTGTGAGAATCTTACGCAAAATTTAAATACATTTTTTTGTAGACGTTGTCGTTGGCGTCGCCGTCGTGGTTTCGTAAAGTCCCTACAATCAGATGTACAACGCGGCTAAGCAAAACAAAGCAAATAAGTACTATCATTTCCACAACTGAGAGCGGCAGTGGCTAAAGCACAGAATACAGAAACATGTACAGACCAAAGAAACGCGATCAACATATCCTTATTAAAACTGTTATAAATTCACGAAATGGTCGCTAAATTTATGTAATAAGAACTCAAGGGCCCTAGTCAGCCTCCGCCATTTTCGATGGCATCGAAATTATGGAAATTATAGCGAAGCGCAGTCGTATTGTATTGCCGTAGGTTGTAAGAAGTGTTTAAATTACCTTTAGCATGTCTCTCAAGGGATTTCTTTCATTTCAGTATAATACTGAAATTTTCACATGCAAACAATAACAAAGGTGTGGCTGACTAGGGCCCTTTAATTAGCTTTACCTAAATGATTAAAAGCAATTTCTTGAAGAAAGTCCACACTGCAGCAACATGTTTTCCAAAATTTCAACGATTTTCGAGACAAACTCGCACTTTTGAAAAACTGACATCCCGACGCTTTTTAAAAAACCCATATCACAATCCGTTTCCATTCTCGCCATCTTTAGCCATCTTCTAGCTTCCTAATAGGTTCTAATCATTTGTCGAGCACTGCTCTACAAAATAAAACCATTATTGTTCAGCTTCCAAAGATCGATGCATGTTTTGAGATTTCCAAAATCAGACATGCTAAAAATGACAAAAATGTCCCTTTAAACTGGATTCTTAAAACGAAAGTGGAACAGGCATGATTTATATCACATCGTTCTCAACACAATCGCTCAACCCAGCTCCCAAGTAGTGCATGTTTTTGGATAATTACGAATGTGTATTTGGTTCCTGTGGCCGTGTATTCCACTTAGTCTTATTACCATTACAAATCCTGAAGGATAACGCAGGTTGAGGCCGGGGTGACCGAATTAACAGGGTTTGTGGACCATAGGTGTTTGATCGGGACAGAAAAAGATGGACCGTAGTTTATTAGAATTGCTATAACCTGTGATCATGCGTTCTATATAGTTTTGCGTAGCTAAAAATAAGAACTCCTGATCGCAGGTTAGAACTGCTATTGCGAGCCACCCTCTTTAACATAAAAAATTTTATTTTACTAAAAGAAGTGACCGTTTGGACTCAAAGTAATCTCACAGGAGTGTCTCACAAAAGGTATATAATTAATTGCCTCTTTTAAAAACCTTTAACAAAGAAATGATGTCTAGCCAGAGATCAGAAATTCTATAATGCACTCTCTCGGTTTCAAAATGAAGTTGTTCCCTAATTTAAACAGGATTCCGTTTTGTGGTGACTGCACGGATCAGGGATGTTTTGTTGCAGTCCGCATGGAAGTGTGTTTGCATGGCTAATCAGCCGAACATGCTAAATGTGTGCCTTCGTAAGACAAAGTTCATAAGACAAAGCAAGGAAAGCTTTAAAAGAAATTACAATAAGAATTGTGCTAGGACTGACTTTACTAGAATTTCAGTGGAAAAGTTAATTGGTTTAACAAACACCTCTATTATCCCAATGGGGATTATTAAAAGTTGGCTTGCATAACTGACCAGGTTCGCAGTGTAAGAACTAATGATCTGTCGTTCAGTTATTTGATAAAAGCCGATCTGAGGGTTAACCTCGGTGTAAAAACCTGTGACTTTTTTGTTTGTTTTTAAGCTATTGTTTTTCTGTTCTATGTTGTTTCGAGTTCTTTGTTGTTTTGTTCGTTTTACGTCACTCGTGAGTTTCACAGGTTTTTACACCGAGGATGAGCCAGATTTGAGATCTGTGAAGGATCTTCGTCCAGTTGACATGTTCTAGAAATATTTGTCCTCTAGCTATTTGAACAAAATATTTTTTCAGCGTGGCCGCGTGATTGGAGTGTAGGACTTGAAATCCGTAATTCTGACCACAAGCTGGTGTTGTTCTCGGTAGCCACGAGTTCAACTCCTTGGCTACGCTTGTAAATAGCCAACTGGTCTGCCTCCTGCCAGTTGGGATTCTAAGCTCTGTTGTATTTATTTGCAACATTGTTTGCTTGTTTACATTGGCCCTGAAAAGCCTCATTGGGGACAACCTCGTTGCCAAGGTGTCTCACCTGGGAACGAGGTTCCATTGGGGAGTGGTCAATTAAGGGAAACGGGAATTTTGTTGCCAAGACCAAAAACGCCTGGAAGCACCATCGACTGCCTGCAAGGACTATAACACAATCAAATTTTTTGTACAAACTCGAAAACTGTTAATGGATTAAAGTAGTTCTTGATGAGATTAACTCATGCACCAAAAGGTCAGTTCTAGATCAATTGTTATTTTATTTCTTTCAGAGTTTTTCTTTCTACGTACTATGAATTTAAACCAAAGAGAAATGTCGTCATGCAGGTACCCAGTGCGGGCACCGCCATTTCAACATTTCCAGCCCGGGAGGGAGGTACCTGACCCACGTTAGGGGTGCCCAAGTTGAAGAGGTTTCAAACCCTGACTACCCTGTTAAGGAGAAAAACAACGTCACATCCCTACCCTTCTAAGGGTGAAAGAAAGTGTTTTTTATACTTCAGCGCAAAAATATAGTCCTAAAAATGATGTTATGTTGCCTGATGACTGCCTAAAAGCATACTGATCAACGTTTCTGATTTTGGATAGCCTTAAAGCTGGACAAATTTAAAGTCCCGAAGCCACACCGACCAAATCGTGAGTTGGAAGGTCTGTTAGAATGATCAGAATGAAAAGGAGGCTCGGTAACAGAAACAAACCAAAGCATGACTACTACTGAAACCGCGGAATTTTTATTTCACACTTTTGTGGTTGAAACTGGATTACATTCTTTCTTCAATTTAGTCCGAATTCGAGTGGAAATATCCCAGTCAATAAGCGACTTACTCGTGCGTTTCCTGCTCAGATCGACGACCATAGCAGCACCTAAACAAATATCCCCGAGTTCCATCACCATCTCTTTTCATGCTTGCATCCACCTTGAACACGTAGATCAGTTTATCATAATTCTCGTTCCACTCCGGAGCGCATTCGAAGGTTTCGTCAAACGTCACGTGATCCGTGTATCTTTCCCCCTTTGACAAGCACAGCAGCTCACTTATGCCCCACTTAGAATAGTCACCGATCGTGATCTGCCGCAAAAAAAGAAAGAAAAACATTGAACCACCATTTAAGTAAATATAATCAGCTGGAAAGCGGTTCTCTGCCTCCTACTTACGCAGACGTTAGTGGGCTAGGTTTTTCCTGGAGTGTTGAAAGTAATTTGCTTTTTTCCGGTTTGTTTTGCAATGCTCAGGCCCAGTTCAGGCGAATCTCGGCCGTGCCGAACTCAATTCAGGAAGTTCAAAGAAAGCAAACTTTTGAAGCTCGGCACGGCATGTAAGCTCGACAAGCCCTGCCGTGCTACACGACTCCGTTCCAAACAAGCAAAACACAAAATAGATAAATCGTTTTAAATTATGTAAATTCCCGTGGGGAGGTAACATAATTGGACGTTTCCGAGTTTCCTTATACCAGAACATCGTTTAAAAATGAGTTTGCTTTGCATGAAAATGAACATGCAGGTAAAGCAAATTTTTATTCATATGCACGGCTTTGCTCTTAAGACTAGTTTTGGCACTGAGGCTAAAGAGAACTCGGAATTGGCCTAATAAGTTTCTCTGAGGGAGCGTTCGTGATTTATTGGTGGGGTGGGCGTTATGAGGGAGCCCTCATTCAAACTTTAGGCGCTTTAATTTTCAGAACACCCCAAAACTACAGAGTTTAAACGTGCGTACCTTCACGGTTTCGACAGTCTCGTCACCTCTGCGAAAATGCTGAAAAGATGTGGACCGACCTTGGGCAACAATCCCAACGACAGAAAAGAGAGTTAATTGTAAGGCTGTAAACTTCATCGTTTTGCTCAACGGATGCAACTTGGACACGAAGCTTTGCTGAACTAGAAAATAAATGAACAGTCAGTTTTCAATGGAAAATTTTAACAATGGCATCAATTTATAATCCGCTTCGCCCGCTAATCCCGAGTAGCTCGAGCCCGCTCTTACCGCCAACTACCCAGGCTAATTCTACAGAGCTGCCGGGTGCCATAAATAATTTTGGCGCCACTGATTGCAGAATCCTCTGGTAATTGTTCGTCCAGGCTTGAAAAATACGCAGCGCAAACTAAAAGCTGCAGTGTCGATCTTCGAAGTATCTATGGCCTGAAATGTATTCCAATAGTAAGAAATAACTCTATCAACTTCGGTAGAACCCCAATTGAAATCGCTTTACACCAAATCAGTGTTAACGAAACAAAACTATGCTACCAGACTACTGGAAAGTGATTTATCTGATCAACAACCTCGCCCAGGGCTACGAAGACAACACCACTGAAAACTAATTTGGCCGCCTGTGTAACAGTGACTTAAATGGGTCCCAGAAACAAAATAATTTGTCAAAATGTTAACTAGAGATTCAATTTCTCAAAATCATGGTTGTTTCTCAAATTTTATGGGGAGCATGAGACGAAAAATGAACGCTTGCTTGACAAAACTGATTGCAACAACTTGTTCTGACAAATTCGACAGAATACGGGATAACTATGCGGGGAAAACTGACTGGGTGCATGTTCTGGAGTAAATAGTTCTTCGAAGGTGTATTAACTTACCTTTCACGGTGTAGCCGATTTGTAGGGTTGCAGTTGTCTTGTGCACTCTGTTGTGATCGGCCAAACACTGATGCTATCTGACTGAACCTAACCTAGTATATTACATTCTCGTCCCCAGAGGCCGTGATCTTTTTGGAGGACGAGAATGAATATATAATTTGATGGGGACATCATGCTAGAATGTCACTTTGTTCTCGGGATTAGCGGCAGCTTAGAAGGATTGTTTGTTTGTCTGTTCATGCATTTTTATCACGACAATGGGATATGTTTCCATTAAATCTCTCGTTTTCAGCTGAAACAGTCAAACCAGGAAGGGGTTTTTCTCAACTCTACCCCAGAGAGACAGAACGACTGAAACAACTTGAGGAAAAATTCGCGACAGCCAAGTTCAAGATTGACTTCTAATTCACTCGGACTTTCCATATATATATTCTTGCATGCCGGATTAATCTAGCGAACATTACGTGAACACTGAATGGCTCATGTTCGGTGTAAAACGAACAATAACATCCTATTGTATCACTCTATTGTACAAGATGCAAATGACTCCTTTGTTTATCGTTTTGCTTTTGTCCTATGCATTTACATGGATCATAAACCCATTGAAAGGCACATTGTTCGCGGGATTAGCGTCAACAGCTTTCATGTGAAGAGTTTATCCAAAGTGTTATGTCTGAAGTTAATAAAGTTGATGCAGTCATCTTTTATCAGGGATATGAAAGCTTTTTGCCATTTAAACCCCCCTTTTTCAGCAGCGAGAAAGGGCAGGGCAGGTTTTCGCTCCCGGCGGCATGTGTCTTGAAGTACCCTCAACTGCACGCGATTAACTTCTAACCAAAAAGTCAGTTGGAATTCCATCTCAATTGTTATTCCTATTTCTTTCAACGCTCTCCTCTTTGTACAGTGTGAACGCTTAAGTGTCTATACGGCCAAAAGCGACTGTTTTGGATTTGGTATCTCTAGAATGCGTAGAAAACTATGCTGAATTTTTTTTTTTCGATTCCGTCACTTTTCACCCCAAAATGGGGTTGGCCACGCCCAATGAGGTTGACCGCGTGATAGATTGGTGATGAATGGCGTCACTTCAGGCAATTCCCTTCTTTGAGTCAGCAGAATTTGAACACCTCACAACAACACATCTATCAGACATATTATTCGGATGAAATCCGTTACAATTAATCATACTTCTGAACTAACAGTGAAATGAACTGACAGGAAGATTTTACGATTCCTGACTTGACGTCATGACCCGTTTTAGAACCAGGACACTTTTTAAGAAGCAACTCGCGGTCATCTTCATTGGGCGTGGCCAACCCGGGAACTTTAAAGCTCTATTTTGTGGCAAAAAAGTTGCGGAATCCAATTTGGAATACTTGCTTATGCAATATAAAGATACCAAAAGCATAAAAACCCTGTTGGCCATATAGACACTTTAAAGTCAAAGAAAAAATTCCGTGACATACCAAGTCAGTCAGTGTTTTTTCTTGTACAGGCTTTTCTCGCAGTTACTAAGCGTACTTTACGGTAGCCGGCGGGATTTGAGGGTGCGAGCTACTCACTCAGCATTCGCGAGCGAAGCCCACGAGGTCAAGCGGCGAAGCACCCGACTCCTCACCAATCTCTCCACGGCTTTGCCGTTACGACAACGGCTCCCCCAAACCAAAAGCACTTCGCCGCGAATCCCGCCATCTGCGCAGGCTAACTTTACGGACAACATTGAGCTCCATATCGCCAGGAAAAGAGACAAACTGCCCTTTCACTTAAAACAATGGGAAAAGTTAATACATATTTTCTAATTTGATTATCGATCATTCATTTTCATTCATCTAAAGAACCTACTTGTTTTGTAACAAAGGTTCTGTTGTCAATCAAGTGGCCCTGCAGTTTGTGTGTGTATGCGCGCGTGTCGCGTGCTGTTCGTGAGTTTGCGCGTATATGTGAGACCATTTGTTGCTTGTTACCTATTTTAATTATTTAGCTGTTTTCTTTTCCACTCGCTTGTCTGTTATTTGTATTTTTTTAATTTGCCGTATTGTGTTGAAAATCTGGTGAATAAACTTTTTAAATGATAAAACACAGTTCTATCACTTTTAAGCCATTGTTATCCATAAGGTTTTTCTGCAAGGGTGTTTGGCACCCAGTATGCACACAAAATGAATCAGCCTGGAAGGGAAAATGTCCGTTTTCCTAATTGTAGAGAAAATAAGGTGAAAGGGGAATCAACCAGGATCAAGAAAACTACTATGTAAAGTGGCTGCCCAATGTTCCTTCAGTCGGGTACAGTTTGTCAGCCCGACAGTGCAATTCACTCTGGAGGAATTTTTTTCATCTAGCCTCTCCCCATGCACTTTTCTAATGGTCCGTCCCTTAGATATAGTTGCGAAAACCAGCGAAAATCTCGCCGCTCTTGAGTGATCTGATCGAATCCTTTTTCCGCTAATTATTCTTGCGGCGAAGTTCTGCACATGTTGCAATTTATGTATATTTGTCAGATGTATTAGACCAGACCGTGGAACAGAAAAACGTTTACTGAAGACAAGCGTGTTAATTATAATTACTAGAAGGTTTGGATTGAAAGCGTACTCTGCCCGATTTATCTGAAAAGTCCTAGAAATGCAAGAAGCAGCAAGAGCTGTGATATAACAGGAAGGAAACTGAGGGGAAACTCAAAGTTCGTAGACTTGCTGGCAAAAACAGCAAACTATTAAAATCATGGCTACTTCTGATTATTTGAAGATTTTATTTCACACTCAAACCTTGAAGCATTTTAACCACACTCTTCTTTTATCCCGCTCAAACTGAAACAATGAAATAATGGCTTAAATTCTGTCGGAAGATTTTACTTTTTATCTGGATCAGTCATGAGTATAGCAGCACCTAAATGCGTATAACGGAGATCCATCTTCAGTCATGCCTGCATCGGCCTTAAAACGTGCTAACAGTTTATCATAATAAGCAGCTGGAACTTTATAACTGGGGCATAAGAAGTTGTCGTTAGTTGTCACGTGATCTGAGAATGTGACTCCGCCGACTTCGTATGATTTGCAATATACTTCAGTTAATCCCCAGTAAGAATAGTCTTCAACATCGACCTGCAGACAAACAAGAAAGACTGAACAGCCATTTAAAGAAACATAATTAGGCATCTGGTGGAGCGTTTTTTGACTGAGTGCCAACAATCGATATTTTTAGTGTCAATTAATCAAATCAACTATGTTTAAAGACTAGAGGGTTACAGATGATAGTTGTTCAACTAATAAACTTGTGACCCACTTAAATTTACAATAATTAAATCTATTAAAAAGTAGTAATATTATTTTAAAACGCTACAAAAAGAAATCAAAATGTATAAGCTGTAAGAAGGTAAATTCATATTGCTTATATTGCTCTATCTTAAAGTAAGCGCGTTCGACGTTTGGAGAACACAAGCCTAATCTTGTACAATGCGTTTATAGGCGGAATTAATCGAAATTCTGTTTCTCTGTTATGGACGAACAGTTGCGTCGCTTTAATTATTGTCCTCAATTTGCTTACGTGGTGATACCCTCACTTCGTACAACACGGCTTGCGTCTTTGAGCATCGTACACGAAGTTCACCATTAGCGCGCATTTTTTTGCGGAAACTTGGGCTGACGATTCGACGCGACTTTGAAGCCCTTTCGCTTTCGCTTTTGAGGTCCACGTTTAATTGCAATGAGAACAGCTAAATTTCCCTGACTGTTTAATTTGCTGTTTTTCAAGAAGCGAAGAAGATCCTACGGTCTACGCAAGTTCAGTTATGTTCAGCAATAACCAGGGGTTGAACTTCAGTAAACACACTCTTGCAAGCTCTGATTACTCCGTGTAATCTGAATTAACTGAGTAAAAATCCTATCCCTAAGCTAATTTAAATTATAATGTTTATGTAATGCATTAGTATTTTCAACTGACAGGTATTGGCAGATTGAAAAAAACGTATATTTTTCACTGTTTGCGTTGGTTTTCATTATATTTTACTTAGGCCAGTCAAGTAAAACTACAAAAATTGTGCTTCGCTCGTTCTCATTTTCCCGCCCTTCCTACCGGCTGTGTGCATTTATTTGCTTCGAGTTTTGATCATTTTGTAATTGGCTAGAATGATTACTCTTTTTTTAAACTTGTCAAATTGAAAACTATTTTATTCCTGCACCATACAAGCCGAATATACAGCATTTTCTGAATTAAAGTGTAAATTAAAGCTATTCAGAAAAATATTACAAGTTTCTTTAACGTACCACGATAAGCCCCCTGCGAAAACGCTGAATGGATTTTGACTGGACTTGGGCAGCAAAGATGATGCCAACAACAACGAAGAGGATTTGCTTTGAGGATGTAAACTGCATCTTCCTTATTGATTACAAAGCTGCGCCTCTGTAAATCAACCAAAACTGTATATTTAACTTCAAATTAAAAATTCAGTAATTGCATTAACTTATAATTGAAAAAGGGAGGAGTAACTGTTGAAACGAGCTACCAGCTACCTCTTCATGTCAGATTTTTGCCTCCGTAGATTAATTGGGAAATGCATGTTGAAATTTATCAGGAATGATTCCGTTCAGAATTATTAAGATTTTGTTATTGTTCGAAATGTTGGAAAGATAAAAATTTTAATTTCAAATTTCTCATGCGTGTGCGTTTGTTTCACTTTTTTGGCCTAAAAACTGGTCTGGCGCCCGGTCCCTCCCGTTGCTCCTGAAGGTGGGGTGTTTGCAGACGCTCTTTCATGGGAAATCGTATGAGCAGCTTTTGTATGCGCCGGCTACACTCGGCATTTGATAGGCTCGGTTTCCTCTGCTCTCTCGAGTCCGATCTTTGTTGCTCCTCTTCGAGGAGGAGCGCGGGCTGTGGTTCCTGAACAGCCTAGGCATTTGGCGATTCCCAACTATCCATTAAACCATATGCACTTTTTTACGGTCATTGTCGGTCTCTGAGACATTTTTGAGACTTCTGAAATACCTTCCTTAGGGGTTCGTTGAGAAATTGTCTTCATGTTTACACAGGTAGCGTCTTCTCAAGTGATCAATGATTTTGAAGGTTAGTCGCTTGAAATGTGGCCTTTGCTTATTGGTTATTTATAACATCCGTGAGGTGGGGATTGACTGCATTTAAATGGCGACTTCTGCCATGTTTTTAACCTGGGGATATGCGAAGAGACTTTCACATTGCTCCCAAAGGTTATTGCTTTCACGAAAATACTGAGTGCAAGACCACATTGGTGAAATAAGTGTAAAATTTCGGTTATTTGGCAATGGTCATGATTCAGAAGCACGTTTATCTGTCGGCCCATTAGTTTGTAATTTTATGTCGTTAAACAAGGAGTGCGTGACTGTGTTGTGAGATACGAAATAAAATAAGTAAGTTGCAGTCACAACTGTTCATAATGACAATATGTAATAAACATTTCTTACTAATACCGTTTTTACTGTACTCATGTTGGCTGTGAATAGTAAGTAAGTGAGTAAGTAAGTAAAGTCTTTATTTAAAGAGGGTAGCACGAAATAGCATATAATTACTAATAAACTGGTGGCCCTCGTTAATTAAGGCTTACAATAAAATTATTAAAAATCTACAAAACTATGAAACAATTATAAGCGTGCGACACAATGTTTATACTGAAAAATGATTTAAAGATTGCTGATCATTAAAAATCCTGTTCCAAAGAGAATTTTTAAAAGTCTTGAGAGTCTCTGCTTTTCTCATTTGAAGAGGTAGCTTATTCCATTCATGGCAAGCAGTCACAGTGAATGTCTAAGTTTATTAGTCATTTTGTCTGTGTGTACTCATTCTACAAAGTTTCCAAAAACAACCATGAATGAAAAACATACGAAAACTCTTTCACATTTCTAAAAATCCAAAGGCAATTGCTTTCGTGAAAAAAATGAGAGCAAATTGGTCCATCAAAATTCAAAGAACGGTTGTTACTGATTAGTGAGAGACATTGGTGAAATTAGACTGCGAGCAGTCTCCATTTTGCTCTAAAATCCGTAATGAAAGCGAAAATTTGCGAGTGCTATTTTCGAGGGGCGATCGCGCGAGCGGAAAATCCGCGAGCCAGTTGCGTGGGCGCCAGCTAGAGTTAAAATAGAGACTGCAATGTCTTCATATAGCATTTCTGATGCCCGGGACGCTGGTGACGGAGTGTTTTGATTGGTCGGTCTATAAAGCGATGACGCATATCTGTCATCAACATTTCAATCATGTCATCGAAAGCCCATACTGAGACATGTTGCTCGTGCTAAATTTCACTAAACATCACAATGACTGCCGTTTTGAAACGAATATGCGAGGAGAATTTGGGAGGAGTGAAGTTAGAAAAGGAATAGAAATAAGCTGTTCTCGCTCTTCTTGAAAACAAAGATGTTTTTGCCAACAGGTTTTGGCAAAAGCCTGGTTTACCAAAGCTATTCTGTTACAAAAAGTACTATCGATGTTGTCGCTCCAGCCGCGTGGTTGTTTCATTCAGTAGTGATTTATTTGCTCCTGGGATTTCGGTCGAACCACTTGAATTCCCAGTTAACGGCTTTAGTTATTGATTCCCGGCTTGTTCGATTTTAAACAGCATGTTTACAACATGCTGCCATTTCCGCTTCGGAATGTTTAAATCAGACTCGATTGAATGCCGTCAAAAAGTGTTCCGACAGTTAAACTTGAATCAGAAACGACCACCTTTGCAAGGAATTTAGAGAAGACCTTTCTTCTTCCCTTCGACCAGAGACACTGAAAATGTTTTTTGGGCTAATGTACGATGTCTTCCCTCTTTTCGGACTGTTCACCAGCGGTGTTTTTTGACGTGAAGTTTCCATAAACTGTCTTGAAGGAACAGTTACATACAATATTTTTCTTCGCCCTGTTCAAAACGGGCTTCTTTGGAGTGGAACCGCTTATCGCATTCGCATATTCCAAGCTTAGACTGCGAGCAGTCTCTATTTTTGGTCCAAAATCCGTAACGAAAGCGAAAAATCCGTAACGAAACCGAAAATTTGGGCGCGCGATAAAAAATACTATATTTGTTTACCGCTTTTGAGACCGGTCAATCATGTTCAAAAGTGGGCGTCAGTGTCAAGGTGACATTGATGTGAGCTGTCAAAGGGCATCAGAAATGCTGTATGAAGACATTGCAGTCTCTATTTTAACTCCAGCTGGCGCCCACGCAACTCGCGGCTCGCTTTGCACCAGTTCGAAACGCATTGCGCCTTTCGATTCTCCTTTTTACTAAATGCTGACATTTTACAGCATTAAAAAGTCACGAAACTGTAGGGTTTTTTGGTTCACGACCGAGTCGGAAGGGGCGTGGGTCTATTCCCGGGTAGACGTCACAAACATGCATGCATGTCTACAAAGATAATTTGGTTTTATCAACTGGGTTGATAATGTCAATTGGCCACCGTAAAGACTTAGAGATTCAAGAGCTAACGCTCGAAACGTCAGCTCTTGAATCTCTTTACGGTGGCCAATTGACATTATCAACCCAGTTGATAAAACCAAATTATATTGTTATACTTCCCACCGACGCAGCACCACAGTTTCTTTAGAAACTTACCCCCTCTATGTCTACAAAGACTTGATGCGATGCAAATCAGTTTGTGACGTCAACCCAGGAATAGACCCACGCCCCTTCTGACTCGGTCTTGAAACAACTGATGCTCGGTTTTTCGTAACTTTTAAATGCTATAAAAAGTCAGCATTTGGTAAAAAGGAGAAACGAAAGGTGTAACCTGTTTCGAACTGGTGCAAAGGTTTATTGTAGCGAAAAAATATTTCGGGGTTAGTTGCACTTTAAAACACAGAAATAAATTAAGGTTAGTCGCTGGAAATGTGGCCTTTACTTATTGGTTGTTGATAACAACCGGGATGTGGGGATTGACTGCATTGCAATGGCGACTATGTTTTTAACAAAAACATTGGCATATCCGAAACATTTTCATATTGCACACAAACGTTATTGCTTTCACGAAAATACTTAGCGCACAAGCTGGCCCATCAAAATTCAAAGAACGGATCATGTTACTGATTAGGAGACCACAAACGCAAATAAAAGCCGGAGAAAAGGGGTTGCAGAACATAAAATTTCAGTTCTTAAGCAACGGTCAATATTCAGAAACACGTTTATCAACCAGCCCAGACTGAATTTGTAATTTATGTGGAAATAGGAAAAAGCGACTGAGAGACACGAAGAAATATAGCTGCAAATATCCATACCTGTAGTTACATTGTGTAATAAAAAGTTGTTCCCAATACCGTTTTTACTGTACTGATGTTGGTTGTGAATCCACTAAGTTTATTCATTATTTTGTGTGTGTATACCTATTCTAGACGGTTTCAATTTTCGCCAAATCCCAAGCTTGGCCTGTGCAAGAATGAAATGATAAACATACGAATGAATGAAAAACATACGAAAACTGTTTCACAATTCAAAGGCAATTGCTTTCGCGAAAAAACTGAGCGCAAATCGGTCCATCAAAATTTCAAAGGACGGTTGTTGCTGATGAAATAAGTCTAAAATTTCCCTGAAAACGCAAACAAAAGGCAAACGTTCTTCCAAAGCTGGCCTAAAGGAGCTGCAGAGTATAAAATTTCGGTTCTTTGGCAACGGTCATTAATCAGAAGCAAGTGTATCAGCCGGCCCAGACTGAATTTTGTTGTAAAATGGGAGAATGTGACTGTGCTGCAAGACACGAAAAAGTATTAAGTAAATTGCAGGTACAAATAATCATAATTAACGAAAATCGGCTTGATCAAACAAGAGCACTCGGCATTTGACGGCCGTCCAACCATCATTAACTATCCATTAAACCACAAGCGCTTTAATGTTGAAACAAGTAGCGTCTTATCTCAAGTGATCAATGATTTAAAAACTATAAATTGAAGGTTAGTCGCTGGAAATGGGGCCTTTGCTTGTTGGTTGGTGATAAGATCCGGGATGTGGGTATTGACTGCATTGAAATGACGACTTCTGTTATGTTTTAGCCTGGGGACTTTCACATTGCTCTCAAAAGCGATTGCTTTTACGAAAAATACTGAGCACAAATGGACCTTTCTCGCTTGGGCGGTTTGTTACCCCATTGCAGATGATGTGATCATGATGATACTCTTAACAATTCTTTCTTTCAAATTTTCAAATAGTTGCGTGTATATGAACAAATAATGTTTGGATGGACAAAAGAATAATTCTCTAGAGAATGTTACATGGTCTGTGGACAAAAGACATTTTAAGTCACGCGTCACGCAATTTAATGCGTAGTTTTCTGCAGAGAATCTGATTTCATTTTTGATTGACAGTTATTTTATTGTGTAATTCGCACGCGGTCAGGGTTTTTTAGTGTCGGTACCGTAGACGTCGCTAGAGTCTAGAGCAATGGAAAAGCTAGGGAAACCGTGAATTAAACCGTGAGTTTACTGTTCTGAATTACCGTTTGTTGTCTACGCAACAGTCTGTATTGGAGCAACAAACACGTCCAAGTGAAAAAGGTCTATTGGCTCATCGAAATTCAAAGAACGGTTGTTACTGATTTTTAATAGGGGAACACCTCGGTGAAATAAGTCTAAAATATTACCACAAACGCAAATGAAAGCCAGCGTAAAAGGGCCTGCAGTGTAAAAAATTACGGTTCTTTGGAAACGGTCCTTATTCAGAAGCACGTTTATCAGCCAGTCATGACTGAATTTATAATTGTATATGGTAAAATAGGAGAATATGACTGTGTCGTGAGACATGAAAAATAATTAAGTACGTGGAACCTGCAAACATTCATAATGACAATGAGTAATAAACAATTGTTACTAATACCATCTTTACTGTGCTCTTGTTGGTTGTGAATCCCGTAAGTCTATTAATTATTTTGTCTGTGTACACCTATTCTACAGAGTTTCCATTTCCAAGATTTGGCCTGTGCAAGAGTGTTTTTTACCATTCTCAAAAAAATCCATGAATGAAAAAACATACCAACACTCTTTCACATTTTTCACAATTCAAAGGCAACTGCTTTCGCGAAAAAAACTGAGCGAAAATTATCCCATCAAAATTTCAAAGAACGGTTATTACTGATTAGTGGGAGACATTGGCGAAATACGTCTAAAATTTCACCCAAAACACAAACAAAAGACAAACGTTCTTCCAAAGCCGGTGTATAGGGGCTGCAGAGTATAAAATTTCGGTTATTGTGCAACGGTCATTAATCAGAAGCACAAGTATCAGCCGGCCCAGAATTAATTGGTAAATGTTTGTTCTAAAGTTGGAGAATGTTACTGTGTTGTGAGACACGTGAAAATATTAAGTAAATTGCAGCTACAAATATTGATAATTATTAAAAACGAGAATCGGTTTGATCAAAAGAGCGCACTCAAACGCTACCATTACACCATAAGCACTTTTTTGCGATTAACAACGGTCTCTGAAGCATTTTCGTGACTTCTGAGATCTTACCTACCTTAGGATGTTCGTTGATAAATTGTCTTAATGTTGACACAGGTAACGTCTTATCTCAAGTGATCAATGATTTAAAAACGAAATTGAAGGTTAATCGCTGGAAATGTGGTCTTTGCTTATTGGTTGTTGATAACATCCGGGATGTGGGAATTGACTGCATTAAAATGGCGACTTCTGCTTGTTTTTTAACCTGGGGATATACGAAAACACATTCACATTGCTCGCAAGTCGATTGCTTTCACGAAAATACTGAGCCCAACTCGAATGGGCCCATCAAATTTCAAAGGATTGTTGTTATTGAATTAGGGGACCATATTGGTGAAATAAGTCTATAATTGTAGCACAAACGCAAACGAAAGCCGGCGTGAAGGAGCTGCAGCAAGGGAAAAAAATTTCGGTTCTTTGGCAACGGTCCTTATATATTCAAAAGCACGTTTATCAGCCGGTCCAAACTGAATTTTTAATTTTATGTGGTAAAATAGGAGAATGTGACTGTGTATGTAATTAAAATGTGTAACAAAAATTTTGTTCCTAATACCGCTTGAGTTGGTTATGAATCCTCTAAGTTTATTAATTTTTGGTCTCTGTATACCTTTTCCGTAAAAATGCCATTTCCGTTTAAAGAGTGTTTGAATGTGAAATCGAATGAGCAGCTTTTATATGCGCAGGCTAGACTAGTGAACGAGAATTACGGCTGCCCAACCATTAACTATCCATTAACTGATTAAGGTATCAGTATACCTCAAATGACCACCTCACGCTAACACGTTTTCGTGGCGAACCTTTAAAAATAAACACCCCAAAAGTATACATTTTCTGAAAGCTTCATATAATAAATGAGAAATTCTATTGATTTGGAAAGGATAACAGGTTTAGAATTTTTGCTCATTAGAGTGATATTTCCCCTTTTGTTTGGGTATCAGTAAAACGCGGGGCCGGCCGGCCCCGGCCCCGGTCCCGCGTTTTACTGACACCCCTTTTGTTTTTATCAAGTTCGTTTACACGCCTCGATTGTTGCCGCAACGTGTTTAGCATCGCAAATGATTCGTTACAAATTGGGGCTTCAAAAGCGTGTCTCCGATTTCTCAAAGATCGCTTTGTTTTCTTTTTATGCCATTCTAAAGTTTGAGGTTCTAAGCTTGTGATACCCTTGAACAAACAAGGCTATAACTTTTTAACCAGGTCGAAATTTAGAAATCGGGGTCACCGTTTGGTGGAGCAGGTTTTAAGGATTATTTGAGCAAAATTTCAGCTTAATCGGTTGAAAGGTGGCTGTAAACGAACTTAAAATGTGCGTACGTTTACGGCAATTTTTATTATTTTCTAGATACAGTCGAAAAAAGCTATTCCAGTTTTGTTTGTTTTAAGCAATTGTGACACACGAGGTGTCAGAATTAATGATATACTGACAGATAACTCTAAGGATCGGCTTACTGTTGCTATGGCGTTGACGACGTTCTACATTTTACAGCCTCCAAACGATCCAAAGATCACGCAAACGAAAGGAAGCGAGTTTCTCGTAATCTTTACAAAGCGCTTGCACTGGAAACATCAATAAAGCAGCAGAAAATTAGGAAGGTAGAGCTTCTAACAAATGAAAGTAACCTCGTAAAAGGAACCACGATCGAAGCGGGAAATTAAACGACTGCTTGTTGTTTCTCCGTTTCGGCTTCTTTGCTCAGAAGCAAACGGGCGCGGCACTTTCAGTTTCTTTGACGACACCAAACATCGGCGCGACCCGCAAAATTTAAGTCTAACGAAATAACACCGAAAATACTGAAAGAGAACAGAAAAACTATAACGCGATCATATCGCGTGAAAGAAGTTTTGTTGTGAAATGAGACGCTCACGTGAGGTTTCACTTTGGCGGTGAATTGACAGAAAGCGATGACAGGAACTTGTCGACGCTCAGCTGACGGTAATTAGCAATTAAAAATTGTTTACTATTTCTATCTCGGTAACAAAAATAGCTTTCCTTTTCGATTTTTTTGCAAAAGAAAGGCCTTAAAATTTCCGAACAAGGCATCCGAAAAAAGTAAATTAACTTTTTTGAACGAAATTGAGGTATGCTGATACCTTAAACTATTATCACCTTTTTTACGTTTAACGTCGGTCTCTGAAGCATTTTCGAGACTCCTGAGATCTTACCTACCTTAGATGTTCGTTGAAAAATTGTCTTAATGTTGACTCAGGTTGACTCCAATGTTGACTCAAACAAAGGATTGTCGTTACTGAATTAGGGGACCATATTGGTGAAACAAGTCTAAAATTGTACCACAAACGCAAACGAAAGCCGGCGTGAAGGAGCTGCAGCAAGGGAAAAAAATTTCCGTTCTTTGGCAACGGTCCTTATTCAGAAGCACGTTTATCAGCCGGTCCAAACTGAATTTGTAATTTTATTTGGTAAAATAGGATAATGTGACTGTGTTTTCAGACACGAAAAAATATATATAGTGTATATGAAAATAATGTTTGGATGGACAAAAGAATAATTCTCTAGAGAATGTTACATGGTCTGTAACGGGGCAACAAACACGTCCAAGTGAAAAAGGTCTATTGGCTCATCGAAATTCAAAGAACGGTTGTTACTGATTAGGGGAACACCACGGTGAAATAAGTCTAAAATATTACCACAAACGCAAATGAAAGCCAGCGTAAAGGGCCTGCAGTGTAAAAAATTTCGGTTCTTTGGAAACGGTCCTAATTCAGAAGCACGTTTATCAGCCAGTTATGACTGAATTTATAATTGTATATGGTAAAATAGGAGAATATGACTGTGTCGTGAGACATGAAAAATAATTAAGTACGTGGAACCTGCAAACATTCATAATGACAATGTGTAATAAACAATTGTTACTAATACCATCTTTACTGTGCTCTTGTTGGTTGTGAATCCCGTAAGTCTAGTAATTATTTTGTCTGTATATACCTATTCTACAGAGTTTCCATTTTCGCCAAAACCAAAGATTTGGCCTGTGCAAGAGCGTTTTTTACCATTCTCAAAAAAATCCATGAATGAAAAAACATACCAACACTCTTTCACAGTTTTCACAATTCAAAGGCAACTTCTTTTGCGAAAAAAACTGAGCGAAAATCAGCCCATCAAAATTCCAAAGAACGGTTATATAACAATTATTCCATGAGCCCGCGTTGGATATGAAGTGATAAAATAACCAACGAGCGCGTAGCGCGAGTTGGTTATAATCACTTCATATCCAACAAGGGCGAATGGAATAATATTTTTAGTAAATTCTCAAACCGGGTTTTGCCGCCAATTTTTATTTCCACAATTTTACAAAGCGTCCGGAAAGAGCATACAACAGCCTGCACCAGGGCCATTCGTCGTGAGCACCACGCAGGTGGCCCTGTGGACGAGGTTGTATTGTTCGAGAATAATGGAATCAAGCTACCGGTAAGCCGCCATTTTTTTGTTTGACGTCGTCGTCACGAAACAACAGGAATGGCGAGATGGGGGTATCCTGCCTTTTATTCGTGAGAAGTATGGGGCCGAGTGAGAGAGAGCTTGTTGAAAGTGTGACAGGTTTCGTTACAACAGCTTGAACATTGCAAGGAGGCGGGACAGCTCAAACAAATTCGCACTCTCTGATTGGCTTATTATAACTTGTCAAAAAAGTTTGGTGGGTGGCCACACTTAGGAGTGCCGCGCTGTAAAAATTGCTCCACCTGATGTTCTCTGTTCTTGGTCTTGAAAAATGAAGAAGAATGGCATTTCGTTCCAGAGATATTCAAATTTTTTGAAGAATGGAAATTAGGTATTGATGACATCACAAGGTGTGACAGTATTGGAGTCAAAACATCTCTGGAACAAGATGAGTTATCACAAAAAGTAAAATGCCATTCTTCTTCATTTTCAAAGGCCTAGGCACTATCGGAACCAAAGTAAACAATATATATATATATGTATATCTGTCTGGATTTGCAACAACATAGCCCAGAAAAGGCACTTATCCAGCCCAGCTTAGCACACATGCATACCTTGCCCACCCCTTGGTAGCCAACAGATTGGCAGTTGACGTGCCCAGCAGGCATTGGGCTACTGCGGGGGGTTCCCCTCTGTCCAAGGACACCCTCCCTGCCGAGCCACGCAGGGTAGTCAGCAAACAACAATGAACAATAAATAAGCAACCAACAGAGCACACAACTTAAACAGAGCGGTCAGTTTGCTAAAGTTTGCCCCCACCCCACCCCCACAGGTTTTGAGATGTACTGGCAAGCCAACCACCAGCACACAGCCCAGTCCCTGGGCTAGGCCCCGGCATATGCCTTGACGCTGGCCCCCCTAGATTTTCGCACGCGGGCTCAGGTTGAATGCAGCCTGAGGTTGAATGTGGCCATTCTAAAGCATTACAGAGATATTCAAGTTTTTAAAATATACAACTTAGCTAAGTGATGATGTCATAGACTCAACCAAATTTTAATCAAATAGACGAAGAAAACATTTCTCACCCAGTTTGTATTAGAAATGTTGGATTCTTTGCATCACGACTCTACTAGGTCAGTTATGCAATATGAGATTAACAATTACGTTATCATGGCAACATGCTGGGTCCCAGACCTCCCCAATGTTCTAGGCTATTCTGGCCATTTTTGTCTGTCAATTTTGATATTTCTAACTGCCTCTAGATCTACATGATTTACAACATACATACATACTTTATTGACTTTCCCCAAGTGGACTTTTCAAAAACAGTATTAATACAGATATTAAATTTCACAACCATATTTGTGTGTTTGATAGGTTCTTTGGCCTGGTCTAATTTTTCTGAGCTAAAAAGCACTCGATACTGAAAACAGATTCGAGGGGAACTTAAAATGCACAACTTTGAATGCTATAAATAGACAGAATTTTGTGAAAAGGATAAACAAAGGGTGCAATGCGGTTCGAACTGGAGTAAAGGCTTATTTTAACAAAAAAAATATATTCTGGGCTTAGGCGCACTTTAATAATCTGTGAAATTTTTAGCTCTTTGTATGTAAATTCTGATAAGAAGTTTCCGTGAAACAAAAATATCTACCGGTATTTATTTTTATCTTTTCTGTTAACATATTATTATCGTATTACCATATTTTCTTGATTAACACCAGAATTCAAATAAACCTGAATAAACTCTGGTAAATACCAAAGTGGCAAGTTGAGTTTTAACCCTCTCACTCTTAAGAGTGCCATATGGCACAAGATGCCATTACATGCTCAATATTTGATCAAATTGTATGAAATTTGGACAACAAAATGGTCTTGGGAAGATCTGTCTTTTTAAAGCATAAAATAATAGCCCCCCTCTTATATGGGACCTGATTAACCACCCCTGCAACTTTTGCAATTTTTTCCTCTTTTAAGTTTAAGGTCAAGTTAATATCTGACGGCAAGCCACAAATAAAGAGCTGCAAATTAAGCTATAGTTCAGGGGTATACCCAAAATATACAAGGATAAAGATATTTTTCAACGTTTTTTTGTTCTCATTTTGAATGGCTTTGAATTGAAACAGCGACTTCCTCTAGTTCTATTACTGTGATTTATGGCATACAACAATCAATACCTTTCAAATGGTGTATTTCCCACAGGAGTGAGAGGGTTAAATAAATGCCCCCAGCATTTGACCAAAGTCCCAGCATTTACTAGAGGTTCAGTATTTATTTTTATTAATTTGGAACTAAAAATTGAATCTCATTGACAAACAGGTGTTATCATTTATTTCCACAGCTTAACATGATCTAGTAGCACATAGTATTTTGGCTTTGTTCTGGTGAACATTCATGTTAAATGTTGCCTTAAATTGATTAAGTGGCATGAAAAATCAGTACAAATTATGACTTGCCAAAACACCCTTGCTTAATAATTTTTTTCTCCTGACTTTACTTATTACAATTGCTAATATATCATTAATACATTATTGCATATACAGGAATTTCCGGTTACCACACATACTTACGCACAAACACTCACACTGAATACACTGTATCTTCTTTTTAAAAGAAAACCTGGGTCACATGGTTAATGTGCTGAACGAGGTTGCACGGCAAGACTAATTACATAAATGCCTGGTCAACTAGGCAGAGTTTTAAATAAATGCGGGAGGCATCTAATCGAGAAAACATGAGTAATTAAGCCTTTCGTGTTGTCACCATATTTGAAGAGTTTTCTCACTACCGTGCCAAAACACCCATTGCGTTCATTTTTACATATTGTTATCACTTTTAACATTCCCATATGCCTTAATTTTAACAGTATACATGTATGTAATATTGAAATATTATTATTATTATTATTATTATTATTATTATTATTATTATTATTATTATTATTATTATTATTATTATTATTATAGCTTTCAAAAAAGGCAAAATTTCTGGGTGGCATAAGCGCTACTGAATCCATACATCCTGAAATTTTGAGTTTTCAGATTATCTATAGCTCAAGTTTATCATGTCATGTCCAACCAATTCTCAGAATCGGTATTTTTGTAATTTGATCAGAAACTGAAATAATGAGGCAAATGTGATTCCACCATATGAAAGCTCTTGCTAAATAAGGACGCTACGGCTACGGCTGGCACTGACATGGCTGAAGAAAGAAAATTTATCCAAGAATGAGACAGTGCGCATGTAGGTCGGTTGCAGCCAGTCATAGCGCGAAATTTGACACAAGTCGGGAGATTTTGCTACGTCAGGTTCATTTCGTCTCTCTGTCCCTTTTCTACAGACATCTCAGCATTTTAAGAGTTCCAAATTGGATACTGTGCCCTTTAAAGTACACGTCAGTCGAACTTGTCTCAAGGTTTCCTCTCATAAGTTTTTAAATTGATATCATAAATTTATGATAGGATTTGACAAAGGTGTCAGAATGGCATAGTGAAATATTTGTGTTAGGCAGGAGGTTCTTTCATCGGTGAAGTTTGCTGTGATAGTTTAATTGAGATGTTTTATATCTGGATCAGGTCTGCATTGGCTACTGATATTTGTGTTCAACACTCTATATTCTTTGAGATACTTGTCTCTTTGAAATTATACCTTTCATCCATCAAATGTTGTTTTTGTACAAAGTTTATGTCATGTGATTTTTGCTCAGAAATAATCTGTTGGTCATAGCAAGGCAAATAACGGCCATGAAAGAGATTTTCAACTCCTCGATCCACATTTCTGACATGAGCTACTTTGTATTTCACTTTGCTAAACTAACAAGACGCACTCTTCCCAAACCTATTCAGTCAAAGCAGGCATAGCAGAACCAGCTGCAGTGATTTGCTTAAAATGCCTAATATTTGAGGCAACCAAGGCAGAGGTAACCACCGGAGGGGAGGGTACTCGAAGTATACTTGACGGGGGGGGGGTCCGACGTATTTTTTGGGTTGAAAATTTACACGCTGATGGTATGTCTTTTGGGTCAAGAGATCTGTCACGTATTTTTTTAGGTCTTAAAAAAATATGCATATTTTTTTAGGTCTTATCTCCAAGCAAACTTTTTGTTTCAGGTTTTTGTTGCAATCAGTGGATCAGGAAAATATTCATTCGAACTTTTTTTGTATTGGTGGTTTTCACTAGTCACACAATCAAAAAGTAAATTCGAAAAAATCAGCTCGTTTTGATGTCACATACGGCAAAGAACTCAAATATTCAAGATGCTCTGTTTTCAAAACGAAGGACACTGTCAAGCTGAAAATTTGCGCAAAGATATATTTTTAGTTCACCTTACACCTGGTGGCAACAAAAACTTAGTTGGCCTAGCGAACTTTGATTTCAGAATTATTTTTCGGTTGGAAATTTTGATGCCAGGTACTTTTTTGGGTCTAAAATTTCAGGCTTGTGTATTTTTTTGGGTTTGCAATATGAAGCTCCGTCGGACCCCTCATCATGCATACTTCGTTTAATGCATACAACAGCTAATATCATTAACAGTTTTTCTTCTTTATAAGTTTACTGTCAATATATTAGGTCATTTCACACTGATATCAATATTGAAAACATACATGGAGAATTTACCATAAGTCGATTAATTTATAAATCCTATCTGGCGATCCATTTGCCTTTTTATGAGTCAAATTTTAAAAAAATGTAGCTTCTTTTCCGGCCTAAAAAAAGAATATGATGTAATCATATAGAATGAAGCTTTTGCAGCGGTGATTCACTCTCAGAAAATGTTGATCCTAATATTAATTTAAACTAGAACCGTTTACCCTAAATGGGGTGATTCAAATAATAAATGTACTTCATTGCACCCTTTTAAGAAGTATAGATTTCTTTACTAATACAACTCATTGCTAAGAAGAAATTTAATTCACTTACAGCGCAGAAACGCGGCCATCTTGTAAATTGTGGTAATATTAAGAAACAAAGTGCTGCTTCTTTTTCCTGTATCTTGAAAAATCTTTACTTCCAATCTCTAACTTTGTGCAATTTCCTCAGCTGAAGGTATAATAAAACATCGCCGCATCGATCAAAAGTCAGTGTACAAATAGTGTACATACAGGTGCAAAGCTATTACTTTCATGATCAGTGTAAATGTCAAATTCGCTTTATTCACACAACTCCACTTGGCGGTGGCTCGATGTAATCTGGTGGCTTGCTTTCTCCTGACGTTTGCTGGCGTGCTTCCTCTTGCATACTCCTATACGCCTTGAACTGCAGAAAGCACTCAAAAGCGAACAATGCCAGGCACACGAAACCGAAAAAAGTGGCGGCTCCTGCGGTGCTCTTGCTTGTGACACACCAATCTTTGGCACACGAGGCTCCGAGCGACGAACCGATCAAAAAACCCAGAACTGCTAAAGCACACAGAACTGCGTAAACTGCAGGATGGCGGAAAATCCACAGTAGCCTATCCCACAGGCCAAGCAGATGGATAATCATGTCGACGAGGGCGTTGATGAAGGCGGTCCAGGCCACAAAGTCGAAGAAGCCGAATTTCGCGGCACAGTTGCCGCAGACACTTGTATAATAAGAGACCACTGAAGACCCACATGCACCAGCAAGAAGCGTACATACTAACTCTACACATTTCACCTTCCCTATCAGAGTCTTTGTAATGTAATCCAAAGAAGGCTTTATGAACTCACCTGGCTCCGCCATGTTGAATCCGCTTTATGCACATGCAAGGGGCATTTGCGGAAAAACTGGGACAGGGTGGGGCGGCTATAAGGCCTGGTTCACACTGGCGACATAAGGCCGACATAACGACGCAACGACGAGGTCACGCAAATGCAAAAAAACACCTAACACTTATGTTTTATGTCACCAGTGTGAACAACACAACATAATGACATAGCAGGAACATAATGACATAAAGCTACATAAACATAACGACATAAGGAAAAGATTGATCTTTTCCTTATGTCGTTATGTCGCTAGTGTGAACCAGGCTTAAGGGCGAACCATTGACGTGTGGCGTCATTGAATTGCAACACAGTTGAAGATTGCCATGCATCACAGACGTATGAGCAGGGGGGTGAAAGCTGCAGCCGCCCCAACCCCCGAAAAAAAAAATTAGGCAACTCAATCTTGAGCATATCATTTTTAAAATCTTTGAGAAAGGTTTTGAACTTCAGAGTTCTCATGTTATTAAAAGCGCAGTAATTTCATTTAGTAATACAACACTTTTTGGCCACAATAAATAAATTCATTACACTTAAGTACCCCGAGCTGGTAGTGCACTGTTTTCTTCAAATTCTAATTTTAAAACTACACTAAATCTTGAGCATTTTTTATTTTCACTTCGAAAATCTTTTGAGAAAAAAACTATTTTCTCCAAAAGTCACCATACCCTTTTATCAGGGACCGCAGAGCCTGTGGGGCTTTAGCTCCTCTCCAATAATTATTTGAGAAAAAATATTAAATTCACCCAATTGAAAAATTACACTTTTACTGCCCTCACAGATATGCAATAACAACATAACTCACTGAGTTGCATATGCATTTGTGGTAGCATTCTCTTAAAAATATTACGGGGGGACATGCCCCCCGATCCCCCCCCCCCCCCCTAGACAGACAGACATGTTTTATTTGGAGTCTAATAGTATTTCGACTATGGATTCCAAATAAGTTATTAATCAATTAATTCCTAGAGTATTTACTTTTTGCCATCTAGATGGCTTGTGCCTGTTGCAAATATGCCACGCAGTACCTGTTTATGGTATGAATATGATCAAGCCACACCAAGGCTTCCTTTCTTTCACAAACTTTCCGTTTTTTTTTTTTTCAGTTACTAACAACTAAAGTGACACAATAGATATTAAGTAGTTATTAAGGACATAACAGACAGCAAAGAAAACTGGGTGCCTGCTTCCACATCATCAGACTCTGTTTAATATAGGGAGAGTTTACAGTGTCCTACACTTTCTACTAAATGAACAATCAGGGACTTTGAAAACTGTCTCATAAATATAGCTTACTAAATACTTCTAAGTATCCATGTTAAAACTTATACATAAACCTATTTATAGAGCTTATTTTGTTCCTCTTTTAGTCGAGTTTTAATGTTTGTTTAGTGACGCTAAGAGGTAGTCTTACACTCTGTCTTCAGGGCTACAAAAAACAGTTGGACATCTGAAAATGGTTGACCAAAATGACCGATTAAATCCCTCCTTTAGTTTGATAGAATATCCAGTCAATTTTTTAACCCTTCTTGTGCAAACGCCAATGTTTTATCAAGTTCTGTAATATAATGCCCGACATTGCTACTGTTCAGTCCGATAAAATGGTGAATTAGTTGTACATATCCTTTCACAAGAAAAAATTATTTGCAGCCCTGGTTCCTACGTTCTGATTGGCCGGTTTAAAAAGAAGCCAGCAAAAAGTTGACACATAGTGTCAAAAATATGTTTTAATTTTCAGCAGATATCTCCCAGACAGCCTTTGCAGAAGAGAGAGATGGTGTGTGGCACTAAGAGATAATTTTTGTCAGAAAAACTATCAATGATGTCATAACAGTTATAAAATGTTTTATTCTTTTCTTCTCCAATACTTCTTGTTACTTGATGCCACAGGAAATAAGGACATAAGGCCCAATAGTTAATGACCACTCCCTAAGTACCAGCTTGATGAGTTACTAGGGGCATTGTCACGATGATTTTGGAGTGTTCAGGCTTAAGTCATCACTTAATACCTTTACTCGTACAAAAAATGCTCCTGCAAAATTGCAAAGAAGCTATCAAATAAAAATTTAGCACAGAGGTTGGTTTCCTATTTCTTTCAGGAGATGGATTGAGAATTTGAAAAGATTGGTACATTTTTTCAATTTTCAATCCACTTGTATCCTCACCATCCGTAACAACAGATGTCAAAAAATGGTTTCAATGCAGTAATATAGTCTTAGGTAACAAAACTAAACCATTATTTTTGGTTTTCCTTTGAGCCAAGACAAGTTTTAGCTTTTTAGAGCGTTGCTAAAATAGTGTGGCGATGCCCCTTTAAACTTTTTATTGTAAATATAAACCCTCGGGCTGCAAAGTTGTATTCAATAAACTATCTATCTTAAAATACAAGCTTATATAATAATTTGACGATGAATAATAGATTTTAGTTCCAACATCATTGAGTTCCTGGATTCACCAGTAGGCTCTTTCTTTATGCAAAGGGTGCTTCTTATCCTAAGGAGATAAATTATTATAGCACATGTAAATTAAATAACTCAGAGAGAAGTCCTCAGAGTGGCCAACATCAAACTTCTCCTCACAATATCAATACTCAATCAAGAGAAAATGTTATGAGGAATTAACAACATGATCACCAGGCATTATTTTGATGCTTTAACAAGTATTGTGGTGTTCAGAGGCCCCCAATGTCTCCTTCCATTTTACACCTTGCCATTGTAACCGGAACAGTTTGTTTTCAAACGAGGTGTGTTTCTAGCTTAAAGTTTGATTTCCATCCTACCTCAAGTATTTGCAACTACATAATACACATTCATGTTATTGCCTTCCCTGTGGGGTGGTCTCTTGTTCAAGCCAGTGGGGAGGGGCAGTTTAGGCTATATTAGGGGATTGATCACCCCCCCCCCCTGTGGGGGGCACTTGAGATGTGTTTGAATATAGGGTACTGCTGCAGGTTTGAAACCCTGACCCTGTTTAGGACAAAAATAATGTCAAATATTTACCCTGTTAAGGAAAAAGGAAAGCTTTTTTTATGCTATAGCAATAACATCTAGTCCCGAAAATCATTTAGTGTTGACTGATGACTGGCTAAATAAATACTGAATAATGATTCTGATTTTAAATATGCTTAAAACTCATTGAGTCTTGAAGCCATGCCCTGTTTAGTACAGACTCACTTGAAATTAGATACCCTGTTCTGGACTGAGTAAAAAGTAAAGTCTGCATACGAGCCTAGTGGCCCATTTAATGTAGAATGTAGCAATTAAACTCAGAGTAGCAATTAAATGTTTAATGTAGAATGTAGCAATTAAACTCAGAGTAGCAATTAAATGTTTTTCAACTAGTCCGACTCCACAAATTAATCATATTAAATATTACATATACCGCTATTTTATATTTCTTCGTGTGCAACCCTAAACGAGACGTTCACGGCTAAATATAATGGCGTTTTGCCCAGAACACCCCAAGGGAGACCAAAATCCGAAAATTTACACCCCTAAGAGAGATAACAAGCATCCCCACAACTTTTATATGCGAGTCCTCCCCCGATTAGCCTTGCTAAATTTGGGTGGACAAACTTCTCACTGTAACTAGTAATGTATGTAATAAACGTCGTTGTTGTTGTTTGGGTTTGATTACTGTATTTGATCTTGACTTCAGGCACATAATAATAGAAGCTACTAAAAAGTTGAAACGATAATTAATCCGGTCACTTATTAATTTTCCAGGGGTGGGGGCACTTAAACAGCTTTTTGGTCTGGAGAGGGGGAATTTGAACACAAATTTTCCAAAAATTCAAATGCCCAGGGGTTGCCTGGGGGAGGTGGGGGATTTTGAAGCTTCGATTTGACTGGTACATTACATAAGAGACCTAACTTATTTTTTGCATTGCTGTGAAAATGGAATACGAAATTATTTCAATAATTTATGATAGGATCAACTACAGCGCTAAACAATTTACCAATATCCGATCCTGTTCAAAACCACGGCTAGCTCAGTACGCTGGTTTGGAAGGCTGCACAAACGCATCAGCTTCAATTTCTTCCTTCGGTTTTTCCTCTTCTCGACGTTTTGGCAATCGGCGATAGAGAAAGAGGTAATAAAGCCCTTCAGAAAAAAACAGAACTGTAGATATGAAACCACACGCCCCAGAAGTCTCGAACTTCCATTCGTTGTAATTTCTCCCTGTGGAAAGGACTATTGCAGAACCAATAACCAGCGCCACAGCAGCCAGAAAACATCCGATCAATCCAAGGAGTGGGTGTCTGAGCACCTCTGGGAGCTTCTCGAACACGTGAACCATTCGGAGGATGATGTGCAAGACCACAAAGACGAACGCGGTGGTCGCCACGAAGATCAAGTACTCGGCTTCGGCTCTGGAACTACTGGCAAAATGACTCGACAGAATAACGAACGTAAGGAAGGTCATGATTGCCTCAATAAGCTTGAGCCATCCCTCTATGGTAGTGAAGATCCAAAGAAAGTCGCAACAGCTGCAAGTGCACTTTCGTTCTGTGGTTGTGGTTGTTGTGTTCGCCTCTGCATCAGCCATGTTTATTCCGCTTTAATTTGTCACATGGAGAATCTAGAGGGCCAATCACTTCCGGTTTCCTGTCACGTGAAAACGAGGCAAAGACCAAAATCATCTTTATCATTAATTTTTACTGCTTTGTTGCTCACTATTCACTGACTTTCAACTGGTGAAGGGCTAAGCACTATGGTACAATTACTCTTCAGATAGAACTTTGCTTAACATTTTGTTGTTTATAAGTGCAAGTGCTCCGCAGCTCACGGAACTCTAGCCTGCGTGCAACCCTCTATTATTCCTAAAAGCGGAAAAATTATGTCTGACGTCAGTTTTCCGCTTTAGAAATATATAACAGACGGCTGTACGCAGGCAACAGCGATAATGACTAATCCTGGAAATGATGTTGTGTTGACTGATGACCGGCTAAATGAATAGAGTGGTAAAGTTTGACGTCACAAATATTTAAATTTGTGAAATTATGGGATTCATTAAGATCTTCAGAAAGTACATGATGAAGAATGCCTACTTGCTAAAAATCAGCATCTTGTTTCAAATTGGGGGTGAGATATTGGTCCTTCATGCCTCAGTCACTCCATACAAATCCTTGTAATTTTGTCTTGGTTCTAAACGGTTTAGAACGCTAATACTGCATGCAACGCAATCTCGTACCCACCCTCGTACCAGGGTCGGTCGGGAAACGAGCGACCCTGGAAAGATCCGATTTAAAGTCCGAAAATATCGGACGTCCGGTTGAAATGCGCATGTCTACTTTTCAAAAGCTTGACCCAACGAACTACACGGCATTTTTGCCAGTGTCACAGCCATCATTCCGCACAACAGCTGCACAGGTGTTCTGCGACGCCCCTCTCAGCCTCGCCGCCTTTGTCGCGCTCTGCGAGCAGGCTACTCACCAGCTCCACGCCAGCGTTCAAAGGTCAGCCTCCAGGCATAATTGCAGCCGACAATTGCAGCTGCAGTTCATCAGGCCGTCCAGGTCGTCCAGCCGGCGCGCTCTGTGCCTGTTTTCGCCTGCAACTACTTAATCGGCACCTGGTCTGCGGCGAGTTTTCACCTCGTCGCTCGTCGCTCGTAGTCGGTCTCATCTCTTAATTTATTTTTCTTCCGTTTGTGTTGCCTTCGGGTCCTCGTTCGCCTCGTCGGCGTCGCTCGCTGGCTTCTTCTTGGTTGGTTTTCACCTCTTCCACCCCACCCCCACCCCCACCCCCACCCCCACTGCCGCTCCAGTTTGGTCTCCGGCACCCGTTTCGCCCTGGATATTCGATACTCCCTCACGCCCGGCTCTCCCAGGGTTCTATGTCGGCCCTGGTCGTCCGCCAAAGTTGTTAAGCTAACTCCCCTCGGCAATTACCTGGACTTTTCCGAACTCTCAGGGACAACGAGGTCCCGCGGGACCTGTTGCTCGATCACCAGCCTCTGATTGTTCCCAAATGATTCCCCGTTAGTTATCTTTGCTTGTTTATTACAATACTCACCGTATCAGAACGGCCACTGCGTGGTACGCACTCGCAGTCCCGTTACATCCGCCTCAATCGCGACATCAAGGGTCGATCTACCTTGGTGGTCATGTTCTCTTCGGGACTGGTACGGCAAAAGTTCTCACCTCTCCCCGCTGGTCGCACCCGTCAGACCTGCACGTGCCTACCGAAGCTACCCGGGCTATTGAATTCGGTGCCTATCCGGATGCACTCTGGCTCTTCGGTCACTGGCTGCCTGCCCAACTCCCTCCAGCATTGCTTTCAAGTAACTATACCCCATCGTCCGGGCCGCCCACGTGTGGGTCCACCGTTGGCAGAGCCTCCGGGTCCAGTTCCTTTGCGATAATCGCCTCGTAATCCGAGGCTGTCTCGTCCGCCTCTCGTTTCGCTTTGGAATGCACATTCTAGAGCACCAGGTCGTCACCCCCCAGCGCTGCTTGGAGCCCTCCTCGCCTTCGGCTCGTCTGTTTGGCGTCGGTTGCCATAGCAACCGTCGAAGCACCTTCCCCTCAGTTGGGTCCTCGCCTTCGCTTCGGGGCAACTCCACTGGTGCCTCGTCCCTTTGCATTCCTTGCCATACCCCGCCTTCCACTCGGCGCGTAGCGTAAATAATTGGGAGAAGTTAATGTAGTGGAGCGCAGCCAAGCCTCGGCGCCGTGTAGCCTCGCTCTCATTTGGGGATCTGGCCTTGCGCGCGGTCGTCCTGCTGACGCGTACATCTGCAGTTTGCTCGTAGCAAAGCAGTGTTTTCGTCGACCCCTCCCTCCCCTATATTCCCCTTTCTTTTGTTCCCTCTTTCCTTCTCCACTGGCTTCAGTCAGTGTGACTTCGTGCAAAGGGCCCTGCTGTGGCGTCGGTTTATTATCAGATCTAGAGAGCTATTATTCTACATTTAGAGAGCAGGAAAAGTAAACCATCTGAATGCAATGATCACACAACACATTCCCACGGTTTGGCGAAAACCTGTACGCGTGGAGGAGAGTGTCTAAAGGACGGACCATTAGAAAAGTGAGGGGGGGGGGGTGTGGACATTTTGGAATTTGCTCGAACTTTTTTTTCGAAGAGTTTTAGTCGCATGAATGTTTTTTTTACAGCGCAAGTGCTTTTTACGGAAGGTATAGGGCCTGCATGAATTTTTTTTTTGACGTTTTGCCCCCCCCCCCCCCCATCACTTTTCTTCTCTCTCTCTCGCAGCCGTTTTTAGTCTCGTCACGCAACGCCGGGTCGCGGATAAATTGCTGCGGGTCCAGAAAATTGTCGCAGGTCCAAGAAATTATGTCACGGATTAGGGTTGGGTTACAATTAGATTACAATTTGTAATGGGATTATTTGTTATCAGGTTATTTATTTGTTATGAGCTAATTGTTTGTTATCAGGTTAAATAAAAGTTCAATTTTTACGATGAATGTTACATTTTTGGACCCGCGCCGCTTAGATTGTCTCCCCGTGAGTGCAGCGGCAGCCGTGGAATTAAAGCCATGGGCAGCAGGAAACTGAAACGAAACTCTACCGAAGTTCTTGAACAATAACGTTGCCAGTTGTTACTTTCAAGACCTTTCAACCAGGTTCATGTTTCGGAAAGAATCGAGCGTTCACTTTTAAATGAAAGCAATACTCGTGAATAAAGAGGGTACTCACATGAAGTCTGCGAGAAAGGTTTAGTACATTGGAGGCCCAAGTTTATTCCCTCAATTTTCAATGAACTTGTAGGCCATATAATTAAACTGATTATCATAAATCTCGAGGTGATCAGATCAGTTTATAAAAAATATCCATCAAGCGGGTTCCAAAATAATCACATATGTAGTCTTAGACCAAATTGAGTACAAAAATAGAAAAAATAGCAATGAGACCACCTGAACGCACGCTCATCAAATCTCGCAATCGGCCGAGGCAATGCCATCACTTTTTTACACACAAATCGGGTGAAATAAAACTACTAGGAGATGAAACAGCATTCCCAAACGCGTCGTGTTCTATATGTCGAAAGTATGTTTTTACTGTATTTATAATCACCGAAACTTCATCCCCAAACATTTAGAATTTGCCCATCGAGGCAACAATGGAAGACTGACAAGCTTCCTTGAGCGAATTCCGAAAAAGTCTCCAGGTGCCGAGGAATACGATAAAGCACGTCATGGCGTCATTACGCTGCTATGGCAACTCTGATTTGTTATCTAATACATCTGGGGTGATCGTTTCTCGATAGCGTTGGTAATGGCGACGTAGTAGACCGCCTTACTGAGTCAACTGCGCCTAATTACAGTTCAACTTGTCGTGTTGCACATAAAGAGGTTTGCCTGTTAAACTTAGGCTTTAAGCACCTAATCTCGTACCAATGTTTTGACCAATGTACAAGAGTCTACGGCGCAGGCTCATAAATACAAGCGACTAACGCCTTCGTGTAACAACACGAAATATAACAATATATAATGTCACGCAATATGAGTTCCTAACGGAGTACAGCAATTATACTACACAACTAACTCAACCGTGGCCACCCAACATTTTTTAAACAATCACAAGATGAGTTCAGAACAAATGAATCGAAGTTTTTTCATCAGTGGTAAATTTTTAACCCCCACTGTGATTGGTCTGCTCCGCGCCGGTTGAGCGCCGGTTGAGTTAGTTGCACTCTGTAATTGTACGCGAGATCTGCGCGCATGCATTTAGGAGGAGGAGGAGGGGGGGGGGGGGGGGTGGGTGAATAGGGGTACGTGAATCCGTCAATCGATCCGTGATACTTTTTTGGCCAAACCCGTCAACCCGCCACTATTTTCGTTCAAATCCGCATCCGCATTCCTTGAAAACTTTCTTTGTAATAGTTTCACTGAAAAGGCAGTAGATGTTGTTTTCGGTGAAAAAATTCCAAGAGGTTTCGCTTTATTGCCCTTTTTGCGGCAATTCTAATGTAAAGCGGTGGTTTGGGTCTCGTGCAAACAGAAAATGGACAAAACGAGAACATTGAGACCAGGACTGAAGTCACGCCAAGGCCACGATACGAACTTCATGGCATGAAGAGTCCGGAATGCGAGCTAAAATTATCAGCTAATCCGTGATCGATTGCATTATCGAAATCCGCGAATAAATCGTCCTTTTCCCAGAACGAGCATGACTGAGGTGACTTAACATTTTTCACTTGGTTTGAATTGAGCAAAAACTTTCTCCCTGCAAAATATAGCTCTTCGCTCGCTTGGGAACGCTTGCTACCCAGTATGTAGCAATCGTCGAAAACTGTGTGTAGCAAACAATTGTGAATCACGATGACATGCGTATAAAGGAGGTGCTGTCGATCCTAAACGAGCCAGGGGACCCCCATTTTTATTTCGAAATTTACGTTGCTATCACAAAATCTCAGTGTAGGCTCTATTTCTGGAGCTGTGGATTGAAGAAATTGTGTGGGAATGGAGCTCTTTATTTGCGGCGAATTTCCCCTTCTTTGCGGAGAGAATATCGACGAGTTGTTTGCTGTCAGCGGTAAACCTTAGTTCACTCATGCGGGGGAATTTAAATAATGGCGCACGCGCTCAAACTTCCAAGCTTTGCATGGCGTGCACCATTCAATAATATCAAACATTTTTATTTGTCTCCGCTTTCTTTGAAAAGCGAGGTTTCCGCTCATGTTGTATGGTAGACATGCGAATAGATGACTCGAGGGCTAGTCCCACTCGGGACGAAGGCAGGGATATGATTTTGACGTCGAGTTCAGAGACAGCACTCAACAAATCAAGCGTACAAACTTTGGGCTGTGGAGACAATTGCCTGAATGGCATTAAATGGCCGCCCGAGCACCACACAAAGACTACGACTAAAGGAGGTAAAAAAGAGTTTACTTTCAATGGTTTAACGCTTAATCCCTCCTCAGTTACCCATGGTGGAAGGACGCTAAAAAAGCCCGCTCGGTACATGGAGTCAGACTCGGACGACGGTCCTAGCTCGCGCAGGAAGTTTCATTCGGTGAAGAAAACAAAGCGTCTGTTGTCGGACTCTTCGCGTCGTAAAGGTATAAAGAATGGCAGAACAAAGTCTGTGGAAAGAGGCTCTTCTAATTTACTGTCGAACCATCATGTGAAAGGACGGCTGGTGTCTCCAGAACGGCAAAACGGCGAGAGGACAGATTTACAATACGAAAATATGTCTGGCTTTGGCTCGCCTTCTGGTATGGTTAGTTCTTTGTCGACATTTGATAATTCTCGTAGTCAAACATCTGAATCTGTTTGCCTGAAAAGGACGACAAGTGATGTTCAAACGGAATCAGAGACTTCGAATTCTAGCGATATACCCATTAAACGAAAGAGAGGTAGACCTCCAAAAAATTTAGCACAGTCTTCAGAGAAATTTCATTCAGTTGACATTCATTCGCCACATGGCAATTGTGATACAAGTGCCACGAAAGCATCTCTCGCGTCACCTTCAACTTCAAAATCTTGTAAGAAAAGGAAACTGTCGAAAGGCATACGCAATCTGCAAAAGAGCTGTGTTTCGTCCAGTAGCGATGAAAACGAAACCGCTGCTACAAGTCCCAGGAGAAGAGGTCGCCCACCGAAGAAACTCTTATCAAGTTGTGAAACAAAACACAAAATATTCCGGACACAAAATGGCGTGAAAAAACCTTGGGTGCGGCCTCTTTTGAAAGCAGTCGACGAACACGCATTGCTGAAATCTTCACAAGGATCTTTGGACTATTTGCTACATACACCGGAAACGTTCATGACCAAAGTGAACTCGAAGTTTTTAGGGGTGAACGGTTGTAGGATCTTGTCTCCTGGCAAGGATGGCAAACGCAAACGTGGCCGTCCGCCAAAGCCGAAACTTGAACCATCGTTGGATTCAGACAAGATTGAAAGTGATGCATTTCATTTTACTGGAGAGGACGACCAAAACGTTGGCACACCAAAGGTAAAACGTAAGTTGAAGAAGCTGAAGTTACAAAGGAAAGAAGACAAAAGACCACTTGGAGTTTCTGTGTTGAAGAAGAGAGCTATTGCAGAGAAACTCAAACGTAAAGCTTTGAATAAAGCTAGAAAAAATCTTCAAGTGAATGCTTCTCAAAATGATTGTGACCCAGCCATGGGAACTGAGAAAAGTTCTGAAAACCTTCACAAACGTAGAAGAAGGAACAAGGCTGACAGAATTCTTGGAATGAGACGAAATGTCTCAGGCCTGTACGAATATTTAGTGCAATGGAAAGATGGGACCAGTTCTTGGGCTCCATCAAATGAATTAGCTGATTACGAACTTGACTTCAAATGTTTCCTTGGACATGAGTTCCAAGATGTGACAGTTGTAAACAGATTATCATACCATGCATATTGGAAGGATAACTTAATTAAGTGCCATAGCAACCAGTCTGAAATTGACAGATTGGCGTCAACAGATGATACGCCATTACTGCAAGTCGATTTGAAACAGCAAAACAATGCGCAGGTTGGTGAATGTGATCCTTGTGAGAAACGCATCATCTGCAAAGAAGTGTCTGTGCAAAGGTTAGATGATTGTATTCATGTCACTCTTAGTCGATCCTCGAGCAAAAGAAGAAAAATTAACCAGAGAATTTTGGACTCGCTTACACTTGTCATGGAGGATGCGGCCACTGACGAATCAGAGTTTGTCATTATTAGTGGTCTAGGAGATGATACTTTCTGTGGTGTTGATCTTAAAGATCTCATAAGAGTGTCGTGCGAGGAAGAGCCCAGGCTTTATAGAAGAGACGTGGATAAAATAAGGTATGTTGCTTAAATAATTACACAGAAAAAAGTCTGTGGTACAATGTAGATGTTTTTCTGAAAAATTATGATGCATGCTTTTTCATAACACAACCTGTGATAGTAGAAGAAGACATGACCTTATGTGTGGTTACATCAGATGCTCAAATTCACCCCAAAGCCTTGTTTACATGAAGCTATTTCCTAAATTTTTTTTTCAGTTTTCTGCTTTGCTTTGTTTTCTGCCAAGGTGGCACTTGGAAATTGAGGCTGGGGTTGAATTGAGCAAGGCCAATGTCAGCCTGCATAATGGCTATTGGAAATATTGGGGTTTCAAAACGTATAGAATTAGGCCTTGGCAGCTGAAAGTGTAGGCAGCTGTTAACATGATAAATGTTATTGTCAGGAGCTGAATGCTGTGACTAGTGTAAACAGTGATACATGCATGTTATCAAATAGCGAGCAGAACCATTAGTTGCTTTTTTGTTTTGAAACTCCTGGTCATAGCTACATGTAGTTATTTTGCCTGGTAAAAAAGATATTTGTGTTAAACAAAATGTAACAAAACATCATTTTACTTTCTTTGCAAAGTTGATAATTTTAAAGATAACCTGCAAACAAAATAAACAGTTTTGTTGCCAGGGAAACATTGCAATGCCAATATCTATTCTTTTTTCTTTGCAATATGCTGAGTGCATGTTTGTTGACATTACTTTGTTATTGGCATTATACAGTTGGCCCGCTGAAGGGAAATTTGATATATTGATAGTGCTTTGTGTTGCAAAATTGGTTGAAGGGGATAAAAATGTATGTTTCATATCAAATTGATATTATTTGTACAGAATGTTTGTATGTCCACCCAGACATGCAAACATCTATAATTGTGTTAAACAGTTCTCCATCATTTTCATCGATTTCTACTTGAAATGAAAACTTGCAAACTGGCCTGTACAGCACCAAAAGGGTATGTTTTGTCTTGCTTTATTTGAATTGAGAATGTGCATGTATTTTCACACGGGCATGGTTTCATCATGTGATACAAGTTTGTTAACATTATATTTTGTCACATAGCAGTGAAATGTTGTTCACATGGCACTTGCAAACCAATCACTTGGCCTGGTTGTTCAAAGGGTGGGTAACATTAGTCATCGAATAAATGTCACTATCCAGTGGCTAAGTTTTGGCAAAACAAACTACGCTATCCACCCTTTGAACAACCGGGGCCTGATGTATATAAAAACAGGTGTAGACCTGTGTGTTTGAAATGACCTTGTCATCTCACAGCAGTGACAGGTAGTCTGAAGATGTAGAAATTTGTTTAACAGACAGGTGACAAGTTTAAAAGAACTGTTACTGTAAGCTTGGAGATAACCTCTTTTTACATGTCAATTCTCATCTTTTATGTTGAAATATGTCCAGAGGGGATAGCTATGAGAATGCTATTGGCTAAATTCAAAAGCTAAAAAAGAGCTTCACACTGTTCTGTCTAGTTTTCAGAACAGTAGTTAAAATAACTTTTTGAACAGGTAAGAAATTCCTGTGAGTCACAGAGAACATTTGCCAGTGATGTACTGTATGAAAAATTGATGGTCTTGTGTTTTTCATTGCTCTGAAATGCTGCAGCTCCTTTTCTTTACTTCAAAAACTCAGCATAATTTACAATGGTGCTGCTCAACAATTATATTTTCAAAGCTTTCAACCTGCCATGTGGAATGTCACAACAATAGCTGCCTTTCCCTTCACCATGTGTGAGCTATGTTTGGTAGTTTGTCTTTGCTATTTTTTTTTAATGTGGCCAAATGTCTTGCGATTAGGGCTAGGTTTCAATTTCACTATCACTAATTGTTACCAGTAGGTCTCATCTCTGAATATTCTTGATCTGCCCAGACTGATTATTGTCTTGCTTGTTGGAATGTCGGTTAAAGTCTCGCATTTGATTTTAGATGCAGATGTACATTTGCGTAGATCTATTGGTATATCACCATGTTACAGTATGTAGTTAAAAATCCTGAAAATGTGACCCAATTTTTTAAGATGTTACACACACCTACATATATCTTATTAGACATTTTGTTTTGAAGTGTTGTTGAGTACATTGTATTTTTACGAGTTTTGCCATATTTTGACGAGCCTGTTCCTGTAGGATTAGCCAAAATCCAAACAGTGTGTAAAAAGAGAGATTTATTATCCAACACGCCAAATTGTTGTCTAAGCAGGGGAATTTCTAACCGGTTCTCTGCAGTACAAATACCACGTGATATTTGTACTTGTTTTTGGCATTATTTTTACTCTACGAAGCACAGTTGGATAATAACTGTAAGTTACTCTGCTTCCTAATGGCAATTAACATATCATTAATGATAATAATTATTGTCAATGACAGTTATTATATGTCAAATGTTTTTCTCCCTAGGTATCTGGCTCAAGTTATGATTGACTTCCCTAAGCCAATTGTTGCTGCACTGAAAAAGCCAGCTCAAGGACTGGGTGCAAAGCTTGTCTCTCTCTGTGACTTGGTTTGTGATGAGGTGAGTGCGTAGTTTCTGTTACATTCCTTGGGATCAGAGGAGAAGTAAGGCATGTCATTGCTTGACTCCCATCTAAAAGGCACAGGGATTCTCTATAATAATATTAATTTTTTAAGGAACACCTAATGGAGACTTTTTGATGATTTTTTTGACATCTAAAAGATATGGTGTAACATGCCTGATTGTTTTAGACTGTCAACACAGATTGAAGACAATTTTACTTCTTTGAGTGCAAGGCTAAACAAGGTCACAATGAGTAATTTTAAAAAAAATGTTTGTGCTGTTTCATGAAAGTCCCAGGGGACTTGACTTTGGTTTCAGTAGGATAAAGCAAGTATTTCTGATTTTCGAGCTCCTGGATGGAATGCTTGTCCAGCTTTGGTAACCCCTCCCCCTCAAGTGATCCAAGGAGCCATAAGGCACTTGATTCCAGTTTGTGTAGCTAAAGGACGTTCGCGCAAAAATTTTCTACTATTGAGTTTTTTCTGAAACTCTCACCACTGTAAGATAATGAGTAACCGATTTCAGAAATGCAGAAAAAATAGGGGGTCACCGACTTCTTTTTGGAGATAACATGCCCAGAAGAACACCCTAAATCTGAAAACTCTCGCTTTGTTAGCAGATACAGCTACAGTGTCTGTAAGCACAAAAATATTGCAAATAAATCTTTGAAATGAACGTATCTCTGTCAAATGTTGTTTAAATGTGAATTTATTCAATTGGTGCGGTTCCTTGAAGTAAAAATTCGCATTTAGCGACCACATTTCCACTCGCCTAACAGCCGCAAGATGCCAGGATTCGTTGTCCTCTGGGCAGAAAACTTCAAAATTTTGAAACTTCCCACATTGATTTAACCTGAGTTCTAAAAAATGACCCTGATTAGATATTTTTAGTAGCTGTTATGGTTATATTGATCATTTTACATTGTTTGAGTCTCTTCTATTTGCTAATTTTTCACTTTTTGCATATTATGTTAAGTCCCTTTTGTGAGAGGCTATTAGTTTCGAAACTGAAAAGTGCAGTTACTTTAGCAGGGTTCTGACTCTACCTCACATGCTGTTGCATCGGTTTTTTTGTATATCCCAATATTTTGAATAACGGGATATGGGATATTTTTTTGCAATTTTAATTCAAGTGCTAATGGTTGTGTGGGGTATTGTTTTGTTTTTCAGGCATCTCTTGGTGAACCAGTTAGCCTCCAGAATGTTTCTAAGGGTCGAGTTCCTTACGGCTTTGCAAAGCTCATGGGGCACACGTCAATAAATGAACAAATTCTTGTGGGGCGCAAAGTTCCCACTTCTCAGTTAGACTGTTTGAATTCGGCTTCTGAAGTCTTCAATCACACTCGGTACACTGCAACTATGTCAGCATCCCTGAAGGCCATGAACGTGCCAAATGGAATGTTGTATGATGACTGTTTACAGACGCAGTGTACTAACGATACTCTCTCAGAACAGGAACAACAACTTCTCCAAGAAGAGAAAAAGGCGAGAAGTGAATGTATCGACGAGATGAAAGCGCTTTGGAAAGAGGTGCTATCTCAACAGGAGTAAATGTGTAGTCAAATATATATACTGAACATAATTGTAGTAGTTAAAAATTTTTTGCCCTCGATCACTAGCCTGCCGTGGCACATTTCTAGTAGGTATTTATTTATTGCTTGCCCTGTTATTGACAAGTATGTGGTAGTAAGTTGAGATTATATGATGTTTTCTCAGAAAAAAAGAAAAGGTTTGAGTGTGAAAAGTTCTTTTTGATGAACAAAGTCTTCTTGTGCATATAACAGATTGCTTCTTGCCCGCATTGGGTCTGATTTAGATGGTACAACTTTTCTGCCCTGAAAAACTTCACCAACCATTTTGTGATACATTTTTGTGATACGTAGATGTTGCTTACATCTAAAACCCTATAACAATGAAATTAGTATCAAACTGTTAGTAATATTATAATCATAATAACACTAAATGTCACCAAATGTCATTTTGTTCTTGGTAACTAATTTAGTCCAAGTGTCTATGCCACTGAGAATTTAATAGTCACAAGAAGAAATGATACAAATTAAACATGACAACATAAAAATCCCAACTGACAGGAATCCTATAAATTATGCAATCAGGATTTGAATATCTGAAGTCAGGGTTACCTGGACACAATTCCAGTTAGTTTGTTATCAAGGTGGGTGTCAGGGATCTCATGCTTGGTACCCTAATGGGCACTGATCCACATCACTTTGTAAAATTTTTGCATGACACTAACAGCACGGACAATGAAGTCAAAGGCAAGAAAATTGTACCTGCTAAATCAACCCTTGCACTGCTTTCTGTGTAATACTAGGGAGCTTAAGCAATGATGACGGCCACGGCTAGGATGACGTCTGATAAAAAAGGAATTTATTTTATTTTTTAAGTACGAATCTCACACTTGCCTTGATTTATTCTGTACATCTATCACTTTCAAACGTAGCTCTTGTAGAAAATATAAGGAGGGCGTTTACTTTTAAAACAAAAAAGTGAAATTTAGCTGTCGGGTTCACATTCTCTGAAGTAGTCAGATTTGGTCATTTCACATTATTGTTTTGCAGAGAACAACAAAGAAATGAATTATAACGCACATGCAGAGCTATTGTACTGCCCATTAAATCTTTTGTTTAGCGACGTTTTCATTGGTGTTGCCGTCGTGGTTTGCTCAAGCTCCCTATTATCAGCAACATAGTCCTCTCAAGCTTTGTTTTTCATTTCTCTAATCCCACTCTCAGAGCTGCAAATAATTATTTATTTCCTGTGAAAGGACATGTGTCTGTCCATGTCACCATTTTGAACGGATAAAACAGTAGTGATGTTGGACGTCATATTACAAAACTCCTCGATGGTGCCTTGTCAATGCAAAACATTGGCATTTGCACTGAAAGTCTTAAAAATGTGTCTGGACATTGTCAGAGTACAGTTGGGATGTACATGCAATAGGACATTTCCGAGTTCGCTGGCCCCCTATTTCAAGGAGAGTCTAAAGTGCAAAGTCTTTGTAATGAAAATGAGTTTTCATTTATGTGGAAAGCAAAACTAATTGCCATCACAAAACTTTCGCGCTTAGACTCGCTTTGAAATAGAAGCTCAAGGGAACTCAGAAATGGCCTATTGGACGTTGGCAAAGTTTGGTCGGCCTTTCTGTGTAGAAAAAAGCTGACCCCAAAAAACTTTTTTTTGATGTACAGAAATTATTTCATTTTGTGAATCATTATTTGTAAAGAGATTGTAATATTATAATTTGTTAGGAATGTTTTGTAGTGGGGTTCAAGGTACACAAAGTGCTTATAAAAATTAATGCAAAAAATACATGTAACAAAAGAATAAGTTCTCTCAATATTTCTTCAGACATACATACAAATTATAAAGTATACATACACTCATAAAATATGTGAGGTGATTAATCCTAGAATTCAGGAACTTAATTTATAAAATTTATTGCCTTTATGGAAAGTGTATAAAATAGTCAAAATACAGATCTCTATTCTTATTCTGGAACCCAAATGTCCAAACCTTTGTTTCCAAGTCTTTTCATGCTTTTGTTTTGTATTTGTGATTTCAATGGAAACAAAAAAGCTCACTTAGCAGCAGTGGCAAATGAAACAAAGTACTTGCTAGTCTTCTTACACTTGTACTGATGCATTACCGTGATCAGTGATTCATAAAATGTTCTGTTACTTTAAATCGGGGTAAAATTTACAAATTATTTTTTTCAGCTGAATGTAGAAAGCAAGATGTTGTAAAATTTGAATGTGATCCCAACGCCAACTTGAAAACATTAGAAGTGTGTGTAATTTTTATTCACCAAGTGTTATTAGTTATCAGTCTGGTAATGAATTCTTGACATTGTCTAGTGTTGTACGAAATCAATCCATTGTTCAGGATATTTTTTGAGCAGAAATCATGCAAAAATATAGGAACCTGCCGAAGTTTTAAATTGACTGAAAAATAACAAAGCGAAATGCCCTTTTATAGTATAGCTGTATTTATACGTAGTGCGGTATTTATTGTATGCCATGCTTCACATCATCATGCCAGCGGGACAAAATTACCTACTGCTGCATAACCCAGAGAAGTTGCGTATGTATTTCTGAAAACTTAAAAAATATCCATATTTTTGTGCATTTTGTTTAGCATGTATAGATAGGTTTTTGATATCGTTACCTAATAAAGACCAGATATTAAATTAAGTGAACAAAAGTTGTTAGACAATGTTGTTTTGTTTGGTGTTTATTTAGTGGGGTGTTTATTATTTAGTGGCCTCATGGTTACTGATGCTCAACTCCAGATTGAGTGGTCTGTGTTCCAACCCTGGCGACGCAGCAGAAAAATGAGACAATGTCTGAAAATGTGAGCATTTTTTAAGGAAATCCCTGAATATTATTTAAGGTAAAGATTTCTGCTATAGGTACATTGTTTTGTTTATTTATTGATAATTTTGCTTCCAATTTTTGCTAAAAGCATCGTAAGTTCACTCGTTTGGACTAACATTCTGTCATTGCTGCATCATGGCTTCCCTTGCTGACGATGACCATGTCGAGAAAATTAATCATGACATCATGCATGGTGCATAATTAAGCAATAGACCACGCTTTTTATGGGTTTATAGGGGTAATAACCCACGCGGGATGTTTGGGAGAACACGAGAAAAGTTTGTAAATCACGAGCTGCAGGCAAGTGATTTACAGGTGTTCTCCCAAACATCCAAAGTGGGTTATTACCCCTATAAACCCATAGAAAGTGTGGTCTATTGCTTTTATATAATAATTCAGAAGACGCGTGATTTTTTCATGGCTTTACCAGGACAATAAACCATAGCTGATTGACCAATCAGAGCGTGCGCATTGATTTTGTTATCTAATTGGGAGTAAGGATGATAAACTGTAGGTCCCGTCTTGCAATCCTTGTTCCTAATAACTCTGTGGGACGTTGAAGAACCCACACACTGTTTGCAAAGAGTAGGGCATGTAGTTCCGGTGTAGTGGTCTGGCCTTTCTGGTCTGTCTGGGTGGGTAGGGAGGGGCACCTCGCATAGGACCCTCGAGTCTTGTTCGTGCTCTTTCCCTCTAAGTAGCTTTGCACAGTAGAACGGTGAAGAACAAATTTTTCTGGGGTGTTTACCTGTGAACAGGCTCTGGCAAGCACAGGCGAAGAGAAAGCGAGGAGACAGGAGAGGACGGAATGGACAGGAAGGAGGGGGAAGCACCCAACTGTCGACCACCAACCTGTCAAGCTGGAGCCTGTTCACTGGCAAACTACTTTACTCTTGTAGTACCTTTCTTCACCCAGGCGAATAAATGGGTACTGCCAAATTTAATGTTGTGGGGGAACCCGGCAGTAGACAAGCATCCCTGACAGGGAGGAGTAGAAATACTCCAGTTGTCTAATGCTTCAGAAACTGGTATAAACTCCAGCAGTATGAGCTGTTTTGCCTGATGTAGACATTACCTACCTTACAAATGCTTTTGGTCACCTCAAATCCCCCCCCCTCCAGAATTTTATGAGATGTTTTCAATCATATTTTCTGCTTTCCTTTCTTCTTATTCTTCACTTCTAAAGAGAAACCCAATAACCTTGTAACCATAAATGTTATGGTTTACAGTGCCAGATCAAATGGTCCTACATAACCATCTCGAAATGTCACAGTTGCTAGATATCTCTTCCATGATCCCATAAACTAAAGTAAATTAGAAAATTAAAGTCATCAAGTTATTTCACACTGCCAAAGGAGACTGTTTCTTTTTGCATAGCATGAGGGAATAGTTATTGAAAAGGGGAGGGTGTCAATTAGAGGCCGAGTATTTCAAATGCCAGTAGTCAGCTGGGCAACTTGGAAGAATTTTTTGGGCAAATGGTTCACCACCTATGGCAGTTTGTAACCTAGAGCCTCCACCTTTGGGGATCCAAAAAAGTTTGGGTCGTTGGTTTTGTATGGAGGGTTAATTTTCTGAACAACCACCTAATCCCTTTCATATGGACCACAATAACAATAAATATTTAATATTTCACTACCAATTTCAGTTCAGTACACGTCTATGTAACTAGCAAAAAATGACATCAAAATGTACACTTGAAAACAAAGCTCTTTTTGGTAAGCATTTATCCCATAAACATCAATAAATACTGTACACAATTGACAACTTGTTTAGCCGGATAGAATGTTCAGACTTAGTGTGAACTGAAGGATCTGACTAAACATTAGCGCTTAGTAAAATCTGAAGTAGCAATACCAGTTCCACCTGGTAAAATCCATGACCTTATAGATTAAAAAGTTTCTGCCATTAAAACAAAAATCGAAAACCTAACCTTCTATAGAATCACTATCGATCCATGCCCAGAATACCCCTCCCACTAATTTTATTTTCTTGAAGTGAGGCTACATGAGTAGTCCAGCAAAACAATTCTGTTCTCATGAACTGATGATGAATTGTGCCTTCATTATGTATCAGGAGAATTGCAAGAAATATGTACTGTGAATTTCCCCCAATGTTCACAATCTGAAACTAAAGGTGGCTATATAAATAGCCAACGTAATTCAATAAAATGTAGATTTGCTCCAGTTGAAATTGGAAATGAAAAGAGGATTTTACATGGCTGCATGGAGATATGAAATTTCTCTTTGAGTGTTGAAAAGAAATTTACACACTTGCACATTTTATTTATCTATTATAAGTTTACAGATTATGATGGATTGACTGCAGGTAGCAATGGCTTATCTAGGTGGGCCAGTCTTAAAATCAGATTTTAATTAGACAAAAATAGAAGGTTGACGGGCTCTTAGTCAGGATTCGAAAAGTGGCCGTCCAAAAGCACTATGGGGCCTGCTAAATTGAACAATTTATAAAGCAACTAATAGAAAATAAAACAATTTTCTTTAAAACATGGCCGTCCACAGGACACCTGGACGGCCATCTGGCTAAAAGCCTGGAACTTGCACAGACAAGTCTGCAGGAACAATATGAAGTGCTATTTTTGATATGCCTATTTTTTTTTAAATTGTCAGTGGCGTTTCAATATGATCATTTTCGTTTTCTTTTGAAAGATCACTTTGACATAACATAGTATCTAATTCCACTTTTCACCAGGGACGGCAGAGCCGGGGGGGGAGGCTGGGGGGGCTGAAGCCCCCTCACTTTTTACGACAATGACAATTTTTTGTTTTAGTACAAGGTTCGTATTTACAAAACTTCCAAAATATTGCTGTAGCACAAAAAGTACCTGTCATTTTAAAGTTATCCAGGTTGTCTTTTTTTAAATATCTCATGGAGGACGTTGAAAATACCATTTCCGAGCCTCTAGATTTCAAAATTTTATGGGGGAGGATGCCCCCAGACCCCCCTAAAAACTTGCACCACAGGCGCTCATTTTCAAGACCCCCACTTTCAAATACGCTCCGCCATACCTGCTTTTCACACCAAATCTGGAGAAGGATTTCTTCCTGTATTTCTAATCAAGAATATTGAACACAAAAAATTTCCAGTGGTGGATGATCTTGTCTTGTACAGATGAATGTTGGCTGCTTTCTCAAATGAGCTTCTAAGCTTATTAATGTTTATTGGACAGGTGCAATTTCATATGTTCAGCAGCAAAACAGCAATGAAATACCATAATTGAAATCATTTCACTTTCAATGTGAAAGGCACAATTATTGGTTTGTAACCATGGATAGCAATGGTGGTCTTTTCACATATGAATATAACATCTTATTTTCAAGTATGAAGAAGTCATGTTTTTGTGTGAAAGCTCGCCTGGTATTTCATTGGTGTTTATATAAGAGCAGTTAAATGCATTCCTTTTCCTTACAGATTTTATTTTAAAGCTGTACATTTATGCTAACAGTTGCCAGGAGAAAAGATAATTAGATCATTAAAATATCCTCCAGTATTGTTGCCACCACCAAACACAGCAATTTCTTCTTTGTCGTCCGTTGCACTCTCTGTGGGTAAATGTAGAGCTACATGCCCTGCCCGTGGTGTAAGACTGTCACTAGTTTCAACTGTTATCCAGGTCAGTGTTGCTGAAAAAGATAAATAGAGAATACATGGGTGTGCGGAGATATGAAATTTCTCTTCGAGTGTTCAACTCTATATATATATCACAAGTGGGTGCAGGAAACGAGTGAGATATCGAGTTGAACACGAGAAGAGAAATTTTATACCTCCAGGCAACCATGTATAAAAAACTTTGTTTATTTTATAAACATGCTTTGACGGAGTTTGACAATAATATTATTTATTTCCAAAGATTTCCAACCATTTTCCAAAGATTTCAGAAGATTCCAAAACTGTTGTCCGAAGGTAACATGGACGTTTCTGAAGATCTCCGAAGGTTTCTGAAGATTTCCGAGGTTTGCTGAAGACTTCTGAGGGACAAACGGGGATGTTTCGACTGTGCACCAATAAATTGAAGTACAGTAGTGTCATACGTTATCAAACGTGAAGTCATTGATATCATCACACATGTAAAATTACGATAATTTCACACGTGTTCAATTACCGTTTTTCTCAGGGGCAGAAATCCTTATAAAACACTGCAGTTTATATAATAAAAAGAAATACTAGCAATTTTGTTTGAAAAAAGTATACAATTGATAAATATGATAGATGGTAAATTTTTAGCTCCGTGAATAAATGATAAAGATGAAGAAATCAGTTATGACACGAGCGTGGGACAATGAAAAAATATTCTGCACTTTGCACTTGTTTTGTTGAGGTGAGGCAAGGGGTTGAGGAGGGAGTATTCTAATGATTTATCTAACTGAGGAAGTTAGGGAAGAGGTGGCTTGGGGGAATGCAACAAACTTGCCTCCTCAGACGTTAGTCTCCCCCAGGGGTTTCAAAACAAGTGCCGGAGTTCCACCGGCTACTTGACTATTATTCCGCCGGCTACTCTGGTCATAGCAATCAGCTTGTGACCAAAAAGCTCACTTATAACAGCCGCCTACTCTACCAGTCAATGACACCTACTTCAAAACATTTTGAAATCCCTTATTCCCCTGAAAAAAGAACCTTTGGCTAGGACTTACCGTTCATGTGTAGTTCGAGAAAATATACCCCCCCCCCCCCACAGAAGGGATTTGAAATTCCTGGAGGTGGGAGGTTTCTTTAAGGCCAAAGAGTTTAAAGAATGTATGAAGCTTAATTGGAATTTCCATAAGGGTGGGGGTCCTAATAAAAAATCCCTTCCACAGGGGAAGGTATGGATGACTATTTCTGGAACTACACAAATATAAATTTAAGCCAAGAGTTTATACCCTGCTAAATTGATTGTTTATAGCAGCATGGCTGGATTCAGCTAGCACAAATTAAAATTACCTTCTGAAACATTTGTTAGATGTTTTCACTAATGAGTGACTGGCTAAAATAGGTTATGTTTTAAACAATACTTGTACCTTTTGTCAAGGTGCTATCAGAATCTTTAACTCACTTATTTTATGAATGTGAAATGACAAGCCGTTTATAGAAACACTAAATCAGTATTACTGGTTCATACTTCCAGGCCAATGTGAAGAATTAACACTACAAGATGTCTTCATTGGTAAACTGGAAAAAGTGATCTACAGAATTGTTTCGTGCTCCTTTCAAAATTGCATAGTTGGTTAAGCTGAAAGCACTCCAACACTCCAAAATTCAAATTAATATTGGATGTATTCCAAGAACTGGTTGACCTGATGAAAACTGAAAGATATATAGCTGCTGTAAAAAACATTATGCAGAGGAAATTTCAGGCTAAATGGGAATTATACTTAACACAGGGGGGGGGGGGGGGACTCCCATACATGGGCTATATATGTATGTGCTGCGGGATAGGGTATGGTTTTTGAGGTTCCCGTTCCTTGAATAGGGTATCATATTTGCTTCTTTTGGTATTCTTCATGGTGTGATCCTTAGGTACGGTACCTAAATTGTATTATTTGGCTGTTTTGCAATTTGCAGTGCGTAAAAACGCGCTAATCGAAAAAGAAACGGTCTGTCAAACTAAAAACATTATGGAACGACAAAAAGCTGACCTGTTTTCAGCTTTCTTATTTTTTGTTTTTTCCTTGAAAACGGTGTCATTTTTCGGGTTTGGTCCTTAAATTTGATATCAAATTCCGTTTACTTTATCCTTAAATTGGGTCAGGGTTTAAGAACCTTTGCGGCACACACCTATCCAAAATTTAAGGGAGTACCCTCTCCCCAGGGCTTAACACCTAGTTTTAGAAAGTAATTGTTTAATAATTAATTAACGAAACAAAAGTTTTCTAGAAAATATGCATGAATAAATGTCAAGAGATAAGATTTACTGACCGCTTGCAACAATACATAATTATAAGTAAATGGTAATAAATATGTGGGAAAAAACAACTAAGATTACCTAGGTCAAACACAAATGAATCTGCCAGTATTTCATTGCCATCATATCCACCATGAATAAATATCCTTTGTCTTGGAAGGACAGTTGATGCATGCCAGCTACGAGGTGATGGTATGGTGCCGGTCATTGAGGGACAGGAAAACTCCATCATAGCTAAATGTATTCATCAACATATATTCACATAAATTATGTAACTGATCATATAATTATTATCACTAATTATGTACCTATTAATGTTAAACTGCGGCAGGGCATTTGAACTGAGCCAAGATTTTCTGTTCAAATGCCCAGCCCTGGGGCATTTGTGGATGGCATGATCAAGAGTCACTAAACGGTCGTCAATAAAATGTTGCTAGAAAGTCCTCAAGAAAAGTGGTGAAAAGTTCCCACTACAGGATAATAATTACTGTCAAATCCCCAGCCCGCATATGCCTGGCTTATATCCACATGTGCCTGGATTCTGTGTGTTCGTCAAGGCATATATGGAGAGTTCAACTGAGTGCTGTTTTTGCCTGGAAGATCTTATCCAGAGTTGTCCCCCGCTCCCTTCCCTCCATTAGTTCCACTGTTATTTCAGTGTGACAGGTACCTTACTTCCCTACTGCATGGGGGCTCATGGCTGGGTTGCCAGAATTTGCCAGCCATTGCAGGTCCATCTAGAGCTGGCTACTAACAGTGGAAGCTCCTGCATGTTTTGGGGATCCTACCTCTATTTAGCAATACAGTTGTTAACCAAGATTAATTTAATCAAGTACTAAATTTAACAACTTTCATCAAACTTGCTAAAATTACTAAAATTAGTAGCCGTTAGTGTCACAACATGACACTACTGCAGTTTTGAGATCCTGCTATAGACTAAACACAAATTCAGGTCTTAAACTAGACTCACCTAAGTCTATAATGGAAACATCATTGAAACATTGTGGAAAATCCCAGCCTCCAAATATGACTAATCTGTCTCCTAACAGAGATGCCGAGTGACTGCATTGAGTGAGAGAAAAAAATCACATTTTGTAACTTGATAAGCCATCAAAACACTGGTCCAATTAGCTTTAATCTAATTTTAACAAGGAACATCTGTCATGTTTGGAAATTTTTTTATTTGAAATATTTTAAATACACTTTTTTTAATTCAGATATCACAGCAAGTCCACCTGATAATCCTGACGTAAAAAACTTGATGTGTAATCCTGTAAAGCATTTATCAGTTACCAGTAACAGAAACATGCGCAGATGCAAAAGCTACACTTGAGTTTACAGAGGTAAGCTTACCAGCCATTTTCCCCAGGGGGAGTACTAGCATTACACATGACAGGGGGTCCAACAGAGCTTCACATTGCAAACCCAAAATAATACACAAGCCTGAAATTTTAATGAGGCTAAATGGAATTTAGGCAAGGTTAAAACTAAGCCAATGCAGCGGCTGCATTAATATTATGTGGGGGGTTCCAGGGAGGTTTGCAGGGGCACTGCCATGTGCTTTGCTTCATTGCCTGCTAGCTTGCTCGCTTTGTTTGCTCGTTACTCGCCTTTTTTTTGTGATATTGCCTGTTGAAAGTGTTTGCATTTGCTGCTTGGCCTTCGTAGGAATGTTTGTATCGTCTTTTCTTCACTTCTTATGCCATCGAGGCGGTCCACGAACAACAGTTTGAGCTCTGCTATGGATTTGGCTTCCGACGATCGCAAATGTGGGGATTTCCCGCCAGTCATGTCACAATCCCTGCTTCGAGTTCTGGTTCGGAATTCAACTCGCACATTTCACTTGGTTCATCATCTGGCCCTGGTTTATCCGTGGAGGCCTTAACCGCTTCCATTGTCAATGCTCTTCGACCGCTTCTTGCCATGGCAAATGTACATCAATCTGTGGTTTCGTCTCTACCGGTGGCCTCACAAATATTCCTCTTGTCCTTGCTGATGTCCAACTCGCAAGCGGTTGTCTCCAGCGCTCAAGTACCAGCTTCAGTGCAACCTCAGAGCATAGGTAGGCTAAATGTTGCTCCTTCCTTTGTTAGCACTTTCGCATTGGCATCCGTTTCGTTGCTCAGTTTGCCCGTAAGGTTAAGCTCGTCTCCGTTGTCAGCACCGATATCCTCGACATCCTTTGCCGCCAATTTAACAATCCTTGGTTCATCCTCAACACCTTCCTTCCAACAATCATTATCGGGCTTGGCTTCTCGCCTGTTCCTTACAAGTTGGTCTCGTAAATCGTCTCGGGAAAGTTTGTTCATCTAGCCGAACTACTGTCTGACAATTTAAAGGATGCCGAGTCGGAACCCCAGCTTCCCTTCTCTGACTCGTGTGTTAATAATGTACAATAAGATCATGGCGCGACGTGGGATGTGTTTACAAACTTCAAAGGTCGTGTTTTTTCCATTATAAACATGGAAAGTTCTTTCTTTGGCACTTGAAATGAAAAGAAGTGACACCGATTGGTTTTAAGTGGCTCCACAGTAGGAAAATATGGCGTAGAGAGTGCTAAAACGTTGCTGATGAAGGATCCATCTTGTCCTCCACGGCTGTGAAGACATGATGTCATGGCGCTTTGAGTGCAAATCACGGACCTGCACGGGGTTGGTGGGGCTTCTCGAGACTTTTGAAATAGAATGGTAATGTACAATATTGCATTAAATTTGGATAGAAGTTTTTAGAACGATCGGAAAGCCATTGAGTTATAAACTGACTGCTAAAGCTGTCCACTAAAATTGGGGCTTTCCGCTTTAGTGTGAAGCTGGAATCCAAATAAGCTAATTACGCATGCAGAATTGCTCGGCGGTAAAATTTTCGATATTTTGATTATTTTGAGTACATTTCTCGCCTTCTTCATAAGTGAAATTTTGTTTGAAGCGATGTTTGTTTCAAGTTTCTTTCATGTTTCGGTCGTTGGTTCGGAGTTTTATGCTTTTTGGAGCGAACAGATTTGGCATATTTGCACGTGCTTATCTGATAAAGACGCGACTTTTTGTGTGTAAAAGTTGTATTTATTTAGCCGCTTTCAGTCTTGAGAGTTGTTTAAGATTTAGTTCCATTGCTTCACATTTTCATTTAGATTTAAAGTAAAGGAAAGTGTTTAGATCGTTGACTTATTTTTTTTTTTTTTGTTTCGTTTATTTTTTTTTCATCTAGTGGAAGGAATTCTGCGGCTTTCTGGCGGATATCGGGCTGTTTCACGCTGTTTTGCTTTTAGCTCAACTTGTTTATTCACAGGTTCACAGCTTTGTTGCATGTCCTTTGTTTCACAGCTCCCATAGACTACTCCTATGGGCTACAACACACTCAAAGGAATTTATCATCTCTCGTTGCCGCTTTACTGTCGGGACAAAATACTACAGTGCTGTTGAAATATTGTATTTCAAATTCTTTTGAAGATCTACATGAAGTTTCGACCTGCTACATCTATGGTCGTCTTATCGTTAGTGTACTAAACGAAAGCGTCAATTGCTTATCGCCCATCTTCACTATTCAGCAAAAGTGGTTTGGTGTGTCCTTGCCTTCACTTGCCGCATGGTAAACCTGCTCCGCAATTTCTGCGGAGATGATCACCCAATTTGTATCAGCTCTGAATTTAAGAAAGGTCTTTGCTAGTGGCTTCAATACCTGGCTTCTTGGAATGGCGTTTGCTTTTGGGTTTATCCCGGCCTCTCTCCTCCCTTAACTCTTGCGACGCGTTTGTGACGCCTTTGGATACCTGTGGTTCAGTGCAATTTTCGGCTCACACTGGTTATTGGCATTTCAATCCTCATATATCAAGTTTCAGGAACTTTTCCCCATAGTTGTTTCAGCTCATGTGTGGGGTTCATCCTGGCTTTGCTAAGTGGTGGTTTCCATTGTGACAATGAATCTGTGAATCTCTAAATTCTCGTACTTCTAGGGCTCCTGATGTCATGTGTCTCTTGTGTTCGCTTCTGATGGCAGATGCCAAACATAATTACTGTACATATTCTCCCTCAACGCATCGTGGGTTCTGATAGTATAGTCCCTTATGCCTTACATGTATCTCGTTTTTTCATTGGCAGACCTTTCGTTGACTGGCCCCTCATGCCAACTGTCATCCTACAGTTATCCCTCCTCAACTTTGGGATACATTAATGGTTCATCCCTAGAGAAGGATTGCTTCACTCTGACGTCACAAGGATTGGCCCCATCCTTGCACCGAACTTACAAATCTGCTCAACTTCGTTTTCAAAACTTTTGTGCTCAGCCTGGTTGTATGTATGCAAATGGCTCGCCTTGCCCAGCAAATAAGTGGATTCTTTGCTTGTTTGCAACCCATCTAAATTCCTCCTTGCTCAGCTCTTCCTCCATCAAGATATACTTGTCAGCAGTTCGTTCCATGCACATAGATCTTGGATTTTCCGACCCTCTTTCTGACTGCTTCAGTTGCAATGTGTCATGCGAGGTATAAAGAGGACTCAAGGACCCTCTGGCTCTTGTCGATTCCCTATCACTGACCACCATATGCTGATTATTCACAAGTCGCTGTCCCTCACCAACCAGGATCTTGTGATGATTTGGGCCGCCTCCAAACTGGTTTACTTTGAGTTTCTGTGCTATTATGAATTTACTGTTCCGTCCTTGTCAGCCTTCAACCCTCTCATTCACTTAACTGTCAGTGACATTGCTGTTGATTCTCATGAAATGCCATCCTGCTTACAACTCAACATCAAGGCTTCAAAGAGTGACCCTTTTCAAAAGGGCTGCTGCCTCTACATTGGATTGGGTCATACTCCACTTTGCGCCTTATCTGCTATCCTGGACTACCTTCCACAACGTGGCCAGTCTCCCTGTCCTTTGTCTCTGCTCTCCAATGGTTAGCCTCTGTTTTGCGCTCTTTTGACACGTTGGCTAAAAGAAATTTTTTGCAGCTGCTGGTATCCAAGGGTCATTTTCCAGTCACAGCTTCAGGATTGGTGCTGCCACAGTTGCTGCTCGTATGGGTGTCCCAGATCACCTTATTCAAGCCATGGGGCATTGGAATAGCGATGCATACAAGCTCTACATTAGGACTCGCGCAAAGTCTTGCACAAGTAACTTCTCTCCTGTCTCACTGCCTGTGGCGGTTGGTGAGTTTGCATCTCCTGTCTCACTGCCCGTGGTGGTTGGTGAGTTTGCATTGCTTATCGTTAGCCTGTGCTCAACCCTGTGTGGCATTGGGTTGCTGGGTATTGGTGCTTGGGGTATTCTTGGGAACAGGTAGGTCCCATGGCCTCCTGGCCACAGGCCCTCCTTTCTCCAAGCACCTGCTGGCTTGGAGGATACCTTGGGAGGTGGGCTGTGGCAAGGTTGCCATGGTGACCTCCTTGCTGCTGAGGAGATTGCTGCTCTCCTCTGTCGCTACCTTTACGGCACCTACCCTCCAATACTTCAATTGGCTTCAAGTTTTAAATGAGGCTAAATGGAATTTAGGCAAGGTTAAAACTAAGCCAATGCAGCGGCTGCATTAATATTATGTGGGGGGTTCCAGGGAGGTTTGCAGGGGCACTGCCATGTGCTTTGCTTCATTGCCTGCTAGCTTGCTCGCTTTGTTTCCCTCCCTCCCTCCCACAGTCTTTGGTAAGTATTCATTCCACACACTGGTTCTTCAGTGTTGTGTTGACAGGTGCCTTGGAGGTGGGCTGTGGCAAGGTTGCCATGGTGACCTCCTTGCTGCTGAGGAGATTGCTGCTCTCCTCTGTCGCTAGCTTTACGGCACCTACCCTCCAATACTTCAATTGGCTTCAAGTTTTAAGACCCAAAAAATACCTGGCATCAAAATTTCCGACCCACAATACGGATTTATTCAATCAAACAGACTCTTCTAATGCATGATTTTGTATGCTGCTGAAAATTTGAATGAAAATTTAAATTCTGATCCACCGATTGCAACAAAAATTTCGCTCGGAGATGTGACCCAAAAAAATATGCATATTTTTATGAACTCAAAAATAGATGACAGATCTCTTGACCAAAAAATTACCGAGCATGTAAATTTTCAATGCAAAAAATTTGTCGGACTCCCCATCATGTATACTGCGAGTATCCTCCATTTTCAAAATTTTCACTGCTTGATCAAGTAAATTTAAAACAATCATTGAAAGGTTTTCTTTATAAATTCATACAATTTTTCTGTTACTAGACACTTGCAGTCAAACTTTAAACCTGTCATGGAGATTCAGGAACACCGAACCATTTTGACCAAATTATTTTAAAATTAATAACATGTTTTGAATCAAATACCCTGATTTGGGGTGGGGTGGAGTCCCTCTTGTGATTGGTTTGTACCAGTTCTTTGCCACAGTGTTGAAGATATAAAGGTCATTACTGCAGCCATCAGGTTGTGGATCGGGATTAGGAAACACTCCTCCAAACACAAGGAGCTCTCCATTGAACAAGTTACAGCTATGATAAGCTCTGGTTGGTGCATTGCCGACAGCCTGCAAATAAAATCAGAGAAGAATTATTTTTACAATGTGTATCAAACAACCATTGGAAGAATGAGTGCCATTGAGACCCATATTCCAAGATTGAACATTTGAAACTGACAGGGCCACCTTAGGTTTGAAACTTTACAAGCTGTTGAATCAGATTAAAACAACCAATTGGAAGCATACTAGTTCTAGGTTATAGATGATTCCTTTAAAACAGAACAAACTAATTAAAGAGATGACAAATTTGAGACATTTTTTTGCAAAAGTATGTTGGTGTAGATCAAACTCCAGTCCCGTCAAGAATAAATGGAAGAGAATGATAAACATTGCATTTGGTTCTTTTATTTTTAATGAGCAGCAGTTGAAGCAGATGAAGTTAGATGAGAAAAATCATCAGCACTTCTTGTGGAAGAAATTTTATGATTATTTGAAAATGAAAAACATAAGTAGAAAAATTGTACTTTCATAGAAAATGGTACCTTCAAACGGTGCCTGATACTTTTAGAAGGGAATTCAGATGGCAGCCATTTTCACTTTTTCATTATTGTTCACTTCGGAACAACTGGTGTACCTTGCAGGCCTGATTATTATCATTGTGATAATCATTATTATTAACAAACCTTGACAGCTGACCAGGTATTTGTTTGAAGGTCTAAAATGTTTACGTCACTGAACCATCTCTTTGTCTTTGATCCACCATAAACATACAGAACCTTCTTGTCTAGATCATAAGTGATCGTGTGCCCAATCCGTCTGTCAGCCCCGCCTCCCTTGCAGCTCTCTTGTTGCCAAGTCATGCATCCTTAGAAAAAGGAAGTGCAGTGAAAATATTAATAACCTACCAAACTTAAATGTGTTGATTGGCAGACCTAACAAGATCTGGAGAACAATGGTAGAGAAATCAGAGGCTACAACTTTCAGAGGTTGGTGTGACACTGGGGAGGGTTCGTACTGTTTTGAGCTTTTGAAATTCCATGACTTCTCCAAGTTTTCCATGACCTAAATTCCTCCATTTCCTTGGAAATCATCTTTCATTTTGGGTGCGTTTTACAATTTTCTTTACAAAAAATTGTAAATTATTGATTTTGTACTTTTTTAATAAACACAATTTCCATGACTTAAATTCCATGTCTTTCCAGGTCTGGAAAATGAAAATCTAAAATTCCATGACTTTCCAGGTTTTCCATGACCTGTACGAACCCTGCCGGGGTTTGTGCACAAGACTGAAGAAAATAATGTGGTGGGAATTTGCAAGGGTCTGTTTCCCAGGAAGTGCAACACTAGAGTGATGATGATGTGTGCCATCTGATAACTTTCAAGCCAAGAGTTTGAGTCATTATTAGTTTAAGGTAAAAGTCTGCAAACAAGCCTAGTGGCCCATCAGGATTGAGCATGAAGCAACAAGGGGGATTACTACTCCCCCTGGATGGGATGCTAGTCCACCGAAGGGTAATCTCCGACATTAAATTGGCCAATATACATTTATCAAGGCTGTGCTCTAAGAAAAATTGCAAGGAGCCCAAAGGTTCCAAACCCTGAGATCCAGGGCGCCCAACACTAAACCTGAAAGGAAAAAAGTAAATTTATCTGGTCGCCCAAAGGCAAAAGTTAGTCGCCTGAGGCACCTGGGCACCCTTAGAGCACAGGCCTGTTTATACACCTGGGTGAAGAGAGGCACTATGAGAGTAAGTGCAGTGCCGCAGCAGAGGCTCAAACCCTGAATTCTTACCAAAGATCATCAGCTATCTTGCCAAGATCTTTAAAGATCTTAAGGAACTTAACAAAGATCCTTAACTCTTTTCTGTCAAGTTCTCTTATTTCACGGCTTCAGGATCGAAGACAAAAAAAATGAGCAAAAATTTGTGTTACATCCGACCGCTACAAGATTTGGTAGAACGCATGACAAGAGAATCACCCAATTCCAACCCTCCCCCCCTCCAACCCTCCCCCCTCCCCCCAATTTATGCTTATTACTTTGAATAAATGCCTGGATTTATATTTGAGTATGGGTAGATCGATGTATTTGGAGGAAATATCGATCTGAATGTTCGGAACGTGTGGGGATGCATAAACATGAAATTTAAGCAGGGTTTGCCTAATAAATTCTAAGAAATTCCATATTCACTCTTTTTCAGCCAAATTTGCTGGATATGTTGCCAATATAACAACGAACATTTTTGCTTTCAACTATTCCTTATAACCTTACACCATTTTGAAGTTTGTTGCTTTTTTGTCCAAAGTTTGAGATTAATTTATGCTAATTTATGTAATTTTAAAAAAGTATGAAACCTATTATGGGTTGTTAGACCAGAATATTTTTTTTTTGCTGAAAGCTTATTTCATACCCTTTCAAATGAGGTATGGCTTTCCAGTCAATTGCAAGTACTTATTGAGAAAATAAATAAAGAACAAATGTGGTCAATGTTGACTGTTTTATGACTTGACAAGAAAGAGTTAAAGAATTATTTCTAAATCTTTAAAGATCCTAAAACCTCATTTGACATGATGAGGATCGATCTTCAGAGATAATTATTATATTTTTTCATCTTTGTTACTTAATGAGATCCTAGCTCAGAAATCCTTGAAAGGATATCCCATACCCCTCAGAAGAAGTAATTAATAAGATTGGCCAACAAATTAAATGGGCGACATGAGACAGTCTACCAGAGCTAGTCCTCAGCATGCCTACTTTGGTGGCAAATGTTTTTCTGCATTCAATTTACTAACCTTGTGACAAATTCAGTGTCCAAACTGAATCTTTAGTCATCTGTTGTTTGCTTCCCTGTCCTCCAATCATGATTGCTTTCCTCTTGTCAATCAAACACATCTCATGTCCCCATCGACCTGATGGCACTGAAAAATACAATAAAAAAACTTGCATCCCTACTGCTGTTATGGTAACTCCAGTTTTTGTACAAACCAAATTAAGCACTAGAGGCTAATGCTGGCTTGTCATTATATATATACAGCATAATAAAAAGGCAGGGGGCTTTGAGGTTACTGCAGATGCTATAGGTTACTTCCAACCTGACAATAAAACCTTGCCATGTTGTCACACTGCCTCTTGCTATTGACAAGCCAAGGTACATGTAGATAATTTGAAAACCACTGATAACTATGAGTAATTACAGGGTTCGTACCCCTTTTCACAGACAAATTTCCAGGACTTTTCCAGGCCTTTTCCAGGACTCATATCGAATTTTCCAAGACTCCAAAAATTCACATTAAACCCTTTTTCTTCCAAGATCTCAATATAAATTCTCCCAACTGTAAGCCCAACATTTCTTATAAAGTTAGTTCAGAAAAATTCATTTCTTGATTTTAACAGATTTCCAGGACCTGTAATATTTTTCCAGGACTTTTCAGTCCTGGAAAATGCCAAAATAAAATTCCAGGACTTTCCAGGTTTTCCAGAACCTGTACAAACCCTGTAATTATTACCTTGTATCATGGACATGAGATGTGTGTCAGCGGCCTTTGTGCTGTAGCATTGTGCACACATTGTAGGCCCATGATATTTTTAATTATAGACATGCCATGTGGGCAGAAATGCAGAGCTACATGTATGTAGCTGTAGCTTCTTGCATGCCTACAGTGTGTATGTGTGCAGAAAGCCATGAAGCTATTTGCAGACCTAATATGTAGATTTAGCCAAGTCTAAAAGCAGACTGAGTTCTATTCTGGTTCTTGATTTTATCATCTGTCCTTGTTGCGCCATGGGACGCCTAAGGTTCGTGATTTCACTGATCCAAAATAAATCAGAAACAATCTTCAACTCCAATCGCTGAAAATCCGCTGAGGATGGGCATGAAAAATTACAAAATCCTGTCAGAACCCTAACCTAAAAAAGTTACTCGAGATGTAGCTAAATGTAATTTAGGCGAGGTTAAACTCGAGACAATGCTGGCCAGTGGTCTCATGCGTGAATCCGGGGTGCCCCAAGGCTTTGCAGGAGCTCAGTAATTTTACAGGTCTTGTGTTGAGGTCAAGTCATTTGCTTGCGTTACCTTTCGCTTGCTGGGACAGCGATTGCTTTTGCTCCCGTCCCTCCCATCCCTTGTGGTAAGTATGGGTAGCCTGATGATTTTTTCCACTGAGTTGTTGCTCAGTGTGACGGTGCCTGGTGGTTGCTGCTCACACGGTTGTCATGGTTACTGTTCGTGCTCGGGGCCGCTCCCACAGGAACTTCAGGCACCTTCCCCAAACTCACACGGTTGTCATGGTTACTGTTCGTGCTTGGGGCGGCTCCCACAGGAACTTCAGGCACCTTCCCCAAACTCATCTATCGGTGATGAGTTTAACCCACAATCCAATGAAAAACCCATCACATGGTCAGCGGTTAACTTTTAAAAAGCATGTGACCTCAATGAGCTCTAAAACTAAGACCGTGATATGATCATATGATACTACCGATACCTTGTTTTGGCAGCTAGCTGTCAATTGATCATAACATCAATGTCCAATGCTGAAGATGTAAGCTTACATTAACCGGGACAACCTATTTCAATCTGGAGCACGGCCTCCATGTTGTCGTCACCATCATACATGCCTACAAACCATGCCGCTGACCATGAGAAATGACTGCATGATTCTCTTACAATTTCTGTGACTATGGGTTTCTGCCTGCAGCCCAAATCCAGAGCTCCACAGTGATACCATATTGACTAATTGGTTCCTCATGACCACCAGCAACAATCCAAGCAAGTCTATTGTTTGTCAAAGGACAACTGATACTTTCATAATGACAAAAAACTAATAAATTTATTAAAAGAAGTCCAAATGAATGAACTCAAAATCAGCCTAGTACCTAGATAACATCATTATTTCTCAACTCACTATCATCTGGCAGGTTGATGGTTGTTGGAGTATCGGGAGGTGTTGGCTGTCCAGAGCTCTTCACTGAATTGTTTCCCTGATTCTTCTCAGCAGAGTCTGTACCTTGTTGGGAATTCTGTTTTTGATCTTGAATAGGCCTTCTTAAAAAAATGCCAATTGCAATTAATCCCACTCGACTCTTAATTGACACTATTTCAACAACTGTTGGGGTGGGGGTTACTTGATCCATGTTTGGGTATAGGGGTGCTGCTGGACACCGGATCGAATGGTCTGATCACGTTTAAGCCTCAGCCGGGGCACTGCATTGTATTCTTGGTCAAGACACAACTCTGACTCATAGTTCCTCTCTTCACCCAGGGGTATAAATGGGTACCAGCAAAATAATGCTGGGGGTCCTGCGATGGACTATCATCCCACCCAGGGGGAGTAGACACTGACTCCTACTCATTTCATGCTAAGGAAAAAGGGATAAGAACCAACCTGATGGACTACTAATGGCTAGTATACAGATATAACCTTTTCTACTCAACCAAAAATAATAGTTTTTGTATCATAGTAACAAGACAGTTGACTTACGTTTCAACAGTGCTCCGTCGTCTTCTCTTCTTTGGTGGTGGTGTAATTTTATCGTTTGAAGTTTCAGGGCAAACCTCTGTTCTACCACATTCAGCAAAATTGAGCTTTTGTTGCTTTAAGTTCTTGAAACTTCCTGGCGTAACAGGGCTCTTTGAAGCATTTTGTTGAGGTTCATGTGTTGGTGACAATGCTGTTCCTTCTTTGCACTTTTTATTTTCCTTGTCATCACAAGATTTTTCCCTTACAGTTCTTAGGGTCAGCTTAGCCATTCGGCCCTAATTAAATGAAAAAATTCACTTTAATAATTTGTGAAAGCCTCAAAAGCCTCACTCGTAGTTCTAATATAGGTACATGTCATTGCAGTTGAGGTTTTCACACTTTCTACAAAAAACTGAGGACCAGAGGTCCAAACATTATTCAATCAGATCTTATTTTTAATTAGCTCATAGAAGACTTGATCATACCATGAGGTTTAGTAATGGGCTTCGGTGGCACTTACTCGATTCTGTTAGACAGTTAATTTATGCAGTAAACCTGGATTAATCCAATTCAAACTATGTATTTTTTTTAATCTAAGCAATTTTTTAACCAAGATTCTATTTTATTTTTATTTAAACAAATTAATGAAGACCAGTTTGAAATTTTATTTCAACCCAAAGTTCATTATAAACCATAACACATACCTCCTCACAAAGTTGTTCACTTCTTTTTAAAAAAGTGTCTGTCCACCCTTCATCCCAACAGAACACTTTGTTTCTGCTTGTTAATGTACCTATCTTCTGAGGTGGAATTTCTGCATCAACAGAAACCTCGGCAATAATTTGCTGTCCCTTGAAATGTGGGTCCCATTTGCCAAGACTAAAAATAATGATTTGCTCTGGTAGAGGTAGTTGAAAATGGCAATGGAAGCATTTCTTATGCTCGCATTTTTCTTTATCACTGCAGAGGAAAATAGCATTCACGCAGTTAATTAAATCATTGGGAACCTCCAACAAGTTGACATTTAATTGTTTGTAATAATATGCCAGAATCAAAAATTTTACTGGGAAGGAAAAAATAACATCTGATAGTAACCAGAAAACAGAAGAACTGTTGCATTTATAATTGAACTAACTCAACCAGGGCTACCTAGCAATGTTTTAAACCAATCACAAGTAGAGTTCAGAACAAAAGAATCAAAGTTTTTTCATCAGTGGTAAATTTTCTACCCCCATTGTGATTGGTCCGATGATAAAAAAACTCTAATTCTTTTGTTCTGAATTTGTCTTTTGATATTGGATAAAAAAACATTGCGAGTGGCCCCAGTTGAGTTACAAGTGTATTTAAACTGTACATTTTCCACACATCACCATTTTTAATTTAATGATAATATCGTTTGGAAGAAGAGAATCTTTTGTGTGAAACAAACAGGCAACTGAAATCTCTTTTTCATTGAAATTTGGATTTTCCATGGGAAAACAGGGACAAAGGTGATAGCACGCTCACAACGCGCTTAGCGTGTCTAATGTCACAGATATGTGCATATTAAATCACTACAACAATGCAGGACACACTAGCTTTGTTTCGGGATTTTTAGCATGCTAAATCTTTTGTTTCGATTAGTGTGTCGAGGTCAGGCTTAGCGGGCAATTTAACACGCAATTAAGGAATTATTTTAAACAATTCAACAGCAACTTGTCGTGACAGAGCAGTGGAACCTTGTTAATAATGGTAGGTCATTGAACATCAGTAGAGGATTGAAATTGGTAGCAGGGACGGATCCAAGAATTTTTTATAAGGGGGGGGGGGTCCAAACTTTGACTCCTGTTGAGTAGTAATAGGCGATCCTGTCGATGTGAGAATTTCAGCACCAAACAAGTAGTAATTTGGTTAGGGAGGGGGGAGTCCGGACCCACGACCTTTTCCTCTGGATCCGCCAATGGGCTGTGACGGAAACAATGTCAAAACAAAGTAGCAGCTCTCGTAAGCTTGTAATTCTACTGGTAGCAGTTGCTACTGTCTTAGGGGCTAGGGGCGTTGTTCCTGTTGTTTGTTCTATTGGTTTCACGCAGAGTATCGAGCCATTCATGTGAGACCTTATGAGAGCTGCTGCATCGCCCAACAAATGAAAACACGTACACACAAAGAACTTGTCACAAATACTCTACACTTCCCACAAGATCTAAAATCATTTGCATGTGTACAATGATTTGTTTTTATCCAAGCTGTTTATGCTTGCTTTATATTTTCTCAAGACAGCTAGTTTATTTCTGGGCGACGAAAAACGCGCGCAAAAAATAACTGAAGTCGGTTACATTTCAGTAGCAAAATTACCTTGCAGAGCGAATTAGACGCCTCGGTGGTTCCCAGACATTGAACACTGCATAGAGGGAAAGTGAGCCGTCAGCTGGAAGATCCCTTGCTCTCGGAGTGTTCATATCGAATAGCCGACAAAAGATCATGAAATCGGCAAGCGAACAATTTTAAATCATAAATAAAAATTCATAAAATGCGCGCGCTTTTCTCTCGAGACGCTTGCAGTTGCATTGTGGGATACAAAGCGAAGACTTTTACTTGAGGGGAGGGGTGGTAGACAATATCGACTTTTGCAAAAAAATCTTTTAGTGCCAAAAATTTTGATCTTAGCAATTCTAATATTGAAAATAAAAACACTGCAATATAGAAAAACTAAGGTTATATTCTCAGTAAACGGTGCAAACATTTATTATGGTACGTGGTTGATTTTCCCGGCTGGGTACTACAAGGGAGATTTTCCCAGTTCGCAAGGGATATTGGGAAGAAATTCATTTTCCTCCAGGACGAGTGTTGGCGTCGGTTGGAAACTGCATTCTGGTGAGACCTCCTGCAAATTTTCAGGCTTTTGAAACCGTTTACACTTTTCGATAGCGTCATGCCGGTGAAGGTTATGATCACCTATTGGTAAGTTTTGCGCGTATTTTATGGTCAAATCGGAAGCTCATTGCCTCGCACTGGTTAACCAATTCACTTTCATCTGTTTCTCGATGTTTCTGCACTTTCTTCAAGGTCACTTTTGCACTTGTGTCTGCAATTTTGTATTTTTTTTGATGACTTAAACACTTTTGCCAACTGGTCCCAACTCTAACGCAGTTAGACGCGAGTCTCACACCTGCTGAGTCACGTCGACGTGCCAAATTTATCACGCAGTGCTGAAAACTTGAGATATTATGCACCAGTCAAAGTATACCCCAACCCCCCCCCCCGACCCCACCCCGGGACATGTGGGGCTTTAGTGGGGCTTTATCTAAAAATTGGCAGCTCTCCGAGTCCCAAGTATGTGGGGGATACGCATGTCGGGCATTGGTAGCGGATTCGTTCTAATCCAAGATAGCGGCCATCGTTCTAGGCTCGATTTCCCCCGCTCCCTCGGGTCCGGTCTACGTCCGTAATCGAGCCTACCATCGTTCCTGCACGGACGCCTGGATACATTTCGGCACATTCGATCACTCAAGATGGCGGACGCAAGTGGAATCCGTTTTATTTTATTATCACGGAAAAGTCACGAAATTGTTTTCCCTAGTTTCTTTGTGAATCCTGTGTTCATTGTTTGGGAAAAATTTCCGCACAGCCCCATACATTTATTATGCATGCTGAATGCTTAATTATGCATGCGCTTTACTGTCTTTTTAAACAATAGATATCCCCTAAGGATTTGAATACATACATCGTTAATTGCTACTTACAGTTTGAATAAAAATGGTCTTCTCTGCTCTCTCTTTCACTTCCCCTTTCTCCCTTTTCCTTCTTCTTACTTTCTTCTTTTCTACTCCGAATTTCTCTGTCCAGATTACCCTCGAATAGTTCTTCTTTTTTCTTTTTTTTTTTACCACAGCAAGCCTCGAACCCACGGCCTTCATCTACCTTCAATACAGTTGTCGGATTACCAGTCCATCATCTATACCACTACACCACGAGGTTCAGTTGGAAAATGGACGTTTAAAATTAAATTTTATTTCTTCGTTACTTTTGTAGACAAAGAGAAATTTGCATTACAATCCTTTATTCTCTTATTTGATAATTCCAGCATGAAAACATGCAGAATATTACATTTCCATTGGCTCCCTTGCCAAATAAAAGGAAGTGTTTGCATTTCTCACCCTCTCGATCATTTTCTCGAATATACTAGTAGTGCAACCACAAATTATCAACCTATATTTTGCTTCATTTTTCTACGTTATCTTCTGTTTTCTTGTTGCGTCCGTTCTTCGTCAATTTTTCGTCGTTTCCCGTTTCCTGTGTACTGTTATGTCGTTGACGTCCATAAATCTGTTCAAGCTGTTCTACATAATCTCAGAACACGGCTGGTGCATACAGTGGTACAAGGAACACAACCTGCTAGCGTTGTCCACGAGAAGCCTGAAATAATACTATTTCGTAGAGAGCAGAGATAAAGATACTCTCTTGAGATACTCCACCATTCGCGCTCAAATATTGCCTGGAACACGCATGATGACCGACATGTGTAAAGCTTACGATTGCCTCAATGACGAGGGTTATAGTCGCCTCATAGTTAACCACAGCCTAAACTTCATAGACCCAGACACAGGTGCGCACACACAGTGCATTGAAAATACATGGTGGGGAATAAAGATCTCTTCGAAAGCTACCTAAAGGAGTGGTTGTGGCGTAAGCACTATCGAGAGGATCCGAGGATCCTTTTGGTAACATAATCAAGCATATCGCCGATCTTCGTGAAGTCCGAAAGGACGCATAAGAGTTGAAAGTACTACTGTATGCATCGTTCGTGATCTGCTGACTGACTGACTGATTGATTGATTGATTGATTGATGGTGGATGGATTCATTTCGCTGAGAGCTCCGACTACGAATACGTACAGGAATTAGACCTGTCTTCTCTACTCACGTAATCAAGACAACGGAAAACAACGACAAAATACAACGAGAAAGGTAAGCAAAACATTTATTCTTTATTTTGTATCATTAAATAAAATACTCGATGACCCAAACAACATTTGAAAGCTAACCCCAAGGCCTAAATCACTATTTTAAACCATTTCTACATGCGTATTTAATTTTAAAACATCGTGAAATCGCCCCAAAATTTAACATTTCCTTTTGATTTTCCGTATTTTAGAAGCTAAATTTTAAAAATTTTCTAAGTCTAAATTTATTTAACCTATTTTTCACGCGATTCAAGACAAATTTCGTTAACTTTTTCTAAGTTTAAAACTATTTTGGACTTAGAAAAAAAAATGAAAAGTTAGTCGAACAAAGAAATGACTCAAACAAAGAGCGTAAGCCCCAAAGGGTCTCTATTGTTCCGGCTATTGTTTTCAATAAACAAAGAACTGCATGCATAATAAATGTATGGGGCTGTGCGGAAATCTTGCCATTGTTTGTTCTACTTTTAGATTATTAAAGATAACAGCTTTTTAATTTTCTTATAAATGTTTCCACTCCTATAGAGCCCAACAAATAGCTATGCTGTGATGGGGAGAAATGCGCAATTATTGACGTCATAAAATTCTGAAATCTAAATTCGCAAGACCTACTAAATTTTTGTTGCCACTAGGTGCAAGTTGAACTAAAAACATATCTTTTCGCAAATTTTTGGCTCCATATATAGTGCCCTCCGTTTTGAAAAGAGCGCATCTTGAATATTTGAATTGTTTGCTGGCCATATGTGACATCATGCTGAGTGCCTTGACAAAACTGTTTTGTTTAGAAAAAGCCTGTCCTTTTTAGCGGATTCGTTCTAATCCAAGATAGCGGCCATCGTTCCTGCACGGATGCCTGGATACATTTCGGCACATTCGATCACTCAAGATGGCGGACGCAAGTGGAATCCGTTTTATTTTATTATCACGGAAAAGTCACGAAATTGTTTTCCCTAGTTTCTTTGTGAATCCTGTGTTTATTGTTTGTTCTACTTTTAGATTATTAAAGATAACAGCTTTTTAATTTTCTTATAAATGTTTCCACTCCTATAGAGCCCAACAAATAGCTATGCTGTGATGGGGAGAAATGCTCAATTATTGACGTCATAAAATTCTGAAATCTAAATTCGCTAGACCTATTAAATTTTTGTTGCCACTAGGTGCAAGTTGAACTAAAAACATATCTTTTCGCAAATTTTTGGCTCCATATATAGTGCCCTCCGTTTTGAAAAGAGCGCATCTTGAATATTTGAATTGTTTGCTGGCCATATGTGACATCATGCTGAGTGCCTTGACAAAACTGTTTTGTTTAGAAAAAGCCTGTCCTTTTGATTTTCAGTAGTTTGAACATTTCAGATACAATAAGTGGTGTTTTATATATATGTTTTATATGTATTTATATATATAGCATAATAGCTCAAGAGCCAAACATAGTTGCTATTATAGCACAACTGAATTCCAGATGGTTTCACAGCGGCCATATCTCTGCCTCCTGGAATTAGGTACACAAGTATGGCGTCTCCATTCTGAGATTTGTAAATTTGCATAGATCGTTTCAACAAATAACTCGTGAACGTCACACTGCATAGTCCTGAGACTTAACGAAATTGTTTATTTATTTATCATCTGCACTACATGAAATTGGCCCGATTTATACTAGAGACGGATCATCCGTCTGGGATCCGATAATTCGTCTGTGTATAAATACGGACAAACGTTCGTATCATCCGTCAAGACAGCGTATCGCAATAGGTCTTCTTACCGATAGTTCGTCCAAAGTTCGTCATGTATTTATACTAGACTCGATACTAGACGGATAATCTGTCTTGATGGATGATCCGTCTCTAGTATCAATTGGGCCTAGCTTCTGTAGTTGAGTTGTTTTTCGAATTTAGTTTTTGATTGTGTGACAGTGAAAACCACCAATTGTATGGTACCATGCTGACTGTATTGGCCTATCTGAAGACGCTGTGACTGCTGGGTCGTTTTTCTGCAATGTCTGTGATCATAAGTTATTGGTTTCTAGCAAAAGACAACCTTTCTGAATGTTTTTGAAATAACCATAACATGGAATGTTATGACTAAAATTGTCCTAAAATGTTAAAATTTCATTCCCGGACAAATCCATCAGGAACATCTTCAGTTGCCCCAGGGAGGTGGGACATTTCCTACAAAATATTTCTCCACATGGTGGGGCATTAGTCACTTTTTGCATGCTATTGAAGACCAATCCCCACCTTTTGCCCGGGTTGGGGGGGGGGGGGTTGGGGTTTACTTTGACTGGTGCATTACTGTCTCAGTTGACATGCAAAGGGAGCCATGTCCAGGTCCTGCGATGATGTTAAAATATTTTTCTCAAGCTCACAGGCCCAAAAAAATCTTGCTCAGCCCGAAAGTGAAAAAAATTCTTGCTCAGAAAAATTGCCCCCCCCCCCTCCCTCAAAGAAAACCTTGGCTGTTGAATCAAGTTGATGTTACAGTCAAACCAGATTTTCTTTTGATGGGAACTCTGCAATGATGCAGTGTATATGTTACAATATTGATTGACAATTTGATTTAACCAAGCAAGTTGCCAAGTTCCAGTTTTCATTTTCATTGTCGCTTAAAACAAAGTAATACCAGCTCTGTTTCAAAGAAACAGAAAATAACTGCTCCATTGTCTACTGTTTATCAACACACTGCGAGAAATTATCGACAGGCTTAGTTCAGATTGCCAAACTGGGAACCGCACTTCAAAATTAAAAAAAACGTAAGCCGTATAAACTCAGAGCAAATTTGAATTTTTAAGCACAATTCCCAGCTTGGCAATTTGAACAAAGCCTGTTGCTAATTTCTCGCCGTCTGTTGATAAACCGTCTACCATGGAGCAATGTATTATATGTACATGTACTTTCTTTTATATGGATACTGTAAATGGCAGTGTCTTTCCTTTGCAGTGGTGCATGAGGGTACGAGTCCAAGGTATGGTATTCTTGTTTGTGTATTATAAAAGTATGTGTAAAAGTGCCAATCTAACAAGCACTCTCACTGATCAATTTCAACAGCATACTTTGTAAGAGTTTTTTAAAAATGCTCACAGAATTGCAGATGCTATGATCAGTCAGTTTGAGTTTACTAATAGCTATAGCTCCACAAAGCCTTTGGCTTATATCATGCCCGTACTTTATCAAGCTTTATATGATGACCAAATCAATGCATGTGCTATGATTGGTAAATCAGCAATGGTTTGTTATGCCAGTAAACTTGTGGAAAAATCGCACATTTTCTGAATTATTACATGTATATATAACTGGATTTATGAAAACCAGGTCAAAGAATTAATTACGCCGTTCTCACATTGTAACGATGAAGACTTGTTAGGCATGTTAATTATGCCTAAAACTCGGGTCAAAAATGGAGCGAAAAGAAAATCCATAATAATAATAGCAATATTAATAATTAAAGTAATAATAATGATAATAATAATATTAATAATCTGTCTTGATTTAGCAAAAAAGTGGTTTGAGGCAATAGAGGAAATGTATGAGATTTCGATCTATTTTGTTTGTTTTGCGAAGAAACCGTTGGTGACTATTGGCCATTCTTTGCATGAAATTTTACCCTTCATAATGTTCCCATGCCAAATTTGTGATGTCTGGTACTTTTTACTATTGCCCCCCTCCCCCACACCACCCTTTATTTTTGGCCATTTTTATCCAGGCCCCAGCTCGATGAGTACATCGATTTGAATTTTTGACACCGCATGGTAACTGATCTGTAGGTTTACCAATCCTGCCGTCTAAAGGAAGTTTGCCAGAGGACATCATTAAGTCCAATGAAGGTGGAAGTCCAACGATTTGCAATCTAAGCGTTGGCTATTATCTTTCCTTAAAGTGCCTATGAAATGAAAACCAAGTTAACGTTATTTGAAAAGCATTTCAAAATGATGAAGAATGGCATTTTCCTTTCTGCAATATCTTCTCTTGTTCCAGAGATATTCAAGTTTTTGTATTATGCAAATTAGATGACTGATGACATCACAAGGTTGACAGAAAATGGGTTCTAACGGGTTAACAGGTTTTAAATGGGTTCTAAGCTCTAACGGTTACGGTTTGTGCGAGGCGGGATAATGAGGTGCTTGCTTTAGACGGCAAAAAGTCCTTCGCCACACCAAATAGGACTCACTACCGGACTTGACGGGTGATTTGAAGGCGGCCATGCCGATATGTGGCTGGAACTGTGCTGTGGCAAAATTTTCGCAGTATTGTGTCCCGCGCAAAAAACTTTCGTTACATCCGGGCGATTGCATTTAATTTCCTAGAAAATGGCTAGCTGTGTGGGAAAACCGAGGAATAGCGTGGAAGTACAGAGCCCTATTTAATGTGAGTACGATTGATGCATGTTCATGGTTTTTTATGGAGATTTTGCCGCTAGGTAGAAGTGCCAGATCGGTTTTCTGCTGATCTTAACGGTGATTCGTTCAGTTCGGAGGCGTAAGTTTCTGGTCGCTGACCGACATGAACCATGTGCGGGTCACTAATCAAAGTACATTTCTCAGCTTTAATCCGGAGCTGCCTAAAAATCAAGTGAATCCTTGATGTTACACACTATTCCTCAGTTCATTTGAGACCATGCATGGCTTGCCGGGTCAACTCTTGCGCTGGAAATTTTTAAGTCTGTGATGCCATTGTAAATAATAATTTAATTGAATTAGTAGACTTCGTGATTTTGTTATTATGCCCAAACTACAATCTTCTTGCTCCAAAAAGACGTAGGTTAGAGTAATTTGCGTTGATTTGAGTTAAGAATAGTGTCCATTGACACAGTCCTTACGAAAATATCCCTTCAGAACTAGTGTCATGTCAAATTTATCTAACCGAGTTCTGTTGAATCAAGACAGAGTAATAATAACTGTAATACTAGCACTGAACTTTCGGATAAGTGAGTCACCAAGGAGAATAGAAGCTGCCAATCCTTGTTTTATTATTCCTTCCTATTATTGTTTACTTTTCAGTATAAGAAGCTCAGAGATGAGATTCTGAAAAGGTTTGATGACACAGAAGTGGATGTGGTTTGTACCATCTTCATTACACATCTTTGAGAAGTTAAAAAATTATTATTCTGTACTATAAGACAAGTGTTGATACCTGGTATGGGTATATGTTACAAAACTGGATAAGGTCTAGTACGGGTCTACATGCGTATAAAATAACTGAGATACTATGTGTGCTCTCATTGGTTGATAGGTGTGTTTAGATGAGAGTATGCAGAGATGGTTGTGACGTTTTAGTTTTGTGCATATTATTCAGAAATATTTTATAAAAACAATAGAGGACTTTTTCCATGTTTACATAGCCTCATCTAAGCACTTGGGGGTTTGGGAGAATTCTCAAAAGTTATGCAAACCCTCGACTGTGTCTTGGCTCAATGCAAACTTACCTTTTTAGCAAATATTTTGTTTAATATAGACCCGTTCACAACGTAGGGGGCATTATGGGTTATCAGTGAAAGATTGCAAAGAAGCATTTTTGAGATGACTGTGTAACTTGGGGGCATAGTAACCAGGGGGTTCATTAATGGCTGGGCAACAGGCAAATTGACTTTTTTAGCCATGACTTTGCCCAGCTGTTTTTGTTTTCTCTACTTACTTTCTTTTATAAGAATAACTAAAAATGCCCGTCTGAAAAACCCTACTGACCTCCTGCACAAAAACTTAATGAAACCCCTGAATAACATCTGTTGAAGGCACAAAATAACATCTCTGTTACTCTGAATAAGTAGGCTAATTAAATGCCTACATGTAGCTCAATACTAAGCTCGATTTCCGCCGCTCTCTCGAGTCCTCCCCAAGTAGAACAGCTGGACGCGTGAGCGGCCATCCATGTCTGTGATGTACTTAAAAAAATAATAATTAATGCATTCTCAGATGTCACCGGATGTGAATTAAGACTCGGAAAGCAAGCCTAAATGTACACACGCGCTAATACCAGCAACTTGTTCTTGCTCTTATTTCGATGTTGCCATCGAAAAGTCAAAGCACTTTGAAAAGCTCCAAGAAGATACAAAAACTATTCATCGCCAGTCGAAGGAAAAGTTTGAAACGAATAATAGAAAAGCGTGGCGTGCCTTCTCACCCAGTGTTGTCGCGTCAACAAAATCTCTTCGCCATGCAGCAGATCAAGGAAGAGTGAAGGCCGCAAAAAGCCTTTGTTCGGTTATCAATTCAAACAAGGTGATAGCTAAATTGTTCTTTTAATATTTCAAGCAATTGTTACTAGGTACGAGTCGGGGAGGAAAAGTGTGGAATTGCCAAAAAGGATCACCATGGGCTACGGTCTAAAACCAACCACAAATACCAAAAGTATCAAACAGAAATCTCATCTTGTTATATTTTTAAACATAGGTTGAAATGTTCCAATGTACGCGTAAGGTTCATGTCCAAATATTTTCACATCGACAGTATAAGCTAGTGGTTAAGCATTGTGTAAAAGGACTACAAATCCATCCATCGCTCTTCATAGATTCTGCTCGAACTGTTGACAGCATCTTCCTCCATCGATCTGAGGACAAAAAGGACTCGGCTGATCCAAAAACGATCTGGCAGTCACCCCTTTCCACAGCTTTTTCAGTAAGACCTATCGGTTTTAGGTATTTCTACGATATCAAACATCATCGGTGCAGACTGGAAAATTATAGGCTGGGAATAATAGACGGCTGCACGCAGGCTAGAAAATTAAAGACTGCCCTACTCCAGTTGTTATTAATGTGGGTAAATGCAATTTAGGCAAGGTTAAACGCGAGACAATGCTGGCCAGCAGTCTCATGCATGAATCTGGAGCACCCCAAGGCTTTGCAGGGGCTCAGTATTTTTACCGGTCTCTTTTGAAGTCAAGCCATTTGCTTGCATTACCTTTCACTAGCTGGGACATTGATTGCTTTTTCCTCCATCCCTCCTACCTGGTGGTTGTCACGACACAGGGTTGTCATGGTTACTGTTTGCGCTCGAAGCGGCTCCCACAGGAATTTCAAGCACCTTCCCACACTCGTCTATTGGTGATGAGTTTAAAAAAATGGAAATTGTTTACTTTGCACTGCAGGAAGGATACGGGACACCAAATATTACAGGTTATTTGGAGGTTGAAGTGGATGGGAAGCTTGTGCATTCAAAAAAGGTACAATTAAAGTTTGAAAATTAGACTTTCTTGTCACCGCATATTTGTGTTACATTGTTAGACTGACTGGAATTAAACAACAAAGTCAAATCTTTGCCATTGTCTGGAAGCCTTAAAAACCAAGCAACATTGCTTGCAGAGCAATATAATGTTTATTAAAAAATAAACAGAATAACGTAATAGTACACAAAATCCAATAGTGCATGCTAATACAGAGATCCATTTACAGATTATTGGTTTTCGCTTCAAGCCGTCAGCCGGGCAAGTATGCCAGATGATGACATACTTGCCCTTGCAAAATTCTACTTCCTGTTGAACAGGGAAGAATGTCAACAAATCAACATGAAAATTGATGGAATATTTAATTTTTTGTGACATGATCAGTTTTGCAGTTGTAAATGAAAGAACATTCTCAAACTTATTAATAATTCATCATGTTAAAACAAAGGAAATCAGAGCCGTGAAGGAGGTTTGGAAATGTGATCTTAATTAGCATAGATTTTTACGATTTTATTTTTTCGTTTCCTCCGTAGTTTAAGCTTCGATTGAGAAGATATATCACACACTCGAGACAGTGTCTCATCACATTTCCAAACACCTCAAAGTTCGTCAAAAATACTCCGCTGCGCGTCGTATTTTCAACTCTCTTCTCAGTATTTGATATATATTACGTAATGATTGCAAAGTTTTATAAATTTTGATGATTTCAAGATGAAGGAAACAGCAGACCTCTCTATGTACAAATGCATTTCTCTGGGCAATAGCTTTGCCCATATGGATTATGAAAATTTAACATGAATGACTTTTGAACTGCCTTGGTTGTCCACGCAATTTTTTAGTTGTCACGGTTGACTGGAATATGGAATGTGAATGTCGTGAATATGGATCCCTGCTGAAAGCATGAGCAAATCACTCCCCTTGAAAATTTTTTCTCACATACAATTTAGGTGATTTCCATATGCTTCTTATAAAAGCAATAACAACAACAACAAACAATTGGTTGAGGCTTTTAGCTGTGCATTATCAAGTTGAGAGCACTCAAGAAGCTAGATTTGCTCCTCAAGAGACTCCCATCCTTCTTTCATGCTCTCCAAATTTCCTGCATGCACCATAATTTGACGGTTTATGCTAAAGCATGAACCAATGGGTAATTAAGGGCAAACTATAAGAAAAGTGAGGAGTGAAAAAACAAAAACAAAAACAATTCATGCAAAGAAAACCCCCCAAATGCAGAAGAACTGAAGCGTTGCAATTTTTATGTGTCAGTCCAGTATAATAATTATAACCCAGCCAAAGTGCTGAAAGGACAGGGTGGTTACTCGCATTATACATGACGGGGGGGGGGGGGGGCGTTCCAACAGAGCTTCATATTGCAAACTCCAAAAAATACAAAGGCCTGAAAGTTTATACCCAAGAAATTCCTGGCATCAAAATTTCTTTCCCAACAAAATACAAATTTTGCTCGGAGATGTGAACCAAAAAATATTCCCCTTTTTTAAGACCCAAAAAAATACGGAGCGTGTAAATTTTCAAGCCAAAAAAATACGTTGGACCAAACCAGTCATGTATAATGTAAGTACCCCCCTATAGTTCAAAATATTGTTACACAGCATTATGTAATTTGTTTTCCCAGAATGGTGATGGATATGTGGACAGTCGTCAAAAGCTGGTTAAGATCATGAATGCAATTGAAGCTGCCGTTCAAGACAAGGCCTGAGTGTCCACAGTGTGTTCAAGGGAAATGTGTAGAGTAGGGGTAATATATGTTTGTTACTACTCGTGATCGGAAATACGTAGGTTTCTAGAACATTCGATCGAGGGAATTTGGTGCTTAGCTTGGGACTAATTATTTTGAATTAATTGATGTTTCAGTAATGTTGCTTGTTGTATACATGCAGTTACAAAACTGGCACAGTTGGATCATTACATGGCAGTTGTGTGCAATTAAAATGGTTTTGTGTGCCAAGGTTTGGTATACATGTTGACTAGCCTGTGTTGGCGAGGAATTAAACCCTGGTTTAACCTGTCCACAAAAAGGCAGCCAAAAGCTTGCCCCACTCCTGCTTGTTTACTCAGAATTTCTTTAAAAGCATCTGATCTGTTTGCATATGGCTTTTCATTTGCATGCTCTCATTGGGCGAGAAAATCTTGTGATAATGTACGTGTAGTTACAAATTGATAAAACCCAGAGACAAGATAAACCAAGTGCAATAGCAACAGATTTAAGTGGAAGTTAGCGATTGAATTAACTGACATCCTTTTGAAGGATTTTGAAGGTGGCCTTGGATTTGGACTTGACCCTCCATCAATGATGGTAAAGTCGAGATGACAACAATAGGACTTTGTTTCAACAAATGAGAGATCATCATGGTTGTGTACTCAACGTAAGCTGTTGAAAAAAGGCCTGACAAATTCAGGGACTTGAACCTATGATCTGTGCACTACCAGTGTAGTGACCAACCGAGCTATCAAGCCAAATTACTTTTGGAGTTCAAAATATATCCTTACAAGTTGGAGATTTGAAAGTGAACAATAAAGTCATGAAATTGAGCCACAAGGTTTATCCACGACAATCTGAAGTGCAGTAGGCAGATTTACAAAAACATCTGTCTTTAAAAAAAGCTAAAGTAAAAACAATCTCTTTTCTGGATTCATTGTGTTTCCACATGTGTTGCCCAAGGAGAGGAAAAGAGAACCTACAAATCATGTTTGTCATCATGTTATACCATATTAGTATTCACCATGTGCAGCAACCCTCTACTTCTACCTTCAGTCTTGCCTTAAAGCTTGAACCTTTAGCTGTATACTTTTCAAAGGTTTCTATCTTCTATTTAACAATTAGACTACGAGCCCGAATTCTCTACAGGCGAATCCAACTCTCGTTAAAGACGTAGTAATAGAGGTTCGAGTTACCTGGAGTTATCAAGGTTAATGTTACGAGTGAGAAAATGAGCGGGGTGTAGGAGTTAGCAGGAGGTTAGAGTTATTAAGGATTCCCCCCAGCCTGTGGATCCTGCTTCACACCATCTGTTCACCTGCCACTGCTGCCCACTATTCTCCTGGGTTCCCTGCCCCTTTTCCCCTTCCCCCTGGTTCCCCTCCTCCCTGCCCCCATCACCCTCTACTTAACAGTTAAAATGATTAATGCTGTGGTTTGATTTCAGTTTGAACCAGATGTTTGTTCCAGATGGATGATCTTGGATGACAGGAGCAGCTTAAAAACGCAGTGTTTGGTTGTCTTCTCGATGAATTAACAGTGATTTCATTTGGCAACTCTGTGGAGAACCCACTGTGCATATTAACCCTCTTTGTGTTTTGTATGTTTTGTGTGATAAGATATTTTCTTTTTTTTGTAGACTGAGAATTTCTAGCTTCAAAGAAGCTTTTGATCTGTAGCTACTGTCTTGATAATATTATTACCATTAGCATGATATTCATCTTGCTGTGTACTAGAGAAAAATTGTACTAGAGAATGTTCTGTAATAATAATAAACATGTATGTTTGTTTGAAAATCAGTCGATGAATCTTTCATTTTTCACCGCTCAGTCTTCAGAAGTTGTAAATTGATTAAATGGGGATGCTAGTATTTTTAAAAAATGTGGCAGGGATTCCCTTTTATGACTTGTATTTCAGCTCCTTCTGTTATAATTCTTTACTTATCACTGACAGTATTTAGTATTAATTTTTTATTATAGAAACAGCAGTGAAATACACCAGGTGATCATTCGCACAAAAACAATATCTTCACACATTAAGATAACATGTTATCTTCACATGTGAAGATATCACCGTTGCTATGGTTATGTAATAAATCCCACCTTTCGCAGTAAGAGTGACAAGGTTTGGAAGTTAATTGTTGTTTATATAATAAATAGAATATTACATGGCCGCTTGGAGATACGAAATTTCTCTCTTGAGTTGAAACATATTTCAGTTGTTTGCTGCAGTCACTCACGAAATATCTTCTGACACTCGAAGAGAAATTTCGTATCTCCACGTGGCCATGTAATATCCTCTATGTATTCACTGCCTTTGATTTTCCATAAGGTACTCTTGTATTGATTACAATAGTTAAATTACTGGTATGGTTTAAACTGTAGATTGACTGGTCTATTCAGTGTTTTTCTATTTACATCATTTGACAGATACCTTTGCAATAAACTGAGCTGTTTGCCATCTTTTTGGTGTGCAAGAAATTTTCTTCAAGTAAAATGCACTGAAGCTAAAATCTTCAACTTGATCTCTGTGTTTCCAAATGCTGGTTTTCAACATTACATAAGCATAACATAAACATGAGCACAAGAAGAACAAACAGACTTGTTTCTCTTATGCTGTCCTCACTAGGAACCATCGCGATAAAAGACGACATAAGCATAAACACAAGAAGAATCAACAGTGTCCGTTCTTGGTGTGCTTTTGCTTATATCAAGGTATGTCCCGGTGATTCCTAGTGAGGACAACATAAGAAAAACAAGTGTGTATGTTCTACTAATGTCCTTGCTTATGTTTAAGCTTATTTTTCCACTGTTCTCACTAGTGTTATGCTTTTCATTATGTTTATGCTTACGTGCTAGTGAAAACCATCACCAAGGCCTTTCCTCTTTGGTCTTTTTCTATACAAATCTCTGCCACATTGGTTAACAGATGTATATGTATGAGTGTAGAAGTTACAGCTTTGAAGTTGAAAGTAATGATCCTTAGGAAAAAATGATCCACTGAGAGTAAGTCGCTTCTGCCCGCCCCCACAATCAAGGAGTTTTGTCTTTTGTAGTTGCGACAGATTTGAAATAACACAAATCATACCATCATTGAGCTGCTTGTACATGTATCATAGGATGACCTGGCTACGTCACTGCACAACTCACATTGCGTCTGATGTTAGGGGAACGCAAGTCTAATCTCAAGTCACATGGTACAAAACAACACCTTGCTGGTGAGTAAGCTACGCTCTGGGACATAAAGTTGCTTTGTTTTGGATGTCCCAGCGCATAGCTTGTTCACCAGCAGGGTGTTATGCAAAGGGCCTATTAATCGCTTCTTCATCAAAGCTTGTGTCATACAGTTTAACTACTGGGAACTAAACATTTTTTAGCCAATCACAAGACGTATTCAGAACAAAAGAATCGACCAGAGTTTTTAATGGGGGTGGACAATTTACCACTGATGAAAAAAACCATAGATTCTTCTGTTCTGAACTCTTCTTGTGATTGGTTAAAAAACGTTGGGAGACCCTGGTTGAGTTACAGGCAGTTGAACTGCGTTTAAAAAAATCGAAAGTGAAGAAAGTATTCTTGCGACAACTTGGGCTGTTGTTTGATGCAACATTGAAGCGTTCACACTTAATTGAGTGCGAGATGTTTGTCGTGAGGACAACTAAATATTGCTGGCTTTCCAACCATGATGACAAAGGTTGAAGCTTGTCAGGGTATGTCCTGTAATAGACCAATTTCGCTATATTAAATTCAGCTTTGTAGCGAGGCCAAGAGGACACCAACAAAGAAAATAAAGAATGCAAGTTTATCCATTTCTTTTGTTTGTGTCCTGGGCCTCGTTATCAAGCTGGATTTTAATATAGCGAAAGTGGCCTATTGACCTTGAATTTCATCATCACAATGTCTAAGTAAGAGCTCACTGCTGGTCACCACCTCATGGGCCCTTTGAAATTGCACAGGGAACTGGGGCGAGTTTCAACATGTAGCCAATCAATAATTTGACACCACCACACATTGCAATTGGTCATCTGACCAAGTTTGAAGTTTTTAGGTCGAAGAGACTGAGTTATGGACTGTGAAACAGGGCTCAAAATCCATACAAACATCTAGAATTTTGATATAGCATCCCCCAAAACCATATAAACTCTTAATTTTTTTATGATTTCTGTGATACTCTTAAACATGGGCAATCATAGTGGATTTCTTCTCAGCATCTTTCAAATAATAGTTCCATGACAGCATTTTACAGTTGTCACAAATGTGATAAAACTTTTAAGGGTTTGTTTAGTTTTGGGGGATGCTGTGTCAAAATTATAGATGTTTGTATGGATTTTAAACCATGTTTCAAAGTCCGAAACATGGTCTCTTTTAAACCTAAAAACTTCAAAGTTGGTCAGATGACCAATTCAATATGATCTTTTCTGTGGTGGTGTCAATTTATCGATTGGTTAAAAGTTGAATCTCGCCACAGTTCCCTGCGCAATTTCGGAAGGGCCTATTTGCGATAAAAATGCCTGTAACAATTAGTTTCCCATAACTGCAGAAATTCTTGCATGCTTATTGGCTATACAGTCTGGATTGCGGAATATGCTAAACAATTTTTGGCAAATCTTCATTGAAGCAATATGAGTTTCCGACTCATTTTATCCAATCAAAAACTAGAGAAAGCTCGTGAGCAAACATGTCGTGTTGCTTAGCAACTTAAGCACTTGTTTCCCTGACAGTATAGGTTTTCAGGACAATACCAATATTTTAAGCTTTGGATTTTTTTCAAATGGCAGTCACTTCGATTCCCTCCTGGGCAATAATTATCATTGTCAAAGAAATTCCAACTTGTAGTATCCAGTTGTTGTGCGATGGCATTCATGCCCTGAGAAGTTCACAAGCTTTCTCCACAACTTCAATCGCCTTTACACTTGTGCATGGAAATGAGTATGTAGCCACTAGGATACTGTAAGGTAAACTGCAGACTAATAACCCTTAGTATATTCTCAGCTCCGACTATTGCATTTCTAGCTTTTTGATTGGCTAAAAAACTCCGACTATGAGCCAATAGTCGGAGTTTTACGTCATATGGAAAATAGTGCGCCAAAGTTTTTATTTTACGCTTTGTAAAATTGTGGAAATAAAAATCGGCGGCAAAACCCGGTTTGAGAATTTACTAAAACAATTATTCCATTCGCCCTTGTTGGATATGAAGTGATTATAACCAACTCGCGCTACGCGCTCGTTGGTTATTTTATCACTTCATATCCAACGCGGGCTCATGGAATAATTGTTATAGATCTTTCATGCCGTGTCATGGCATAAACACTGAAAATGAAGATGTACAAAGTATTGTTAAACTTAGCCTGTGAGAGCAGACAATTTTTTCGGCTCTTGTTTCACTTTGCCAAAACTAGAGCCGAAAAAATCGTCTGCTCTTGCAGGCTATGTTAAACTGAACCTAACACCAACTGTGTAAACTATATGAATGTGCTTTTTTTAGTATTTCAGTGATATGGTTAATATAAATCCTCTATTTTCTGTGACCCGTTGAATGTGATGATGGTTTGGCCCAGTACCAAGCAAATAGGGATCTGGGATGAGCTGGAAGTGTGACATAGTTTCAGGGTTCGTACCCTGTTTTGGACTAAAACTTCACGAACACATTTTCCATTTTTCAAGGACTCCACGCACTGCAAAGGCCAGCAATAATCAGCTGCTCATAGTAGCGAGTGTGCCTACCAGACAGGTAAAAGTCTAGGTTGATTGAAATAGTTACAAATTTTAAGGACTTTCCAGGAGTGACTGCAATTTTCAAGGACTTTTACATGTAAGGCCTTGAAATTTTATTCTGAGATTCAAGGACTCAAGATGCATGTGAACGCTGTAGTTTTGGGAACTTGAACATTTCTTTCATGCCTGAATAGCTAGGAAGCAATCTGTTAGCATCCAACTCTGAAGAGGAAATCAATCGCTATCACACAAATATACCACTTTACGTCACAACATGTGACTAGACCCATGCCTCTTGCTACTGGGCCAAGTTTGGCCAAGTACAGCTCTGTTTTGGTGCAAGTTTTGAAATTTTAAGGACACAGAAAAGAGATAAAAATGTAACCAAATCAATTTTTTTATCAGAACTGCATTTTCCAAAATACTTCATAGTGGAAGGGGGGGGAGGGGGGAAAGAGGTTTGGGGCCAAATAATGTTTCTCACGACTTGCAAAGCAATCAATTCATATCTTAGTCTGCTGCTTTCACATATTCCATAATCAAATACACTTACCTACAAAAGTTCTTGCTGTAGATAATATACTTAATTTCCAGGTCATCTTTGGCAGTTTGCAAAACAAATCCTTTTTGGCACAGAGCAGATTCTGTGGAAGAGAAACAGAGATCACAACATGAAAATGCATAGAGGAAGTTCCAGACAAACATTTTCCATATTTGCCTTCAATTTGCTTCCCTTTCCACTTCTCCTTGTTTTAGGATGATAATCATAATTAGCTTATTGTGATCCAAGCTCTTTCCCTCCCTTTCCCTTCTGGTTTTTATTTACATTGGTGCTCTTCACAGTGACTCGCTGTTGTGAAGGTTACATTGGAACACTAGTTACCTGTAGCATAGCCCTATGTACGGATTGCATGCCTATAATCCAAGTAAACAGGCCTGCAATGCGTGCAAGTGATGCAGCTGCATAGCCCACTATAAGTAATACCTGCCTTGTGCCTAATGCAAGAACAGGATATGTTTCAGAGTACTGTTTCATATTTATAACGGAAAACATGGTGAAAATACCTTGCTCTTCAGAAGTTGTAGTAAAAACAACAAGAAACTGTGAGTAGAACTTCTGCAAAAAATGAAACATCATGAATATTGAACAATAAGATATTTTCATATGATAAATCAATTGAAAAACAATACAAGCCTAATGGAAAAGTGAGAAAGTCTTCAGTATTTGGCCACTGACCCCTCTAGGCTGAGTACCACAAGCAACATTTACTTACAATTTGTCATCCAACGATGTTGCATTGCAAGTTGAAAGTTTAAATTATTTACCGGGTTTCCACTTGTATAATTACAACTTGCTTTACACACTTATCTGAACTCCTAACTACAAACTTGGCACATGTTTGAGGGTGTAACGTAGGAGTGCAGGACAAGTCCTTTTTGCTGGCAGGATGTGGATGAAAGAAAAATTGAAGGCGGGATGCAGGATTGTAAGAAGTTGGCGGGAAGCGGGAAGTTGGTTATTTTCATGGCAGGCGAGGATGCGGGAAAGTTTTATTTAAACTTTTATGTGGGAAATGGGATGGAATACGGTCGAAATTAGGTAAGCAATATGTGAGACACATGGTAACTTTCATGGTCTTTTTGTCACTTTTGTCATAAATTTTCACAGAATTAAAACTGATTTTTTATCCTTATCAATGAATCAATTTGTGGTTTGACTACTGTCAAAATAAACACCTGTCACTGGTTTGGTCTTCAAACAGCAGACCACATTTTCATAGACTCCAGACCAGACATAGCACCAAAGTCCTATTTAGGGTCCTTCCAGTTCATTGGTTTTCATTACAATACACGGAATACAATACAATACAGTGAAGTATATACATGTATCAAATAACTGACTCGTCCCCAGTCGTCTCTTATAAGAAAATAGCAAGATGCGATGGATGATGGGAAGGAGGAAAGGCGTGATCGTCTGCCACCTTCCCATCATTCCTAGCGCCTGCTATTTTTTGGCATAAGAGACGACTGGGGATGAGTCAGATCAAATAATTCATATTTGAACTGCGGACGTAGATGAAAGTGAGGAATGATCATCACAGTGAATTTCCAATTTAAGCAATTGGAAAGAAGAAGCCTGAAAAAATCAGGGCTTCAACGGGATTCGAACCTGTTAGTTAGACCATTAGGTTCCTCGTGGAACAAAGGGCGGAGGATTCGAACCTGTGACCTCCGCGAATACCAGTGCGATGCTCTACCAACTGAGCTATATGAAGCCACACATTGGGAGCGAAGGTCAATTTATTGAGACTGAGGTTGTTTACAATTTACCAAAAAAATCCGGAAATTCCGGATGGAATGTAAATGGAAAGACTAATTTTGTCTCCCCGAACAGAAATTTTCTCGGGAAAACGGGATTTCTTGAAAGGTAGTCCAAAATTCCCAAACAGAAATTCCGAACGGAAAATGTGCTTACCATTTGCCATTCGCCACAAGTTCCAGGCCCTACGCCAATATGTCAAACTCGCCCTTGGCTTTCTCGGTAAGTTGGGTCTGTTTTGTAAATGGAACACACCATTCCCAAATGGAAATTTCCATTGGGGACTTTTGCTTTCCATTTGCACAAACCGTCGACCAACTGGTTTCCCCGTGTTAATGGTAAACAACCTGAGTTGAAGTATATATGAAATAATTCATATTTGAACTGCGGATGTAGATGAAAGTAAAGAATGATCATCGCAGTGAATTTCCAATTTCAGCAATTGGAAAGAAGAAGCCTGAAAAACTCAGGGCTTCAACGGGATTCAAAACCATGATACAATACAAAACAATACACAAGTGACTTCCATTGTCCTGACGAGGCTTGATCGAGTACAGATAACAAATTTTTGGACTAAAACTCCGCCTGTGTCGAGTAATTGTCAACAACGAAATGCATATGGTTCACTGACAAAGTGGACGGCATAGTGTGGAGTGGGATCTAGGATGAATGATATTCACGGCATTCAACCCACCACAGCGACGTAGCCTGATCAAAGGGTAATTGAGAACTTCTTCTGTGGTTTAAAATTGATGAGCGTATTATAAACCAACTTTCATTTTGTCATGTACTGATCTGACATACCTGATTAAGATCCTTTAGTTTGCCACATGAGTAGATCGACTCGCCTCGTTTAGTCAAGACAACCAGGCCATCAAGAACTTCTCCAACCAGCAAGTGAGCTAGGCATTGTAAAGTGAACAACATGCAGCAAATTAAACAATTTGCGCCAAAACAGTTAACCAAACCACCACTAGCACTAACTACACTCAAGGAAAATGATACCAGTTGATTACAAATTGCCAAAACTGAAAATTAATTGACATCACAGTTTTGATAAATTTTTCGACTTGAATTCGAGCAGATCGAGTCTTCGATCGTGATCTTCCTAAAGAGACTCTGCTCGCAGGTATACAGCCACACAAATTTACACGAATACCTTGTACGAATTCTTTCCAGTTTTCCTGTGATTGCATCAGTTAACTTTTATTTAACCTTCCACCGACTTCTCCAGGCCAGTAATCAGCAAACAAAGTTGAAGCATTTTATGACAGGCGTTCCAACCTTTTGGGCACCAGTCTACCCAGCTCACAGGTTTCTCCAGGTACGCAATACGTACGGAGACTTAGGCCGGGACACGGTACAAGAAGCATGTTCATAAAGGCAATCACCACTGGGTACAAACAAAAGCATAGTCAAATGCAAACGAATATGAAAACGTGGTTAAGACAAACGAAAATGCTCATTTTTTAGGCTGTCTTCACGTGGCATAAGCAGACGGGTAAGCAAGAACAACGAACAATTTTGTTTTTCTCTTGTGCCAAGCAGTCGTAGAGATTTGTACTTTAGAAAGTAACGTACAGTGCATTGGAAAACAGGCGCAATTTCAGTCATATGAATTTTCCTTCGACATTCTCTTCTTTGACAAATTTATTGTTTATGTCTGGCATATTTGCGCGAGCTGTAGGCGAAATTCAGTAACGCGAGACTGTTGCTGTCGTGACTGTTTTAAATTTTTGTTCCCGAAACAATGCGCGCTACCAGTAAACTGTAGCTTTTTCGGAATACTGTATATTCCTTTGAAAATTTAAGGTAAGTATCAATATGTCAAAAGTTTGGCATCTGAACTTTTAGATCAACTCCCTTCTTTTTCTTCAGTCTGCTAAACAGAATAATTTACCATAAAGCATGTTACATAAAAACGGACATTGTAAAATGAAAACAACTAATTACGATTCTTGACCGCAGCCAATCGCTTTTTAAATGTAACTGATGGTGCTCAAGACCGAGAATTTTTAGCTACATCTACTGTATCTACTGTTATTTCAATTGACAAATAAATGTTACTCTTTTTAAACTTTGCAGTTTTCGCGCGCTAAACGTCTTTTTACGCCCTGTTTTCTCGCAACTCTTCGTATGACGTTTTAGAACGATGACGACACTGTGACGGCACAATCAGTTACCATGGACGTAGCCATAGCAACAGCTCAGATTGGAAACATTTTCAATTTCGTGTTGAGCGCTTGCTGTAGCACAGTGCAAACATGGACAATTCATGGTTATCAAGAACTTCAAGTGGAGTTTTTAACTACTTATACAAACACATTACAGGCGAAGAAGAAGACAACGCAACACCGTCCAGCTCGCTGGAAGTTCTTTCTAAAGCTAATGTGTGGATTACGGATCTTCCTACGAACAACTATGAGCCGCTTGAGGCCTCACGCGTTGTATCGAGACAGGGCAAAAAGGTGGGCGTTTCCCTTTTCTCTTCCGTTTGAATTTTCGTTTTATCTTTCGTACTCGACGGCTAGCGATGTTTCCATTTGTTTTTCTGGAATATCGATGTTTCCCGGCACAGTTCTGACACACAAATTTGTCGCTGTGTTTAAATTTTGCCTTGAGTAATTCTTTTTCGTAGTTTCTCTTTTGAAAACGCAACCAACTCAAGCGAATGGTTAAAAAGGCATGAAGTATAATTTGCTTCATGTATTTCATCCTCTTCTACTTGCTAAAGTAATATTCCTGTTCGAAATCTCTGAGTTTTTTTATCCGATGACAAGAAAAAGTTAAGCGCGCGCGCCAGACACACATCTATTATGACGCAACGTTTGTACTTCATAAAACCAGAAAGTTTAAAATGTTCGGCACAAACTTTACTATGTCAAAGAAGCCAGATAAAATAGTTCGCTTATCAAATTAAGAAGAAATATTTTTCTTTTTTATTTAGCATTTACTGCCAAGATGCCAAAATATTTAATTTCTTAAAGCGCGTGCAAAATCAAAATTTTCAAAAGCCGCGCATATCAATTTTGTATTCACAATCGTAAAGAGTTAAACGCGAAAACGACTTACATTTGGGGAAGATTCAGTTAGTAGCTCTACGTATTTATGTGTCAAAAGGCTCATTTCAGTAATTATAAATAATTATATTTATCTTCTAGTTTAAGCGAGAGCGAGAACTGGAAGAGAAGATTGCCCTCCTCAATGATCGGTTTGATGGTAAGGTTTATTTTTTCAGCTGAAGAATTTCGGTCTTGTCCAATTCATACATTGTTAGTTATTTCCGATTTTTCTTGATCTGTGCTTAGCTAAGAACAAAGAGATTACCTGCCTTGAGGACAAACTTTCAGAGTTGCAGGAGAATGAACAGAAAAAGGAAAGCGATTTTGCAAAGGAATTGCAAGAAAAAGAGCAAGAGATAAATAAAGTGAAGAACGATATGCTCGCGGCCAGAGAGAACTGCCTTGAGAAGGAATCAGAGATCGAAGAACTTAGCAACGAGCTTAACGCATTGAAAGGTAAGGGATGCCATCCAGAAGTGTGTGGTTTAAAGAAACTGAAAGTTTAAACTTGTTCATTCCATCTTTACACAACTTTCCTCTTAGATACGGGTGGGAATTTGCTAACAATTAGTATCTGTAATCTCTTTAATTGACATAACTTCCAGTAGTTATCCGGCAATGGGTTGCGGCAGCCGGCCACAAACGACATACGTATACATACATAATACTGAATAATATTACACAAAAAGCACTTTGATTCAACAACGGACTTAAAGTGAGAGTTGACGTCAGAGTGGAAGACCCCAAGAGGAAGACAATTCGCATTCTGGGATTGTTCGGGGAAAGAACAAGTGTTTATAAGCGTTAACTGATGAGAATAAATGGGCGAAGTTAAAATCATTTGACTGCCTGATGCCAGGGAATCGTCGTTTTATTTCGGGTGGGAAGGATACATTTACTAGAGCATTATTTTTTTATAGAACATTGTCAGATTATTAGCTCCGCGTCAGGTCGACGTGCGGCGCTCCCTCAACATGGGCAAGTTCATTTCCTCAAGAAAAAGTTCCCGGAGATAGCTAATAAACAATAGCTAGTTTCAAGGCTGATGACTTAGTTAAGACGAAAAGGTCGGTTTTTCTTCCTTTTTAAAAGATTTTTTAGCCTTGTGAATAGTTGTTCTTTTCAAAGTGCATATTACAGACCGATAGCTACAGTAGCGTACCAATATATCATTCCATCTTGGAAAATTCATGTGTGATTTACACTTGTGAATTTGAATTTAGTTGGTGCATTTCCTTAGAGAAGAAAGTCGAATACATCAATTTTTTAAATCTTTCTTTAAGTTTAGCTTTATAGTTTTTAGCTGAATATTATTATAATTATCATTATAATTATCATTATTATTAATTGTACAATACTAGTATACATTGCCTCGCCTTGCCTTGTTTGACACAGAGGCAAAAGAAAGCTCGGAAATTGCCTTTATGGTAATTCTTCCAGTTCTCTTTTGTCTCAATGCCAAAATAGTCTGAGTGCGAAACCATTTCTTGAGGAATGTATTTCATACCGCGCAAAAGGCCGGATGGTTGGCGGATAGATTATTGAGAAAGTGACTGACTTACTGTTTGATTGACTGACCCCAACCGACCGGCCGACTAAAAGGCTGGTCAGCTAACTCGCTGGGTGAGTAAATGATTGACGGACGGACTGATTGACTGCTGACTGACTGACTGACTGACGGACCAAACAACCGACTGACCGTTAACTCGTTGACCGGAAGTATAACGACTGAGTTTTCTTTAACGATTATGTGCTTATTCTCAGATACATTTGCAAACTTTTGCAAAGCAAACAACTCTCTCAAGCATCAAGTCGCAGAACTAAAGAATGTTTTGGCTGCAAGAGAGGAAATAAACAATAAGCAAAACCAACTAACCAAAATGTTAGCTGTGGAAGCTCAAAACAGACTGAAGAAGACGTCGGCTGAAGTTACAAACCTGAATGAGGAGCTTAAGACATGCAAAAGTAAGTTTTAGCTTTCTGGAAGAAATGGCCCTAGCTACCATTTTGTTTCTAAACTCAAATAAAGTCTTTCACCGTGACGTCTGTAAAATAAAATCCAAGACCACTATAGATGTAACACGCAAAACCACCGCTGACTAGTGCATGTATATAGCGCTTGCAAGAGAGATCGTCTTACATTTCATTATTTTCCTTCTTCGATAAAAAAAAAATTGGAGTTCGCCAATCGAAATCGAAACACTCGGTCACTTAAATAGACAAAGTCGATGAATTATACAAATTGTCGAATGATTAAAACCTTTGCATGATACTTTATTTCGACTTTATTAAAAGAGGGTCTCAATGGGGTAGTGGTTTTTACGGTTAACTTTGTTCCATTACGGTTAACAGGAGAAATTAAAAAATAATTGCTATTGTTTTAAGAAGTTAAATATTAATTTCCATTGTTGTAAAACATACTGAACGTCTTTGGACCATTTACGGTTAACATCTTTTACGGCTAACGGTTAAAATTCTTTCATTTTTACGCCTAACGGTTAAATTTTTGGCCATTTTACGGCTAACGGTTAACCCCAATGAGACCCTCTTAAAACGCAGGTGACTCGGGAGAAAGCGCTCATTTACGGTGCAATAATTTATATGTTTATATGAATGATATGATTGGCATGAAAACATGCGTTAAAAATAAAAGAAAGAAAAAAAATATAAGAAATAAAGTGATTAAGTCTTTCTAATGATTGTTTAATTGTTTTTGTAGCAGAGAACGTCGAGCTGCTAACACTAACCAGTTCCCTTCAAAGTCGGGAGAAAGAGTTGCAGCAACAACTGAGTAAAAGCAATGAGAAAAATTATCAACAATTTGCCTATATCAGTGAGTTGCGAACAACCTTGGTTGATACTGACCGAATATTGAAAGAAGTGTTAGAGGACATTCTGAAAAAGGAACACGAGCTTAAATCTTGTAAAGGTGAAGATAAAAGAAACTAGAAATGAGCCCATAACATGAGCGTTGGAACACTGTTCGTTAAAATTGCTGTTTACTAAACCTTCTGTGAAACTAATCATACTTGTTGGAGATGCCAGTTAAACGCTGCGTGCAATGTTTGCCGATTCAGTGTCGAAAATTCAAAGCTATAACAAAGGACCAATCACAAAGGACACAGCCAATCCAGTACACCAATCAAAACTCGAGGTCACATGTAGCCGACAAGAAGCGCGGGAAAAATGAGCAAACAAAGGACACTGACAATCCAGTGCGCCAATCAAAACTCGGAAGTCACATGTAGCCGGCAAGAAGCGCGGAAAAAATGAGCAAACAAGTCACGTTTGCTCTTTGGTTTTACTTCTGATTGGTTGAAAATGTGGCGCACACTTTTTAAACCAATCACTAAGCTTGAAGTGCAAAACCATTGGAAACGCAAATTACTTTTACACTGTTTAACAACAAAATTCTTGGAATACTTTCAGAACGAGAAATGGGCTTGGCAAATACAAATGCCTTGCTGAAACAGCAACTTGAGGAGCTTCAAGACAGGCTGGAACATATGACCAACACGCACACAATGGAGAAGGCGGTGATTAATGAGGCGCTTGAAGATAAATCACAGCAAATTGTTGAACTGATTGCTAGGAATGCTGAGTTAGAGAAGGAAATTGAAGAGAAAGACAGGATAACCTCACTGTTTGATGGCAGTCGAGGTACGTATAAAGTCTTAAAAAGTGCGCACGAACGATTTTTATTCACGAGTTGCTATGCATAAAAAATCTCACTCGTTCGCTGCGCTCACGTTTGTTTTTTGATGCATTAGTAACGAGTGAATAAAAATCGTTCAAGCGCTTTCCATGGTGTAATGTTTTTTTATTACGTACTTAGAGTTTTTCTTACTGAAAGCCGCGCTTGTTGCCCTCCACTGTGAAGTACTATCGTTTGTGTCTCTGATTGGATGAACGATATATTTTCACAGTCATTTGTTCAGTATGTATGAAATAAATGAAGTTGTAAAGTGTTTTTGTAACGTTTTTCATACAGGGTCGTATGCAGACTTTATCTAGTATAGTCACAAGGCGTATAAAACAGCGCGCAAATTGGCTTGACAGAAACAAATTCTCCAATCTCGGTTCACAGTACAAAAGGCACAAGCCCTCCGATTTCACTACAATACCAGAAAAAGAAACTACTTGTAAATCAAACACTAAATCGACAATCATTTGACAACTAAGTTTGCTTGTATGATCTTTTCAGAACAAGAGAAAGAATTGGAAACGTTTGACTGCTTCCTGAAAGTTCTGCAAGGGAGGCTGGATAATGAAATCAGTACTCAAGCAGAGGAGCGACAGGAGATCGACAGAGAACTTGAAGAAAAATTGCAGCAAATTATTGAATTGAGTTGCAGATTAAATGCCAGAAATGCTGAGTTGGAGAAGAAAAACAAAGGCAAAAAGGGACGAATGAAAAACAATAAAGGTATGATTTCAAACTCAATGATTCAATTATTTGTAAGCGGTAGCTAAAAGTAGTATATCAAATTCGAGAGACAGAGTTCAATTCTTTTGGATATCCAAACACGGAGAAGAGGTTTGTAAATACGCCGCGCAGTGGAGTATTTTTGACGAAATTTGGTGTTTAGATAGCCGATGAAACACTGTTTCGAGTGTTTCATATACCTTCTTAATCGAAACAAGAACTATAAGAAGTAAATCTATGCTCATTAAGACCGGGTATTCAAACCTCCTTCACGGTTATGATTATCTTTGTTTCAACTTGATAAATTATTATTGAGATTGAAATATGTTTTGTCCAAGATCAATTCTTTGTCACTGATCTTAGCTCTTGTGTTCAGAGCGAGAGAAAGAATTGGAAGAGATCAACTTCTCCCTAAAAGATGAAATCAAAGAAATACAGGAGAGACTGGACGATAGCAGTGGTGTCCAAAAAAAGAAAAGTACTACGGATGCTGGCGAGGAGGTTCCTTTTGAGCATGCAGATAGGTCTCAACAGATTGTTCAAGAATTGCAGAACGAGCTGAGCTCCAGCAATGACACATTGCAAAACTTGGATGCCCACAAAATGGACATGGTACAGCTACTGACGAATTGTAAAGGTGCTGGTTATGTATAGCTACTACGCAGCTTAACTGCCAAATATCTTTTGGGAGGAGCGGGGGCTAATGGTTAGTGCGCTGGACGCCAGATCAAGTGGCCTGGGTTCTAGCACTGCGTTATGTACTTGGGCAAGACAACTGAGCAAGACACTTTACTCTCGTTAGTGTCTCGCTGCGTCCTATCTGTCCCCGGTTGTTCAAAGGCTGAATAACACTAACCACCAGGCCCCGGTTGTTCAAAGAGTGGATAACGCTATCCACTGGATAAATCACTATCCAGTGGATAGTGCAGTTTGTTTTGCCAACACTTATCCACTGGATAGTGATTTATCCCTTAGATAGCGATATCCACCCTTTGAACAACTGGGACCAGGTGTATAAATAGGTACCAGCGATTTAATGCTGGGAGAAACCCCGTGATGGCTAGCATCCCATCCTAGTCGCTTCATGTTAAGGAAACCGGAGACGTCTATGTCTTTAATTAAATTTGTCATAATTTTAATTTATTTGTCATTGACAGAGGAAAAAGAGCAACTTGAACAAGCATGCAGCTCCTTGAATGAGGTAACAAATGTGGAGGCCGCAGATGATCCAGTGATTCCAACTGATGTCGTGAACGTGTTTAACGGTATGCGTGATAAGTGATAAGTGTGATTCAGTTATTTGGTTTATTTAAGGTTTTCATGTCAATTTATACTTGGCGCATACCCCCTAAAATGCAAATGCAGTTGCTCAGTTCGATTCAGTCTTTAAACGACTGTTGGCTGAGAAGTTCGGAAACTTAACAGCAAAATATTGTTAATGAAGATCTCAAAAAGATGCCTAAATGCTTTTAATGTGTTACATGGTTCAGTCTTGAATTGGCTACGAAAATTAGACGTTGTCCAACGTGATGTTAAATGACGAAGATCCAACATCCTACAGTTCAAAACGTTTCCAAAGAAAAAACGCATAAGAATTAATAAATTATGTTAGCACAGTCTTGTTTACGTTTAGGATCGCGATATATTTTGATGAAACTCATTCATTCTGAAGCTAAAGACAGACCTATATACAACAAGTTCTGATTGTCCGTTTTGTTGCTTAGCTGACGATTACTTCGAACCAAAGACATCTCCATTCGATTTCCTGACGAAAAACAAAGACGTTAGAGAGCAACCTGATAGTATGGGAAACGTGCTGAACAACAAAAAAGGTATGCAGTACGCTCAAAAGTCTACATGACTATATTTTTTAATCAATCAGAAACAAGAGCAAAGCCAATTGTGACGTGGCTTACTCGCGTTCAAGTTTTACCGTATTTGATGCCTGTTCTATTGTTTTTGCTGGGAGAATTAATTAAACTGGAAATGATTATTGAGTAATATTTCGTCGCTAAGCTTAGTCTTATGATTATTTTCAGAGCAATTGAAGGAGTTTGAAATGCCAAACCCCTACCAGAAAGAAATTATACAAAAATTTCAAGAGCCGAGGGACTTATGACCAGCATCCAAACACAGATAAGACAGAAGGCTACTCTAGAACAAGAAGACATGTCTCAACAGATTGCAGAGTTGCAGGACCAGATGAGTTCCAACAATGCTACGTTGCAGAAACGGAACGTTCAAGAAAAGAAAATGGCAGAATTGCTGGATAATTGCAAAGGTAAAGTAGTTTAATGTTGTAGTTATAATAGTTCCATTAATTATTTTGTTAAACTGAATTCTGAATTCTGAATTCTTGAGTTCAATTTTGTCAGACTTGAAGTCCACACATAAAGATCTCGATAGAAAAAAATCCTTTGAACAAGACAAAAACAATTCACAGTGTTGACTAAAATTTTAACGAGTAGTTTTATGTTCAAGTTATTCAATTTTTGATCATTTCACAGCTCTTTTAGTTTTTGAATTAAATTAACGACAGAAAATATCTTATTTAAAATATGGGAATTTTGTTACAGTGTACTTAAAAATATGTTAAAACGTAAATTGAATCTACGTTTAGTTTTGTTTGTCATCAACAGAGCAAAAGGACAAACTTGAAGAAGCATGCGGCTCGCTAAAGGAGACAGAAAGTTTGGAAAATGCAGATGTTCCAGAAATGGCCGCTGATGTCGTGAACGTGTTTAACGGTATGCGTGATAAGTGTTGAACGTGTTTAACTGAATGTGTTATAAGTCTTGAATGTGTTTAAAGAAGTGTGTGATAAGTATAAAACGTGTTTAACGGTAACGGTATGCGTGTTAAGTGCTGGAAGTGTTTAATAGTATGCGTGATAAGTGTTAAATGTGTGTATGCGTGATACTGAAGTGTCATATCAGTAGCTAAAGTGAACAAGAATTTTGTTTCGCTATGTGCTATGTGTGTGACGAATGTTGCATGATTTCTAGGTGCAAAACATTCATGCAAGATTGTTTAGGTACTTGTTGATTGGCTGAGGTTTTTGGGAAACCAACAGAAAGACGTGGAGTCACGGTTCTACGTGCGGTTGCTGTGTCTTTGATTGGCATTTTATAAACGCATCACACGGTACACCTGAATGTCTTGATGTCGTTACATTGTGTCGTTGGTTTTTTATTTTAAGCCATGGGCGAGGAGTTAATAAAAACAATATGTCAAGACGTTGTAAACAAGCAAGTTATAAAAAATAGTGTGAATTGTTGGTTAAATAACGTCTGACAATAGATTCATTTAGATTCAGTTTTTGTGGATAGCGCGTCATAAGGAGTAAGTTTTTATTCTTGCCCATTTTGTTGCCTAGCTGATGATTATTTCGAGCAGCAGTCATCTCCATTCGACGATTTCCTGCCAAACAAGGAAGTCAGTCAACAGCCAGTTAACCTGGACTTGCTCGACGACGACAAAGGTACAATACTACTCCTAAAAAAATTAAGAATTATTGGGAAACGTGAACATGATGTTGCAATTTGTTTTGACGGTTTGTTTTTTAGGCGGTGGACAGTTGAAGGACCAGTCATTGTTGTTCGTTGTTGTGACCAACGATGCTGAATCTCATACTGAGAAAGATATTCCAGTCCCAAAGGAAAGAGTCGAAACTAAGAAGCTAAAAACAGTCAACCCACTCTTCTTCAAAGCTGCTCTGAAAGGTATATGGATAGTAAGATAGTGTAAAACGGCAGGGACCGCGCAGGGGGTGGGGCTGCCCCCTACCCCCCCCTCCCCCCATTTTGGCTGATCAAATCACTATTTCTTTTTACTTTAGTAAAGCAGGTCTGTCTTTTAAAAAAAAGTACATTACATTGTTTTTAGGAAACGCAGCTTTATTCTAATTTGTCCGTTGCGATCCAATTTAGTTTTTCGAGGGTTTTCTCGCAGCTCTCAATGGCAATCGAAAAAGCAACTTGGGTACCTTTAAAGAATCCGTCTGTTGGGTTTAGCTTAGAAGTTAGTCTACTCATTTAAATTTGGTCAAACGTGAAGGCCAGTTTGTTACTCGTTGTTTTGTTATTAAGAATTTAAGAATAAGAATTAATTTCACTTTTGGCAGTTTTAGATCCATTTCTAGCCATTTCAGAAGACTTTAATTTCAAATTTCCCCGGGGAGCATGCTCCAGGACTCCCCTAGTTAGCTGACGCTAACGCGTTCGCGTTAGTCCCCACTCCCACTTGAAAATCCGCTCCGCGGGCCCTGAACGATCTACTTTGGTTTAATACGGTTCAGTTTTACATTGTCGTGAACTGTTTCAGGTATGGGAAGTGTTTCATCTTTATTCCCAGAGGTGAACAATTAAAATTCACGCAGTTATTCTGAAAAACGTACTTTTAAGACGAAACTAGCCAAAATGCTACAGTGGGCCAGATCCTTAAAATTTATGGTATTCTAGCCATTATTCGATATAATCATGAAGTCAACACAATTCGTTGAGTCCAGCAGCAGATTACATACGCTGAATTTGCACAAGTATTTTGCAAGGGCTTTCATGTAAATCTTGAAACGTCCTGGTAAAAATTACTGAAAGTGTCCCAAAATTCTGTTAGAGTTCTCCAATTTTACTAAACCTTATACCCACCGCTCCAATCAAGTAAAATTAAGTTATAGCGAGAATACCGTATTTTTTACATTTCTTTAGGCAAACGTCGTCACCACAAGTCCAATGTTACTGGACTACACATTGTGCATGGCATTTCCGTTTTAAGAAAGAGACATGAAACTGACTACAGAGCTGAAGGATTGAGTAGCATTAGCGCAACAGTTGGCCCATTATCTATTTGTGATGGAGGTAAGGCTCGTGAAACACTCTGTAGTAAGCTGTGGAATGCACGTTTTCTAGATAATTATATTTGAATGGCTCATAACTATTTGGAGCCTACTAGTATCCGTGTTTCGTCCATAAGTTATAATAATCCCATACTCTCCGATAGTTTAGACAGGAGATGTGTGGCGCGCTTCCTGAAACCTGTACCTTACTTCAGTCACACAAGCTATGCGATTTCAGACCTCAACCCCAAACAATACCAAGCTTATTTCAGACCAGGCTTTATATAGGAAATTTTTCGGTTTGCGTAAGCAGTTGAGGACCCTAAATTCCCGAAGTTTAGTCAAGTGTATTTCTGGAGATAAAAATGGTAACGCTCATAAAGCAAGCCTCTTACAAGAAATATCCTCTCTCAGAGCGAAATGGCCAAAATCTTACCCTGTTTTATAGCAAAACGGATCGAAAAACGTACTTTTTGGTCCCGCACATACCTCTCTATATAAGAGAGATGACATTGTAGTTGATTCTGTTTCAGTGCTTTCTGTGTTCTGCAGGTGACGGTATTCAGTTGCGGCCTGGCCAATCACCGTACCTCCCCGTCTCTAACCCAACTGCTTCCCAATTGGCTCAAACTAAGAAGGATGACGATTGGTCTCCTCAGAACGAGGTCAAAGCCAGCCTTGACTGTAAAATTGGTAAGTTAATTAACGTTAAGTTACTTGATCAAAGAAGCAACACAAATTAATGTTACAGGTTTATATATGAAATTAGTAATAGCGCGTTTTTCATTTTTTGTCAAAGTAATTAGCTTCTAGTTTTAACTGATTAACTGGATTATCTGTTTCCTGTATGTGTGATTGATCAAAGTGGTTTTCTTTCTGCAAATGGTTGTTGCATCAAGACGCCACGTCCTAGCGTGGGTGTTTGTTAAGCTAGAAGTTATCACCCGAAGCGCGCGACTCTGGTTCAATGCCCTCGCGTGGGCCTCGAGATACACTCGCGCATCGCGAGAATTCAGGGAAAATTAACTAGTTCACTTTGATCCATGACAAGCTTCTGGTTAATAGGCTAAACCCCGTTCCAACATATGTTTTCATTTTTTTGTTTTACAGAAGAGCAAGGATTCTTTAGCAGGACATTTAGAAAATGGTTTGGATTCTAGTAAGTCTGTTGTCTCATTTGTTATGGTTCGTTTCCATAAGATGATTCCTGGTTTCACAAACTTCTCACAAAAATTCACGCCGATTTTTGCCTCTGCGGTTGTTCCTTGTTTTGAAACTTTCTTTTTTAACGGCGAAGTAGAATAGTTGTTGTGTTTTCATGAGATTTACATACACGTTTGTTTCCTTTTCAGACTGTTTGCTCAAGGAGGCCGTATACAAGACATGAAGTTCAATAAATTAGATTCTTTTTATTTCAGTGACTGCAAATACGCTGAAATACAAACATCCACTTACAGTGTGGACAATTAATTGATTGCAACTATGTTTGATATTACTTCAAATGTAGTATTTCTGAGTATTTGAAATGCGTTCTGAACTTCCAAACCAGTTTCACAGCATTATAAATGCATGCAAATTTGTAAATTTGTCGAAAGAATTTTAATATATTTAAGAAGAGTGTAAATGCATCGACTTTACCTACCAGAGTCTTTTAATTTAAAGGATTTTTTCTCGACCAATATTGTATATATGTTGATCAGATATGAATCTTCTGACTGTCGAAAATTTGCTGTTGTTTGTCAGTTTCAAGCTGCATAATAGAGAAGAGTTTGGAAATATATTTTATTTTTAAAATATTGTAATTCGTGTTTTCTTGAATAACCACATGAAAAAAAAGTCATGCACCAGTCATTTGAAATCCCCGCACTTCCCCCATTGGGGATACCCGGGGCAAAGGGATTTTCACCTTGTTTTTACTTGATTTAGGTACCCCGGTAGTCGGGGAATGCAAATTTTTCACGGTTTTGCTATACAATGCGGTAAAAAGGTAAAGTCTGCATTCGGGCCTAGTGGCCCATCAGGCCGGAGCTTATCCCGGTTTCTGTGGCATGAAGCGACAGGGAGTATTTCTACTTCCCCTGGATGGGATGCTAATCCATCGCAGGGTTACCCCCCAGCAGTAAATTCGCCGGTACCCATTTATACACCTGGGTGAAGAGAGGCACTGTGAGAGTAAAGCATCTTGCCCAAGAACACAATGCAATACCCCGGCTAGAGGCTCGAACCCGGACCGTCCGATCCGGAGTCCAGCGCACTAACCATTAGGCCACTGCGCCTGGACTGGGTTCAAAACAACTTACGCAAAAAGTATGTTTGTGGTATGACAAAATCCTGTGAAAGCTCTAGTTGTTAAAAATTATATTCTATTAAATAAATTGTGCTTGATGTTTAGAGGGCGGGTGAGTTCACCCTGAATTTTTCCCCGCAAGGCGGGACTTTCGCTGCATTTCACTGACAGTAAAAGTGAATGCCCCGGGTATCCCCAATGGGCGGAGGCGGGGGTTTCAAATCACTGGTGCATAACATTGTTATTACAAACACAACAAAACACTGGGTGAAACAGTCGGGGAGGGGAGGGGACACTGCACATTTCCTAAATTAAACCCTTAAATACCAAAACGTATATGTTTTTCATCAGAAGGGTGATATGCTTCAGCTTTCATGTTCCTGATACACCTTGGGTAGTTGCATGTCAATGGCGTCTCTGATTGGTCGTTATTTCCTCGGGAAATTTAAAAGTGAGAAACAACCAGTCAGAGCCAGTAGCGGCTAAGGTTACGCATTTAATACCAGACGGGGTACAATTGCAAGTCCCAATGGATGACGAAACCCCGCCTCCGGGACGGGACTGAGCGCAAGGTGTTCGTCCCTGAAGTTGCTAAGCAACATGACGTGCTTCCTCGCGCGATTACTTCCGAGCTCTTGCGCTAGTTTCTGATTGGATGAAATAAGTCAGATTCGACAAAGATTGTCCCCTGACTATCACTATATGGCTCTTCTGGTCATCCTTTTTAATATTGCAAGCCTTCACTTTCCGGATTTGTAACAGAAGTGCAGCAGCTCTCGTGTTGGCTTGTAATTCTACTAGCGATCATCTTGCGCAAGTTGCTACTGTTTTGGGGGCTGGTTGCATCACTTCTATTGATTGTTCTATTATTCTCTCGCAGGGTAGCGAGCCATTCATGCGGGCCCGTGCGAGGGCTGATACCTGACCCACGGGCGTTCTAAGTGCTCGCTTGTTTTCACTTGAGCAAGTAATTTACTTTTACTTTGGTTTTGCATTGCTTTGCCAAAAAAAAAAAAAACAATCGCAACACGCTCGCACGAGTTTTCCTGCGCTTCGCGTCGGCTACAAGCCTGCTTCGCATTTTGATTGGTTCACTGGTTGTCTGAGTATGTCATTTTGATTGGTTCATTGGTTGTCTGAGTATGTCATTTGTGCAGTGATTGGCTAGAGTGAATCCTTTGGTTTTGATTGGTTCACTGAATTGTCTGAGTGTGTCATTTGTGCAGTGATTTGCTAGAGTGAATCCCCTGGTTTTGACTGGTTCACTGAATTGTCCGAGTGTGTAATTTGTGTAGTGATTGGCTAGAGTGATTCCTTTGGTTTTGATTGGTTCACTGAATTGTCTGAGTGTATCATTTGTGCAGTGATTGGCTAGAGTGATTCCTTTGGTTTTGACTGGTTCACTGAATTGTCTGAATTGGCAAGTTACTTTGGTTTTACGAAGACTCCACTTTTGAACTTCAGATTGGCTATATTACCCGCATCAGTAGTGTCTATTCACAATCCTGCAAAGAGCAGTACAAAAATGGTTTCTATGGAAACACAGCAAAAGACCAGATAGATCTTTGTTACAAAGTAAAAACTGCGCACAAACATATATTATTTAACCAATAGAGGATTTTTGTCCGTGTTTATATAGCCTTGTCTGAACACGAGGGGGATTGGGAGAATTCTCCCATCCCCGGGTGTGGAAAAAATCCTCTATTGCTTTTATAAAATATTTCTCAAAACTAAACGCCAATCTAAAACGTCATAACCGTGTTTACATACTGTTATTACTCTCATCTAAACACACCTATCGATCGATGTGAGCACACTTAGTATTTAGTTATTTCATAAAGCGAAATCTTGTTATGGTTTTGAAATGTGGAACACTGATAACGTACTCCTGCTGGTTCACACCAATTTCTTATGGAAATTGATGGTTTATATTCCACATACCAATACCATGTCGAGCTTCTGGTTATAAACCATACGACACTAAATTATGCTACCAGGAGAAAGACAAGCTGACAAGTAAAACATCATCCCTACATCAAGAGTATCATATAACAATTAAGAAATTCGGAATAAGTAAACGCTATTTTAAGTCACTTTAAAATTAAATTATGCAATAATAAATACTATTTTGAGTAAAAATCAAGATTTAAGTTAAATGTTTTCATGTTTGTGCATACAAGCAAAATGATAATACCACTCTTAAGATACAGAAAAGGATCAAGGGATCAAAAATGCCAGTGTGTTAGTATTTGCTAACACCCTTAAATGGATGTGATCCATTGCAGGCTTTGACCCAAATGGGATGGGGGAGAGGAGGGAGAGGGTTTGAGTCTCCAAGAGTAAGTGATTTGCCAAAGAACAGGACACAAGGACAAGAACCCAAACATCTGGATCTCAACTTACAAGGACACTGTTTCAAAACTGTTAAATCACAACAGAAGAATAAAAGGACGCTTTTCTAAAGCCGTGGACACAACTATGTGCCATTTCAAGCAAAGTGGTAAACAGTCCCAATTACTTGCCTTCTAGTAAATTACAAAAAGTGTTTTCATTGGCAATACCTAACGCCTAAATAAAAACATTATGCACTTATCAATGTAAATCCCGTAAGTGGGGGTTAGGGGGAGGGGGGGGGAGTGCAGGCAAGGAGTGGGGATTGAACAAATTTTTAAAATTTCTGATCTAATTCGCCAGGGCGAGGAAAAGAACGACAATCAATTTTATAGTGCAGAACAGATCAGTCTCATAAAAATTGCAAAAATTGATGATTTCTATTTCACTCTGAGTTTTATACTATGATGAGTACCCGAAGTAAAACTCTCTCTCAAAACAGACAATTTCTGACTAGTGTCAGATAAATGACGATGAAGTACAAATAAAAACTTACCTTTCCTTCAAAACAGAACTTAAAGTTGTCCCCTATTAGTAGAGAGTTTCTACCCCTGGCTAGACTCGCTTGACATGTAAATAAAGTCTTTCATTCATTCCTACTTCTTTTGGTCAAAGTCAAATGGCCTGACCCCTGGGCAATTTCTCACAGTCAAACGCCCATCTCAGGGGATCAGTCCCAGCATTAAATCACCGTGCACACTCCCCCCTGTGGGATTAACATTGGTAAGTGCACGAAACAGACATGTGTGACAAGATATTTACCCTCAAGCTATTTCACAAATAAATTACTTAGTTGACTCAGTGGCAACACTAATAATTATTATAAATTTATGTGAATAGTTGCTGCAGTAAAGCTGTACACTGTTTACTTTATCTACAATGTTATTCATCTGTTGAGAATATGAGTTTAACAAAGCCATCTTCACCCTCCAAAGGCTGGGCACAGAAGGGACAAATGGCTTGGAAAGCGTCACATCCATGTGGAATGGGTACCTGCTGCCAAAACCTGAGACACAACCAGTAAAGAAATCCATCATTTCATTTTTTAATTACTGGTTGATACATTTGTCCTATAACAGAAGATCTGCTATAAAAGGAAAGGAACCTCTCATATTTCACACCTCAAGGTATGAAATTTCAATAACAACTTTTAATGCACATAATTTGACCGTTCCACGGTACATTTTACGGTGGCTGAAAGCAAACATTATTGAAGGAATAGTGGGTAAAAATTTGATGTAATTAATTTTATGGAAAAATCATGCAAAATGAAATGACAATGACTCAAAACATACCATGAGTCATTGTCTTCAAAGCCGTAATTGGTATTCTCAACTAAAGTCCAAAGTTTTAACTGTAGCTTTTTTTCCATACCAAGAATTCCTTGTTCTATTTTTTTTTCACTTAAAGATGACAATTTGTTTACCAAAATTCCACAATAAAAACTAAATGTCACCGTGCTTGTTTAAGAGTAAAATGACAGTTTATCTACCTTCCTCGTGAGCTAATCTGAATAGAAAAAGCCACCATTTTGTTTATGTGAGCGCGCTTAATCAGACCTAAAATTCTGCACGGTAAGGATGTGCAATGCAATACTAAGGAATCACCTTAACCCCAACTGGCTATAACTGCCAGTGCTTTACTCCGGTTTCCATAGCATCAGCATTGCTACTCTCCTAGTTCATTGCATACTCCCCAGCATTCTGTCACGTTGTACCCATTTATAATCCTGGGTAAACCGAGGCACTACGAGAGTAAAGTGTTTTACACAAGAACAAAACAAAGTGTTCCTGGCTGGGGCTCTAACCTGGACCAATCAATCTGGAGTCTGACACACAAACTATTAGGCTAACAACTGGGTTGATAATGTCAATTGGCCACCGTAAAGAGATTCAATTGCTGACGTTTCGAGCGTTAGCCCTTCGTCGGAGCGATTCGCTCCTACGAAGGGCTAACGCTCGAAACATCAGCAATTGAATCTCTTTACGGTGGCCAATTGACATTATCAACCCAGTTGATAAAAACAAATTATATTGTTATACTTCCCACCGACGCAGCACCACAGTTTCTTTAGAAACTTACCCCCTCTATTTATTAGGCTAACAAGCCTCAAAGTGTCAAGCATGGACAAGGACATTTTTACAGCGATGTAAACAAAAGAAAAAGCCAATCCGAGACACTACAAAGTTGTCCTGAGTGCAGAAGTTTTCAGGCTCAAGTCTCAGATCATCCTTGAATGGGGAAGAATAGGCCCTTTGCAGTTGGGGTCGGGAAGCCAAATGTTTGCTATTATTTAATATTATGGGTTAAAAGTTAAAGAATGACAGAAATGGAAAGAGTATGTCAAAAATATCAATATGGCCAAGTTTGAGACCCTTGTCATTAAAGAATAAGGTTATAATTATGCCAGTTTTAGTTTTCAGAGAATTTAAAGGATTTCTATGGAACATTTTGCTGGAGAGCAAGGCCCTTCAACATTTTTGTCCATAAAAATCTTTTTAATTTTTTGAAAATTCAAACTGCCACAGAATCTCATTCTTTAATGCCAGGGCATTCAAACTTGGGTATTTCGCTACTTTCGACATGGTCTTTCCAATTCTGGCATTCTTTAAGCTATAGCCCATAATTTTATGAAAAGCAGGTCACATGATGGCTAGCTACAAAGGGGTCTATTGATGACACAAAAGAGAGACCTACAGTGTAAAGCTTGGAATGGCTTTAGTGTAGTCAATGAAGGTTTCTGAATCATACCTGACTGTTTCTTCAGAACAAACATGGCCACATGGTACAAAAGCATGCGTTGCCGAAGGTTCTCCTTGGAAGAATGCTGGCTCCTTTCCAAGGCTCAGTGGAACATAACAGCTGGCCTGACAATAGCAGTATTCAATAATTGTTGTTTTGCAAATAAACAATAGTTTTCGTTTGGTATGAAAATGTGCACACACTGATCTTTGTCCATGCACAAGATCTTTTCTGAGATGCAAACGAAACCAGATGGAGGCTATCATGTTTATTATCCTTCAAATGGTTTTACACAAGGCCATTAACTTTCAGAGACCTTTTCCCAGTGCTAACTGTAAGGCCTGTTTCAGGAGAGAAACAAAATTCTTCTGGTAATCTAAAGATTTTGCTGGGAATCAGGAAACTCTGGCAATTTCTTGGAAACATGAAGTAATTTTGTTAAAATTTCATGAAGTTGGAGTTTATTAGAATGCCCCCAACAAAATTGGGACAAATAATCCAATATTCAAATTCAGCCTTGATTCAACAACCAAATATTGATTGGATTATTGTCTGGCTTTGCATGACAGACAGAAAAGAATTTGTAAAATATCCCTAATTTGCATAATTTAAATAAAAATTGGGTAAACAATGTTTATCCCCCTTTCTCTTATGCCAGTAGCATTTTTTACACTCTTTCAGTGCACCAAAATGTCTTGGTTCTCTTTGGGTAGCATGAGAGGGTTGAGAATAAGCCATAACAGCCAGTCACATGAAGGCAGACACTAAATCCAATCCATATTCGAGGTTTGGATCGAGTCTTGTTTTGAATTTTGAACTCTTCATTTGACGAGCAGATTATTGAAACCAGTAGTGAAATCATTTGTGATTTAATGAATTCATTTATGTATCCTTGGCAAGAACACTTGAGCTGGTTTGTAATGATTTGATTGGGGTGAAAACAAAATGTGTGAATGCAATTCACAATACTCGAAAACTGGGGAATATATTCCCAAGTTTCAGCTGCGAAACTTAGGAACATATCCCTTGTAGTGTCATTTGCGTCCCTTGCACTTCGCAGTTGGGCCGCAAATGACACTACACGGGCACAAATAAACAATTATATTCCCTCAAAAAGTAATTTTATTCCCTTATTAAACTGCCAGTGACAGCAAGGACACCCTGGGGACGAGTTTGACAAAAAATGGCAGCCATTGCTTGACTTTGCAACACCTGATCCCTGTGCATGTAAGTAATTTTTTCCTTGATGTGTAACATTACTAAAAATTACAAAATTTAGGTTGGGCCATAGCCTAGCCCAGGTTTTGTATACACCCTTGCAAAGAAGATATCAAATGAAAATTTAGCAGGGAGAGCAAACCATAATAGTTGGTTTCCTATTTATTCAGGAGATGGCTTGAAAATGTGAGAAAAATGAGGAAATGTTATTTTTGATACAAAGACAAGTTTCTTTTAGCTTTTTAAAGTGTTGTTAAAATGGTGTAGCAATGCCCCTTGGATTGTTAGAAGTTAATCAAAGTTTTCATGTACCTGCAAGCAAACTGGGCATGTTCTTTTGTCAGCGGCATTTCTATCTGGTGTATCCCATGAGTGAAGACCATGAACGTGACCACACTTAAGGTATACATACGGCTGAGTATTGGCCACACTGCTACCTGGCTGCTAACAACAAAAACAATGGAACCCACATGTCGGGATTAAATGCATGAACAACAGGTCTGGTAATGCATTTTTACTTGCGGTACTTGGCAGTGAGGATGATTATGTTGATGTCTCTACTTTAATGTTAAAAATTACTAATTATTACTAATTAAACTCAGTAGCCATTATTATTATTATTATTAATTTCTCATGTTTTGTAAATCCTAGCTATTTTTATATGTGTATTTGTATATGTCTATTGGTATATGTGTATACCTATTTTTTTTATTTATTTACTTATTTATTTTATTCATTTACCTAATTTTAATATTAATGTATTTTTGCTAAATTTCATTGTAAGTTGTACAACCCGCCTCGATTAGCTTTGCTATATGCGGGTAGTACAAATCTGTAAATTTGTATTATATTAGATATTCCAATAAATGATGATGAAAATGATGATGATGATGCAGGGTCCAAAATTAACTTTTTGGCCCAGCTAGCAATTTGTGGATGCCAAATTTTTCCCTCCTTCTGGTGGCTAACCTCATTGCAATTGCAGATTAACATGAAAATCCCTTTCAATTCTATTTCAGAATAAATTTAGCAGAAAAATAAAAAAGTCAGTTGTTGGCCAGGGATCAAATTTCATGTCAGTGTAATGATGTCTTGGCTGAAAATCAACGTTAATGTAAATTTGACTCTGAGTTATTTGCGAATCACGCATAGCATGATGAAGTAATACCAGAAATAGTTAGTCACCCACTGGCAATTCTGGTTTTTAGTCTCATTGGCGATCAGGAAGCTGCAATTTCTGACCCTGTAATGAATCCCTAACTGGTCACAGAACCATAAACAGCTGATAAATAACCTGCACTTTTTAAAAACCTGTTCTAAAGTAGTAAAACATTTTTCATTGATGGATCCCAACTAGCGCAGTTTTTCAGATACAGATTCTTGCTTTCATCTAAATCTGTTAGTAATAAAATACATTGTTTTCATTTCTTGGTTCTAACTGTTGCAGTTTTTCAGAGTCAGATGCTGCTTGCTCCTACCTTGAGCAATTTTTGAATGAAAACATTTTTAATGCATGACCTTGCACCAGTAGTCTCCTTCGCAGCCGCTCCTCCCCACTAATGGCTGCTTCAACCCGAACCATATTCCTTTCCTAACTATCAATGTTATTTTTGTCCAAAACATGATCAGGGTTTCAAACCTCAGAGGCACCCCTATACCCAAACATGGGTCTATCTCCCCCCGTTCCTGAATTCAAAATGGCCACGACAAAGTAAAAAGGCACTTTATTTTTTTTTATCCTCCAGTTTGATGTGAGTATTCCCTGTGACAGTAGTGGGCAGTAGTTAGACTTGCAAAGTTTCATAAACACCTTAAGTAGCATTAACCATACCTCCGACTTGCTTGGGAATTTCAATGTTGTAAGCCCTACAGGGCACTGCGGTTTGGATGCATTCAGGCATTCCCTCATTTTATCAATGGTTTCCCAGGTCTGATAGCAAGAACAGTAGAATACACCAGGAGTTTAAATGAAAAAAATTGTTAATAATATGAAAGTAGTTTATCAATGAAATATAACCATGGCACAAAATAATTTCAACTTTCAAGATATGATATCTACTCATTAATAATAATAAATAAATATTAATAATATATAATGAATAAATATGGCAATTAAGTTATCAATAATGTGTGTATTCCTGTAAGGGATTTAATTAGTGTAATTGATTTACAATCACAGAATTGTGCAAAAAAAAAATTACTTGCCAGCCGTGTAAGAACTCATCTTTGCATTTGAGCCAATTGACAATGGGAGGAAAGTTTGGGTAATAATTTACAAACCAAGCTAACTAAAGTAACAACCACAATTTCTTTATTTGTACCAAAAAATAAAGTAAATTACAAATAAATAAGTAAAGCTTACAATCAAATAGTTTATGGTACTGGCTGTTTGGAATAACCATGGGGCAAAAAAGACCAGACAGCCAAAGTACGTGTTTAAAGTACTTTAAGAAAAGTACTTTATACACAGTGTATAAGAAAAGTACTTTATACACAGTGTATAAGAAAAGTACTTTATACACTGTGTATAAGAAAAGTACTTTATACACAGCAATGAAACACAACACCGAACTGAAAAAAATACATACAGCCATTTCTTTAAGAGCCTCAGCAGACCTCCAAAGCAAAACAGCTCCACAAAGATCAATTAATGATCCATCAAGCAAAACATTGGACTCTTCCGCCACCTGAAAAACAAGAAACAATGTACCTGAATGTAATGGCAGCAGAAATAATCATTCTACGACCTTCCCTGGTGAAAAATCTTTTTAAGATCCTTAAAGGATCTTTAAAGATCTTTGTGAGGATCTTATGTGGATCTTGGTGAGGATCCTTTAGGATCTTCATCCATATCCTCAAAGATCTTGTAGGATCTTGTCAAAATCTTTCAAGTCCCTGCAAAGTCCCTGCAACGATCCTTGAGGTCCCTGCAAAGATCCTTGAGGATCCTTCAAAATCGTAGCTGATCTTGGAGGATCTTAGCAGAATCTGAAGGATCTTTGCAGGAACTTGCAGGAACCTCAAGCCATCTTTCCATTAAAATCTTTGAATATCTTTCAAAGATCTTTACTGGACCCTTAAAAGATCCTTATCTCTGACAGATCCTTAAGGATCTTGTAAGATCCTGCAAGATCCTTTGAAGATTTTCACCAGGGTTATTTTACAACCATCTATGGTATTTTTTTGTTAGTGTCAAACATGTGTGACATTTGCGGTATGGTTAATATACAGTATTTACAAATTAACTTTTTGATCTGATAATCATAGAGCTATGTCATATGATATTTTATCATTCTGTTTATTCAACCGAGCAAGCTGGCATTCAACAGGGGGATTCAGCATCAATTCTAATTCAGTTGGTCAAGTTGAGTTCAACTTCAAAGGAGGAGAATATCTGTAAGTTTCTTTTAAAGTAATTGATGTATTTTTTCATCGTTTGTCAATTTTCCTGAATTGTTGTAATCTAATTTTGCCTTTAGTTCAACCACCATCTCAATCTCATATCATCTTGACCTGCCATCACTTTTCCTTCAATGTCAACTGGATGTGTTTGAAACTTCTTATGAACAATTAATGCTTGATTTCTGGAATAAAATTAATAATGTATTATAAATCACCTCATGGTTTGGTTTCAGTTGTGGCTACATTTTTGGAAAAATAAGTTTTCCTAAATGGTTTTGTCGATTTTGTCGGGACCGGATCCTAAATTCACTAGTCAAAGGAACAACATTGACAACAACAACAACAATAAACAGAAAACAAGCAGGAACTTACAGTCTTCCCTTTCTCAGTTGTCGAACGTGTTTTACGAAGTCCATATACGTTGCCACATACTGATATTTCACGCCATATTGTTGGCTGACATGATGGACCACCCTTGGGATTCATTAGAAGGACTCCATTTGTTGTCAAACCGTCCATCATGTTTTCTTCATTTTGCCACTTTGGCGCTTTTTCCTGAAAAGGACAAAATTACAGTGTCCTTCTTTTTCAGGATGGCAGCAGAATTTGCACTTAAAGATGATTATAGTGTATTAAATGAAAAAAATTAACTAAGCCTAAAATTAATTTTTCAAAACTGTCCTTATTTTTCAATCTGCCCTGAATCTTCTCCATCCTTAACCATCCTTGTTCCTGCTTGGTTCAATATCACCTAATCGGTGTTTTCTTTCTTAACAAACTATTATTTTCAGGTTTCCAACATTTTAAGGGTAGTTTTGGTTTATCACCAAAAAGGACTCAAATATTGTGATGTGCCTCCTTAAATTATGGTGTTTTCCAGTCCATGTTTCCCAGTCAGTGGGTTTGTTTTCATTTTCTTCAATTTGTTGATGTGGTAACACTTCGGGTTTTAGTGTACATAAAGTGTTTCATTCTGCTATTGTGAGTCATTTAGTTTAGGAATGCTCAATGAGCTGAGATATTGGTTTGGAATAACCTTGAGGTTATCATTTTGCAAGGATAACACAGGTGTTTGTCGCAGAATTTTTACTTTGGCTTGTGCACTGTAAATATTCCTTTGTGTATAGCTCACATAAATATTGCACAGTATGGACTAGAAAGCATCTTTAATATGCTTGAACCAAACTGTTTGCTAGGAAGAAATCTTATCAAGTCCACTTACCCCTAAAAATATATTACTTGATTTATCAAACCCAGCGGCAAACACTCTAGCAGTGTGAGGTGGACTTCTATCGACAACAATTCGACAGGAATATCTGGATATGGTGCTTTTCTGTGTATCCTGATTGACTTCCGAATGTTTATTTCCAGGAATTGTGTCCACTACAACAAAATCGATTTTAGAATCACCTGAGCGACCAATCTGTCAAGAAAAATCAGCAAAACTGTTTAAAATTACCAATAAGAACTACCACCTACCTTCACAACTATGATGGCAAATAATGTTTCTCAAATTCTGATGCAGCCTTATTGATTGGTGGCAAGGAGGTTTTTTGAATAGTTTTTGAATAGAATAGTGTCAGCATTTGTGTATTGTACCTGCCTGTCAACTTTTCTAAGTCAAATGAGATTGAGATGGTCATCTCCACACAACTCGGATTTCAAAGGTGTTCTGACTGTTTACAAACAGTGTTAAAGATTGTTTTGGACAACTTTCTGATGACTTTCAAATGTTACTGAAATGTGAACAAGAGTCTGAGGCAATGCACCAAAAATGAACCCCAATGAGTCAAATTGCCACTGTTCCCACCAAATCATTAGGTTTCTACATCTATTAATTTGTAAGGCCCCCCCCCCCCTCCCAAAATCTGGAAAACTGCACAAGGAACAACGTAACCCTGAAATTGAATTTACCTTTAATAAGAAAGAAGCTTTCTTGGACAGAAGCAATCTTGGACAGAACTAGTTGCCACAAATGAATATTATCATACATGGTGGGGGGGAGGGGGTACTTGACATTTGGGTATAGGGGTGCTGATGAGAGTTTGAAATCCTGACCTTGTTTAGAACAAAAATAACGTTAAACACCTACCCTGCTTAGGACAAAGGAGAACATTTTTTTATATTATAGCGCTAATATCTAGACCTGAAAATGATCTTATGTTGACTGATGACTGGCTAAATAAATACTGATCAACGTCTCTGATTTCGGATATGCTTAAAACTGGATGGCTCTGGCCCCTTTCCTGATTAAAACATGCTAGCTTGAAATTACATTATATACCCTGCTCACGACAGAGGGGACAAAAACCATACCCTATCCTTATCCAGAATGTTTTGTGTTGCCAGCTGGCAAATCACCTAGGTTTGTTTTCAGAACATAACATGTAGAGCAGTAACAATATTGAGGGGGGGAGGGGGGGGAAGGGGGGGAAGGGGGGGAAGGGGGGGAGGAGCAGGGGTTAAGAAATGAGCTGTAGTATCCCATTTACTGGTCTCAACAGTTCTGTCCAAGATTGTGGTCTTTATGCATGCAAGGTTGATATTTTGGATCATGCATTTCATGAGGGGAGATGCGTAGTCTACATTTTGTAGATATTAAGCATTTTTTACTACATGTATGAACAACATAAAATAATGCGAAGGTACAAGAATGTGTCTTGCTACTGATGTATTTAAAGTGTCTATATGGCCTACAGGGTTTTTATGCTTTTGGTATCTTTATATTGCATAAGCAAGTATTCCAATTTTATTTTTTGGATTCTGGAACTTTTTTGCCACAAAATAGAGCTTTAAAGTTCCCGCGTCGGCCACGCCCAATGATGACCGGGAGTTGCTACTAAAAGATATGATATCAAGCCAGGAAGCGTCAAATCTTCCTGTAAGTTCATTTCACTGTCAATTCAGAAATATAATTAATTAATTGAAAGTGATTAAAGTGCCTATGAAATAAAAAACAAGTTAACTTTATTTGAAAGGCATTTCAAAATGATGAAGAATGGCATTTTCCTTTCTGTGATATCTTCTCCCATTCCAGAGATATTCAAGTTCTTGTATTATGCAAATTAGATGTATGATGACGTCATAAGGTTGACAGAAAAACACAAAATCAAGGGAACAGGCTAAACATCCAAACCTGCACAAGTTTCATACCTGAAACATATCAGTTGTGGGATCTCTACTGTATTCAACAACAACTGCATTGCCGCGGGATAAAGTATACGATACGCTGTGAGCTTCTGAATTAACAATCTGTTTGATTAACGATCAATTAGTATCATATTAAAAATTCAAGTTCATGTACGTATGAACCCCCAATGTGTACTCATTTTGCACACCACTTCTACGAATAGAGCAGAGTCAGACAAGCACACTGTACAAACAAACAAGTTACTGTAACGCATCAATGATAATTGTTTTTAAAAAATGATTTTAACTTTCAACACTTGCAAAATTGGTTGTTACTTAGCTGAGTCACCGACAGAAAAATTCCTAAGAAATCAGCAACCCTGTGGCACCCCTCAGGATATAAATAATTTTTTATGGTTTGTCTGTGGTTCCAGAAGATACCCATTACTCCCCCAAAGGAGTAGTGTTTTATGTTTTATTGTACATTTTCTGTATAGAGCAAAGGGTAGGTGGATACAAAGACCATATCCAGAGTGTTTCCATAACTACAGGAACTTGATCTTAATTTGATACCATAAAAGGCAGCTGAATCTGCTGAACATATCTGTTATATCATATTCATTCTGTCTTTAAAATTTAATAAATCTGATTGTTGAAACTGTACGATTGCTTATGAACTTGTCTAATCAATTGATTTCAATCAAGCCTCAATACTGTGCATAGATTTGTTGCAAGCTTTGAATAGCCACCAATCATAATTTGTAAGGAACTTCCACAACGCATTTCAACCAAGTGGAGGTACAGGCTGAATCATCAATCAGAAAGGGTGAATCATTAACCAGAATATGGGAATAACGGACTGAATGAAGAATCTACTAGATATTTGATAAAAAAGCCTTGAGTTCATTTTGTCTCGCTATACTTAAGGCTGAACATTACAGGAAGTCTTGCACCCACCTGAAAATCATATCATTTTAAAATTTAATGGGAAGAGATATTGCTAACCATGGAATGAAAATGCTTCAGAATGGGTGGGTCAAGAAATCCCCCCCTCCCCACCATCCCCCAATGAATGGTACTGGGTATTTTCTGGAATCACACTTGTGCGATTAATCATAATCGGCACACACCTGCATTCCAGTGTTTGAAGAAGCCAGGTGCAATTTGTAGGGTTGCACACCTGAGGGGGATCCTTTCTTTCTCAAAATATATGAGCTTCGGTGACGACGCAGCTTGAGTTCTCCTCCATCCGCAAGAGAACCATTGTAACTGACCAAGAATTACACAACCACAATTACCACAAAATGCAAACAACACAGTTTAGAAAAAAATATATTAGTTTTTAAAACAGAAGACAGACATTGAATGATGAAGGGGTCTGTTTAGAGTCTAATGGGATGATCAGACTTACCCAAGAATCACAAGCGCACCGTAAATAGTGTCTTTTTCATCACTATCGCTGGATGTCATACCTACATCTTCTATCGCTTTGAGTCGTTTAACTTTTGGGTGCCCATTTCTCCCTTCCTGAAACACAGAAAAACAGCAAAAATAAAAATTTCAGCTGTTTCTGTTCATTCAATAAAATACACAGTGCACTGCATTTTAAAAACATACATTCAAACAAATTTGTCTGTACAAACAAGTTTATGAAATTCTAAATTCCATAAATTAGTTCAATTTTGACACAGAATATTGAGTAATTAATGTCACTTCCAATTTCTCATAGCTGAGGAGCCAGCCACAGATCAGAATAAACATTCAAAATAAAGTTTGTCTAGCAACATCCAAACAACCAAAAAATAGCAAACTTTTACTTTATATACAATACAAGGGAATTACTTCTAGAATTCAAAATCCTGATCACAAAAATGATCTGATAACAATTGATAAATAGCCTATACAAATATTTATGACCAATGGCAATTTTGATGCACAATGGTGCAAATCTTTAATCAAATAACTCTAGATATAATTATTTTTTATTTTTAATAATTACTACCAAAGATAACAGAATGTGAAATCATCAAAGAGTTGCCAGTTTAAAATTCCTGAAGTTGGTTGTTTTGAAAGTCATTTTTACTGCATCAAAACACCCTGAAAAATAAGTAGCTAAATAAGACTAATATATAGCAACAATCAATTACATCACACTAACGGTAAATTCTTCTCTAAGACGAATATTGCTGCTGTAAATTTAATGATTAAATTTGATTAAATGAAAAAGTTCCAGAGAAGTAAATTAATTATAAATGATGCAAATGTTGTGGTTTACATTTAAATTTCGTTTAAAATTCTTCAAACTTGTTTCAATATTGGTTTTTGTTCTTTATTGTCTTGTATTCATAATTTATCATAATCTGAAACAATGAAAAACAAAAATCACACTGCTTTGAAAAAGCAGTGTAGCCAACAATACATCTTACCCACAGTGAGTGCTGTATTAAATAAAATAACAATATACTTTTGGTCTCTGTTACTGTTTTTAGCTCTGACGAAGGGCTAACGCTCGAAACGTCAGCTCTTGAATCTCTTTACTGTGGCCAATTCACATTATCAACCCCGTTAATAAAACCAAATTATACATGGATCTGTACTTAACCTTTTTGTCTGAAAACGGATAAAAAGCTTGCTGTCCGCACAAAACCATTGTCAAATTGTTTCACTGTCAGTGCTGCCTAATCAGAAATGCTTACAAGCCCAGCATGCACGGTTGTTATTTTTTGACTGCTGTGATGTCAGCATTTTCAAAGTGTTCAACCAAATCGAAAACAGCATTTTTAAGTGTGGACAAAAGGCCAGTCCAGAGAAAAAAGTTGCATTTCCAAATTTATCTGGCATAGTGTCAAATAAGTGTGGGTGAAGTCTCTCACTTTCATTTCCTCTGTTAGTTTGTATTTCAACTGCTGATTATAGGTAAGGTTGAAGTCTGTGTCGGGCCTAGTGGCCCATACCGCCGAAGTTTATCCAGGTTTCCATAGAATGAAGCAACTAGGACTACTCCCCCTGAATAAGATGCTAGTCCATCGCAAGGTTACCCCAAGCATTATTTCATCGGTACCCATTTATACAGCTGGGCAGATGGACGCACTATGAGAGTAAAGTGTCTTGCCCAAGAACAATATGCAGTGCCCCAGCTGGATGGATCATTCTGGATAAATCGGAAAAGAATAACATTTATTTATGACCATTGTCTATTGAGGCCTACATGTTTCACAGTTACTATCAATAGTAATTGTGATGTGGAGTCATTATTTGGATTACTACAATTATTATTTTTAATTAATGTTTATTTACATTAAGGGTGAGGGGTGGGGGCTTCTTAACTACAGAACTACAGCAGCGGCTAAGGGATTGTTCAAGACTGTATTTGGAGGCAAGCAATTTTGGAGTGTTTTGTACATTGTAGTGCTAAATGGTAAATACTACCAGTACTCGGAGGAAGCCCTTCTTCAAAAAAATCAATATTGCACATGCAAAACTAGTGCCAGTCCCAAAATGCAAGTTGGAATTTAAAATCCCAAGAGGAAGAGTTCTGATTTTGCATAAGAATCAAAAATAACATATCCTCCTTTAAAATCGGTTTTATGGAGGAATGCTAAGTGTAGAAAGACCGTAAATATGGGTGGTTATTACGTAATATAACTTTAAGTTATGATAACACGAATTTCATTAACCCTTACATAGCATCCAGCATGTGAACATTATTTATTTAATGATTTATGTTTTTTAAAGGACTCTTTAACAGAACAAACCTGTGGCAAAAGCTTATCCATCTAAAAGGTCTGGTTAGAAACGGTTAGAAACCTTTCTTAGCAACAAATTCATGACAACATTTATTTAATATTGAAATTGGTAGTTTAAGAAGGACCACTCTTGACCTTTTGCTTGGCTTGCAAGACTCCAGTACTCAAATTGCAAAATTCAAGTTTGATATTCTGAGCCTTGAACACCAGCGTCTACTCTAGTTTTGGAGGCTGAGATTTCGAGACAAAAAAACACAGCAGATAGAAAAAACAAAATCACAAGAGAAGTACAACAGGCTTCAGCTGTATAATCAATAATCACTAAGAAATTACAAGTGCAATAATCAACTTGTGAATTTTTGGAAAGGGAGTAACCCTTTGTCCATTTATCATATATAATTTTCTTTAACAGGCCAATCATCCATAACAACTAACACAAAAAAATCATCGGCTGGGTTATAATTTTGTCCCTGGCTACAAAATTTGTCATCAAGATCAAGTACACATCTTCGATCATCAATTTTTTAAATCAAAAGTCACTTTTCCACTGATTTTTTGTCAGACATTCTTGTTCCTTCCTTTGTGGTTGAACTTGATACTATCAAAATCACTAGAGCGGTAAAATTGTCATCAGAAATTTGAACTCTACGCAGTTTGATTCTTAATACATGATCGGAAAGAAAAAATGTCACATGGTTCATGTTTGAGAGCATCTTGCCAGTAATGATGTAACTTTTAACAGTTGCTTCATGATCATGTAAATGTCATTTTTTCCAGAATTTGTAATATTTATGATCGACACTACTGAGCCAACAGATCGAGTTGGAAAACTTATGAGATATAATTCAGCCTTAGAGAAAAGCAAATTTTGTTTAATTTTAAGGGGTTCCATGCTGTTTTGCAGCAGAGAGCATCCGAAAGTCACAAAGCTTTTTCTTGGCTTGCCCGATGAGTAAATGGCGTCCTGATGATAAAAGTTTTTAATTCACATGATTGATGCCAGATTGATGCTGCGTGGGACAAAATTTAGCAACAGGGCATTCTACCCCTCTAATGTTGTGATAGTATCAAGATTACTATTCTTGTTATCAAGATCAAATAATTATGATAATAAATTGGATAATTTCTATGCCAATGAAAGTACACAAACTTCCAAATTATAATTGAAAGGATTTAACCACAAGCCAAAGTTTGTCAAACAACATGCATGAAATTCACATGCATGGTAAAGCAATTCTTCTTGTTATTATTATTTCTACTTTCTCTGTTTTTACACTGTCTATTATAAGCTTCTTCGTTATCTGTTATAACGCAGCCTGACAAACCAAATGGTCTTTGATGACACCTTAGCCTTATGACTGTACATTGAAAAGAGCTGACAGAAACTGTTGAAAGTTGCTCAGTGATAGATAAGCTTGTTCTTCTTCAGATGCAATAATTACACCCTCTAAAACGTGGGTCAAATTACAATTCTGATGGGTAACAACTTAGTCATTACTTAATTAGTTGTCATATGCCAGAATTTTAATAACGAATCAGATAACTCAGAGATTGTGGACATTGTGTTCTATGCAAACACAGCATCGCTCGCTGTTCTATGTTATAATTCTTTCAGTTGCTATGTATTTTTAACTGCAGCAAAAATATAATCTTTCAGAATGAGGTCAAACCACATTCTAATCTATTTACCATCTCAATAGGCACTTGAGATTCGACATAAAGATATAAGCTATCAGATAGTTCACACCACCTACAAAGTATATGATAAAGAACAAATCACATAGCTGGCCACTTTTTATCATTTGCACAACTCCCATTCAATGGCAAAACCCTAAAGGAAATACATGTAAATGTGGAAAACAGTGAAGCATATCCTAAAGAATTAATGGCATAACTGCTTCCAAAAAATTGGCAAAATTCCTTCGGTTCCATAGTTTTTCTCATTGGCGACTTAATGGGCAATCGATTTTAAGCTTAAAAACAAATGTGGCTCAATTATAATTCAAATGGCAATAATTGTAAGAACAGAACAGAACAGAATCTGTATGGAACAATAATTAAGGAAAATATATACTTACTAGTATAAGTTACATGTAGATCGCACAGAAAATCCAATTTCCGGATTAAAGCCAATGGAAGTCTTAATGCAAAACAACTCATTTAAACTAAACCTAAAAGCGACAGCTTTCTTTTGCCAAATACCAGCAGGATTAAAATAACATTGTATACACGGATGGATTTATTGGTAAACACTGCAACCAGAAAAGGATCCGCTATAAGAGTCTCCAATGACAATACTATTCTGCGCGAGAATTTGTTGATGAGAAATGTAAGGTTTGCTTTAAATATGCAATCATATATTATTTAATAACAATTATTGCTACATAACACTTTCTTCCATGATAAACGCCCAACTGATTACAACATTGAAGATTCTAAAAATTTTACTCACATTGAATATAAACAGAGTTAAATTTTTAACGCATGCTTGCTATCAACTATAGCAATAAAGTAAAGCTTGTTTGGGGAAAAAATGTATCACTGACAGCAAATAAAATTAAAATTTCAATGAATTATACGTTGATAGTAGTGGGCAGGCTTTTTAATACGAATTGGGTGGAGAAAATCAAAGAACGTGTAGTACATATTTTTAACTAGTGACGCAACCACTGCGGAACATGATGCCATTGTTCACTTAGAAAAAGGAAGTAGATTAATATATCAAGCCGTGCGGTTACAACACAAATAAATAACAGGCAATGTCAGCCAATCACAATTTAGCAATACATGGCGCGGTATATATCACAGCTTCGTAAAAAAAGGATGAAACATTAAATGCTATTAAACGTTGAATGCAAAGGCGATCACTTATAAGAAAACGCTTATGTATTATTTGCTACCTGTCTATTATGACTCATGACAAAACTCAAATATTTGCACCAGAATTTTCGTACTGAAGTGATCTGATTGGCTACGGCAGAACTTTGACGCTTCATGTAAAAGTTTAAATTTCCATGTGTGGATTAACAATTTTTCGAGGTAAAATATCTTCTAAAAGGATTTAATAGTTCTAAATGTGTATGGTTTGAAGTCTGCTGATATATCTAAAATGTTTTCAATAATTATAAATCACCTGAAATTTATAGCCACGCGAACATGCATAATTTTTTAAAAGTAATTTTAATTTTCACACTCACTAACACACAAAAAAAGACATATTTTAGTTTTAAGATGTCCAATGAATTTTTTTGAGCATATCTAACGAAATGGGATGAATAAAAAAGGTTTTAAAAAATGCTAATTTGTGCCCAGATAATGTTTTATGATGATGGCACCCTGGTGAAAACCGATTCGTCGAATTTTTACTTATCAGAGAGCGCCTTCCTCGCAATATTCCATTCTAAACAAAATATTCGACAACATCACTGTAATTACAGTAAAGTTTCGACTTCAAAGGCTACAAACAAAGATTATCGGGACCATTAAAAATTCCTTTTGTGTAAGGTAATTACTTTTCTAGAGCAAACTCAACACAACAAGCACGTTTTTGGCGGCCCGTTAACTACCGAAGATCAGTTAAATTAAACTTGGCAAAAGTAACTGAGAATTCAAGTGAAGTGATCTTACATATTCCAATTCTAAAACTATAATAAAATATCTGATGTCACTTTGAATAAAGGTGTTAAAAATCTGGTGTGAATCGAAAGCGGTTTGAATGTAAAAGCACTCGGCTGATGTCGTCCTTGTTATATATTAAACAAGAATTAAACGCATAAAACCTAAACATCTTCTTACCCCATCAAGAAACTCTTCCGAAGTCTCTGTCATAGATCCGCCAATTTAATCGTGGAGAGGAAAATTACATGGTCCACGAAAAACCCGAAGTACGCAAAGGGACTCCCGAGGGATAAGTTTGGGCAAGTCCTTCGAGGAATTGATTAATGTTTGAAGGGAGGGGAGGAGGACAAAATGGTAAGAAACCTTGTGGACTTTTACCAGGCGAGGAAATTACAAACTTTGTAAATTTCTGATTTTACGCTCATCAAAAATGTCTCACAAATCTTTGTTTGGTTCTGTCATTTTTGAATGATCGTATTAAATGTCTTTGATAAATTGGGAATTTTCTGCAATCCCGCCCCTACCACTACAAAGTTGATTTTCGTTCACTAAGTGCACGATTCCCGCAGCTGGTGACGAGAAATAACATGAAAATCCCGCCAAAATGTCAGTGCATTGCAACATATGTGCATTTTAATGTAACGTATTACACTGTCGTATTAAGACTTTCACAACAGCAAATCTATAAAGGAACGCACAATGGGTTAGTGGTAAAAAGTTAACTTTCTTTAAGTCTTCAATAACGCCACAAGATACTGTGCATGGATGTCCGGGTTTCGGAAACAGGATCTGTGCGACTTCAACGCTGACAACGCTCACGTAACGCTCGCTGCGCGTGGCATCTATAGAGCATACATTGACTGCTTCAAAATATTGTTAAAAATAAACACTGCCCTATCATGTAATTGTTTGCAAAATAATTGTAGTTTTTTTATGATCAAGAAAAAATAATCAGCTGAGGGGAACAGGAAGGGGAACAGGAAGGCGGGGGCGCCGGCTCGGTAGAATAGGGGGCACGGGCGCGCGCGGGGGGGGGGGGGCATCCCAAAATGACGGGAATGGGGAAATACTGCAAAAAAATGTTACAACATTGCATAGCACTCGTGGCAGAACAGAGCAGAAGCTGGCGATTCTATACCTTTTCAAACATAATTGTCATATTGCTTTGGCATTGATATCTTTATCTCCAAGTTAAGAGTACAAAGAGAGGTGTAACCAGCTGGGCAGTGATAACTGTGTACAGCACCACCTACAAAATGTTCTTTGCATCTGTAAAATGCTTCGAGAGTTAGGAATTGACCAGCTTTTTCCCATCACCTTTTATCAGGCTCTCCCCTTTTACAGACAAAAAATATGGGAAAAAATAAAGTCAGGGAAATAACGTCCTGATCACGGACCATCATGCTATTCAAAATCTGTTCACAGGTTCCAGGGGGAAACTCCCATATGAAACAGATGGTGATGCTTGCCTGAAATTTTTAAATGTAACTCCAAAAGGAGACCAATCTGGACGTGGTTAAGGCTCTTGTTCATCCCTAAAAAGATACCAAAACACCAAAAATAAAATTCATATTTCTATATTTCTTGGCATGCAACCCTAAATGAGACCTTGACAGCAAAAAATATTGGTGGTTTTGTCTGGAACCCCCTCTACAAGACCAAATAACTGAAGTTTACTCCCATAAGTGAGACAATGGGCATCTACGTCTTTTTCGTGTGGGAGTCCCCTCCCCGGGTCACAGACTACTCACAGCAAATGCTGTGTTACATGATTTGAAAGGAAATATATAGTTAATCCCAACTGTATGGTCAGCCATTCTGTGTTCAGTTCTTTTAAAGTGCAGTTTGCAGGCAGCCCAGGCTCACAAAGCCTAAATCACAAGTTGGCAAGAGTACTGGTAAACCACTGAAGTTAAAACAGCAGTACTGTCAGACATGAATGGACTTAAATACCACTCTTAACATTAGATTAGAGTACAAGCAGTCCTTTTTTTCTTAGTCCATTGAGTGCAAAGTGAAAAAAAATGGCTGCGTGAAACATGGAAGACACGCCCACGCGGTGAGGCACAAAAAAATTGCCTCGCTACGTGGGTGTGTCTCCCAGGTTTTGTACAGCCCTTTTTTCGATGGACTAAGGAAAGAAAAGGGACTGCTCATAGTCTATCATTAGATCGTCTTCAGAATGCAGTGTGATCAACTGATCAAAAACTGTCAGTGTATTTAGTTCTTGTTTACAGCTTTTTACCTAATATTATATATTTTACTCAGAAAAATTTCTTCTCTTAGGTACTGCCATTTAAAAGCAAAGGATGGTTTGAAAAATTACCTTCTTGAGCATACTAAGCATGCTACCTGTTCAGTTGATTTACCTTCAAGCTTACTCCTGTTAAAGATTGATAGCTAAAACTCTCTATATCCACTTGAGGTACCTTTTTTTCATTACCAATGACAATTCAACAGCACTGAATATTTTCAAGATGGAAGTCTCCACACAAGACAAAGAAGATACATGGAGGAATATGTATTTTATGTAAGTAGAACATAACAGCAACATAACACAACACAACATAATATGAAATAACTGAGATACAATGTATGCTCTCATTGGATGACAGATGTGTTTAGATGAGAGTATACAAACACGGTTGTATCTTGGGTTTGCATGTACAGTTTTTGGCTCTATGTTTAAAGGCTGTTTTAACAGAAAGATGACATTAAGTCAACAAAGATCAACCAAAAATTCATAAATATATTTGCCAAGGCCAAGATCATTTTTTGGGATTTTCTGACACCCAATCCGAGACAATGAGTGTGTCAAGGTAGGTGACAAATTTACTCACAAGAAATCAGATCATTTGCGAGAAAGTGAACAAGTACCACAAGCCTTACTCTTTTAAAACATAATTTGCACAAGAAAGGAAATACAATTTATCATTGCTGTATATTTTATTTATCTTTTTATGTAACCTGACTTCAGCTGTATCTGCTTAGTGATGATGCAACTCGAGTCAGGTATATTGGAAATCCTTGTAACATTTTTTTTTCAGTTTTTTCACAATTATGAATCATTTCAATGCAGGCAATCAAGTGAATGAATGGGTGCAATTTTATGACTTTAACATGACATGACATTTTGTGGTTTAATACAAATATGTATATAAAATGTCTTTATGGAGTCACACTCCTTGCAATCCCTAGCCTGTGAACGCAGATATATTTCTGGACATATTTCAGGAAAATATGTCTGCGTGCACAGGCAATACAATCACTGTTTGGTATATTTATAAATCTACTAGCTTATCTGTCACAAATGCTGTTCTCTGATTGGCTATGCTTCTCACAATCTATTCCATTTCACATGTACAAAATAAGCCCAATTATGAACGCATTTTGATTGGTTCCTACCTAGGATCTATTAATGGACACATGCACTGATGGAATCGAGCTTTTTATATTTTGCTTCTTTATTTTACAAAACGGATAAATTCCACTGTGCTGTGCGTCTGTTCAGTAATGAATATGATCACAAAAGACGTCAAAATTAATGTGGTAAGAACATCAGCGGCACACTCGGCTATCACTTTGTGTGCCACTTTTTTGTTCTTACCAAATTTATTACTGAACAGACGCATGACAACTTGGATTCCATTAATTTTGTTAAGTAGAAAGTGAGTAACGAAATGGCAGCAAAAGTATTTTCAGTGTCTGTGAAGAACATGCGGATAATCTAGTTCCATTAATTTTGTTAAGTAGAAAGTGAGTAACGAAATGGCAGCAAAAGTATTTTCAGTGTCTGTGAAGAACATGCGGATAATCTAGTATATTGTACGTTTTAAAGTGCCTATGGAGCGAAATTTTTCTCTGCATAATTTAAAAATTTACTATTTGAAACAAGCAATTCCAAAGTTTGAAAGCGCTACGATAAAAATTGACGATTTTACAAGCGCTTAAAGTTACGCTTTTTTGCCTTTAAAATTGGCAAAGAGACTGGGTCCGAATTTATTGCTAGATAAAAGCGTGTGACGTCAGTTTGTTTGCAAGAATTTGTTTACGCTCACTTGACTACGGTCACGAAAGATCGGATGGAAACTGATGCATGCTAATATTCGGGGTGTAAGACGTAGTTTTGCAACTTTGGTTGTTTGGAGCCCCAGCAACGCAATATCGTCCACCTCTACGCTTTACTTTCTCACCGTCTGCCATATTTGCTTGCACTGCTTGCAAACAAACTGACGTCAGATTTGAGGTCATGTGGTATTTTGGACACGAGATTCAATTTGCCATTTTTCAAGCGAAAAAGCACAACTTTGAGCGCTTGTAAAATCGACAATTTTTATCGTGGCGCTTTCAAACTTTGGAATTGTGTGTTCCAAATAACAAATTTTTCAATTATGCAGAAAAAATTTCGCTTCATAGGCACTTTAAGCGTCTAGTAGATTTATACTAAAACAATTAGATTACTTGCTCTTGGTTTCTATCTTGCCATAGTTGATCCGGGCTTTGTCCTGACCAACTTACCCCAGTGTTCCAGATAAGAGGGGGGTCTCAAATCAAAACCCGACTAGGTCAGCTTCTTGACCCGACAAATAAATTGAAAACTTATAAGGATTTGTTGGGAACAGTGGGTATTTGACCCATTGGAATAACTTGAATGGCACCTTGCCTCAAAAACTTAACTGGAACCCTGTTAATACCCTGTGATAAAAATCTCGAGCTCATAATCTAATTATTTAAAAGAACTTCCAGCAAAGCTGTCTAAAATGTGTCTAATACTCTACACCAGGAGTAAGCTACTAGCTAGCTAGTGAGTCCCTCAGCTAGATTTTATGATATCCTATAGTTGTTGTATTCCAGCTCTCTGTCATCCTGTTTTTTCATGAGCTAATGCTGACAAAGGTTATATGACGTCCATGAGTTCCACTTCAAAGATGAGTTTTGAATTGGGTGGAATGCTGAGTCTCTGTGAAGGAAAACTAATAACAAAATTTTGGAACTCGATAACATTGCATTGTTCGCAGCGCTTTCATTTCTTCCTGGCCAAGGACCTCTTCAGAGACCTTTCTGCTTGCCAAACGTGTTGAGCATCGCACTCAAAGTCCCGTCCGCTAACAAAAATTAATGATGACAGCAATCTGGCCTTACATCACATAAGGATTCTCGTCCACACAGATTCACGTTTTAAATAGACAATAAAAGTTGGCAGTTACTTGCAAACTACATTGTTCATGGCTTAAGTCTGACCATAATTCAAAGTCCGATAAAAAGGATACTTTGCATCAATGTTTCCTTTCTTGCCATAAGCCCACTCAGGCTCAATGGTTAGCTCTGCCTTCTCACCTTTTGACATGGTCATGAGGCCTTCATCCCACTAAAACCAAAATAGTTAACACTGAAGATTACTATGGAATTAAGATCACAGTGCATGGTGCAAGCGGTCTCTCAAAGTCAATTGAATTTGCATGTATCAACGAGGAGACCTCTTAGTATAAGCCCTGAGGTTTTATCTTTTGGTTTGTTATTTTTTTTATTAAAATGATGTAAATATGTGGTAAATAAACATTGAATTGAATTGAATTGCTTTCGAAGCATTCTCATTCACAGAGCCTGAACGATTGATCCTTTCTGTCACTGGTATGTGATGGTCTCAAACAGCCAATTACTTGGGTTGAAAGGCATTATAATTGTAGTTACCTACATTTTCTAGTGGATCATTATATAGGGAAACGGCTAGCCACCAAATCCAATCCCCTGGATTCGCCCCAGCAGGGTACCAAATGGGGATGGAAAACCTAGCTTCAGAAGCCCACAATAAAACCCTTTTGCAATAGAGCCTCAAATTAATTTGCTACAAAGTATTGGGAACTGATGACATTTACCAAAAAGAGTAAAATAAGCTTGCTATCCCCTTGCCACAAACTAACTATTACAAAAATAGCTTTCCCTATAGTGGTGCAGTCCTCTGGAACAGTCTACCCTTAGCTGCTAGGCAAGCAACATCTCTGACTAACTTCCGACAACTGTTAATTAATTCTGACACAGCATTCATGTAAAACAGGCTTTAATTTAGTTTACTTTCTTTAGTTAGCATATTTTAAACTATAGCTGAAACTAAATCTGCATACATAGTATTTACCGATGTATTTACTGTGTTTAAATAAAGATGATGAAGATGATGTTGATGATGATGATGATGATGATGATGATGAGTCTTCTATCAAGCCCAGGGGGGTTACTTGCAGTATACATGACGGGAGGGGGGGGACGATGTATTTGTTTGGGTGGAAAATTTACATGCTCAGTATTTTGGGGGTTAAAAAATATACATAGTTTTTGGGGTCACATCTCCGAGCGAAATTTTTGTCACGATCAGTGGATCAGAAAAATATTCATTCCAATTTTCGGTAATGTGCAA